>OZ024741.1:257757704-258357704 GCA_964016885.1 Eledone cirrhosa
ACTCAAAGACTGAGATCTTCAGATATTGTCCTCATCTGAAATCACATCTGATCTGTAACTGGATTGACATTCCTATGATAACTCAACCGCCTTGAACTCCTCTGCTCTTTACTTCTACTACGGTTTTTTTACCTGCTGAATCCACGTTCTGTACTCTAGTATTATTTTTCTCCCTTATCTCCCCTTATATTTAAACCTTTTCCTATGTCATTTTTATTTATATATATTTTTTCTTATATTTATTTGCGTGTGTGAATATGTAGAGGTGTGTGTATATTTTTCTAATTTTGTGCATGCATATGTATGCATGTATATATGTGTGTATGTATGTGTATGTATGTGCGTGTGTATATACGTATGATTGTATGTATGTATGTATGTATATGTGTGTGTGTATGTGTGTATGTGTGTATATATATGTGTGTGGTTGTATATATGTATGTGTATGTATGGATATGTTGATATTTATGTGTGTATGTATGTATGTGTATATGTATGTGTATGTATATATATACACATATATATGTGTATATGTGTGTGTGTATGTATGTGTGTATGTATATAATTGTGTGTGTGTGTTTGCATGTGTGTTTTTATTTTATTTTTCCTTTCCTTCTTCCTTCTCCAGCCTCACTTTCATATAGATTGCATTTTTGTTTTTAGAATCCACTATCAATAAATACACCAGCATTTTTTTCATTCTGATGATTGAAAGCAAAACTTTTTGCTTTTAAGAAACCGCTGGTAAATGGAATAATTGCCTTATGTTGTTTATTACATAACTATATATATATATATATATATATATATTATATTTTGAATTACCTGAAGATGTCACTGGATTCAAACTGAACCCGGTCATTGAAATGATCATAGTATAATAAACCTTTCAAGGAATTACACCAGTCCAGCCTTCTGTTATTTTATAATAATTAACTCCGTACTCGCACCACCAATTACACAAAGGAAGACGAGTGAGTTACACTACGTAGAGTGCTCTCCATAATATTACATCGAGGTTGACCACACGGAATGACCAGTTCTATCCAGTGGTGAACCAACAAACCCCAAATAAATATATATATACACATATATTATTGAAAATATTAACAAATTAAGATATTCACATAATCAAAATATATGCTTTATTATATATATTTCGAAGGTACTGTGTTTTTTTTTCTTTCCAGTACGTCCTCGTCAGATAAAATATATGATTTGATATATGACATACCTTTACGGTCTTGATATTTCAATTCCAGTATTGGCAGTCAGTATTTTTATACTGCCAATACGGGAATTGAAATATCAAGACCGTAAAGGTATGTCATATATCAAATCATATATTTTATCTGACGAGGACGTACTGGAAAGAAAAAAAAACACAATACCTTTGAAATATATATAATAAAGCATATATTTTGATTATGTGAATATCTTCATTTGTTAATATTTTCAATAATATTAAAACTCCAGGAATATTTCACTGTTGAGTGCTTTTAATCTATTGTAAAACTGTATTCATTGTGTAATCAATGAGCCATATTAATCTTTGGTCATATATATACATATATATATGTATATATATATATATATGTATATATATGTATATATATATATATATATATATATATATATATATGTAAGTATGTATGTATACGTACATACATATATGTATACAGACGTACAGTAGCATGCATATACATATATATATATATATATATATATATATATATATATATATATATATATATATATATATATATATATATATATATATATATATATATATATATATATACATACAGGTACACATACATATATGTACACATCAGTTTAGCGGACGCTTATTATAGCGCCCGCTTTGTTCGTTTGTAAACAAACTGAACAGCCTGAATTTATGCCGCACGGTGTTAAGGCAACCACGTCACCTTTTTGTTCAACACTGACACAGGAACGATGTACTAGTTTCAAGCTTGTTAGCTATCATCAGCACCGTATACCCATCTGCCAGATAGTTGAACGTTCGAAAGTATATACTTTCCTTATGAAAATTAACGGCTGAGCAGCCTAATTTGCATATCGAGTGAGTTAAATCGGTCAGGCGCACCGAAAACGATGAGTTGTAATAATTTTCATAAGGAAAGTATATACTTTCGAACGTTCAACTATCTGGCACATGGGTATACGGTGCTGATGATAGCTAACAAGCTTGAAACTAGTACATCGTTCCTGTGTCAGTGTTGAACAAAAAGGTGACGTGGTTGCCTTAACACCGTGCGGCATAAATTCAGGCTGTTCAGTTTGTTTACAAACGAACAAAGCGGGCGCTATAATAAGCGTCCGCTAAACTGATGCGTACATATATATATGTGTACCTGTATGTATATATATATATATATATATATATATATATATATATATATATATATATATATATATATATATATATATATATATGCTACTGTACGTCTGTATACATATATGTATGTACGTATACATACATACTTACATTTAAGTAAGTGCCGTACTAAGAGTGAGAAATGAAATTTCGTTTTCATTTTATTACAACTCTATATATATATATATATATATATATATATATATATATATATATATATATATATATATATATATATATATATATATATATATATATATATATATATATATATATATATATATATATATACACATATATATATATTATAACTAGACCTGAAAATATATATATATATATATATATATATATATATATATATATATATATATATATATATATATATATATATATATATATATATATATTATAACTAGACCTGAAAAATGTGAAAGCTCAAAAGACCCACAGAATGTTATAATAAACCTTCAAAAGTGTGGGACTAGAGTTGTTGCTCAAAAATATTGTATTCATTATCTCTCGTACACTCTGTGGCATCATTTTATAAAAAAGAGACTCATAACGAACTCAAGACGACACGATCATTATTTAAGCTAATGTTCAATATCTCATATTAGATGTTTAGTAATGATTAATACGAAATGCACTTCAACCGAATTCTATATTATAAATTCACTTAAGAAAAAACCTAAAATCTTGATTCTTCACCCTAAAATAGCATAAATTAAATATTTTCAAACTTAACCGTTTAACTTTCGGAAAATCTCCTTCTACATATATTACCACTTATCTTCCCTCTCTCTATATATATATATATTATCCCAGCGGCTCTTATTGACCGCTTTCCCTGATAAATTGTAGTATCATACATTTTAAAATCTCTATAACTGTTACATTAGGCAACGTTTTTCTTACTCACACATTCACTATTGAATTTATTACGTTTTCGCATTTTCTCATTATTAGGGTATAAATGTTAAACTTTCTCTTAGGTTAATCACTACCTTGATTAAATCTTAACCATTTAACATCTCAGGGTATGTCATGTATCATTATATTTTGTCTGATGAGGACGTGCTGTTGTACATCTGAAATATGTATAATAAAATGTAATTGATAAAAAGAACATCTATTTTATTAATATTTGTATTTTAATATTAATAACTCTGTAAAATTATTTTTCATAGAGTGCTTCCAATCTACAGTAAAATTCATTCTTTGATATACTCATTGAATCTTGTTTAACTCTTTAATATATATATATATATATATATATGGGGGGGTGTATGTATATATATGTATATATGTATATATATATAAGGACACGTGACCTCACTGCCAAATTTACTAGTACAGTCGAATGGCTGTGTTTTCTCAGGAATAGATGAACGTGGATACTTGGAACGAAAGACCTGTTGACGAAGGGATATCTACGTACCATCTTAGGATACATTACTGACTTGCATATACATTACGCATCTTGGAGTGTAACTTCCGTGCTCAGAAACCCATCCAAAGTATTTATCGATTAGTATCTATCGATCAGGTCCAGGTTCGTCTTTAATTTGTCTGTATTTTTCGTTGTTGTAGTATTAATGTGGCAACATGTCTCTGGTCACATTATTCATTGTGTCACTATTACCTAACTTGCTGTGTTCACTCTGAGGGGAAATTTATTAATTACTTTATGATCGAGTCCTTTGTAATGGTCTTCTATTTGATTTGCAAGATTTCTGATCTGAAAACATGTGTTGAAACAGATATTGTTATAATTTAGTGGGGTCTTGCTGCCAATAAAAACACACACACCAGTTGTGTTTTACTTCAATTAAATATAAACTTCCAGATGGTTAGTTTAATAACCCGATGGTTATTTATTAGTATATTGTCAAATCTCTTTCGTCACACATGCTGAGACCTCCCCAGTGGCTAATTTGTTATTGTTTGTCTACCTTTGTTCTGTCCTAGTCTATCTTGTTTTTGTGAGCTAATAAAAACAAGATGGTGCAGGACAGAACAAAGGAGGGACAAAAAAAATAACAAATTAGTCACTGGGGAGGACACAGAATGTGTGACGAAAGGGCTTTGACAATTAACAAATAAACAGAATGTGTGACGAAAGAGTTTTGACAATTAACAAATAAACGGTTATTAAACTAACGAACTGGAAGTGTATAATTGATTAATGTAAAAGCAAACAGGTGCGGGTGTTTTTATTGGCAGCATGACCCCCCCCCCACTCAACCCACCCACCCCAAAAAAAGATTATGACAATATATATATATATATATGTGTACCTGTCTATGCATCAGTTGAACTTTTCCTTTAGTTAAGTCGATCCTTACTTTGATTATCTCTATTTTAGATAACCCATGGAAGACAAAGTATTTAAGTAAAATTATATTCGACATTGCATGCAGTATGAATTTCAATGCAGTAATTACAATGACGAAAGAGCTTTGACAATTAACAAATAAAGATCCACATTAAAGCATCAAAGATTTGTCCAAGAACCTTAATATCTCAGGGACCCCTACTCAGGAACATCTTAAGAAAGTTGGAAATGTGTATATGGAGGGGATTTGGGTGCCACATGAACTGCCTCTGGGCAGCAAAGCTTTGCATTCAACAATTTACAAGTTTGCTGATCCGGAATAAAAATTCACCTTCCCCTGGTCGAATTGTTACCGGAGATGAGAAATGGATTGGTTTTATAACCAATAAACATAAGGTACTCCAGTTCCAACACCCAAGCCAGCATTGCACCAAAAGAATGTAATGATCTACACTTGGTTGAATAATAGAAGTGTAGTTCACTTTGAGTTATTAGAAGAAAGGGAAAGTGTGACTACAAAACTTGATTGTCAACAACTTGATCTACTGAATGAAGCTTTGCGTAGAACGTATCCTGCTCTGCTGAACAAAAAGGGAATCATTTTTCAACATGATAATGCAAGGACACATTCTTCAAAAGAAATCCAAGAAAAAAGTTGTCATTAGTCTGGGAACTTTTATCCTTACTTCCATATTCATCAGACTTCGCCCGATCAGATATTCATATATTCAAATGCCTTGAACATTTTATCAGTGGGAAAAGATTCACAAGTAATGCAGAGTTTGAAGCTTCAATTAATTCCATTCTTTCTTCCAAAGACCAAGATTATTTTGAACGGGGAATAAAAAAAAATCTCCTCTCAAAATGACAAAGGTTATATCTAATGCTGGTGTTTATGTTGTTAATAAATACATTTGATAATATTTTGTCTTTTCTTTGTCAATTATAGTACCTAACAAAAAATGCGACATTGCTTTCCTATACCCTAAATATATATGTGAGAGTATTCTAGGATCAATACCCATTACGAGACCTATGTATATTTAATATAAACAGATTGTATATGTTTTCATATAATCCTCCTCTGCACCTCTCTCTCTCTACCTGTCTAATGTATATATATCTAAACTATAATATATATAATAAAATATAAGAGAACAAAAATCAGTGTTGTATCATATACGTATTTAATTACATATTACATATGTTTCACTGTCGATCAGCTTGAGGAACGTTCGATTAAAGTTCGATCCTGACTCTGGAATCGGAAGCTCCTCAGATATGTGTTAACATGCAGACTCGCCTCTAAGAGTAGTTGGATATTTATCCCGGTTCAGATTGGCAGTATCAGTAGAGGGTCGGACGCCATGCTTTCCAGCATAGTTACGTCCCTTTACGATCTGAGTTCAAATCCCGCCGAGATTGACTTTGCCTTTGATCCTTACGGGGTCGATAAAATAAAGTACCAGTAATGCACTGGGTATTTGCTGGCCTTGTGCCTAAAGTAGAAACAATTATTTTATGCTGCCACTCACTCTGTTAAAGGAATGTGTTATCACTGTATTCATCCTGTTACTGCTATTTGTTGGTCAAGGCGGCATTTTCATTCTTGCGTGGCGGCCAGTCTGCCGGAACTCTGCTGTTACAGTCTTTGAAGTAAGTTCGAAGTGAATAAAGCAATACAAAAATACAACAGTAAAAAAAATAAAAAGATAAATCCAATCTTTACAAAGATAAAGATGCGATAAGAAAATAAATAATTGTTTCTACTTTTCGCACAAGGCCAGCAATTATCCCAGTGTATTACTGGTACTTTATTTTATCGACCCCCGTAAGGATGAAAGGCAAGGTTAACCTCGACGGGATTTGAACTCAGACCATAAAGGGAGGTAACTCTTTGCTACAAAGCATGGCGTTAGACCCTCTACCGATACTGCCAATCCAAGAAAATATATAATTGTTTCTATTTTTGGTACAAGGCCAGCAATTACCCAGTACATTACTGGTACTTTATTTTATCGACTCCGTAAGGATGAAAGGCA
The DNA here is from genome assembly GCA_964016885.1 of Eledone cirrhosa. NCBI lineage: Eukaryota > Metazoa > Mollusca > Cephalopoda > Octopoda > Eledonidae > Eledone > Eledone cirrhosa. The sequence goes on from OZ024741.1 coordinate 257,764,483, forward strand.
AAGTTAACCTCGGCCGGATTTGAACTCAGATCGTAAAGGGACGTAACTATGCTGGAAAGCATGTCCGACCCTTTTCCGATACTGCCAATTCACCATACGGACAAAGAAGATTGGCAGTGAGATAGAGAATAAAGGGATAAGGTGAATAAGTAAAAAAGTAAAAGAATAAGACACTGTCCGACAGTGGAAACACGTGCGTAGAGAGAGAGTGAGAGTGAAAGAAAGAGACAGACTACGAGAGGGGGTAGCGGGAGGGAGAGAGGGAGAGAGGGAGAGTGAATAGACACTAAAACACGTGCTATAGAAACATTACCTTCCCCTCTCGACTGACTTTGGTCACTAAGGCCGAGGGAATCGCTGGTTGCTATAGAGACACCTTGCACAAGCCAGAAGTAACCAGTTCGAGGCGGTTCTGACTTGACACCATGCGAAGAAGGTTGCCATTGAATTTGTGGTTTGAAGAAGGTTGCCATTGAATTTGTGGTTTGAAGAAGGTTGCCATTGAATTTGTGGTTTGAAGAAGGTTGCCATTGAATTTGTGGTTGTTGCTGCTGATAATAAGGACCATTTGAAGAAGGTTGCCATTGAATTTGTGGTTTGAAGAAGGTTGCCATTGAATTTGTGGTTGTTGCTGCTGATAATAATAAGGACCATTTGAAGAAGGTTGCTGCTGATGAGGTAATTTATTAATCAGATTGCGCAGTTCCATAACCTACGTTTGATTTGTTCAATTTTTTTCTTCAATTTTTTTTGTTGTTTTTTTTTTATTTCTTATTAAAAAAATATAAATAATAAAATAAGGTTAGAAATTTAAATACAATTAAATACGGTTTTATTCCCATTTCCAGCAGTCAATGTCCAGTGTTCAATTTCATGAAAAAATTGGAAATAATTCAAAAAATTGAAGTTTAACTTTTGAACATTTGTTTTGACAATAAAAAATATTTCCTTATTCACACCTAATGGTATGATTAAAATTTCATAGGAATATTTTTTTCTAACCGCCAGTTATTTAAATATTATTAAAAATAAATTTTTTTTTTAAAAGAATGAAGATTTTGTGGATTTTTTTACCACCTTCCAAGCCTTAAACACTAATTCTCGCGAATTTGTGTTTTGTAATGACCCTCAGGACGCTGCTATTGTTGATTCCAATAGTGCCTGGTATTCGAATATGTTAGTATACAATTTTTTGAATAAAATTAAGGCGCAATTAGAGCTGCCAAACAAAATTTTTTTCGGCTTCGGCCCCTATTATTTTTGGGAAAATTCTATTGGCTCTAATGAGTCTGCCTCTGTTGGCGTTATTTGCGACAGTCACCATTTCTTGACTTTCAAGTCTATATATGTAAAGCTGAGGTTGTCTGTCTGTCTACTAAAGCCTTCGGCACACATCTCCTCTTAAACCGTACGTTTAAATTTCGGGGAAATTGCTACACTTATAGATGAAGGTCCGGCGGAGTCACTGTCTGTCTATCTGTCTACTAAAACCTTCGGCACACATCTCCTCTTAAACCGTACGTTCAAATTTCGGTGAAATTGCTACACTTATAGATGAAGGTCCGGCGGAGTCAAAATGTTTCAAATCGACCCACGCCAAGTGTAAAAATCGAATTTGTAATCTCCTTATAATATATAACCAGCAATTTCTCTGTCTGTCTTTCCGACAGTGGAAAAATTGCTGGCGCGCGTGCGAATGTTTTTTGCGCACGCGTAGAGAGAGAGTGAGAGTGAAAGAAAGAGACAGACTACGAGAGGGGGATAGCGGGAGGGAGAGAGAGAGAGTGAATAGACGCTAAAACACGTGCGCGCGTGCGAATGTTTTTGCGCACGCGTAGAGAGAGAGTGAGAGTGAAAGAAAGAGACAGACTACAAGAGGGAGATAGCGGGAGGGAGAGAGGGGGGAATTGAGGAGTGCTACAGAAACATATATACATTTCTGTGTGTGTGTAATATATATATATACGCACAGAAATATATATACATTTCTGTGTGTGTAATATATATATATATATACACAGAGAAATATATATACATTTCGGTGTGTGTAATATATATATACACACAGAAATATATATACATTTCTGTGTGTGTAATATATATATATACTAGCAGAAAACCACCCGATGGGTGGTTTTCTGCTAGTCTCTATATATATAAAACGGAAGATGTCTGTCTGTGTGTGTGTGTATGAGTTTTATGCATTTCCACATTTCTCTACCGATTTTGATGATTTTTTTCCAATGTGCTTCAAATTGACCAAGGTTGGTCAACGCGTAATAAAGTTTGCCAAAAGTTTCCTGCTTCTATGAAAAAATCGATAAAACTAAATACATGCTGTAACCCTCTCTCTTACACGTTTATTCACTCTCACTACTACCTTCAACAATCTATGAAACTACATACATGTTGCAACTCTCTTTAAAAGGTTCATCGTTTCCTCTACTCCACTCTCAATCTCCTCTGCAACTCTCTTTAAAAGGTTCATCCCTCCCTCTACCCCCCCCCCTCAATCTCCTCTGCAACTCTCTTTAAAAGGTTACTGCCTCCGTCTACTACCCTATCACCATTACAGTTTAGAACAGCGACAAAACTTCTTTTCAAGGAACGCGACACAAACTTTGAAAACTAAGCAACACATCGATTTATACAACAACAAACATAGCTTCACTCTCTCCGTCGCTCTTCCCTCTCTCTACAATAGATTATTCCCTTCTCTATAATTTAACTACTTTGCTGTCTTCATGCTTCGAGGTTTAACACACCTCCTTATGGTTTCTTAGCTTCATTCTATCCGTCGCTCTACCCCTCTCTCTATAATAGATCATTCCCCCTCTTCGTTCAGGAACGCGAAATAAACTTTGATAACTAAGCAACACATCATTTTATACAACAACAAACATAGTCATAACGACGCTCATATATCAAATAACAAAACTTAAAAAGCCGATAACACTAAATACATATTCCTCTCTCAACGTTACATTCTACATCAAATAATAAATGTATTTATAAAACAACAGATGTATTTATAAAACAACAGATGTATTTATAAAACAACAGATGTATTTATAAAACAACAAACGTAATCATAACGACGCTTAAGCATTCATTTACTTGAATCTCAACAAAGACATTATATTTTATTGTTGTCCATTTTGTAATTTTTTTTCTTTGTTTTTCGCAATATGAGACAAAAAATGTGTGCTCCTAAATATCGCCCCTGTTTACACTCTTTTGTGCTATAACTCAGACGGGCTTGGCTTACAGGTTTGACCTACTATTTGACGTGCATACAACTTACTTAATACTCACTTTCCACTTATTCACTGATCAGTTGAAATTTTTCGCTACTCCCCTCGATACCCAGCAGCATCAGGGCCACCATCTTGCAACTTTGGTCTGCTAAATTCGCTATTGGAAGATTATTAACCCATCATTGATTGTCTAAAATTCTAATTGGTTCGTAACTTTTAATAACCTGTTCAACTGCTTTATGTACTTAATTGATAAGCTTATTCGCTTTCAAGCCACGTTTACCTGTGTGTAACTTTTCATAGCAAATGAACAAACCCGAGCAACACCGGGCTAAACTGCTAGTAAAAGATAAAGTAATAACAATGCAGATCAAGGATAAACAGTAATAAATAATAAAATATATAAATGTATCAGTTGGAAAAGTGACAGGAATAGTGAATGTCTTGACTGACTTCATATTGAATCCGGTGAACCGTTATTACCTTAATATATAATGGGCATTTCTCTGTTTGTTTGTCTGTCTGTCCGTCTGTAAAAAATAACAAATAGACGCGGTTTCAAATCTCTATGCTTTTCAAATTCATTACATTAATCTTTATTTATACGTTTCGCTTTACGAGTGATTCGACTTACGAGTGTTTCGACTTACGAGTGTTTCGACTTACGAGTGTTTCGACTTACGAGTGTTTTGACTTACGAGTGTTTCGACTTACGAGTGTTTTGACTTACGGGTGTTTCGACTTACGAGCGTTTCGACTTACGAGTGTTTCGATTTACGAGTGTTTCGGCTTACGAGTATTTCGGCTTACGGGTGTTTCGCCTTACGAGTGTTTCGGCTTACGAGTGTTTCGACTTACGAATGTTTTGACTTACGAGTGTTTCGGAGTTCGAGTGTTTCGACGTACGAGTGTTTCGACTTACGAGTGTTTTGCCTTACGAGTGTTTTGACTTACGGGTGTTTCGGCTTACGTGTGTTTCGACTTACGGGTGTTTCGACTTACGAATGTTTTGACTTACGGGTGTTTCGGCTTACGAGTGTTCTGACTTACGAGTGTTCTGACTTACGAGTGTTCTGACTTACGAGTGTTCTGACTTACGAGTGTTCTGACTTACGAGTGTTCTGACTTACGAGTGTTCCGGCTTATGAGTGTTCCGACTTACGAGTGTTTCGACTTACGAGTGTTTCGACATACGAGTGTTCTGACTTACGGATGTTCTGACTTACGAGTGTTCTGACTTACGAATGTTCTGACTTACGAGTGTTCCGACTTACGAGTGTTTCGGCTCACGAGTGTTTCGGCTTACGAGTGTTTCGACTTACGAAAATAACAAATAGACGCGGTTTCAAATCTCTATGCTTTTCAAATTCATTACATTAATCTTTATTTACATGTTTCGACTTACGAGTGTTTCGACTTACGAGTGTTTCGACTTACGAGTGTTTCGACTTACGGGTGTTTCGACTTACGAGTGTTTCGACTTACGAGTGTTTTGACTTACGAGTGTTCTGACTTACGAGTGTTCTGACTTACGAGTGTTTCGACTTACGAGTGTTCTGACTTACGAGTGTTCTGACTTACGAGTGTTCCGACTTACGAGTGTTTCGACTTACGAGTGTTTCGACTTACGAGTGTTTCGACTTACGAGTGTTTCGGCTTACGAGTGTTTTGACTTACGAGTGTTCTGACTACGAGTGTTCTGACTTACGAGTGTTTCGGCTTATGAGTGTTTCGACTTACGAGTGTTTCGGCTTATGAGTTTTTCGACTTACGAGTGTTTCGGCTTACGGGTGTTTCGACTTACGAGTGTTTCGACTTACGAGTGTTTCGACTTACGGGTGTTTCGACTTACGAGTGTTTCGACTACGAGTGTTTCGACTTACGAGTGTTTCGGCTTATGAGTGTTTCGACATACGGGTGTTTCGACTTACGGTGTTTCGGCTTACGAGTGTTTCGACTTACGAGTGTTCTGACTTACGAGTGTTCTGACTTATGAGTGTTCTGACTTACGAGTGTTCTAACTTACGAGTGTTCCGACTTACAAGTGTTTCGGCTTACGAGTGTTTCGGCTTACGAGTGTTTCGACTTACGAGTGTTTCGACTTACGAGTGTTTCGACTTACGAGTGTTTCGACTTACGAGTGTTTTGACTTACGAGTGTTTTGACTTACTGGTGTTTTGACATACGAGTGTTTCGATACGAGTGTTTCGACTTACGAGTGTTCTGACTTACGAGTGTTCTGACCTACGAGTGTTCTGACTTACGGGTGTTCTGACTTACGTGTGTTCCGACTTACGAGTGTTTCGGCTATGGGTGTTTCGACTTACGAGTGTTTCGACTTACGAATGTTTTGGCTTACGAGTGTTTCGGCTTACGAGTGTTTCGACTTACGAATGTTTTGGCTTACGAGTGTTTCGGCTTACGGGTGTTTCGACTAATGAGTGTTTCGACTTACGAGTGTTTTGACTTACGAGTGTTCCGACTAACGAGTGTTTCGGCTCACCAGTGTTTCGGCTTACGAGTGTTTCGACTTACGAAAATAACAAATAGAAGCGGTTTCAAATCTCTATGCTTTTCAAATTCATTACATTAATCTTTATTTATACGTTTCGCTTTACGAGTGATTCGACTTACGAGTGTTTCGACTTACGAGTGTTTCGACTTACGAGTGTTTCGACTTACGAGTGTTTTGACTTACGAGTGTTTCGACTTACGAGTGTTTTGACTTACGGGTGTTTCGACTTACGAGCGTTTCGACTTACGAGTGTTTCGATTTACGAGTGTTTCGGCTTACGAGTATTTCGGCTTACGGGTGTTTCGGCTTACGAGTGTTTCGGCTTACGAGTGTTTCGACTTACGAATGTTTTGACTTACGAGTGTTTCGGAGTTCGAGTGTTTCGACGTACGAGTGTTTCGACTTACGAGTGTTTTGCCTTACGAGTGTTTTGACTTACGGGTGTTTCGGCTTACGTGTGTTTCGACTTACGGGTGTTTCGACTTACGAATGTTTTGAGTTACGGGTGTTTCGGCTTACGAGTGTTCTGACTTACGAGTGTTCTGACTTACGAGTGTTCTGACTTACGAGTGTTCTGACTTACGAGTGTTCTGACTTACGAGTGTTCTGACTTACGAGTGTTCCGACTTATGAGTGTTCCGACTTACGAGTGTTTCGACTTACGAGTGTTTCGACATACGAGTGTTCTGACTTACGGATGTTCTGACTTACGAGTGTTCTGACTTACGAGTGTTCTGACTTACGAGTGTTTCGACTTACGAGTGTTTCGACTTACGAGTGTTTCGACTACGAGTGTTTCGACTTACGAGTGTTTCGGCTTATGAGTGTTTCGACATACGGGTGTTTCGACTTACGGTGTTTCGGCTTACGAGTGTTTCGACTTACGAGTGTTCTGACTTACGAGTGTTCTGACTTATGAGTGTTCTGACTTACGAGTGTTCTAACTTACGAGTGTTCCGACTTACAAGTGTTTCGGCTTACGAGTGTTTCGGCTTACGAGTGTTTCGACTTACGAGTGTTTCGACTTACGAGTGTTTCGACTTACGAGTGTTTCGACTTACGAGTGTTTTGACTTACGAGTGTTTTGACTTACTGGTGTTTTGACATACGAGTGTTTCGATACGAGTGTTTCGACTTACGAGTGTTCTGACTTACGAGTGTTCTGACCTACGAGTGTTCTGACTTACGGGTGTTCTGACTTACGTGTGTTCCGACTTACGAGTGTTTCGGCTATGGGTGTTTCGACTTACGAGTGTTTCGACTTACGAATGTTTTGGCTTACGAGTGTTTCGGCTTACGAGTGTTTCGACTTACGAATGTTTTGGCTTACGAGTGTTTCGGCTTACGGGTGTTTCGACTAATGAGTGTTTCGACTTACGAGTGTTTTGACTTACGAGTGTTCCGACTAACGAGTGTTTCGGCTCACCAGTGTTTCGGCTTACGAGTGTTTCGACTTACGAAAATAACAAATAGAAGCGGTTTCAAATCTCTATGCTTTTCAAATTCATTACATTAATCTTTATTTATACGCTTCGCTTTACGAGTGATTCGACTTACGAGTGTTTCGACTTACGAGTGTTTCGACTTACGAGTGTTTCGACTTACGAGTGTTTTGACTTACGAGTGTTTCGACTTACGAGTGTTTTGACTTACGGGTGTTTCGACTTACGAGCGTTTCGACTTACGAGTGTTTCGATTTACGAGTGTTTCGGCTTACGAGTATTTCGGCTTACGGGTGTTTCGGCTTACGAGTGTTTCGGCTTACGAGTGTTTCGACTTACGAATGTTTTGACTTACGAGTGTTTCGGAGTTCGAGTGTTTCGACGTACGAGTGTTTCGACTTACGAGTGTTTTGCCTTACGAGTGTTTTGACTTACGGGTGTTTCGGCTTACGTGTGTTTCGACTTACGGGTGTTTCGACTTACGAATATTTTGAGTTACGGGTGTTTCGGCTTACGAGTGTTCTGACTTACGAGTGTTCTGACTTACGAGTGTTCTGACTTACGAGTGTTCTGACTTACGAGTGTTCTGACTTACGAGTGTTCTGACTTACTAGTGTTCCGACTTATGAGTGTTCCGACTTACGAGTGTTCCGACTTACGAGTGTTTCGGCTCACGAGTGTTTCGAATTACGAGTGTTTCGACTTACGAGTGTTCCGACTTACGGGTGTTTCGACTTACGAGTGTTTTGGCTTACGGTGTTTCGGCTTACGAGTGTTTCGAGTTAAGAGTGTTTTGACTTACGCGTGTTTTGACATACGAGTGTTCTGACTTACGAGTGTTCTGACTTACGAGTGTTCTGACTTACGAGTGTTCTGACTTACGAGTGTTCCGACTTTACGAGTGTTTCGGCTCACGAGTGTCTCGGCTTACGAGTGTTTCGACTTACGAGTGTTTCGACATACGAGTGTTTCGACTTACGAATGTTTTTGCTTACGGGTGTTTCGACTTACGAATGTTTTTGCTTACGAGTGTTTCGGTTTACGAGTGTTCCGACTTACGAGTGTTCCGACATACGAGTGTTTCGGCTTACGAGTGTTTCCGGCTTACGAGTGTTTCGACTTACGAGTGTTTCGACTTACGAGTGTTTTGACTTACGGTGTTTCGGCTTACGAGTGATTAGACTTACGAGTGTTTTGACTTACGGGTGTTTTGACTTACGAGTGTTCTGACTTACGAGTGTTCTGACTTACGAGTGTTCTTACTTACGAGTGTTCCGACTTACGAGTGTTCCGACTTACGAGTGTTCTGACTTACGAGTGTTCTGATTTACGGATATTTCGACACTTGAGTGTTTCGAATTACGAGTGTTTCGACTTACGAGTGTTTTGACTTACGGGTGTTTTGACATACGAGTGTTTCGATACGAGTGTTTCGACTTACGAGTGTTCTGACTTACGAGTGTTCTGATTTACGAGTGTTCTGACTTACGAGTGTTCTTACTTACGAGTGTTCCGACTTACGAGTGTTCCGACTTACGAGTGTTTCGGCTTACGAGTGTTTCGGCTTAAGAGTGTTTCGACTTACGAATGTTTCGACTTACGAGTGTTCCGACTTACGGGTGTTTCGACTTACGAGTGTTTTGGCTTACGGTGTTTCGGCTCACGAGTGTTTCGAGTTACGAGTGTTTTGATTTACGCGTGTTTTGACATACGAGTGTTTCGATACGAGTGTTCTGACTTACGAGTGTTCTGACTTACGAGTGTTCCGACTTTACGAGTGTTTCGGCTCACGAGTGTTTCGGCTTACGAGTGTTTCGACTTACGAAAATAACAAATAGACGCGGTTTCAAATCTCTATGCTTTTCAAATTCATTACATTAATCTTTATTTATACGTTTCGCTTTACGAGTGTTTCGACTTACGAGTGTTTCGACTTACGAGTGTTTCGACTTACGAGTGTTTCGGCTTACGAGTGTTTTGACTTACGAGTGTTCTGACTACGAGTGTTCTGACATACGAGTGTTTCGGCTTATGAGTGTTTCGACTTACGAGTGTTTCGGCTTATGAGTGTTTCGACTTACGAGTGTTTCGGCTTACGGGTGTTTCGACTTACGAGTGTTTCGACTTACGAGTGTTTCGACTTACGGGTGTTTCGACTTACGAGTGTTTCGACTACGAGTGTTTCGACTTACGAGTGTTTCGGCTTATGAGTGTTTCGACATACGGGTGTTTCGACTTACGGTGTTTCGGCTTACGAGTGTTTCGACTTACGAGTGTTCTTACTTACGAGTGTTCTGACTTATGAGTGTTCTGACTTACGAGTGTTCTAACTTACGAGTGTTCCGACTTACGAGTGTTTCGGCTTACGAGTGTTTCGGCTTACGAGTGTTTCGACTTACGAGTGTTTCGACTTACGAGTGTTTCGACTTACGAGTGTTTCGACTTACGAGTGTTTTGACTTACGAGTGTTTTGACTTACTGGTGTTTTGACATACGAGTGTTTCGATACGAGTGTTTCGACTTACGAGTGTTCTGACTTACGAGTGTTCTGACCTACGAGTGTTCTGACTTACGGGTGTTCTGACTTACGTGTGTTCCGACTTACGAGTGTTTCGGCTATGGGTGTTTCGACTTACGAGTGTTTCGACTTACGAATGTTTTGGCTTACGAGTGTTTCGGCTTACGAGTGTTTCGACTTACGAATGTTTTGGCTTACGAGTGTTTCGGCTTACGGGTGTTTCGACTAATGAGTGTTTCGACTTACGAGTGTTTTGACTTACGAGTGTTCCGACTAACGAGTGTTTCGGCTCACCAGTGTTTCGGGTTACGAGTGTTTCGACTTACGAAAATAACAAATAGAAGCGGTTTCAAATCTCTATGCTTTTCAAATTCATTACATTAATCTTTATTTATACGTTTCGCTTTACGAGTGATTCGACTTACGAGTGTTTCGACTTACGAGTGTTTCGACTTACGAGTGTTTCGACTTACGAGTGTTTTGACTTACGAGTGTTTCGACTTACGAGTGTTTTGACTTACGTGTGTTTCGACTTACGAGCGTTTCGACTTACGAGTGTTTCGATTTACGAGTGTTTCGGCTTACGAGTATTTCGGCTTACGGGTGTTTCGGCTTACGAGTGTTTCGGCTTACGAGTGTTTCGACTTACGAATGTTTTGACTTACGAGTGTTTCGGAGTTCGAGTGTTTCGACGTACGAGTGTTTCGACTTACGAGTGTTTTGCCTTACGAGTGTTTTGACTTACGGGTGTTTCGGCTTACGTGTGTTTCGACTTACGGGTGTTTCGACTTACGAATGTTTTGAGTTACGGGTGTTTCGGCTTACGAGTGTTCTGACTTACGAGTGTTCTGACTTACGAGTGTTCTGACTTACGAGTGTTCTGACTTACGAGTGTTCTGACTTACGAGTGTTCCGACTTATGAGTGTTCCGACTTACGAGTGTTTCGACTTACGAGTGTTTCGACATACGAGTGTTCTGACTTACGGATGTTCTGACTTACGAGTGTTCTGACTTACGAGTGTTCTGACTTACGAGTGTTCCGACTTACGAGTGTTTCGGCTCACGAGTGTTTCGGCTTACGAGTGTTTCGACTTACGAAAATAACAAATAGACGCGGTTTCAAATCTCTATGCTTTTCAAATTCATTACATTAATCTTTATTTACATGTTTCGACTTACGAGTGTTTCGACTTACGAGTGTTTCGACTTACGAGTGTTTCGACTTACGGGTGTTTCGACTTACGAGTGTTTCGACTTACGAGTGTTTTAACTTACGAGTGTTCTGACTTACGAGTGTTCTGACTTACGAGTGTTTCGACTTACGAGTGTTCTGACTTACGAGTGTTCTGACTTACGAGTGTTCCGACTTACGAGTGTTTCGACTTACGAGTGTTTCGACTTACGAGTGTTTCGACTTACGAGTGTTTCGGCTTACGAGTGTTTTGACTTACGAGTGTTCTGACTACGAGTGTTCCGACTTACGAGTGTTTCGGCTCACGAGTGTTTCGGCTTACGAGTGTTTCTAATTACGAAAATAACAAATAGACGCGGTTTCAAATCTCTATGCTTTTCAAGTTCATTACATTAATCTTTATTTATACGTTTCGCTTTACGAATGTTTCGACTTACGAGTGTTTCGACTTACGAGTGTTTCGGCTTACGAGTGTTTTGATTTACGAGATTTTTGACTTACGCGTCTTTCAACTTACGCGTGTTTCGACTTACGAGTGCTCTGACTTACGAGTGTTCTGACTTCCGAGTGTTCCGACTTACGAGTGTTTCGACTTACGAGTGTTTCGGCTTACATGTGTTTCGTCTTACGAGTGTTTCGGCTTACGAGTGTTCTGACTACGAGTGTTCTGACTTACGGGTGTTCTGACTTACGAGTGTTCCGATTTGCGAGTGTTTCGGCTTATGAGTGTTTCGACTTACGAGTGTTTCGGCTTACGATTGTTTCGACTTACGAATGTTTTTCCTTACGAGTGTTTCGACTTACGAGTGTTTTGATTTACGGTGTTTCGGCTTACGAGTGTTTCGACTTACGAATGTTTTGACTTACGGGTGTTTTGACATACGAGTGTTTCGATACGAGTGTTCTGACTTACGAGTGTTTCGGCTTACGGGTGTTTCGACTTACGAGTGTTTCGACTTACGAGTGTTTCGATTTACGGGTGTTTCGACTTACGAGTGTTTCGACTACGAGTGTTTCGACTTACGAGTGTTTCGGCTTACGAGTGTTTCGACATACGGGTGTTTCGACTTACGGTGTTTCGGCTTACGAGTGTTTCGACTTACGAGTGTTCTGACTTACGAGTGTTCTGACTTATGAGTGTTCTGACTTACGAGTGTTCTCACTTACGAGTGTTCCGACTTACGAGTGTTTCGGCTTACGAGTGTTTTGACTTACTGGTGTTTTGACATACGAGTGTTTCGATACGAGTGTTTCGACTTACGAGTATTCTGACTTACGAGTGTTCTGACCTACGAGTGTTCTGACTTACGGGTGTTCTGACTTACGTGTGTTCCGACTTACGAGTGTTTCGGCTATGGGTGTTTCGACTTACGAGTGTTTCGACTTACGAATGTTTTGGCTTACGAGTGTTTCGGCTTACGAGTGTTTCGACTTACGAATGTTTTGGCTTACGAGTGTTTCGGCTTACGGGTGTTTCGACTAATGAGTGTTTCGACTTACGAGTGTTTTGACTTACGAGTGTTCCGACTAACGAGTGTTTCGGCTCACCAGTGTTTCGGCTTACGAGTGTTTCGACTGACGAAAATAACAAATAGAAGCGGTTTCAAATCTCTATGCTTTTCAAATTCATTACATTAATCTTTATTTATACGTTTCGCTTTACGAGTGTTTCGACTTACGAGTGTTTCGACTTACGAGTGTTTCGGCTTACGATTGTTTTGACTTACGAGTGTTTTGACTTACATGTGTTTCGACTTACGCGTGTTTCGACTTACGAGTGTTTCGACTTGCGAGTGTTTCGACTACGGGTGTTTCGACTTACGAATGTTTTGACTTACGGATGTTTTGACTTACGGGTGTTTCGGCTTACGAGTGTTTCGACTTACGAGTGTTCTGACTTACGAGTGTTCTGACTTACGAGTGTTTCGACTTAAGAGTGCTTCGGATTACGAGTGCTTCGACTTACGAGTGTTCTGACTACGAGTGTTCTGACTTACGGGTGTTCTGACTTACGAGTGTTCCGACTTACGAGTGTTTCGGCTTTCGAGTGTTTCGACTTACGAGTGTTTCGGGTTACGAGTGTTTCGACTTACGAATGTTTTCGCTTACGAGTGTTTCGGCTTACGAGTGTTTCGACTTACGAGTGTTTCGACTTACGAGTGTTTTGACTGACGGTTTTTCGGCTTGCGAGTGTTTCGACATACGAGTGTTTTGACTTACGGGCGTTTCGACTTACGGGTGTTTCGACTTACGAGTGTTTCGACTTACGAGTGTTCTGACTTACGAGTGTTCTGACTTGCGAGTGTTCCGACTTACGAGTGTTTCGGCTTACGAGTGTTTCGACATACGAATGTTTTGACTTACGGATGTTTCGACTTACGGGTGTTTCGACTTACGAGTGTTTCGACTTACGAGTGTTCTGACTACGAGTGTTCTGACTTACGGGTGCTCTGACTTACGAGTGTTTCGACTTACGAGTGTTTCGACTTACGAGTGTTTCGACTTACGGGTGTTTCGGCTTACGAGTGTTTCGACTTACGAGTGTTTTGACTTACGAATGTTTTGCCTTACGGGTGTTCCGGTTTACGAGTGTTTCGACTTACGAGTATTCTGACTTACGAGTGTTCCGACTTACGGGTGTTTCGACTTACGAGTGTTTCGACTTACGAGTGTTCCGACCTACGAGGGTTTCGGCTTACGGGTGTTCCGACTACGAGTATTTTCGGCTTACGAGTGTTTCGACTTACGAGTGTTTTGACTTACGGGTGTTTTGACATACGAGTGTTTCGATACGAGTGTTCTGACTTACGAGTGTTCTGACTTACGAGTGTTCTGACTTACGAGTGTTCTGACTTACGAGTGTTCCGACTTACGAGTGTTTCGGCTCACGAGTGTTTCGGCTTACGAGTGTTTCTAATTACGAAAATAACAAATAGACGCGGTTTCAAATCTCTATGCTTTTCAAGTTCATTACATTAATCTTTATCTATACGTTTCGCTTTACGAATGTTTCGACTTACGAGTGTTTCGACTTACGAGTGTTTCGGCTTACGAGTGTTTTGACTTACGAGATTTTTGACTTACGCGTCTTTCGACTTACGCGTGTTTCGACTTACGAGTGCTCTGACTTACGAGTGTTCTGACTTACGAGTGTTCCGACTTACGAGTGTTTCGACTTACGAGTGTTTCGGCTTACATGTGTTTCGTCTTACGAGTGTTTCGGCTTACGAGTGTTTCGACTTACGAGTGTTCTGACTACGAGTGTTCTGACTTACGGGTGTTCTGACTTACGAGTGTTCCGACTTGCGAGTGTTTCGGCTTATGAGTGTTTCGACTTACGAGTGTTTCGGCTTACGAGTGTTTCGACTTACGAGTGTTTCGGCTTACGATTGTTTCGACTTACGAGTGTTTCGGCTCACGAGTGTTTCGACTTACGAGAGTTTCGACTTACGAGTGATTTTGCAATACGGGTGTTTCGGTTTACGAGTGTTTTGATTTACGGTGTTTCGGCTTACGAGTGTTTCGACTTACGAATGTTTTGACTTACGGGTGTTTTGACATACGAGTGTTTCGATACGAGTGTTCTGACTTACGAGTGTTCTGACTTGCGAGTGTTCCGACTTACGAGTGTTTCGGCTTACGAGTGTTTCGACATACGAATGTTTTGACTTACGGGTGTTTCGACTTACGAGTGTTTCGACTTACGAGTGTTTCGGCTTACGAGTGTTTCGGCTTACGAGTGTTTCGGCTCACGAGTGTTTCGACTTACGAGAGTTTCGACTTACGAGTGATTTTGCAATACGGGTGTTTCGGTTTACGAGTGTTTCGACTTACGAGTGTTCCGACTTACGAGTGTTTCGACTTACGAGTGTTTTGACTTACGAGTGTTCCGACCTACGAGCGTTTCGGCTTATGGGTGTTTCGATACAAGTGTTCTGACTTACGAGTGTTCTGACTTACGAGTGTTCTGACTTACGAGTGTTCTGACTTACGAGTGTTCTGACTTACGAGTGTTCTGACTTAAGAGTGTTCCGATTTACGAGTGTTTCGGCTTATGAGTGTTTCGACTTACGAATGTTTTTGCTTACCGGTGTTTCGACTTACGAATGTTTTTGCTTACGAGTGTTTCGGCTTACGAGTGATTCGACTTACGAGTGTTTTGACTTAAGGGTGTTTTGACTTACGGGTGTTGTGAATTACGAGTGTTCCGATTTACGAGTGTTTTGACTTACGGTGTTTCGGCTTACGAGTTATTCGACTTACGAGTGTTTCGGCTTATGAGTGTTTCGACTTACTAATGTTTTTACTTACGAGTGTTTCGGCGTACGAGTGTTTTGACTTACGAGTGTTTCGACTTACGAGTGTTTTGACTTACGAATGTTTTGACTTACGGGTGTTTCGGCTTACGAGTGTTTCGACTTACGAGTGTTTCGGCTGGCGAGTGTTTCGACTTACGAATGTTTTGACTTAAGGGTGTTTCGACTTACGAGTGTTTCGACTTACGAGTGTTACGACTTACGAGTGTTTCGGCTTACGAGTGTTTTGACTTAAGGCTGTTTCGACTTACGAGTGTTTCGATAGGAGTGTTTCGACTTACGAGTGTTCTGACTTACGAGTGTTCCGACTTACGAGTGTCTCGGCTTACGAGTGTTTCGGCTTACGAGTGTTTCGACTTACGAGTGTTTCGACTTACGAGTGTTCCGACTTACGGGTGTTTCGACTTACGAGTGTTTTGGCTTACGGTGTTTCGACTTACGAGTGTTTCGGCTTACGAGTGTTTTGACTTAAGGGTGTTTCGACTTCCGAGTGTTTCGATACGAGTGTTTCGACTTACGATTGTTCTGACTTACGAGCGTTCTGACTTACGAGTGTTCCGACTTACGAGTGTTTCGGCTTACGAGTGTTTCGAATTACGAGTGTTTCGACTTACGAGTGTTCCGACTTACGGGTGTTTCGACTTACGAGTGTTTTGGCTTACGGTGTTTCGGCTTACGAGTGTTTCGAGTTAAGAGTGTTTTGAATTACGCGTGTTTTGACATACGAGTGTTCTGACTTACGAGTGTTCTGACTTACGAGTGTTCTGACTTACGAGTGTTCTGACTTACGAGTGTTCCGACTTTACGAGTGTTTCGGCTCACGAGTGTTTCGGCTTACGAGTGTTTCGACTTACGAGTGTTTTCGACATACGAGTGTTTCGACTTACGAATGTTTTTGCTTACGGGTGTTTCGACTTACGAATGTTTTTGCTTACGAGTGTTTCGGTTTACGAGTGTTCCGACTTACGAGTGTTCCGACATACGAGTGTTTCGGCTTACGAGTGTTTCCGGCTTACGAGTGTTTCGACTTACGAGTGTTTCGACTTACGAGTGTTTTGACTTACGGTGTTTCGGCTTACGAGTGATTAGACTTACGAGTGTTTTGACTTACGGGTGTTTTGACTTACGAGTGTTCTGACTTACGAGTGTTCTGACTTACGAGTGTTCTTACTTACGAGTGTTCCGACTTACGAGTGTTCCGACTTACGAGTGTTCTGACTTACGAGTGTTCTGATTTACGGATATTTCGACACTTGAGTGTTTCGAATTACGAGTGTTTCGACTTACGAGTGTTTTGACTTACGGGTGTTTTGACATACGAGTGTTTCGATACGAGTGTTTCGACTTACGAGTGTTCTGACTTACGAGTGTTCTGATTTACGAGTGTTCTGACTTACGAGTGTTCTTACTTACGAGTGTTCCGACTTACGAGTGTTCCGACTTACGAGTGTTTCGGTTTACGAGTGTTTCGGCTTACGATTGTTTTGACTTACGAGTGTTTTGACTTACATGTGTTTCGACTGACGCGTGTTTCGACTTACGAGTGTTTCGATTTGCGAGTGTTTCGACTACGGGTGTTTCGACTTACGAATGTTTTGACTTACGGATGTTTTGACTTACGGGTGTTTCGGCTTACGAGTGTTTCGACTTACGAGTGTTCTGACTTACGAGTGTTCTGACTTACGAGTGTTTCGACTTAAGAGTGCTTCGGATTACGAGTGCTTCGACTTACGAGTGTTTCGGCTTACGAGTGTTTCGACTTACGAGTGTTCTGACTACGAGTGTTCTGACTTACGGGTGTTCTGACTTACGAGTGTTCCGACTTACGAGTGTTTCGGCTTATGAGTGTTTCGACTTACGAGTGTTTCGGCTTTCGAGTGTTTCGACTTACGAGTGTTTCGGGTTACGAGTGTTTCGACTTACGAATGTTTTCGCTTACGAGTGTTTCGGCTTACGAGTGTTTCGACTTACGAGTGTTTCGACTTACGAGTGTTTTGACTTACGGTTTTTCGGCTTGCGAGTGTTTCGACATACGAGTGTTTTGACTTACGGGCGTTTCGACTTACGGGTGTTTCGACTTACGAGTGTTTCGACTTACGAGTGTTCTGACTTACGAGTGTTCTGACTTGCGAGTGTTCCGACTTACGAGTGTTTCGGCTTACGAGTGTTTCGACATACGAGTGTTTTGACTTACGGATGTTTCGACTTACGGGTGTTTCGACTTACGAGTGTTTCGACTTGCGAGTGTTCTGACTACGTGTGTTCTGACTTACGGGTGCTCTGACTTACGAGTGTTTCGACTTACGAGTGTTTCGACTTACGAGTGTTTTGACTTACGAGTGTTTCGACTTACGGGTGTTTCGGCTTACGAGTGTTTCGACTTACGAGTGTTTTGACTTACGAATGTTTTGCCTTACGGGTGTTCCGGTTTACGAGTGTTTCGACTTACGAGTGTTCTGACTACGTGTGTTCTGACTTACGGGTGCTCTGACTTACGAGTGTTTCGACTTACGAGTGTTTCGACTTACGAGTGTTTCGACTTACGGGTGTTTCGGCTTACGAGTGTTTCGACTTACGAGTGTTTCAACTTAAGGATGTTTCGACTTACGAGTGTTTCGACTTACGAGTGTTTCGACTTACGAGTGTTTCGACTTACGAGTGTTTTGGCTTACGAATGTTTTGACTTACGGGTGTTTCGACTTACGAGTGTTCCGACTTACGAGTGTTTCGGCTTACGAGTGTTTCGGCTTACGAGTGTTTCGGCTTACGAGTGTTTTGAATTACGAGTGTTCTGACTACGAGTGTTCTGACTTACTGGTGTTCTGACTTACGAGTGTTCCGACTTACGAGTGTTTCGGCTTATGAGTGTTTCGACTTACGGGCGTTTCGACTTACGGGTGTTTCGACTTACGAGTGTTTTGACTTACGAGTGTTCTGACTTAGGAGTGTTCTGACTTACGAGTGTTCCGACTTACGACTGTTTCGACTTACGAGTGTTTTGACTTACGAGTGTTCCGACTTACGAGTGTTTCGGCTTACGGGTGTTTCGACGTACGAGTATTTTTGGCTTACGAGTGTTTCGACTTACGAGTGTTTTGAATTACGATTGTTTCGGCTTACGAGTGTTTCGACTTACGAGTATTTCGACTTACGAGTGTTTTGACTTATGGGTGTTTTGCCATACGATTGTTTCGATACGAGTGCTCTGACTTACGAGTGATCTGACTTACGAGTGTTCTGACCTACGAGTGTTCTGACTTACGGGTGTTCTGACTTACGTGTGTTCCGACTTACGAGTGTTTCGGCTATGGGTGTTTCGACTTACGAGTGTTTCGACTTACGAATGTTTTGGCTTACGAGTGTTTCGGCTTACGAGTGTTTCGACTTACGAAAGTTTTGGCTTACGAGTGTTTCGGCTTACGGGTGTTTCGACTAATGAGTGTTTCGACTTACGAGTGTTTTGACTTACGGGTGTTTCGGCTTACGAGTTATTCGACATACGAGTGTTTCGACTTACGGGTGTTTCGACTTACGGGTGTTTCGACTTACGAGTGTTTCAACTTAGGAGTGTTCTGACTTACGAGTGTTCTGACTTACGAGTGTTCCGACTTACGAGTGTTTCGGTTTACGAGAGTTTCGACACACGAGTGTTTTGACTTACGGGGGTTTCGACTTACGGGTGTTTCGACTTACGAGTGTTTCGGCTTACGAGTGTTTCGACTTACTAATGTTTTTACTTACGAGTGTTTCGGTGTACCAGTGTTTCGACTTAAGGATGTTTCGACTTACGAGTGTTTCGACTTACGAGTGTTTCGGCTTGCGTGAGTTTCGACTTAATGGTGTTTTGAATTACGGGTGTTGTGAATTACGAGTGTTCCGATTTACGAGTGTTTTGACTTACGGTGTTTCGGCTTACAAGTGATTCGACTTATGAATGTTTTGACTTACGGGTGTTTCGGCTTGCGAGTGTTTCGACTTACGAGTGTTTCGGCTTATGAGTGTTTCGACTTACTAATGTTTTTACTTACGAGTGTTTCGGCGTACGAGTGTTTTGACTTACGAGTGTTTCGACTTACGAGTGTTTTGACTTACGGGTGTTTCGGCTTACGAGTGTTTCGACTTACGAGTGTTTCGGCTGGCGAGTGTTTCGACTTACGAGTGTTTTGACTTAAGGGTGTTTCGACTTACGAGTGTTTCGACTTACGAGTGTTTCGACTTACGAAAATAACAAATAGACGCGGTTTCAAATCTCTATGCTTTTCAAATTCATTACATTAATCTTTATTTATACGTTTCGCTTTACGAGTGTTTCGACTTACGAGTGTTTTGACTTACGGGTGTTTTGACATACGAGTGTTTCGATACGAGTGTTTCGACTTACGAGTGTTCTGACTTACGAGTGTTCTGATTTACGAGTGTTCTGACTTACGAGTGTTCTTACTTACGAGTGTTCCGACTTACGAGTGTTCCGACTTACGAGTGTTTCGGTTTACGAGTGTTTCGGCTTACGATTGTTTTGACTTACGAGTGTTTTGACTTACATGTGTTTCGACTGACGCGTGTTTCGACTTACGAGTGTTTCGATTTGCGAGTGTTTCGACTACGGGTGTTTCGACTTACGAATGTTTTGACTTACGGATGTTTTGACTTACGGGTGTTTCGGCTTACGAGTGTTTCGACTTACGAGTGTTCTGACTTACGAGTGTTCTGACTTACGAGTGTTTCGACTTAAGAGTGCTTCGGATTACGAGTGCTTCGACTTACGAGTGTTTCGGCTTACGAGTGTTTCGACTTACGAGTGTTCTGACTACGAGTGTTCTGACTTACGGGTGTTCTGACTTACGAGTGTTCCGACTTACGAGTGTTTCGGCTTATGAGTGTTTCGACTTACGAGTGTTTCGGCTTTCGAGTGTTTCGACTTACGAGTGTTTCGGGTTACGAGTGTTTCGACTTACGAATGTTTTCGCTTACGAGTGTTTCGGCTTACGAGTGTTTCGACTTACGAGTGTTTCGACTTACGAGTGTTTTGACTTACGGTTTTTCGGCTTGCGAGTGTTTCGACATACGAGTGTTTTGACTTACGGGCGTTTCGACTTACGGGTGTTTCGACTTACAAGTGTTTCGACTTACGAGTGTTCTGACTTACGAGTGTTCTGACTTGCGAGTGTTCCGACTTACGAGTGTTTCGGCTTACGAGTGTTTCGACATACGAGTGTTTTGACTTACGGATGTTTCGACTTACGGGTGTTTCGACTTACGAGTGTTTCGACTTGCGAGTGTTCTGACTACGTGTGTTCTGACTTACGGGTGCTCTGACTTACGAGTGTTTCGACTTACGAGTGTTTCGACTTACGAGTGTTTTGACTTACGAGTGTTTCGACTTACGGGTGTTTCGGCTTACGAGTGTTTCGACTTACGAGTGTTTTGACTTACGAATGTTTTGCCTTACGGGTGTTCCGGTTTACGAGTGTTTCGACTTACGAGTGTTCTGACTACGTGTGTTCTGACTTACGGGTGCTCTGACTTACGAGTGTTTCGACTTACGAGTGTTTCGACTTACGAGTGTTTCGACTTACGGGTGTTTCGGCTTACGAGTGTTTCGACTTACGAGTGTTTCAACTTAAGGATGTTTCGACTTACGAGTGTTTCGACTTACGAGTGTTTCGACTTACGAGTGTTTCGACTTACGAGTGTTTTGGCTTACGAATGTTTTGACTTACGGGTGTTTCGACTTAAGAGTGTTCCGACTTACGAGTGTTTCGGCTTACGAGTGTTTCGGCTTACGAGTGTTTCGGCTTACGAGTGTTTTGACTTACGAGTGTTCTGACTACGAGTGTTCTGACTTACTGGTGTTCTGACTTACGAGTGTTCCGACTTACGAGTGTTTCGGCTTATGAGTGTTTCGACTTACGGGCGTTTCGACTTACGGGTGTTTCGACTTACGAGTGTTTTGACTTACGAGTGTTCTGACTTAGGAGTGTTCTGACTTACGAGTGTTCCGACTTACGACTGTTTCGACTTACGAGTGTTTTGACTTACGAGTGTTCCGACTTACGAGTGTTTCGGCTTACGGGTGTTTCGACGTACGAGTATTTTTGGCTTACGAGTGTTTCGACTTACGAGTGTTTTGAATTACGATTGTTTCGGCTTACGAGTGTTTCGACTTACGAGTATTTCGACTTACGAGTGTTTTGACTTATGGGTGTTTTGCCATACGATTGTTTCGATACGAGTGCTCTGACTTACGAGTGTTCTGACTTACGAGTGTTCTGACCTACGAGTGTTCTGACTTACGGGTGTTCTGACTTACGTGTGTTCCGACTTACGAGTGTTTCGGCTATGGGTGTTTCGACTTACGAGTGTTTCGACTTACGAATGTTTTGGCTTACGAGTGTTTCGGCTTACGAGTGTTTCGACTTACGAAAGTTTTGGCTTACGAGTGTTTCGGCTTATGGGTGTTTCGACTAATGAGTGTTTCGACTTACGAGTGTTTTGACTTACAGGTGTTTCGGCTTACGAGTTATTCGACATACGAGTGTTTCGACTTACGGGTGTTTCGACTTACGGGTGTTTCGACTTACGAGTGTTTCAACTTAGGAGTGTTCTGACTTACGAGTGTTCTGACTTACGAGTGTTCCGACTTACGAGTGTTTCGGTTTACGAGTGTTTCGACACACGAGTGTTTTGACTTACGGGGGTTTCGACTTACGGGTGTTTCGACTTACGAGTGTTTCGGCTTACGAGTGTTTCGACTTACTAATGTTTTTACTTACGAGTGTTTCGGTGTACCAGTGTTTCGACTTAAGGATGTTTCGACTTACGAGTGTTTCGACTTACGAGTGTTTCGGCTTGCGTGAGTTTCGACTTAATGGTGTTTTGACTTACGGGTGTTGTGAATTACGAGTGTTCCGATTTACGAGTGTTTTGACTTACGGTGTTTCGGCTTACAATTGATTCGACTTATGAATGTTTTGACTTACGGGTGTTTCGGCTTGCGAGTGTTTCGACTTACGAGTGTTTCGGCTTATGAGTGTTTCGACTTACTAATGTTTTTACTTACGAGTGTTTCGGCGTACGAGTGTTTTGACTTACGAGTGTTTCGACTTACGAGTGTTTTGACTTACGGGTGTTTCGGCTTACGAGTGTTTCGACTTACGAGTGTTTCGGCTGGCGAGTGTTTCGACTTACGAGTGTTTTGACTTAAGGGTGTTTCGACTTACGAGTGTTTCGACTTACGAGTGTTTCGACTTACGAAAATAACAAATAGACGCGGTTTCAAATCTCTATGCTTTTCAAATTCATTACATTAATCTTTATTTATACGTTTCGCTTTACGAGTGTTTCGACTTACGAGTGTTTCGACATACGAGTGTTTCGACTTACGAATGTTTTTGTTTACGGGTGTTTCGACTTACGAATGTTTTTGCTTACGAGTGTTTCGGTTTACGAGTGTTCCGACTTACGAGTGTTCCGACATACGAGTGTTACGGCTTACGAGTGTTTCCGGCTTACGAGTGTTTCGACTTACGAGTGTTTCGACTTACGAGTGTTTCGACTTACGGTGTTTCGGCTTACGAGTAATTAGACTTACGAGTGTTTTGACTTACGGGTGTTTTGACTTACGGGTGTTGTGAATTACGAGTGTTCCGATTTACGAGTGTTTTGACTTACGGTGTTTCGGCTTGCGAGTGATTCGACTTACGAATGTTTTGACTTACGGGTGTTTCGGCTTATGAGTGGTTCGACTTACTAATGATTTTACTTACGAGTGTTTCGGCGTACGAGTGTTTTGACTTACGAGTGTTTCGGCTTACGAGTGTTTCGACTTACGAGTGTTTCGGCTTGCGAGTGTTTCGACTTACTAATGTTTTTACTTACGAGTGTTTCGGCGTACGAGTGTTTCGACTTACGAGTGTTTTGACTTATGGGTGTTTCGACTTACGAGTGTTTCGACTTACGAGTGTTTCGACTTAAGAGTGTTTCGGATTACGAGTGTTTTGACTTGAGGGTGTTTCGACTTACGAGTGTTTCGATACGAGTGTTTCGACTTACGAGTGTTCTGACTTACGAGTGTTCTGATTTACGGATGTTTCGACACACGAGTGTTTCGAATTACGAGTGTTTCGACTTACGAGTGTTTTGACTTACGGGTGTTTTGACATACGAGTGTTTCGATACGAGTGTTTCGACTTACGAGTGTTCTGACTTACGAGTGTTCTGACTTACGAGTGTTCTAACTTACGAGTGTTCTTACTTACGAGTGTTCCGACTTACGAGTGTTCCGACTTACGAGTGTTTCGGCTTACCAGTGTTTTGATTTACGAGTGTTTTGACTTACGGGTGCTTCGACTTACGCGTGTTTCGACTTACGAGTGTTTTGACTTACGAGTGTTTCGACTTACGATTGTTTCGGCTTACGAGTGTTTTGACTTACGAGTGTTCTGACTACGAGTGTTCTGACTTACGAGTGTTCCGACTTACGAGTGTTTCGGCTTATGAGTGTTTCGACTTACGAGTGCTTCGACTTACGAGTGTTTCGGCTTACGGGTGTTTCGACTTACGAATGTTTTTGCTTACGAGTGTTTCGGCTTACGAGTGTTTAGGCTTATGAGTGTTTCGACTTACGAGTGTTTTGACTTACGGGTGTTTTGACATACGAGTGTTTCGATACGAGTGTTCTGACTTACGAGTGTTTCCGCTTACGAGTTTTTCGGCTTACGAGTGTTTCGACTTACTAATGTTTTTACTTACGAGTGTTTCGGTGTACGAGTGTTTCGACGTAAGGATGTTTCGACTTACGGGTGTTTCGGCTTACGAGTGTTTATACTTACGAGTGTTTTGTCTTACGAGTGTTCTGACTTACGAGTGTTCTGACTTATGAGTGTTCCGACTTACGAGTGTTCCGACTTACGAGTGTTTCGGCTTATGAGTGTTTCGACTTACGGGCGTTTCGACTTACGGGTGTTTCGACTTACGAGTGTTTTGACTTACGAGTGTTCTGACTTACGAGTGTTCTGACTTACGAGTGTTCCGACTTACGACTGTTTCGACTTACGAGTGTTTTGACTTACGAGTGTTCCGACTTACGAGTGTTTCGGCTTACGGGTGTTTCGACGTACGAGTATTTTTGGCTTACGAGTGTTTCGACTTACGAGTGTTTTGAATTACGATTGTTTCGGCTTACCAGTGTTTCGACTTACGAGTATTTCGACTTACGAGTGTTTTGACTTATGGGTGTTTGACATACGAGTGTTTCGATACGAATGCTCTGACTTACGAGTGTTCTGACTTACGAGTGTTCTGACTTACGAGTGTTCTGACTTACGGGTGTTCTGACTTACGTGTGTTCCGACTTACGAGTGTTTCGGCTATGGGTGTTTCGACTTACGAGTGTTTCGACTTACGAATGTTTTGGCTTACGAGTGTTTCGGCTTACGAGTGTATCGACTTACGAATGTTTTGGCTTACGAGTGTTTCGGCTTACGGGTGTTTCGACTTACGAGTGTTTCGACTTACGAGTGTTTTGACTAACGGTGTTTCGGCTTACGAGTTATTCGACATACGAGTGTTTCGACTTACGGGTGTTTCGACTTATGAGTGTTTCGACTTACGAGTGTTCTGACTTACGAGTGTGCTGACTTACGAGTGTTCCGACTTACGAGTGTTTAGGTTTACGAGTGTTTCGACACATGAGTGTTTTGACTTACGGGTGTTTCGACTTACGAGTGTTTCGGCTTACGAGTGTTTCGACTTACTAATGTTTTTACTTACGAGTGTTTCGGCGTACGAGAGTTTTGACTTACGAGTGTTTCGACTTACGAGTGTTTCGACTTACGAATGTTTTGACTTACGGGTGTTTCGGCTTACGAGTGTTTCGACTTACGAGTGTTTCGGCTGGCGAGTGTTTCGACTTACGAGTGTTTTGACTTAAGGGTGTTTCGACTTACGAGTGTTTCGACTTACGAGTGTTTCGACTTACGAGTGTTTCGGCTTACGAGTGTTTCGACTTACGAAAATAACAAATAGACGCGGTTTCAAATCTCTATGCTTTTCAAATTCATTACATTAATCTTTATTTATACGTTTCGCTTTACGAGTGTTTCGACTTACGAGTGTTTCGACATACGAGTGTTTCGACTTACGAATGTTTTTGCTTACGGGTGTTTCGACTTACGAATGTTTTTGCTTACGAGTGTTTCGGTTTACGAGTGTTCCGACTTACGAGTGTTCCGACATACGAGTGTTTCGGCTTACGAATGTTTCCGGCTTACGAGTGTTTCGACTTACGAGTGTTTCGACTTACGAGTGTTTCGACTTACGGTGTTTCGGCTTACGAGTGATTAGACTTACGAGTGTTTTGACTTACAGGTGTTTTGACTTACGGGTGTTGTGAATTACGAGTGTTCCGATTTACGAGTGTTTTGACTTACGGTGTTTCGGCTTACGAGTGATTCGACTTACGAATGTTTTGACTTACGGGTGTTTCGGCTTATGAGTGGTTCGACTTACTAATGATTTTACTTACGAGTGTTTCGGCGTACGAGTGTTTTGACTTACGAGTGTTTCGGCTTACGAGTGTTTCGACTTACGATTGTTTCGGCTTGCGAGTGTTTCGACTTACTAATGTTTTTACTTACGAGTGTTTCGGCGTACGAGTGTTTCGACTTACGAGTGTTTTGACTTATGGGTGTTTGGACTTACGAGTGTTTCGACTTACGAGTGTTTCGACTTAAGAGTGTTTCGGATTACGAGTGTTTTGACTTGAGGGTGTTTCGACTTACGAGTGTTTCGATACGAGTGTTTCGACTTACGAGTGTTCTGACTTACGAGTGTTCTGATTTACGGATGTTTCGTCACACGAGTGTTTCGAATTACGAGTGTTTCGACTTACGAGTGTTTTGACTTACGGGTGTTTTGACATACGAGTGTTTCGATACGAGTGTTTCGACTTACGAGTGTTCTGACTTACGAGTGTTCTGACCTACGAGTGTTCTGACTTACGGGTGTTCTGACTTACGTGTGTTCCGACTTACGAGTGTTTCGGCTATGGGTGTTTCGACTTACGAGTGTTTCGACTTACGAATGTTTTGGCTTACGAGTGTTTCGGCTTACGAGTGTTTCGACTTACGAAAGTTTTGGCTTACGAGTGTTTCGGCTTACGGGTGTTTCGACTAATGAGTGTTTCGACTTACGAGTGTTTTGACTTACGGGTGTTTCGGCTTACGAGTTATTCGACATACGAGTGTTTCGACTTACGGGTGTTTCGACTTACGAGTGTTTCATCTTAGGAGTGTTCTGACTTACGAGTGTTCTGACTTACGAGTGTTCCGACTTACGAGTGTTTCGGTTTACGAGTGTTTCGACACACGAGTGTTTTGACTTACGGGGGTTTCGACTTACGGGTGTTTCGACTTACGAGTGTTTCGGCTTACGAGTGTTTCGACTTACTAATGTTTTTACTTACGAGTGTTTCGGTGTACCAGTGTTTCGACTTAAGGATGTTTCGACTTACGAGTGTTTCGACTTACGAGTGTTTCGGCTTGCGTGAGTTTCGACTTAATGGTGTTTTGACTTACGGGTGTTGTGAATTACGAGTGTTCCGATTTACGAGTGTTTTGACTTACGGTGTTTCGGCTTACAAGTGATTCGACTTATGAATGTTTTGACTTACGGGTGTTTCGGCTTGCGAGTGTTTCGACTTACGAGTGTTTCGGCTTATGAGTGTTTCGACTTACTAATGTTTTTACTTACGAGTGTTTCGGCGTACGAGTGTTTTGACTTACGAGTGTTTCGACTTACGAGTGTTTTGACTTACGGGTGTTTCGGCTTACGAGTGTTTCGACTTACGAGTGTTTCGGCTGGCGAGTGTTTCGACTTACGAGTGTTTTGACTTAAGGGTGTTTCGACTTACGAGTGTTTCGACTTACGAGTGTTTCGACTTACGAAAATAACAAATAGACGCGGTTTCAAATCTCTATGCTTTTCAAATTCATTACATTAATCTTTATTTATACGTTTCGCTTTACGAGTGTTTCGACTTACGAGTGTTTCGACATACGAGTGTTTCGACTTACGAATGTTTTTGTTTACGGGTGTTTCGACTTACGAATGTTTTTGCTTACGAGTGTTTCGGTTTACGAGTGTTCCGACTTACGAGTGTTCCGACATACGAGTGTTTCGGCTTACGAGTGTTTCCGGCTTACGAGTGTTTCGACTTACGAGTGTTTCGACTTACGAGTGTTTCGACTTACGGTGTTTCGGCTTACGAGTAATTAGACTTACGAGTGTTTTGACTTACGGGTGTTTTGACTTACGGGTGTTGTGAATTACGAGTGTTCCGATTTACGAGTGTTTTGACTTACGGTGTTTCGGCTTGCGAGTGATTCGACTTACGAATGTTTTGACTTACGGGTGTTTCGGCTTATGAGTGGTTCGACTTACTAATGATTTTACTTACGAGTGTTTCGGCGTACGAGTGTTTTGACTTACGAGTGTTTCGGCTTACGAGTGTTTCGACTTACGAGTGTTTCGGCTTGCGAGTGTTTCGACTTACTAATGTTTTTACTTACGAGTGTTTCGGCGTACGAGTGTTTCGACTTACGAGTGTTTTGACTTATGGGTGTTTCGACTTACGAGTGTTTCGACTTACGAGTGTTTCGACTTAAGAGTGTTTCGGATTACGAGTGTTTTGACTTGAGGGTGTTTCGACTTACGAGTGTTTCGATACGAGTGTTTCGACTTACGAGTGTTCTGACTTACGAGTGTTCTGATTTACGGATGTTTCGACACACGAGTGTTTCGAATTACGAGTGTTTCGACTTACGAGTGTTTTGACTTACGGGTGTTTTGACATACGAGTGTTTCGATACGAGTGTTTCGACTTACGAGTGTTCTGACTTACGAGTGTTCTGACTTACGAGTGTTCTAACTTACGAGTGTTCTTACTTACGAGTGTTCCGACTTACGAGTGTTCCGACTTACGAGTGTTTCGGCTTACCAGTGTTTTGATTTACGAGTGTTTTGACTTACGGGTGCTTCGACTTACGCGTGTTTCGACTTACGAGTGTTTTGACTTACGAGTGTTTCGACTTACGATTGTTTCGGCTTACGAGTGTTTTGACTTACGAGTGTTCTGACTACGAGTGTTCTGACTTACGGGTGTTCTGACTTACGAGTGTTCCGACTTACGAGTGTTTCGGCTTATGAGTGTTTCGACTTACGAGTGCTTCGACTTACGAGTGTTTCGGCTTACGGGTGTTTCGACTTACGAATGTTTTTGCTTACGAGTGTTTCGGCTTACGAGTGTTTAGGCTTATGAGTGTTTCGACTTACGAGTGTTTTGACTTACGGGTGTTTTGACATACGAGTGTTTCGATACGAGTGTTCTGACTTACGAGTGTTTCCGCTTACGAGTTTTTCGGCTTACGAGTGTTTCGACTTACTAATGTTTTTACTTACGAGTGTTTCGGTGTACGAGTGTTTCGACGTAAGGATGTTTCGACTTACGGGTGTTTCGGCTTACGAGTGTTTCGACTTACGAGTGTTTTGACTTACGAGTGTTCTGACTTACGAGTGTTCTGACTTATGAGTGTTCCGACTTACGAGTGTTCCGACTTACGAGTGTTTCGGCTTATGAGTGTTTCGACTTACGGGCGTTTCGACTTACGGGTGTTTCGACTTACGAGTGTTTTGACTTACGAGTGTTCTGACTTACGAGTGTTCTGACTTACGAGTGTTCCGACTTACGACTGTTTCGACTTACGAGTGTTTTGACTTACGAGTGTTCCGACTTACGAGTGTTTCGGCTTACGGGTGTTTCGACGTACGAGTATTTTTGGCTTACGAGTGTTTCGACTTACGAGTGTTTTGAATTACGATTGTTTCGGCTTACCAGTGTTTCGACTTACGAGTATTTCGACTTACGAGTGTTTTGACTTATGGGTGTTTGACATACGAGTGTTTCGATACGAATGCTCTGACTTACGAGTGTTCTGACTTACGAGTGTTCTGACTTACGAGTGTTCTGACTTACGGGTGTTCTGACTTACGTGTGTTCCGACTTACGAGTGTTTCGGCTATGGGTGTTTCGACTTACGAGTGTTTCGACTTACGAATGTTTTGGCTTACGAGTGTTTCGGCTTACGAGTGTATCGACTTACGAATGTTTTGGCTTACGAGTGTTTCGGCTTACGGGTGTTTCGACTTACGAGTGTTTCGACTTACGAGTGTTTTGACTTACGGTGTTTCGGCTTACGAGTTATTCGACATACGAGTGTTTCGACTTACGGGTGTTTCGACTTACGGGTGTTTCGACTTATGAGTGTTTCGACTTACGAGTGTTCTGACTTACGAGTGTGCTGACTTACGAGTGTTCCGACTTACGAGTGTTTAGGTTTACGAGTGTTTCGACACATGAGTGTTTTGACTTACGGGTGTTTCGACTTACGAGTGTTTCGGCTTACGAGTGTTTCGACTTACTAATGTTTTTACTTACGAGTGTTTCGGCGTACGAGAGTTTTGACTTACGAGTGTTTCGACTTACGAGTGTTTCGACTTACGAGTGTTTCGACTTACGAGTGTTTTGACTTACGAGTGTTCTGACTTACGAGTGTTCTGACTTATGAGTGTTCCGACTTACGAGTGTTCCGACTTACGAGTGTTTCGGCTTATGAGTGTTTCGACTTACGGGCGTTTCGACTTACGGGTGTTTCGACTTACGAGTGTTTTGACTTACGAGTGTTCTGACTTACGAGTGTTTTGACTTACGAGTGTTCCGACTTACGAGTGTTTCGGCTTACGGGTGTTTCGACGTACGAGTATTTTTGGCTTACGAGTGTTTCGACTTACGAGTGTTTTGAATTACGATTGTTTCGGCTTACGAGTGTTTCGACTTACGAGTATTTCGACTTACGAGTGTTTTGACTTATGGGTGTTTGACATACGAGTGTTTCGATACGAATGCTCTGACTTACGAGTGTTCTGACTTACGAGTGTTCTGACTTACGAGTGTTCTGACTTACGGGTGTTCTGACTTACGTGTGTTCCGACTTACGAGTGTTTCGGCTATGGGTGTTTCGACTTACGAGTGTTTCGACTTACGAATGTTTTGGCTTACGAGTGTTTCGGCTTACGAGTGTATCGACTTACGAATGTTTTGGCTTACGAGTGTTTCGGCTTACGGGTGTTTCGACTTACGAGTGTTTCGACTTACGAGTGTTTTGACTTACGGTGTTTCGGCTTACGAGTTATTCGACATACGAGTGTTTCGACTTACGGGTGTTTCGACTTACGGGTGTTTCGACTTATGAGTGTTTCGACTTACGAGTGTTCTGACTTACGAGTGTGCTGACTTACGAGTGTTCCGACTTACGAGTGTTTAGGTTTACGAGTGTTTCGACACATGAGTGTTTTGACTTACGGGTGTTTCGACTTACGGGTGTTTCGACTTACGAGTGTTTCGGCTTACGAGTGTTTCGACTTACTAATGTTTTTACTTACGAGTGTTTCGGCGTACGAGAGTTTTGACTTACGAGTGTTTCGACTTACGAGTGTTTCGACTTACGAGTGTTTCGGCTTATGAGTGTTTCGACTTACGAGTGTTTCGGCTTACGAGTGTTTCACCTTATGGGTGTTTCGACTTACGAGTGTTTTTACTTATGGTGTTTCGGCTTCCGAGTGTTTCGACATACGAGTGTTTTGACTTACGGGTGTTTCGGCTTACGAGTGTTTCGACTTACGAGTGTTTCGGCTTACGAGTGTTTCGACTTACTAATGTTTTTACTTACGAGTGTTTCGGCGTACGAGAGTTTTGACTTACGAGTGTTTCGACTTACGAGTGTTTCGACTTACGAGTATTTTGACTTACGAATGTTTTGACTTACGGGTGTTTCGGCTTACGAGTGTTTCGACTTACGAGTCTTTCGGCTTACGAGTGTTTCGACTTACCAATGTTTTGGCTTACGAGTGTTTCGGCTTACGAGTGTTTCACCTTATGGGTGTTTCGACTTACGAGTGTTTTTACTTATGGTGTTTCGGCTTCCGAGTGTTTCGACATACGAGTGTTTCGACTTACGGGTGTTTCGACTTACGGGTGTTTCGACTTACGAGTGTTTCAACTTACGAGTGTTCTGACTTACGAGTGTTCTGACTTACGAGTGTTCCGACTTACGAGTGTTTCGGTTTACGAGTGTTTCGACACACGAGTGTTTTGACTTACGGGGGTTTCGACTTACGGGTGTTTCGACTTACGAGTGTTTCGGCTTACGAGTGTTTCGACTTACTAATGTTTTTACTTACGAGTGTTTCGGTGTACGAGTGTTTCGACTTAAGGATGTTTCGACTTACGAGTGTTTCGACTTACGAGTGTTTCGGCTTACGTGAGTTTCGACTTAATGGTGTTTTGACTTACGGGTGTTGTGAATTACGAGTGTTCCGATTTACGAGTGTTTTGACTTACGGTGTTTCGGCTTACAAATTATTCGACTTACGAATGTTTTGACTTACGGGTGTTTCGGCGTACGAGTGTTTTGACTTACGAGTGTTTCGACTTACCAGTATTTTGACTTACGAATGTTTTGACTTACGGGTGTTTCGGCTTACGAGTGTTTCGACTTACGAGTGTTTCGGCTGGCGAGTGTTTCGACTTACGAGTGTTTTGACTTAAGGGTGTTTCGACTTACGAGTGTTTCGACTTACGAGTGTTTCGACTTACGAGTGTTTCGGCTTACGAGTGTTTTGATTTACGAGTGTTTTGACTTACGGGTGCTTCGACTTACGCGTGTTTCGACTTACGAGTGTTTCGACTTACGAGTGTTTCGACTTACGATTGTTTCGGCTTACGAGTGTTTTGACTTACGAGTGTTCTGACTACGAGTGTTCTGACTTACGGGTGTTCTGACTTACGAGTGTTCCGACTTACGAGTGTTTCGGCTTATGAGTGTTTCGACTTACGAGTGCTTCGACTTACGAGTGTTTCGGCTTACGGGTGTTTCGACTTACGAATGTTTTTGCTTACGAGTTTTTCGGCTTACGAGTGTTTAGGCTTATGAGTGTTTCGACTTACGAGTGTTTTGACTTACGGGTGTTTTGACATACGAGTGTTTCGATACGAGTGTTCTGACTTACGAGTGTTTCCGCTTACGAGTGTTTCGGCTTACGAGTGTTTCGACTTACTAATGTTTTTACTTACGAGTGTTTCGGTGTACGAGTGTTTCGACTTAAGGATGTTTCGACTTACGGGTGTTTCGGCTTACGAGTGTTTCGACTTACGAGTGTTTTGACTTACGAGTGTTCTGACTTACGAGTGTTCTGACTTATGAGTGTTCCGACTTACGAGTGTTCCGACTTACGAGTGTTTCGGCTTATGAGTGTTTCGACTTACGGGCGTTTCGACTTACGGGTGTTTCGACTTACGAGTGTTTTGACTTACGAGTGTTCTGACTTACGAGTGTTCTGACTTACGAGTGTTCCGACTTACGACTGTTTAGACTTACGAGTGTTTTGACTTACGAGTGTTCCTACTTACGAGTGTTTCGGCTTACGGGTGTTTCGACGTACGAGTATTTTTGGCTTATGAGTGTTTCGACTTACGAGTGTTTTGAATTACGAGTGTTCCGACTTACGAGTGTCTCGGCTTACGAGTGTTTCGGCTTACGAGTGTTTCGACTTACGAGTGTTTCGACTTACGAGTGTTCCGACTTACGGGTGTTTCGACTTACGAGTGTTTTGGCTTACGGTGTTTCGACTTACGAGTGTTTCGGCTTACGAGTGTTTTGACTTAAGGGTGTTTCGACTTCCGAGTGTTTCGATACGAGTGTTTCGACTTACGATTGTTCTGACTTACGAGCGTTCTGACTTACGAGTGTTCCGACTTACGAGTGTTTCGGCTTACGAGTGTTTCGAATTACGAGTGTTTCGACTTACGAGTGTTCCGACTTACGGGTGTTTCGACTTACGAGTGTTTTGGCTTACGGTGTTTCGGCTTACGAGTGTTTCGAGTTAAGAGTGTTTTGAATTACGCGTGTTTTGACATACGAGTGTTCTGACTTACGAGTGTTCTGACTTACGAGTGTTCTGACTTACGAGTGTTCTGACTTACGAGTGTTCCGACTTTACGAGTGTTTCGGCTCACGAGTGTTTCGGCTTACGAGTGTTTCGACTTACGAGTGTTTTCGACATACGAGTGTTTCGACTTACGAATGTTTTTGCTTACGGGTGTTTCGACTTACGAATGTTTTTGCTTACGAGTGTTTCGGTTTACGAGTGTTCCGACTTACGAGTGTTCCGACATACGAGTGTTTCGGCTTACGAGTGTTTCCGGCTTACGAGTGTTTCGACTTACGAGTGTTTCGACTTACGAGTGTTTTGACTTACGGTGTTTCGGCTTACGAGTGATTAGACTTACGAGTGTTTTGACTTACGGGTGTTTTGACTTACGAGTGTTCTGACTTACGAGTGTTCTGACTTACGAGTGTTCTTACTTACGAGTGTTCCGACTTACGAGTGTTCCGACTTACGAGTGTTCTGACTTACGAGTGTTCTGATTTACGGATATTTCGACACTTGAGTGTTTCGAATTACGAGTGTTTCGACTTACGAGTGTTTTGACTTACGGGTGTTTTGACATACGAGTGTTTCGATACGAGTGTTTCGACTTACGAGTGTTCTGACTTACGAGTGTTCTGATTTACGAGTGTTCTGACTTACGAGTGTTCTTACTTACGAGTGTTCCGACTTACGAGTGTTCCGACTTACGAGTGTTTCGGTTTACGAGTGTTTCGGCTTACGATTGTTTTGACTTACGAGTGTTTTGACTTACATGTGTTTCGACTGACGCGTGTTTCGACTTACGAGTGTTTCGATTTGCGAGTGTTTCGACTACGGGTGTTTCGACTTACGAATGTTTTGACTTACGGATGTTTTGACTTACGGGTGTTTCGGCTTACGAGTGTTTCGACTTACGAGTGTTCTGACTTACGAGTGTTCTGACTTACGAGTGTTTCGACTTAAGAGTGCTTCGGATTACGAGTGCTTCGACTTACGAGTGTTTCGGCTTACGAGTGTTTCGACTTACGAGTGTTCTGACTACGAGTGTTCTGACTTACGGGTGTTCTGACTTACGAGTGTTCCGACTTACGAGTGTTTCGGCTTATGAGTGTTTCGACTTACGAGTGTTTCGGCTTTCGAGTGTTTCGACTTACGAGTGTTTCGGGTTACGAGTGTTTCGACTTACGAATGTTTTCGCTTACGAGTGTTTCGGCTTACGAGTGTTTCGACTTACGAGTGTTTCGACTTACGAGTGTTTTGACTTACGGTTTTTCGGCTTGCGAGTGTTTCGACATACGAGTGTTTTGACTTACGGGCGTTTCGACTTACGGGTGTTTCGACTTACGAGTGTTTCGACTTGCGAGTGTTCTGACTACGTGTGTTCTGACTTACGGGTGCTCTGACTTACGAGTGTTTCGACTTACGAGTGTTTCGACTTACGAGTGTTTTGACTTACGAGTGTTTCGACTTACGGGTGTTTCGGCTTACGAGTGTTTCGACTTTCGAGTGTTTTGACTTACGAATGTTTTGCCTTACGGGTGTTCCGGTTTACGAGTGTTTCGACTTACGAGTGTTCTGACTACGTGTGTTCTGACTTACGGGTGCTCTGACTTACGAGTGTTTCGACTTACGAGTGTTTCGACTTACGAGTGTTTCGACTTACGGGTGTTTCGGCTTACGAGTGTTTCGACTTACGAGTGTTTCAACTTAAGGATGTTTCGACTTACGAGTGTTTCGACTTACGAGTGTTTCGACTTACGAGTGTTTCGACTTACGAGTGTTTTGGCTTACGAATGTTTTGACTTACGGGTGTTTCGACTTAAGAGTGTTCCGACTTACGAGTGTTTCGGCTTACGAGTGTTTCGGCTTACGAGTGTTTCGGCTTACGAGTGTTTTGACTTACGAGTGTTCTGACTACGAGTGTTCTGACTTACTGGTGTTCTGACTTACGAGTGTTCCGACTTACGAGTGTTTCGGCTTATGAGTGTTTCGACTTACGGGCGTTTCGACTTACGGGTGTTTCGACTTACGAGTGTTTTGACTTACGAGTGTTCTGACTTAGGAGTGTTCTGACTTACGAGTGTTCCGACTTACGACTGTTTCGACTTACGAGTGTTTTGACTTACGAGTGTTCCGACTTACGAGTGTTTCGGCTTACGGGTGTTTCGACGTACGAGTATTTTTGGCTTACGAGTGTTTCGACTTACGAGTGTTTTGAATTACGATTGTTTCGGCTTACGAGTGTTTCGACTTACGAGTATTTCGACTTACGAGTGTTTTGACTTATGGGTGTTTTGCCATACGATTGTTTCGATACGAGTGCTCTGACTTACGAGTGTTCTGACTTACGAGTGTTCTGACCTACGAGTGTTCTGACTTACGGGTGTTCTGACTTACGTGTGTTCCGACTTACGAGTGTTTCGGCTATGGGTGTTTCGACTTACGAGTGTTTCGACTTACGAATGTTTTGGCTTACGAGTGTTTCGGCTTACGAGTGTTTCGACTTACGAAAGTTTTGGCTTACGAGTGTTTCGGCTTATGGGTGTTTCGACTAATGAGTGTTTCGACTTACGAGTGTTTTGACTTACAGGTGTTTCGGCTTACGAGTTATTCGACATACGAGTGTTTCGACTTACGGGTGTTTCGACTTACGGGTGTTTCGACTTACGAGTGTTTCAACTTAGGAGTGTTCTGACTTACGAGTGTTCTGACTTACGAGTGTTCCGACTTACGAGTGTTTCGGTTTACGAGTGTTTCGACACACGAGTGTTTTGACTTACGGGGGTTTCGACTTACGGGTGTTTCGACTTACGAGTGTTTCGGCTTACGAGTGTTTCGACTTACTAATGTTTTTACTTACGAGTGTTTCGGTGTACCAGTGTTTCGACTTAAGGATGTTTCGACTTACGAGTGTTTCGACTTACGAGTGTTTCGGCTTGCGTGAGTTTCGACTTAATGGTGTTTTGACTTACGGGTGTTGTGAATTACGAGTGTTCCGATTTACGAGTGTTTTGACTTACGGTGTTTCGGCTTACAAGTGATTCGACTTATGAATGTTTTGACTTACGGGTGTTTCGGCTTGCGAGTGTTTCGACTTACGAGTGTTTCGGCTTATGAGTGTTTCGACTTACTAATGTTTTTACTTACGAGTGTTTCGGCGTACGAGTGTTTTGACTTACGAGTGTTTCGACTTACGAGTGTTTTGACTTACGGGTGTTTCGGCTTACGAGTGTTTCGACTTACGAGTGTTTCGGCTGGCGAGTGTTTCGACTTACGAGTGTTTTGACTTAAGGGTGTTTCGACTTACGAGTGTTTCGACTTACGAGTGTTTCGACTTACGAAAATAACAAATAGACGCGGTTTCAAATCTCTATGCTTTTCAAATTCATTACATTAATCTTTATTTATACGTTTCGCTTTACGAGTGTTTCGACTTACGAGTGTTTCGACATACGAGTGTTTCGACTTACGAATGTTTTTGTTTACGGGTGTTTCGACTTACGAATGTTTTTGCTTACGAGTGTTTCGGTTTACGAGTGTTCCGACTTACGAGTGTTCCGACATACGAGTGTTACGGCTTACGAGTGTTTCCGGCTTACGAGTGTTTCGACTTACGAGTGTTTCGACTTACGAGTGTTTCGACTTACGGTGTTTCGGCTTACGAGTAATTAGACTTACGAGTGTTTTGACTTACGGGTGTTTTGACTTACGGGTGTTGTGAATTACGAGTGTTCCGATTTACGAGTGTTTTGACTTACGGTGTTTCGGCTTGCGAGTGATTCGACTTACGAATGTTTTGACTTACGGGTGTTTCGGCTTATGAGTGGTTCGACTTACTAATGATTTTACTTACGAGTGTTTCGGCGTACGAGTGTTTTGACTTACGAGTGTTTCGGCTTACGAGTGTTTCGACTTACGAGTGTTTCGGCTTGCGAGTGTTTCGACTTACTAATGTTTTTACTTACGAGTGTTTCGGCGTACGAGTGTTTCGACTTACGAGTGTTTTGACTTATGGGTGTTTCGACTTACGAGTGTTTCGACTTACGAGTGTTTCGACTTAAGAGTGTTTCGGATTACGAGTGTTTTGACTTGAGGGTGTTTCGACTTACGAGTGTTTCGATACGAGTGTTTCGACTTACGAGTGTTCTGACTTACGAGTGTTCTGATTTACGGATGTTTCGACACACGAGTGTTTCGAATTACGAGTGTTTCGACTTACGAGTGTTTTGACTTACGGGTGTTTTGACATACGAGTGTTTCGATACGAGTGTTTCGACTTACGAGTGTTCTGACTTACGAGTGTTCTGACTTACGAGTGTTCTAACTTACGAGTGTTCTTACTTACGAGTGTTCCGACTTACGAGTGTTCCGACTTACGAGTGTTTCGGCTTACCAGTGTTTTGATTTACGAGTGTTTTGACTTACGGGTGCTTCGACTTACGCGTGTTTCGACTTACGAGTGTTTTGACTTACGAGTGTTTCGACTTACGATTGTTTCGGCTTACGAGTGTTTTGACTTACGAGTGTTCTGACTACGAGTGTTCTGACTTACGAGTGTTCCGACTTACGAGTGTTTCGGCTTATGAGTGTTTCGACTTACGAGTGCTTCGACTTACGAGTGTTTCGGCTTACGGGTGTTTCGACTTACGAATGTTTTTGCTTACGAGTGTTTCGGCTTACGAGTGTTTAGGCTTATGAGTGTTTCGACTTACGAGTGTTTTGACTTACGGGTGTTTTGACATACGAGTGTTTCGATACGAGTGTTCTGACTTACGAGTGTTTCCGCTTACGAGTTTTTCGGCTTACGAGTGTTTCGACTTACTAATGTTTTTACTTACGAGTGTTTCGGTGTACGAGTGTTTCGACGTAAGGATGTTTCGACTTACGGGTGTTTCGGCTTACGAGTGTTTATACTTACGAGTGTTTTGTCTTACGAGTGTTCTGACTTACGAGTGTTCTGACTTATGAGTGTTCCGACTTACGAGTGTTCCGACTTACGAGTGTTTCGGCTTATGAGTGTTTCGACTTACGGGCGTTTCGACTTACGGGTGTTTCGACTTACGAGTGTTTTGACTTACGAGTGTTCTGACTTACGAGTGTTCTGACTTACGAGTGTTCCGACTTACGACTGTTTCGACTTACGAGTGTTTTGACTTACGAGTGTTCCGACTTACGAGTGTTTCGGCTTACGGGTGTTTCGACGTACGAGTATTTTTGGCTTACGAGTGTTTCGACTTACGAGTGTTTTGAATTACGATTGTTTCGGCTTACCAGTGTTTCGACTTACGAGTATTTCGACTTACGAGTGTTTTGACTTATGGGTGTTTGACATACGAGTGTTTCGATACGAATGCTCTGACTTACGAGTGTTCTGACTTACGAGTGTTCTGACTTACGAGTGTTCTGACTTACGGGTGTTCTGACTTACGTGTGTTCCGACTTACGAGTGTTTCGGCTATGGGTGTTTCGACTTACGAGTGTTTCGACTTACGAATGTTTTGGCTTACGAGTGTTTCGGCTTACGAGTGTATCGACTTACGAATGTTTTGGCTTACGAGTGTTTCGGCTTACGGGTGTTTCGACTTACGAGTGTTTCGACTTACGAGTGTTTTGACTAACGGTGTTTCGGCTTACGAGTTATTCGACATACGAGTGTTTCGACTTACGGGTGTTTCGACTTATGAGTGTTTCGACTTACGAGTGTTCTGACTTACGAGTGTGCTGACTTACGAGTGTTCCGACTTACGAGTGTTTAGGTTTACGAGTGTTTCGACACATGAGTGTTTTGACTTACGGGTGTTTCGACTTACGAGTGTTTCGGCTTACGAGTGTTTCGACTTACTAATGTTTTTACTTACGAGTGTTTCGGCGTACGAGAGTTTTGACTTACGAGTGTTTCGACTTACGAGTGTTTCGACTTACGAATGTTTTGACTTACGGGTGTTTCGGCTTACGAGTGTTTCGACTTACGAGTGTTTCGGCTGGCGAGTGTTTCGACTTACGAGTGTTTTGACTTAAGGGTGTTTCGACTTACGAGTGTTTCGACTTACGAGTGTTTCGACTTACGAGTGTTTCGGCTTACGAGTGTTTCGACTTACGAAAATAACAAATAGACGCGGTTTCAAATCTCTATGCTTTTCAAATTCATTACATTAATCTTTATTTATACGTTTCGCTTTACGAGTGTTTCGACTTACGAGTGTTTCGACATACGAGTGTTTCGACTTACGAATGTTTTTGCTTACGGGTGTTTCGACTTACGAATGTTTTTGCTTACGAGTGTTTCGGTTTACGAGTGTTCCGACTTACGAGTGTTCCGACATACGAGTGTTTCGGCTTACGAATGTTTCCGGCTTACGAGTGTTTCGACTTACGAGTGTTTCGACTTACGAGTGTTTCGACTTACGGTGTTTCGGCTTACGAGTGATTAGACTTACGAGTGTTTTGACTTACAGGTGTTGTGACTTACGGGTGTTGTGAATTACGAGTGTTCCGATTTACGAGTGTTTTGACTTACGGTGTTTCGGCTTACGAGTGATTCGACTTACGAATGTTTTGACTTACGGGTGTTTCGGCTTATGAGTGGTTCGACTTACTAATGATTTTACTTACGAGTGTTTCGGCGTACGAGTGTTTTGACTTACGAGTGTTTCGGCTTACGAGTGTTTCGACTTACGATTGTTTCGGCTTGCGAGTGTTTCGACTTACTAATGTTTTTACTTACGAGTGTTTCGGCGTACGAGTGTTTCGACTTACGAGTGTTTTGACTTATGGGTGTTTGGACTTACGAGTGTTTCGACTTACGAGTGTTTCGACTTAAGAGTGTTTCGGATTACGAGTGTTTTGACTTGAGGGTGTTTCGACTTACGAGTGTTTCGATACGAGTGTTTCGACTTACGAGTGTTCTGACTTACGAGTGTTCTGACCTACGAGTGTTCTGACTTACGGGTGTTCTGACTTACGTGTGTTCCGACTTACGAGTGTTTCGGCTATGGGTGTTTCGACTTACGAGTGTTTCGACTTACGAATGTTTTGGCTTACGAGTGTTTCGGCTTACGAGTGTTTCGACTTACGAAAGTTTTGGCTTACGAGTGTTTCGGCTTACGGGTGTTTCGACTAATGAGTGTTTCGACTTACGAGTGTTTTGACTTACGGGTGTTTCGGCTTACGAGTTATTCGACATACGAGTGTTTCGACTTACGGGTGTTTCGACTTACGAGTGTTTCATCTTAGGAGTGTTCTGACTTACGAGTGTTCTGACTTACGAGTGTTCCGACTTACGAGTGTTTCGGCTTACGAGTGTTTCGACATACGAGTGTTTTGACTTACGGATGTTTCGACTTACGGGTGTTTCGACTTACGAGTGTTTCGACTTGCGAGTGTTCTGACTACGTGTGTTCTGACTTACGGGTGCTCTGACTTACGAGTGTTTCGACTTACGAGTGTTTCGACTTACGAGTGTTTTGACTTACGAGTGTTTCGACTTACGGGTGTTTCGGCTTACGAGTGTTTCGACTTACGAGTGTTTTGACTTACGAATGTTTTGCCTTACGGGTGTTCCGGTTTACGAGTGTTTCGACTTACGAGTGTTCTGACTACGTGTGTTCTGACTTACGGGTGCTCTGACTTACGAGTGTTTCGACTTACGAGTGTTTCGACTTACGAGTGTTTCGACTTACGGGTGTTTCGGCTTACGAGTGTTTCGACTTACGAGTGTTTCAACTTAAGGATGTTTCGACTTACGAGTGTTTCGACTTACGAGTGTTTCGACTTACGAGTGTTTCGACTTACGAGTGTTTTGGCTTACGAATGTTTTGACTTACGGGTGTTTCGACTTAAGAGTGTTCCGACTTACGAGTGTTTCGGCTTACGAGTGTTTCGGCTTACGAGTGTTTCGGCTTACGAGTGTTTTGACTTACGAGTGTTCTGACTACGAGTGTTCTGACTTACTGGTGTTCTGACTTACGAGTGTTCCGACTTACGAGTGTTTCGGCTTATGAGTGT
This sequence comes from Eledone cirrhosa, assembly GCA_964016885.1. Classification (NCBI taxonomy): domain Eukaryota; kingdom Metazoa; phylum Mollusca; class Cephalopoda; order Octopoda; family Eledonidae; genus Eledone; species Eledone cirrhosa. Next base: position 257,805,773 of record OZ024741.1, read on the forward strand.
TTCGACTTACGGGCGTTTCGACTTACGGGTGTTTCGACTTACGAGTGTTTTGACTTACGAGTGTTCTGACTTAGGAGTGTTCTGACTTACGAGTGTTCCGACTTACGACTGTTTCGACTTACGAGTGTTTTGACTTACGAGTGTTCCGACTTACGAGTGTTTCGGCTTACGGGTGTTTCGACGTACGAGTATTTTTGGCTTACGAGTGTTTCGACTTACGAGTGTTTTGAATTACGATTGTTTCGGCTTACGAGTGTTTCGACTTACGAGTATTTCGACTTACGAGTGTTTTGACTTATGGGTGTTTTGCCATACGATTGTTTCGATACGAGTGCTCTGACTTACGAGTGTTCTGACTTACGAGTGTTCTGACCTACGAGTGTTCTGACTTACGGGTGTTCTGACTTACGTGTGTTCCGACTTACGAGTGTTTCGGCTATGGGTGTTTCGACTTACGAGTGTTTCGACTTACGAATGTTTTGGCTTACGAGTGTTTCGGCTTACGAGTGTTTCGACTTACGAAAGTTTTGGCTTACGAGTGTTTCGGCTTATGGGTGTTTCGACTAATGAGTGTTTCGACTTACGAGTGTTTTGACTTACAGGTGTTTCGGCTTACGAGTTATTCGACATACGAGTGTTTCGACTTACGGGTGTTTCGACTTACGGGTGTTTCGACTTACGAGTGTTTCAACTTAGGAGTGTTCTGACTTACGAGTGTTCTGACTTACGAGTGTTCCGACTTACGAGTGTTTCGGTTTACGAGTGTTTCGACACACGAGTGTTTTGACTTACGGGGGTTTCGACTTACGGGTGTTTCGACTTACGAGTGTTTCGGCTTACGAGTGTTTCGACTTACTAATGTTTTTACTTACGAGTGTTTCGGTGTACCAGTGTTTCGACTTAAGGATGTTTCGACTTACGAGTGTTTCGACTTACGAGTGTTTCGGCTTGCGTGAGTTTCGACTTAATGGTGTTTTGACTTACGGGTGTTGTGAATTACGAGTGTTCCGATTTACGAGTGTTTTGACTTACGGTGTTTCGGCTTACAAGTGATTCGACTTATGAATGTTTTGACTTACGGGTGTTTCGGCTTGCGAGTGTTTCGACTTACGAGTGTTTCGGCTTATGAGTGTTTCGACTTACTAATGTTTTTACTTACGAGTGTTTCGGCGTACGAGTGTTTTGACTTACGAGTGTTTCGACTTACGAGTGTTTTGACTTACGGGTGTTTCGGCTTACGAGTGTTTCGACTTACGAGTGTTTCGGCTGGCGAGTGTTTCGACTTACGAGTGTTTTGACTTAAGGGTGTTTCGACTTACGAGTGTTTCGACTTACGAGTGTTTCGACTTACGAAAATAACAAATAGACGCGGTTTCAAATCTCTATGCTTTTCAAATTCATTACATTAATCTTTATTTATACGTTTCGCTTTACGAGTGTTTCGACTTACGAGTGTTTCGACATACGAGTGTTTCGACTTACGAATGTTTTTGTTTACGGGTGTTTCGACTTACGAATGTTTTTGCTTACGAGTGTTTCGGTTTACGAGTGTTCCGACTTACGAGTGTTCCGACATACGAGTGTTACGGCTTACGAGTGTTTCCGGCTTACGAGTGTTTCGACTTACGAGTGTTTCGACTTACGAGTGTTTCGACTTACGGTGTTTCGGCTTACGAGTAATTAGACTTACGAGTGTTTTGACTTACGGGTGTTTTGACTTACGGGTGTTGTGAATTACGAGTGTTCCGATTTACGAGTGTTTTGACTTACGGTGTTTCGGCTTGCGAGTGATTCGACTTACGAATGTTTTGACTTACGGGTGTTTCGGCTTATGAGTGGTTCGACTTACTAATGATTTTACTTACGAGTGTTTCGGCGTACGAGTGTTTTGACTTACGAGTGTTTCGGCTTACGAGTGTTTCGACTTACGAGTGTTTCGGCTTGCGAGTGTTTCGACTTACTAATGTTTTTACTTACGAGTGTTTCGGCGTACGAGTGTTTCGACTTACGAGTGTTTTGACTTATGGGTGTTTCGACTTACGAGTGTTTCGACTTACGAGTGTTTCGACTTAAGAGTGTTTCGGATTACGAGTGTTTTGACTTGAGGGTGTTTCGACTTACGAGTGTTTCGATACGAGTGTTTCGACTTACGAGTGTTCTGACTTACGAGTGTTCTGATTTACGGATGTTTCGACACACGAGTGTTTCGAATTACGAGTGTTTCGACTTACGAGTGTTTTGACTTACGGGTGTTTTGACATACGAGTGTTTCGATACGAGTGTTTCGACTTACGAGTGTTCTGACTTACGAGTGTTCTGACTTACGAGTGTTCTAACTTACGAGTGTTCTTACTTACGAGTGTTCCGACTTACGAGTGTTCCGACTTACGAGTGTTTCGGCTTACCAGTGTTTTGATTTACGAGTGTTTTGACTTACGGGTGCTTCGACTTACGCGTGTTTCGACTTACGAGTGTTTTGACTTACGAGTGTTTCGACTTACGATTGTTTCGGCTTACGAGTGTTTTGACTTACGAGTGTTCTGACTACGAGTGTTCTGACTTACGAGTGTTCCGACTTACGAGTGTTTCGGCTTATGAGTGTTTCGACTTACGAGTGCTTCGACTTACGAGTGTTTCGGCTTACGGGTGTTTCGACTTACGAATGTTTTTGCTTACGAGTGTTTCGGCTTACGAGTGTTTAGGCTTATGAGTGTTTCGACTTACGAGTGTTTTGACTTACGGGTGTTTTGACATACGAGTGTTTCGATACGAGTGTTCTGACTTACGAGTGTTTCCGCTTACGAGTTTTTCGGCTTACGAGTGTTTCGACTTACTAATGTTTTTACTTACGAGTGTTTCGGTGTACGAGTGTTTCGACGTAAGGATGTTTCGACTTACGGGTGTTTCGGCTTACGAGTCTTTATACTTACGAGTGTTTTGTCTTACGAGTGTTCTGACTTACGAGTGTTCTGACTTATGAGTGTTCCGACTTACGAGTGTTCCGACTTACGAGTGTTTCGGCTTATGAGTGTTTCGACTTACGGGCGTTTCGACTTACGGGTGTTTCGACTTACGAGTGTTTTGACTTACGAGTGTTCTGACTTACGAGTGTTCTGACTTACGAGTGTTCCGACTTACGACTGTTTCGACTTACGAGTGTTTTGACTTACGAGTGTTCCGACTTACGAGTGTTTCGGCTTACGGGTGTTTCGACGTACGAGTATTTTTGGCTTACGAGTGTTTCGACTTACGAGTGTTTTGAATTACGATTGTTTCGGCTTACCAGTGTTTCGACTTACGAGTATTTCGACTTACGAGTGTTTTGACTTATGGGTGTTTGACATACGAGTGTTTCGATACCAATGCTCTGACTTACGAGTGTTCTGACTTACGAGTGTTCTGACTTACGAGTGTTCTGACTTACGGGTGTTCTGACTTACGTGTGTTCCGACTTACGAGTGTTTCGGCTATGGGTGTTTCGACTTACGAGTGTTTCGACTTACGAATGTTTTGGCTTACGAGTGTTTCGGCTTACGAGTGTATCGACTTACGAATGTTTTGGCTTACGAGTGTTTCGGCTTACGGGTGTTTCGACTTACGAGTGTTTCGACTTACGAGTGTTTTGACTAACGGTGTTTCGGCTTACGAGTTATTCGACATACGAGTGTTTCGACTTACGAGTGTTTCGACTTATGAGTGTTTCGACTTACGAGTGTTCTGACTTACGAGTGTGCTGACTTACGAGTGTTCCGACTTACGAGTGTTTAGGTTTACGAGTGTTTCGACACATGAGTGTTTTGACTTACGGGTGTTTCGACTTACGAGTGTTTCGGCTTACGAGTGTTTCGACTTACTAATGTTTTTACTTACGAGTGTTTCGGCGTACGAGAGTTTTGACTTACGAGTGTTTCGACTTACGAGTGTTTCGACTTACGAATGTTTTGACTTACGGGTGTTTCGGCTTACGAGTGTTTCGACTTACGAGTGTTTCGGCTGGCGAGTGTTTCGACTTACGAGTGTTTTGACTTAAGGGTGTTTCGACTTACGAGTGTTTCGACTTACGAGTGTTTCGACTTACGAGTGTTTCGGCTTACGAGTGTTTCGACTTACGAAAATAACAAATAGACGCGGTTTCAAATCTCTATGCTTTTCAAATTCATTACATTAATCTTTATTTATACGTTTCGCTTTACGAGTGTTTCGACTTACGAGTGTTTCGACATACGAGTGTTTCGACTTACGAATGTTTTTGCTTACGGGTGTTTCGACTTACGAATGTTTTTGCTTACGAGTGTTTCGGTTTACGAGTGTTCCGACTTACGAGTGTTCCGACATACGAGTGTTTCGGCTTACGAATGTTTCCGGCTTACGAGTGTTTCGACTTACGAGTGTTTCGACTTACGAGTGTTTCGACTTACGGTGTTTCGGCTTACGAGTGATTAGACTTACGAGTGTTTTGACTTACAGGTGTTTTGACTTACGGGTGTTGTGAATTACGAGTGTTCCGATTTACGAGTGTTTTGACTTACGGTGTTTCGGCTTACGAGTGATTCGACTTACGAATGTTTTGACTTACGGGTGTTTCGGCTTATGAGTGGTTCGACTTACTAATGATTTTACTTACGAGTGTTTCGGCGTACGAGTGTTTTGACTTACGAGTGTTTCGGCTTACGAGTGTTTCGACTTACGATTGTTTCGGCTTGCGAGTGTTTCGACTTACTAATGTTTTTACTTACGAGTGTTTCGGCGTACGAGTGTTTCGACTTACGAGTGTTTTGACTTATGGGTGTTTGGACTTACGAGTGTTTCGACTTACGAGTGTTTCGACTTAAGAGTGTTTCGGATTACGAGTGTTTTGACTTGAGGGTGTTTCGACTTACGAGTGTTTCGATACGAGTGTTTCGACTTACGAGTGTTCTGACTTACGAGTGTTCTGATTTACGGATGTTTCGTCACACGAGTGTTTCGAATTACGAGTGTTTCGACTTACGAGTGTTTTGACTTACGGGTGTTTTGACATACGAGTGTTTCGATACGAGTGTTTCGACTTACGAGTGTTCTGACTTACGAGTGTTCTGACCTACGAGTGTTCTGACTTACGGGTGTTCTGACTTACGTGTGTTCCGACTTACGAGTGTTTCGGCTATGGGTGTTTCGACTTACGAGTGTTTCGACTTACGAATGTTTTGGCTTACGAGTGTTTCGGCTTACGAGTGTTTCGACTTACGAAAGTTTTGGCTTACGAGTGTTTCGGCTTACGGGTGTTTCGACTAATGAGTGTTTCGACTTACGAGTGTTTTGACTTACGGGTGTTTCGGCTTACGAGTTATTCGACATACGAGTGTTTCGACTTACGGGTGTTTCGACTTACGAGTGTTTCATCTTAGGAGTGTTCTGACTTACGAGTGTTCTGACTTACGAGTGTTCCGACTTACGAGTGTTTCGGTTTACGAGTGTTTCGACACACGAGTGTTTTGACTTACGGGGGTTTCGACTTACGGGTGTTTCGACTTACGAGTGTTTCGGCTTACGAGTGTTTCGACTTACTAATGTTTTTACTTACGAGTGTTTCGGTGTACCAGTGTTTCGACTTAAGGATGTTTCGACTTACGAGTGTTTCGACTTACGAGTGTTTCGGCTTGCGTGAGTTTCGACTTAATGGTGTTTTGACTTACGGGTGTTGTGAATTACGAGTGTTCCGATTTACGAGTGTTTTGACTTACGGTGTTTCGGCTTACAAGTGATTCGACTTATGAATGTTTTGACTTACGGGTGTTTCGGCTTGCGAGTGTTTCGACTTACGAGTGTTTCGGCTTATGAGTGTTTCGACTTACTAATGTTTTTACTTACGAGTGTTTCGGCGTACGAGTGTTTTGACTTACGAGTGTTTCGACTTACGAGTGTTTTGACTTACGGGTGTTTCGGCTTACGAGTGTTTCGACTTACGAGTGTTTCGGCTGGCGAGTGTTTCGACTTACGAGTGTTTTGACTTAAGGGTGTTTCGACTTACGAGTGTTTCGACATACGAGTGTTTCGACTTACGAATGTTTTTGTTTACGGGTGTTTCGACTTACGAATGTTTTTGCTTACGAGTGTTTCGGTTTACGAGTGTTCCGACTTACGAGTGTTCCGACATACGAGTGTTTCGGCTTACGAGTGTTTCCGGCTTACGAGTGTTTCGACTTACGAGTGTTTCGACTTACGAGTGTTTCGACTTACGGTGTTTCGGCTTACGAGTAATTAGACTTACGAGTGTTTTGACTTACGGGTGTTTTGACTTACGGGTGTTGTGAATTACGAGTGTTCCGATTTACGAGTGTTTTGACTTACGGTGTTTCGGCTTGCGAGTGATTCGACTTACGAATGTTTTGACTTACGGGTGTTTCGGCTTATGAGTGGTTCGACTTACTAATGATTTTACTTACGAGTGTTTCGGCGTACGAGTGTTTTGACTTACGAGTGTTTCGGCTTACGAGTGTTTCGACTTACGAGTGTTTCGGCTTGCGAGTGTTTCGACTTACTAATGTTTTTACTTACGAGTGTTTCGGCGTACGAGTGTTTCGACTTACGAGTGTTTTGACTTATGGGTGTTTCGACTTACGAGTGTTTCGACTTACGAGTGTTTCGACTTAAGAGTGTTTCGGATTACGAGTGTTTTGACTTGAGGGTGTTTCGACTTACGAGTGTTTCGATACGAGTGTTTCGACTTACGAGTGTTCTGACTTACGAGTGTTCTGATTTACGGATGTTTCGACACACGAGTGTTTCGAATTACGAGTGTTTCGACTTACGAGTGTTTTGACTTACGGGTGTTTTGACATACGAGTGTTTCGATACGAGTGTTTCGACTTACGAGTGTTCTGACTTACGAGTGTTCTGACTTACGAGTGTTCTAACTTACGAGTGTTCTTACTTACGAGTGTTCCGACTTACGAGTGTTCCGACTTACGAGTGTTTCGGCTTACCAGTGTTTTGATTTACGAGTGTTTTGACTTACGGGTGCTTCGACTTACGCGTGTTTCGACTTACGAGTGTTTTGACTTACGAGTGTTTCGACTTACGATTGTTTCGGCTTACGAGTGTTTTGACTTACGAGTGTTCTGACTACGAGTGTTCTGACTTACGGGTGTTCTGACTTACGAGTGTTCCGACTTACGAGTGTTTCGGCTTATGAGTGTTTCGACTTACGAGTGCTTCGACTTACGAGTGTTTCGGCTTACGGGTGTTTCGACTTACGAATGTTTTTGCTTACGAGTGTTTCGGCTTACGAGTGTTTAGGCTTATGAGTGTTTCGACTTACGAGTGTTTTGACTTACGGGTGTTTTGACATACGAGTGTTTCGATACGAGTGTTCTGACTTACGAGTGTTTCCGCTTACGAGTTTTTCGGCTTACGAGTGTTTCGACTTACTAATGTTTTTACTTACGAGTGTTTCGGTGTACGAGTGTTTCGACGTAAGGATGTTTCGACTTACGGGTGTTTCGGCTTACGAGTGTTTCGACTTACGAGTGTTTTGACTTACGAGTGTTCTGACTTACGAGTGTTCTGACTTATGAGTGTTCCGACTTACGAGTGTTCCGACTTACGAGTGTTTCGGCTTATGAGTGTTTCGACTTACGGGCGTTTCGACTTACGGGTGTTTCGACTTACGAGTGTTTTGACTTACGAGTGTTCTGACTTACGAGTGTTCTGACTTACGAGTGTTCCGACTTACGACTGCTTCGACTTACGAGTGTTTTGACTTACGAGTGTTCCGACTTACGAGTGTTTCGGCTTACGGGTGTTTCGACGTACGAGTATTTTTGGCTTACGAGTGTTTCGACTTACGAGTGTTTTGAATTACGATTGTTTCGGCTTACCAGTGTTTCGACTTACGAGTATTTCGACTTACGAGTGTTTTGACTTATGGGTGTTTGACATACGAGTGTTTCGATACGAATGCTCTGACTTACGAGTGTTCTGACTTACGAGTGTTCTGACTTACGAGTGTTCTGACTTACGGGTGTTCTGACTTACGTGTGTTCCGACTTACGAGTGTTTCGGCTATGGGTGTTTCGACTTACGAGTGTTTCGACTTACGAATGTTTTGGCTTACGAGTGTTTCGGCTTACGAGTGTATCGACTTACGAATGTTTTGGCTTACGAGTGTTTCGGCTTACGGGTGTTTCGACTTACGAGTGTTTCGACTTACGAGTGTTTTGACTTACGGTGTTTCGGCTTACGAGTTATTCGACATACGAGTGTTTCGACTTACGGGTGTTTCGACTTACGGGTGTTTCGACTTATGAGTGTTTCGACTTACGAGTGTTCTGACTTACGAGTGTGCTGACTTACGAGTGTTCCGACTTACGAGTGTTTAGGTTTACGAGTGTTTCGACACATGAGTGTTTTGACTTACGGGTGTTTCGACTTACGAGTGTTTCGGCTTACGAGTGTTTCGACTTACTAATGTTTTTACTTACGAGTGTTTCGGCCTACGAGAGTTTTGACTTACGAGTGTTTCGACTTACGAGTGTTTCGACTTACGAGTGTTTCGACTTACGAGTGTTTTGACTTACGAGTGTTCTGACTTACGAGTGTTCTGACTTATGAGTGTTCCGACTTACGAGTGTTCCGACTTACGAGTGTTTCGGCTTATGAGTGTTTCGACTTACGGGCGTTTCGACTTACGGGTGTTTCGACTTACGAGTGTTTTGACTTACGAGTGTTCTGACTTACGAGTGTTTTGACTTACGAGTGTTCCGACTTACGAGTGTTTCGGCTTACGGGTGTTTCGACGTACGAGTATTTTTGGCTTACGAGTGTTTCGACTTACGAGTGTTTTGAATTACGATTGTTTCGGCTTACGAGTGTTTCGACTTACGAGTATTTCGACTTACGAGTGTTTTGACTTATGGGTGTTTGACATACGAGTGTTTCGATACGAATGCTCTGACTTACGAGTGTTCTGACTTACGAGTGTTCTGACTTACGAGTGTTCTGACTTACGGGTGTTCTGACTTACGTGTGTTCCGACTTACGAGTGTTTCGGCTATGGGTGTTTCGACTTACGAGTGTTTCGACTTACGAATGTTTTGGCTTACGAGTGTTTCGGCTTACGAGTGTATCGACTTACGAATGTTTTGGCTTACGAGTGTTTCGGCTTACGGGTGTTTCGACTTACGAGTGTTTCGACTTACGAGTGTTTTGACTTACGGTGTTTCGGCTTACGAGTTATTCGACATACGAGTGTTTCGACTTACGGGTGTTTCGACTTACGGGTGTTTCGACTTATGAGTGTTTCGACTTACGAGTGTTCTGACTTACGAGTGTGCTGACTTACGAGTGTTCCGACTTACGAGTGTTTAGGTTTACGAGTGTTTCGACACATGAGTGTTTTGACTTACGGGTGTTTCGACTTACGGGTGTTTCGACTTACGAGTGTTTCGGCTTACGAGTGTTTCGACTTACTAATGTTTTTACTTACGAGTGTTTCGGCGTACGAGAGTTTTGACTTACGAGTGTTTCGACTTACGAGTGTTTCGACTTACGAGTGTTTCGGCTTATGAGTGTTTCGACTTACGAGTGTTTCGGCTTACGAGTGTTTCACCTTATGGGTGTTTCGACTTACGAGTGTTTTTACTTATGGTGTTTCGGCTTCCGAGTGTTTCGACATACGAGTGTTTTGACTTACGGGTGTTTCGGCTTACGAGTGTTTCGACTTACGAGTGTTTCGGCTTACGAGTGTTTCGACTTACTAATGTTTTTACTTACGAGTGTTTCGGCGTACGAGAGTTTTGACTTACGAGTGTTTCGACTTACGAGTGTTTCGACTTACGAGTATTTTGACTTACGAATGTTTTGACTTACGGGTGTTTCGGCTTACGAGTGTTTCGACTTACGAGTCTTTCGGCTTACGAGTCTTTCGACTTACCAATGTTTTGGCTTACGAGTGTTTCGGCTTACGAGTGTTTCACCTTATGGGTGTTTCGACTTACGAGTGTTTTTACTTATGGTGTTTCGGCTTCCGAGTGTTTCGACATACGAGTGTTTCGACTTACGGGTGTTTCGACTTACGGGTGTTTCGACTTACGAGTGTTTCAACTTACGAGTGTTCTGACTCACGAGTGTTCTGACTTACGAGTGTTCCGACTTACGAGTGTTTCGGTTTACGAGTGTTTCGACACACGAGTGTTTTGACTTACGGGGGTTTCGACTTACGGGTGTTTCGACTTACGAGTGTTTCGGCTTACGAGTGTTTCGACTTACTAATGTTTTTACTTACGAGTGTTTCGGTGTACGAGTGTTTCGACTTAAGGATGTTTCGACTTACGAGTGTTTCGACTTACGAGTGTTTCGGCTTACGTGAGTTTCGACTTAATGGTGTTTTGACTTACGGGTGTTGTGAATTACGAGTGTTCCGATTTACGAGTGTTTTGACTTACGGTGTTTCGGCTTACATAATATTCGACTTACGAATGTTTTGACTTACGGGTGTTTCGGCGTACGAGTGTTTTGACTTACGAGTGTTTCGACTTACCAGTGTTTTGACTTACGAATGTTTTGACTTACGGGTGTTTCGGCTTACGAGTGTTTCGACTTACGAGTGTTTCGGCTGGCGAGTGTTTCGACTTACGAGTGTTTTGACTTAAGGGTGTTTCGACTTACGAGTGTTTCGACTTACGAGTGTTTCGACTTACGAGTGTTTCGGCTTACGAGTGTTTCGACTTACGAAAATAACAAATAGACGCGGTTTCAAATCTCTATGCTTTTCAAATTCATTACATTAATCTTTATTTATACGTTTCGCTTTACGAGTGTTTCGACTTACGAGTGTTTCGACATACGAGTGTTTCGACTTACGAATGTTTTTGCTTACGGGTGTTTCGACTTACGAATGTTTTTGCTTACGAGTGTTTCGGTTTACGAGTGTTCCGACTTACGAGTGTTCCGACATACGAGTGTTTCGGCTTACGAATGTTTCCGGCTTACGAGTGTTTCGACTTACGAGTGTTTCGACTTACGAGTGTTTCGACTTACGGGTGTTTTGACTTACGGGTGTTGTGAATTACGAGTGTTCCGATTTACGAGTGTTTTGACTTACGGTGTTTCGGCTTACGAGTGATTCGACTTACGAATGTTTTGACTTACGGGTGTTTCGGCTTATGAGTGGTTCGACTTACTAATGATTTTACTTACGAGTGTTTCGGCGTACGAGTGTTTTGACTTACGAGTGTTTCGGCTTACGAGTGTTTCGACTTACGAGTGTTTCGGCTTGCGAGTGTTTCGACTTACTAATGTTTTTACTTACGAGTGTTTCGGCGTACGAGTGTTTCGACTTACGAGTGTTTTGACTTATGGGTGTTTGGACTTACGAGTGTTTCGACTTACGAGTGTTTCGATACGAGTGTTTCGACTTACGAGTGTTCTGACTTACGAGTGTTCTCATTTACGGATGTTTCGACACACGAGTGTTTCGAATTACGAGTGTTTCGACTTACGAGTGTTTTGACTTACGGGTGTTTTGACATACGAGTGTTTCGATACGAGTGTTTCGACTTACGAGTGTTCTGACTTACGAGTGTTCTGACTTACGTGTGTTCTGACTTACGAGTGTTCTTACTTACGAGGGTTCCGACTTACGAGTGTTCCGACTTACGAGTGTTTCGGCTTACGAGTGTTTTGATTTACGAGTGTTTTGACTTACGGGTGCTTCGACTTACGCGTGTTTCGACTTACGAGTGTTTCGACTTACGAGTGTTTCGACTTACGATTGTTTCGGCTTACGAGTGTTTTGACTTACGAGTGTTCTGACTACGAGTGTTCTGACTTACGGGTGTTCTGACTTACGAGTGTTCCGACTTACGAGTGTTTCGGCTTATGAGTGTTTCGACTTACGAGTGCTTCGACTTACGAGTGTTTCGGCTTACGGGTGTTTCGACTTACGAATGTTTTTGCTTACGAGTTTTTCGGCTTACGAGTGTTTAGGCTTATGAGTGTTTCGACTTACGAGTGTTTTGACTTACGGGTGTTTTGACATACGAGTGTTTCGATACGAGTGTTCTGACTTACGAGTGTTTCCGCTTACGAGTGTTTCGGCTTACGAGTGTTTCGACTTACTAATGTTTTTACTTACGAGTGTTTCGGTGTACGAGTGTTTCGACTTAAGGATGTTTCGACTTACGGGTGTTTCGGCTTACGAGTGTTTCGACTTACGAGTGTTTTGACTTACGAGTGTTCTGACTTACGAGTGTTCTGACTTATGAGTGTTCCGACTTACGAGTGTTCCGACTTACGAGTGTTTCGGCTTATGAGTGTTTCGACTTACGGGCGTTTCGACTTACGGGTGTTTCGACTTACGAGTGTTTTGACTTACGAGTGTTCTGACTTACGAGTGTTCTGACTTACGAGTGTTCCGACTTACGACTGTTTAGACTTACGAGTGTTTTGACTTACGAGTGTTCCGACTTACGAGTGTTTCGGCTTACGGGTGTTTCGACGTACGAGTATTTTTGGCTTATGAGTGTTTCGACTTACGAGTGTTTTGAATTACGACTGTTTCGGCTTACGAGTGTTTCGACTTATGAGTATTTCGACTTACGAGTGTTTTGACTTATGGGTGTTTGACATACGAGTGTTTCGATACGAATGCTCTGACTTACGAGTGTTCTGACTTACGAGTGTTCTGACTTACGAGTGTTCTGACTTACGGGTGTTCTGACTTACGTGTGTTCCGACTTACGAGTGTTTCGGCTATGGGTGTTTCGACTTACGAGTGTTTCGACTTACTAATGTTTTGGCTTACGAGTGTTTCGGCTTACGAGTGTATCGACTTACGAATGTTTTGGCTTAAGAGTGTTTCGGCTTACGGGTGTTTCGACTTACGAGTGTTTCGACTTACGAGTTATTCGACATACGAGTGTTTCGACTTACGGGTGTTTCGACTTACGGGTGTTTCGACTTATGAGTGTTTCGACTTACGAGTGTTCTGACTTACGAGTGTGCTGACTTACGAGTGTTCCGACTTACGAGTGTTTAGGTTTACGAGAGTTTCGACACATGAGTGTTTTGACTTACGGGTGTTTCGACTTAAGGGTGTTTCGACTTACGAGTGTTTCGGCTTACGAGTGTTTCGACTTACTAATGTTTTTACTTACGAGTGTTTCGGCGTACGAGAGTTTTGACTTACGAGTGTTTCGACTTACGAGTGTTTCGACTTACGAGTGTTTCGGCTTATGAGTGTTTCGACTTACGAGTGTTTCGGCTTACGAGTGTTTCACCTTATGGGTGTTTCGACTTACGAGTGTTTTTACTTATGGTGTTTCGGCTTCCGAGTGTTTCGACATACGAGTGTTTTGACTTACGGGTGTTTCGGCTTACGAGTGTTTCGACTTACGAGTGTTTCGGCTTACGAGTGTTTCGACTTACTAATGTTTTTACTTACGAGTGTTTCGGCGTACGAGAGTTTTGACTTACGAGTGTTTCGACTTACGAGTGTTTCGACTTACGAGTATTTTGACTTACGAATGTTTTGACTTACGGGTGTTTCGGCTTACGAGTGTTTCGACTTACGAGTCTTTCGGCTTACGAGTGTTTCGGCTCACGAGTGTTTCGACTTACGAAAATAACAAATAGACGCGGTTTCAAATCTCTATGCTTTTCAAATTCATTACATTAATCTTTATTTATACGTTTCGCTTTACGAGTGTTTCGACTTACGAGTGTTTCGACTTACGAGTGTTTCGGCTTACGAGTGTTTTGACTTACGAGTGTTTTGACTTACATGTGTTTCGACTTACGCGTGTTTCAACTTACGAGTGTTTCGACTTGCGAGTGTTTCGACTACGGGTGTTTCGACTTACGAATGTTTTGACTTACGGATGTTTTGACTTACGGGTGTTTCGGCTTACGAGTGTTTCGACTTACGAGTCTTTCGGCTTACGAGTGTTTCGACTTACTAATGTTTTTACTTACGAGTGTTTCGGCGTACGAGTGTTTCGACTTACGAGTGTTTCGACTTACGGGTGTTTTGACTTACGGGTGTTTCGGCTTACGAGTGATTTGACTTAAGGGTGTTTCGACTTACGAGTATTTTGGGCTTACGAGTGTTTTGACTTACGAGTGTTTTGACTTACGAGTGTTCTGATTTACGGATGTTTCGACATACGAGTGTTCAGACTTACGAGTGTTCCGACTTACGAGTGTTTCGGCTTACGAGTGTTTCGGCTCACGAGTGTTTCGACTTACGAGTGTTTCGACTTACGAGTGTTTTGACTTACGGTGTTTCGGCTTACGAGTGTTTCGACTTACGAGTGTTTTGACTTACGAGTGTTCTAACTTACGAGTGTTCTGACTTACGAGTGTTCTGACTTACGAGTGTTTCGATACGAGTGTTTCGACTTACGAGTGTACTGACTTACGAGTGTTCTAACTTACGAGTGTTCTGACTTACGAGTGTTCTGACGTACGAGTGTTCCGACTTACGAGTGTTTCGGCTCACGAGTGTTTCGGCTTACGAGTGTTTCGACTTACGAAAATAACAAATAGACGCGGTTTCAAATCTCTATGCTTTTCAAATTCATTACATTAATCTTTATTTATACGTTTCGCTTTACGAGTGTTTCGACTTACGAGTGTTTCGACTTACGAGTGTTTCGGCTTACGAGTGTTTTGACTTACGAGTGTTTTGACTTACATGTGTTTCGACTTACGCGTGTTTCGACTTACGAGTGTTTCGACTTGCGAGTGTTTCGACTACGGGTGTTTCGACTTACGAATGTTTTGACTTACGGATGTTTTGACTTACGGGTGTTTCGGCTTACGAGTGTTTCGACTTACGAGTGTTTCGACTTACGAGTGTTTTGACTTACGAGTGTTTTGACTTACGGTGTTTCGGCTTACGAGTGTTTCGACTTACGAGTGTTTCGACTTACGGGTGTTTTGACATACGAGTGTTTCGATACGAGTGTTCTGACTTACGAGTGTTCTGACTTACGAGTGTTCTGACTTACGAGTGTTCTTACTTACGAGTGTTCTGACATACGTGTGTTCTGACTTGCGATTTACGAGTGTTTCGGCTTATGAGTGTTTCGACTTACGAATGTTTTTGCTTACGAGTGTTTCGGCTTACGAGTGTTTCGACTTACGATAATAACAAATAGACGCGGTTTCAAATCTCTATGCTTTTCAAATTCATTACATTAATCTTTATTTACACGTTTCGCTTTACGAGTGTTTCGACTTACGAGTGTTTCGACTTACGAGTGTTTCGACTTACGAGTGTTTCGACTTACGAGTGTTCTGACTTACGAGTGTTCTGACTTACGAGTGTTTCGACTTACGAGTGTTCTGACTTACGAGTGTTCTGACTTACGAGTGTTCCGACTTACGAGTGTTTCGACTTACGTGTGTTTCGACTTACGAGTGTTTCGACTTACGAGTGTTTCGGCTTACGAGTGTTTTGACTTACGAGTGTTCTGACTACGAGTGTTCTGACTTACGAGTGTTTCGGCTTATGTGTGTTTCGACTCACGAGTGTTTCGGCTTATGAGTGTTTCGACTTACGAGTGTTTCGGCTTACGAGTGTTTCGACTTACGAGTGTTTCGACTTACGAGTGTTTCGACTTACGGGTGTTTCGACTTACGAGTGTTTCGACTACGAGTGTTTCGACTTACGAGTGTTTCGGCTTACGAGTGTTTCGACTTACTAATGTTTTTACTTACGAGTGTTTCGGTGTACGAGTGTTTCGACTTAAGGATGTTTCGATTTACGAGTGTTTCGACTTACGAGTGTTTCGGCTTACGTGAGTTTCGACTTAAGAGTGTTCTGATTTACGAGTGTTCTGACTTGCGGGTGTTCTGATTTACGAGTGTTCCGACTTACGAGTGTTTCGGCTTATGAGTGTTTCGACTTACGAGTGTTTCGGCTTACGAGTGTTTCACCTTATGGGTGTTTCGACTTATGAGTGTTTTTACTTATGGTGTTTCGGCTTCCGAGTGTTTCGACATACGAGTGTTTTGACTTACGGGTGTTTCGGCTTACGAGTGTTTCGACTTACGAGTGTTTCGGCTTACGAGTGTTTCGACTTACTAATGTTTTTACTTACGAGTGTTTCGGCGTACGAGAGTTTTGACTTACGAGTGTTTCGACTTACGAGTATTTCGACTTACGAGTATTTTGACTTACGAATGTTTTGACTTACGGGTGTTTCGGCTTACGAGTGTTTCGACTTACGAGTCTTTCGGCTTACGAGTGTTTCGACTTACTAATGTTTTTACTTACGAGTGTTTCGGCGTACGAGTGTTTCGACTTACGAGTGTTTCGACTTACGGGTGTTTTGACTTACGGGTGTTTCGGCTTACGAGTGTTTTGACTTAAGGGTGTTTCGACTTACGAGTATTTTGGGCTTACGAGTGTTTCGACTTACGAGTGTTTTGACTTACGAGTGTTCTGATTTACGGATGTTTCGACATACGAGTGTTCAGACTTACGAGTGTTCCGACTTACGAGTGTTTCGGCTTACGAGTGTTTCGGCTCACGAGTGTTTCGACTTACGAGTGTTTCGACTTACGAGTGTTTTGACTTACGGTGTTTCGGCTTACGAGTGTTTCGACTTACGAGTGTTTTGACTTACTGGTGTTATGACATACGAGTGTTTCGATACGAGTGTTTCGACTTACGAGTGTTCTGACTTACGAGTGTTCTAACTTACGAGTGTTCTGACTTACGAGTGTTCTGACTTACGAGTGTTCCGACTTACGAGTGTTTCGGCTCACGAGTGTTTCGGCTTACGAGTGTTTCGACTTACGAAAATAACAAATAGACGCGGTTTCAAATCTCTATGCTTTTCAAATTCATTACATTAATCTTTATTTATACGTTTCGCTTTACGAGTGTTTCGACTTACGAGTGTTTCGGCTTACGAGTGTTTTGACTTACGAGTGTTTTGACTTACATGTGTTTCGACTTACGCGTGTTTCGACTTACGAGTGTTTCGACTTAAGAGTGTTTCGGATTACGAGTATTTTGACTTGAGGGTGTTTCGACTTACGAGTGTTTCGATACGAGTGTTTCGACTTACGAGTGTTCTGACTTACGAGTGTTCTGATTTACGGATGTTTCGACACACGAGTGTTTCGAATTACGAGTGTTTCGACTTACGAGTGTTTTGACTTACGGGTGTTTTGACATACGAGTGTTTCGATACGAGTGTTTCGACTTACGAGTGTTCTGACTTACGAGTGTTCTGACTTACGAGTGTTCTAACTTACGAGTGTTCTTACTTACGAGTGTTCCGACTTACGAGTGTTCCGACTTACGAGTGTTTCGGCTTACGAGTGTTTTAATTTACGAGTGTTTTGACTTACGGGTGCTTCGACTTACGAGTGTTTCGACTTACGAGTTTTTCGACTTACGATTGTTTCGGCTTACGAGTGTTTTGACTTACGAGTGTTCTGACTACGAGTGTTCTGACTTACGGGTGTTCTGACTTACGAGTGTTCCGACTTACGAGTGTTTCGGCTTATGAGTGTTTCGACTTACGAGTGCTTCGACTTACGAGTGTTTCGGCTTACGGGTGTTTCGACTTACGAATGTTTTTGCTTACGAGTGTTTCGGCTTACGAGTGTTTAGGCTTATGAGTGTTTCGACTTACGAGTGTTTTGACTTACGAGTGTTTCCGCTTACGAGTGTTTCGGCTTACGAGTGATTCGACTTACTAATGTTTTTACTTACGAGTGTTTCGGTGTACGAGTGTTTCGACTTAAGGATGTTTCGACTTACGGGTGTTTCGGCTTACGAGTGTTTCGACTTACGAGTGTTTTGACTTATGAGTGTTCCGACTTACGAGTGTTCCGACTTACGAGTGTTTTGACTTACGAGTGTTTCGACTTACCAGTGTTTTGACTTACGAATGTTTTGACTTACGGGTGTTTCGGCTTACGAGTGTTTCGACTTACGAGTGTTTCGGCTGGCGAGTGTTTCGACTTACGAGTGTTTTGACTTAAGGGTGTTTCGACTTACGAGTGTTTCGACTTACGAGTGTTTCGACTTACGAGTGTTTCGGCTTACGAGTGTTTCGACTTACGAAAATAACAAATAGACGCGGTTTCAAATCACTATGCTTTTCAAATTCATTACATTAATCTTTATTTATACGTTTCGCTTTACGAGTGTTTCGACTTACGAGTGTTTCGACATACGAGTGTTTCGACTTACGAATGTTTTTGCTTACGGGTGTTTCGACTTACGAATGTTTTTGCTTACGAGTGTTTCGGTTTACGAGTGTTCCGACTTACGAGTGTTCCGACATACGAGTGTTTCGGCTTACGAATGTTTCCGGCTTACGAGTGTTTCGACTTACGAGTGTTTCGACTTACGAGTGTTTCGACTTACGGGTGTTTTGACTTACGGGTGTTGTGAATTACGAGTGTTCCGATTTACGAGTGTTTTGACTTACGGTGTTTCGGCTTACGAGTGATTCGACTTACGAATGTTTTGACTTACGGGTGTTTCGGCTTATGAGTGGTTCGACTTACTAATGATTTTACTTACGAGTGTTTCGGCGTACGAGTGTTTTGACTTACGAGTGTTTCGGCTTACGAGTGTTTCGACTTACGAGTGTTTCGGCTTGCGAGTGTTTCGACTTACTAATGTTTTTACTTACGAGTGTTTCGGCGTACGAGTGTTTCGACTTACGAGTGTTTTGACTTATGGGTGTTTGGACTTACGAGTGTTTCGACTTACGAGTGTTTCGATACGAGTGTTTCGACTTACGAGTGTTCTGACTTACGAGTGTTCTCATTTACGGATGTTTCGACACACGAGTGTTTCGAATTACGAGTGTTTCGACTTACGAGTGTTTTGACTTACGGGTGTTTTGACATACGAGTGTTTCGATACGAGTGTTTCGACTTACGAGTGTTCTGACTTACGAGTGTTCTGACTTACGTGTGTTCTGACTTACGAGTGTTCTTACTTACGAGGGTTCCGACTTACGAGTGTTCCGACTTACGAGTGTTTCGGCTTACGAGTGTTTTGATTTACGAGTGTTTTGACTTACGGGTGCTTCGACTTACGCGTGTTTCGACTTACGAGTGTTTCGACTTACGAGTGTTTCGACTTACGATTGTTTCGGCTTACGAGTGTTTTGACTTACGAGTGTTCTGACTACGAGTGTTCTGACTTACGGGTGTTCTGACTTACGAGTGTTCCGACTTACGAGTGTTTCGGCTTATGAGTGTTTCGACTTACGAGTGCTTCGACTTACGAGTGTTTCGGCTTACGGGTGTTTCGACTTACGAATGTTTTTGCTTACGAGTTTTTCGGCTTACGAGTGTTTAGGCTTATGAGTGTTTCGACTTACGAGTGTTTTGACTTACGGGTGTTTTGACATACGAGTGTTTCGATACGAGTGTTCTGACTTACGAGTGTTTCCGCTTACGAGTGTTTCGGCTTACGAGTGTTTCGACTTACTAATGTTTTTACTTACGAGTGTTTCGGTGTACGAGTGTTTCGACTTAAGGATGTTTCGACTTACGGGTGTTTCGGCTTACGAGTGTTTCGACTTACGAGTGTTTTGACTTACGAGTGTTCTGACTTACGAGTGTTCTGACTTATGAGTGTTCCGACTTACGAGTGTTCCGACTTACGAGTGTTTCGGCTTATGAGTGTTTCGACTTACGGGCGTTTCGACTTACGGGTGTTTCGACTTACGAGTGTTTTGACTTACGAGTGTTCTGACTTACGAGTGTTCTGACTTACGAGTGTTCCGACTTACGACTGTTTCGACTTACGAGTGTTTTGACTTACGAGTGTTCCGACTTACGAGTGTTTCGGCTTACGGGTGTTTCGACGTACGAGTATTTTTGGCTTATGAGTGTTTCGACTTACGAGTGTTTTGAATTACGATTGTTTCGGCTTACGAGTGTTTCGACTTATGAGTATTTCGACTTACGAGTGTTTTGACTTATGGGTGTTTGACATACGAGTGTTTCGATACGAATGCTCTGACTTACGAGTGTTCTGACTTACGAGTGTTCTGACTTACGAGTGTTCTGACTTACGGGTGTTCTGACTTACGTGTGTTCCGACTTACGAGTGTTTCGGCTATGGGTGTTTCGACTTACGAGTGTTTCGACTTACTAATGTTTTGGCTTACGAGTGTTTCGGCTTACGAGTGTATCGACTTACGAATGTTTTGGCTTAAGAGTGTTTCGGCTTACGGGTGTTTCGACTTACGAGTGTTTCGACTTACGAGTTATTCGACATACGAGTGTTTCGACTTACGGGTGTTTCGACTTACGGGTGTTTCGACTTATGAGTGTTTCGACTTACGAGTGTTCTGACTTACGAGTGTGCTGACTTACGAGTGTTCCGACTTACGAGTGTTTAGGTTTACGAGAGTTTCGACACATGAGTGTTTTGACTTACGGGTGTTTCGACTTAAGGGTGTTTCGACTTACGAGTGTTTCGGCTTACGAGTGTTTCGACTTACTAATGTTTTTACTTACGAGTGTTTCGGCGTACGAGAGTTTTGACTTACGAGTGTTTCGACTTACGAGTGTTTCGACTTACGAGTGTTTCGGCTTATGAGTGTTTCGACTTACGAGTGTTTCGGCTTACGAGTGTTTCACCTTATGGGTGTTTCGACTTACGAGTGTTTTTACTTATGGTGTTTCGGCTTCCGAGTGTTTCGACATACGAGTGTTTTGACTTACGGGTGTTTCGGCTTACGAGTGTTTCGACTTACGAGTGTTTCGGCTTACGAGTGTTTCGACTTACTAATGTTTTTACTTACGAGTGTTTCGGCGTACGAGAGTTTTGACTTACGAGTGTTTCGACTTACGAGTGTTTCGACTTACGAGTATTTTGACTTACGAATGTTTTGACTTACGGGTGTTTCGGCTTACGAGTGTTTCGACTTACGAGTCTTTCGGCTTACGAGTGTTTCGGCTCACGAGTGTTTCGACTTACGAAAATAACAAATAGACGCGGTTTCAAATCTCTATGCTTTTCAAATTCATTACATTAATCTTTATTTATACGTTTCGCTTTACGAGTGTTTCGACTTACGAGTGTTTCGACTTACGAGTGTTTCGGCTTACGAGTGTTTTGACTTACGAGTGTTTTGACTTACATGTGTTTCGACTTACGCGTGTTTCAACTTACGAGTGTTTCGACTTGCGAGTGTTTCGACTACGGGTGTTTCGACTTACGAATGTTTTGACTTACGGATGTTTTGACTTACGGGTGTTTCGGCTTACGAGTGTTTCGACTTACGAGTCTTTCGGCTTACGAGTGTTTCGACTTACTAATGTTTTTATTTACGAGTGTTTCGGCGTACGAGTGTTTCGACTTACGAGTGTTTCGACTTACGGGTGTTTTGACTTACGGGTGTTTCGGCTTACGAGTGATTTGACTTAAGGGTGTTTCGACTTACGAGTATTTTGGGCTTACGAGTGTTTTGACTTACGAGTGTTTTGACTTACGAGTGTTCTGATTTACGGATGTTTCGACATACGAGTGTTCAGACTTACGAGTGTTCCGACTTACGAGTGTTTCGGCTTACGAGTGTTTCGGCTCACGAGTGTTTCGACTTACGAGTGTTTCGACTTACGAGTGTTTTGACTTACGGTGTTTCGGCTTACGAGTGTTTCGACTTACGAGTGTTTTGACTTACGAGTGTTCTAACTTACGAGTGTTCTGACTTACGAGTGTTCTGACTTACGAGTGTTTCGATACGAGTGTTTCGACTTACGAGTGTACTGACTTACGAGTGTTCTAACTTACGAGTGTTCTGACTTACGAGTGTTCTGACTTACGAGTGTTCCGACTTACGAGTGTTTCGGCTCACGAGTGTTTCGGCTTACGAGTGTTTCGACTTACGAAAATAACAAATAGACGCGGTTTCAAATCTCTATGCTTTTCAAATTCATTACATTAATCTTTATTTATACGTTTCGCTTTACGAGTGTTTCGACTTACGAGTGTTTCGACTTACGAGTGTTTCGGCTTACGAGTGTTTTGACTTACGAGTGTTTTGACTTACATGTGTTTCGACTTACGCGTGTTTCGACTTACGAGTGTTTCGACTTGCGAGTGTTTCGACTACGGGTGTTTCGACTTACGAATGTTTTGACTTACGGATGTTTTGACTTACGGGTGTTTCGGCTTACGAGTGTTTCGACTTACGAGTGTTTCGACTTACGAGTGTTTTGACTTACGAGTGTTTTGACTTACGGTGTTTCGGCTTACGAGTGTTTCGACTTACGAGTGTTTCGACTTACGGGTGTTTTGACATACGAGTGTTTCGATACGAGTGTTCTGACTTACGAGTGTTCTGACTTACGAGTGTTCTGACTTACGAGTGTTCTTACTTACGAGTGTTCTGACATACGTGTGTTCTGACTTGCGAGTGTTCCGATTTACGAGTGTTTCGGCTTATGAGTGTTTCGACTTACGAATGTTTTTGCTTACGGGTGTTTCGACTTACGAATGTTTTTGCTTACGAGTGTTTCGGCTTACGAGTGTTTCGACTTACGATAATAACAAATAGACGCGGTTTCAAATCTCTATGCTTTTCAAATTCATTACATTAATCTTTATTTACACGTTTCGCTTTACGAGTGTTTCGACTTACGAGTGTTTCGACTTACGAGTGTTTCGACTTACGAGTGTTTCGACTTACGAGTGTTCTGACTTACGAGTGTTCTGACTTACGAGTGTTTCGACTTACGAGTGTTCCGACTTACGAGTGTTCTGACTTACGAGTGTTCCGACTTACGAGTGTTTCGACTTACGTGTGTTTCGACTTACGAGTGTTTCGACTTACGAGTGTTTCGGCTTACGAGTGTTTTGACTTACGAGTGTTCTGACTACGAGTGTTCTGACTTACGAGTGTTTCGGCTTATGAGTGTTTCGACTCACGAGTGTTTCGGCTTATGAGTGTTTCGACTTACGAGTGTTTCGGCTTACGAGTGTTTCGACTTACGAGTGTTTCGACTTACGAGTGTTTCGACTTACGGGTGTTTCGACTTACGAGTGTTTCGACTACGAGTGTTTCGACTTAAGAGTGTTTCGGCTTACGAGTGTTTCGACTTACTAATGTTTTTACTTACGAGTGTTTCGGTGTACGAGTGTTTCGACTTAAGGATGTTTCGATTTACGAGTGTTTCGACTTACGAGTGTTTCGGCTTACGTGAGTTTCGACTTAAGAGTGTTCTGATTTACGAGTGTTCTGACTTGCGGGTGTTCTGATTTACGAGTGTTCCGACTTACGAGTGTTTCGGCTTATGAGTGTTTCGACTTACGAGTGTTTCGGCTTACGAGTGTTTCACCTTATGGGTGTTTCGACTTATGAGTGTTTTTACTTATGGTGTTTCGGCTTCCGAGTGTTTCGACATACGAGTGTTTTGACTTACGGGTGTTTCGGCTTACGAGTGTTTCGACTTACGAGTGTTTCGGCTTACGAGTGTTTCGACTTACTAATGTTTTTACTTACGAGTGTTTCGGCGTACGAGAGTTTTGACTTACGAGTGTTTCGACTTACGAGTATTTCGACTTACGAGTATTTTGACTTACGAATGTTTTGACTTACGGGTGTTTCGGCTTACGAGTGTTTCGACTTACGAGTCTTTCGGCTTACGAGTGTTTCGACTTACTAATGTTTTTACTTACGAGTGTTTCGGCGTACGAGTGTTTCGACTTACGAGTGTTTCGACTTACGGGTGTTTTGACTTACGGGTGTTTCGGCTTACGAGTGTTTTGACTTAAGGGTGTTTCGACTTACGAGTATTTTGGGCTTACGAGTGTTTCGACTTACGAGTGTTTTGACTTACGAGTGTTCTGATTTACGGATGTTTCGACATACGAGTGTTCAGACTTACGAGTGTTCCGACTTACGAGTGTTTCGGCTTACGAGTGTTTCGGCTCACGAGTGTTTCGACTTACGAGTGTTTCGACTTACGAGTGTTTTGACTTACGGTGTTTCGGCTTACGAGTGTTTCGACTTACGAGTGTTTTGACTTACTGGTGTTATGACATACGAGTGTTTCGATACGAGTGTTTCGACTTACGAGTGTTCTGACTTACGAGTGTTCTAACTTACGAGTGTTCTGACTTACGAGTGTTCTGACTTACGAGTGTTCCGACTTACGAGTGTTTCGGCTCACGAGTGTTTCGGCTTACGAGTGTTTCGACTTACGAAAATAACAAATAGACGCGGTTTCAAATCTCTATGCTTTTCAAATTCATTACATTAATCTTTATTTATACGTTTCGCTTTACGAGTGTTTCGACTTACGAGTGTTTCGGCTTACGAGTGTTTTGACTTACGAGTGTTTTGACTTACATGTGTTTCGACTTACGCGTGTTTCGACTTACGAGTGTTTCGACTTAAGAGTGTTTCGGATTACGAGTATTTTGACTTGAGGGTGTTTCGACTTACGAGTGTTTCGATACGAGTGTTTCGACTTACGAGTGTTCTGACTTACGAGTGTTCTGATTTACGGATGTTTCGACACACGAGTGTTTCGAATTACGAGTGTTTCGACTTACGAGTGTTTTGACTTACGGGTGTTTTGACATACGAGTGTTTCGATACGAGTGTTTCGACTTACGAGTGTTCTGACTTACGAGTGTTCTGACTTACGAGTGTTCTAACTTACGAGTGTTCTTACTTACGAGTGTTCCGACTTACGAGTGTTCCGACTTACGAGTGTTTCGGCTTACGAGTGTTTTAATTTACGAGTGTTTTGACTTACGGGTGCTTCGACTTACGAGTGTTTCGACTTACGAGTTTTTCGACTTACGATTGTTTCGGCTTACGAGTGTTTTGACTTACGAGTGTTCTGACTACGAGTGTTCTGACTTACGGGTGTTCTGACTTACGAGTGTTCCGACTTACGAGTGTTTCGGCTTATGAGTGTTTCGACTTACGAGTGCTTCGACTTACGAGTGTTTCGGCTTACGGGTGTTTCGACTTACGAATGTTTTTGCTTACGAGTGTTTCGGCTTACGAGTGTTTAGGCTTATGAGTGTTTCGACTTACGAGTGTTTTGACTTACGGGTGTTTTGACATACGAGTGTTTCGATACGAGTGTTCTGACTTACGAGTGTTTCCGCTTACGAGTGTTTCGGCTTACGAGTGATTCGACTTACTAATGTTTTTACTTACGAGTGTTTCGGTGTACGAGTGTTTCGACTTAAGGATGTTTCGACTTACGGGTGTTTCGGCTTACGAGTGTTTCGACTTACGAGTGTTTTGACTTATGAGTGTTCCGACTTACGAGTGTTCCGACTTACGAGTGTTTCGGCTTATGAGTGTTTCGACTTACGGGCGTTTCGACTTACGGGTGTTTCGACTTACGAGTGTTTTGACTTACGAGTGTTCTGACTTACGAGTGTTTTGACTTACGAGTGTTCCGACTTACGAGTGTTTCGGCTTATGAGTGTTTCGACTTACGGGCGTTTCGACTTACGGGTGTTTCGACTTACGAGTGTTCTGACTTACGAGTGTTCTGACTTACGAGTGTTCTGACTTACGGGTGTTCTGACTTACGTGTGTTCCGACTTACGAGTGTTTCGGCTATGGGTGTTTCGACTTACGAGTGTTTCGACTTACGAATGTTTTGGCTTACGAGTGTTTCGGCTTACGAGTGTATCGACTTACGAATGTTTTGGCTTACGAGTGTTTCGGCTTACGGGTGTTTCGACTTACGAGTGTTTCGACTTACGAGTGTTTTGACTTACGGTGTTTCGGCTTACGAGTTATTCGACATACGAGTGTTTCGACTTACGGGTGTTTCGACTTACGGGTGTTTCGACTTATGAGTGTTTCGACTTACGAGTGTTCTGACTTACGAGTGTGCTGACTTACGAGTGTTCCGACTTACGAGTGTTTAGGTTTACGAGTGTTTCGACACATGAGTGTTTTGACTTACGGGTGTTTCGACTTACGGGTGTTTCGACTTACGAGTGTTTCGGCTTACGAGTGTTTCGACTTACTAATGTTTTTACTTACGAGTGTTTCGGCGTACGAGAGTTTTGACTTACGAGTGTTTCGACTTACGAGTGTTTCGACTTACGAGTGTTTCGGCTTATGAGTGTTTCGACTTACGAGTGTTTCGGCTTACGAGTGTTTCACCTTATGGGTGTTTCGACTTACGAGTGTTTTTACTTATGGTGTTTCGGCTTCCGAGTGTTTCGACATACGAGTGTTTTGACTTACGGGTGTTTCGGCTTACGAGGGTTTCGACTTACGAGTGTTTCGGCTTACGAGTGTTTCGACTTACTAATGTTTTTACTTACGAGTGTTTCGGCGTACGAGAGTTTTGACTTACGAGTGTTTCGACTTACGAGTGTTTCGACTTACGAGTATTTTGACTTACGAATGTTTTGACTTACGGGTGTTTCGGCTTACGAGTGTTTCGACTTACGAGTCTTTCGGCTTACGAGTGTTTCGACTTACGAATGTTTTGGCTTACGAGTGTTTCGGCTTACGAGTGTTTCACCTTATGGGTGTTTCGACTTACGAGTGTTTTTACTTATGGTGTTTCGGCTTCCGAGTGTTTCGACATACGAGTGTTTCGACTTACGGGTGTTTCGACTTACGGGTGTTTCGACTTACGAGTGTTTCAACTTACGAGTGTTCTGACTTACGAGTGTTCTGACTTACGATTGTTCCGACTTACGAGTGTTTCGGTTTACGAGTGTTTCGACACACGAGTGTTTTGACTTACGGGGGTTTCGACTTACGGGTATTTCGACTTACGAGTGTTTCGGCTTACGAGTGTTTCGACTTACTAATGTTTTTACTTACGAGTGTTTCGGTGTACGAGTGTTTCGACTTAAGGATGTTTCGACTTACGAGTGTTTCGACTTACGAGTGTTTCGGCTTACGTGAGTTTCGACTTAATGGTGTTTTGACTTACGGGTGTTGTGAATTACGAGTGTTCCGATTTACGAGTGTTTTGACTTACGGTGTTTCGGCTTACAAGTTATTCGACTTACGAATGTTTTGACTTACGGGTGTTTCGGCTTGCGAGTGTTTCGACTTACGAGTGTTTCGGCTTATGAGTGTTTCGACTTACTAATGTTTTTACTTACGAGTGTTTCGGCGTACGAGTGTTTTGACTTACGAGTGTTTCGACTTACGAGTGTTTTGACTTACGAATGTTTTGACTTACGGGTGTTTCGGCTTACGAGTGTTTCGACTTACGAGTGTTTCGGCTGGCGAGTGTTTCGACTTACGAGTGTTTTGACTTAAGGGTGTTTCGACTTACGAGTGTTTCGACTTACGAGTGTTTCGACTTACGAGTGTTTCGGCTTACGAGTGTTTCGACTTACGAAAATAACAAATAGACGCGGTTTCAAATCTCTATGCTTTTCAAATTCATTACATTAATCTTTATTTATACGTTTCGCTTTACGAGTGTTTCGACTTACGAGTGTTTCGACATACGAGTGTTTCGACTTACGAATGTTTTTGCTTACGGGTGTTTCGACTTACGAATGTTTTTGCTTACGAGTGTTTCGGTTTACGAGTGTTCCGACTTACGAGTGTTCCGACATACGAGTGTTTCGGCTTACGAATGTTTCCGGCTTACGAGTGTTTCGACTTACGAGTGTTTCGACTTACGAGTGTTTCGACTTACGGTGTTTCGGCTTACGAGTGATTAGACTTACGAGTGTTTTGACTTACGGGTGTTTTGACTTACGGGTGTTCTGAATTACGAGTGTTCCGATTTACGAGTGTTTTGACTTACGGTGTTTCGGCTTACGAGTGATTCGACTTACGAATGTTTTGACTTACGGGTGTTTCGGCTTATGAGTGGTTCGACTTACTAATGATTTTACTTACGAGTGTTTCGGCGTACGAGTGTTTTGACTTACGAGTGTTTCGGCTTACGAGTGTTTCGACTTACGAGTGTTTCGGCTTGCGAGTGTTTCGACTTACTAATGTTTTTACTTACGAGTGTTTCGGCGTACGAGTGTTTCGACTTACGAGTGTTTTGACTTATGGGTGTTTGGACTTACGAGTGTTTCGACTTACGAGTGTTTCGACTTAAGAGTGTTTCGGATTACGAGTGTTTTGACTTGAGGGTGTTTCGACTTACGAGTGTTTCGATACGAGTGTTTCGACTTACGAGTGTTCTGACTTACGAGTGTTCTCATTTACGGATGTTTCGACACACGAGTGTTTCGAATTACGAGTGTTTCGACTTACGAGTGTTTTGACTTAGCGGTGTTTTGACATACGAGTGTTTCGATACGAGTGTTTCGACTTACGAGTGTTCTGACTTACGAGTGTTCTGACTTACGAGTGTTCTGACTTACGAGTGTTCTTACTTACGAGTGTTCCGACTTACGAGTGTTCCGACTTACGAGTGTTTCGGCTTACGAGTGTTTTGATTTACGAGTGTTTTGACTTACGGGTGCTTCGACTTTCGCGTGTTTCGACTTACGAGTGTTTCGACTTACGAGTGTTTCGACTTACGATTGTTTCGGCTTACGAGTGTTTTGACTTACGAGTGTTCTGACTACGAGTGTTCTGACTTACGGGTGTGCTGACTTACGAGTGTTCCGACTTACGAGTGTTTCGGCTTATGAGTGTTTCGACTTACGAGTGCTTCGACTTACGAGTGTTTCGGCTTACGGGTGTTTCGACTTACGAATGTTTTTGCTTACGAGTGTTTCGGCTTACGAGTGTTTAGGCTTATGAGTGTTTCGACTTACGAGTGTTTTGACTTACGGGTGTTTTGACATACGAGTGTTTCGATACGAGTGTTCTGACTTACGAGTGTTTCCGCTTACGAGTGTTTCGGCTTACGAGTGTTTCGACTTACTAATGTTTTTACTTACGAGTGTTTCGGTGTACGAGTGTTTCGACTTAAGGATGTTTCGACTTACGGGTGTTTCGGCTTACGAGTGTTTCGACTTACGAGTGTTTTGACTTACGAGTGTTCTGACTTACGAGTGTTCTGACTTATGAGTGTTCCGACTTACGAGTGTTCCGACTTACGAGTGTTTCGGCTTATGAGTGTTTCGACTTACGGGCGTTTCGACTTACGGGTGTTTCGACTTACGAGTGTTTTGACTTACGAGTGTTCTGACTTACGAGTGTTCTGACTTACGAGTGTTCCGACTTACGACTGTTTCGACTTACGAGTGTTTTGACTTACGAGTGTTCCGACTTACGAGTGTTTCGGCTTACGGGTGTTTCGACGTACGAGTATTTTTGGCTTATGAGTGTTTCGACTTACGAGTGTTTTGAATTACGATTGTTTCGGCTTACGAGTGTTTCGACTTATGAGTATTTCGACTTACGAGTGTTTCGGCTTACGAGTGTTTCGACTTACTAATGTTTTTACTTACGAGTGTTTCGGCGTACGAGAGTTTTGACTTACGAGTGTTTCGACTTACGAGTGTTTCGACTTACGAGTATTTTGACTTACGAATGTTTTGACTTACGGGTGTTTCGGCTTACGAGTGTTTCGACTTACGAGTCTTTCGGCTTACGAGTGTTTCGATACGAGTGTTTCGACTTACGAGTGTTCTGACTTACGAGTGTTCTCATTTACGGATGTTTCGACACACGAGTGTTTCGAATTACGAGTGTTTCGACTTACGAGTGTTTTGACTTACGGGTGTTTTGACATACGAGTGTTTCGATACGAGTGTTTCGACTTACGAGTGTTCTGACTTACGAGTGTTCTGACTTACGAGTGTTCTGACTTACGAGTGTTCTTACTTACGAGTGTTCCGACTTACGAGTGTTCCGACTTACGAGTGTTTCGGCTTACGAGTGTTTTGATTTACGAGTGTTTTGACTTACGGGTGCTTCGACTTACGCGTGTTTCGACTTACGAGTGTTTCGATTTACGAGTGTTTCGACTTACGATTGTTTCGGCTTACGAGTGTTTTGACTTACGAGTGTTCTGACTACGAGTGTTCTGACTTACGGGTGTTCTGACTTACGAGTGTTCCGACTTACGAGTGTTTCGGCTTATGAGTGTTTCGACTTACGAGTGCTTCGACTTACGAGTGTTTCGGCTTACGGGTGTTTCGACTTACGAATGTTTTTGCTTACGAGTGTTTCGGCTTACGAGTTTTTAGGCTTATGAGTGTTTCGACTTACGAGTGTTTTGACTTACGGGTGTTTTGACATACGAGTGTTTCGATACGAGTGTTCTGACTTACGAGTGTTTCCGCTTACGAGTGTTTCGGCTTACGAGTGTTTCGACTTACTAATGTTTTTACTTACGAGTGTTTCGGTGTACGAGTGTTTCGACTTAAGGATGTTTCGACTTACGGGTGTTTCGGCTTACGAGTGTTTCGACTTACGAGTGTTTTGACTTACGAGTGTTCTGACTTACGAGTGTTCTGACTTATGAGTGTTCCGACTTACGAGTGTTCCGACTTACGAGTGTTTCGGCTTATGAGTGTTTCGACTTACGGGCGTTTCGACTTACGGGTGTTTCGACTTACGAGTGTTTTGACTTACGAGTGTTCTGACTTACGAGTGTTCTGACTTACGAGTGTTCCGACTTACGACTGTTTCGACTTACGAGTGTTTTGACTTACGAGTGTTCCGACTTACGAGTGTTTCGGCTTACGGGTGTTTCGACGTACGAGTATTTTTGGCTTATGAGTGTTTCGACTTACGAGTGTTTTGAATTACGATTGTTTCGGCTTACGAGTGTTTCGACTTATGAGTATTTCGACTTACGAGTGTTTTGACTTATGGGTGTTTGACATACGAGTGTTTCGATACGAATGCTCTGACTTACGAGTGTTCTGACTTACGAGTGTTCTGACTTACGAGTGTTCTGACTTACGGGTGTTCTGACTTACGTGTGTTCCGACTTACGAGTGTTTCGGCTATGGGTGTTTCGACTTACGAGTGTTTCGACTTACTAATGTTTTGGCTTACGAGTGTTTCGGCTTACGAGTGTATCGACTTACGAATGTTTTGGCTTAAGAGTGTTTCGGCTTACGGGTGTTTCGACTTACGAGTGTTTCGACTTACGAGTGTTTTGACTTACGGTGTTTCGGCTTACGAGTTATTCGACATACGAGTGTTTCGACTTACGGGTGTTTCGACTTACGGGTGTTTCGACTTATGAGTGTTTCGACTTACGAGTGTTCTGACTTACGAGTGTGCTGACTTACGAGTGTTCCGACTTACGAGTGTTTAGGTTTACGAGTGTTTCGACACATGAGTGTTTTGACTTACGGGTGTTTCGACTTACGGGTGTTTCGACTTACGAGTGTTTCGGCTTACGAGTGTTTCGACTTACGAGTGTTTCGGCTTATGAGTGTTTCGACTTACGAGTGTTTCGGCTTACGAGTGTTTCACCTTATGGGTGTTTCGACTTACGAGTGTTTTTACTTATGGTGTTTCGGCTTCCGAGTGTTTCGACATACGAGTGTTTTGACTTACGGGTGTTTCGGCTTACGAGTGTTTCGACTTACGAGTGTTTCGGCTTACGAGTGTTTCGACTTACTAATGTTTTTACATACGAGTGTTTCGGCGTACGAGAGTTTTGACTTACGAGTGTTTCGACTTACGAGTGTTTCGACTTACGAGTATTTTGACTTACGAATGTTTTGACTTACGGGTGTTTCGGCTTACGAGTGTTTCGACTTACGAGTCTTTCGGCTTACGAGTGTTTCGATACGAGTGTTTCGACTTACGAGTGTTCTGACTTACGAGTGTTCTCATTTACGGATGTTTCGACACACGAGTGTTTCGAATTACGAGTGTTTCGACTTACGAGTGTTTTGACTTACGGGTGTTTTGACATACGAGTGTTTCGGCTTACGAGTGTTTTGATTTACGAGTGTTTTGACTTACGGGTGCTTCGACTTACGCGTGTTTCGACTTACGAGTGTTTCGACTTACGAGTGTTTCGACTTACGATTGTTTCGGCTTACGAGTGTTTTGACTTACGAGTGTTCTGACTACGAGTGTTCTGACTTACGGGTGTTCTGACTTACGAGTGTTCCGACTTACGAGTGTTTCGGCTTATGAGTGTTTTGACTTACGAGTGCTTCGACTTACGAGTGTTTCGGCTTACGGGTGTTTCGACTTATGAATGTTTTTGCTTACGAGTGTTTCGGCTTACGAGTGTTTAGGCTTATGAGTGTTTCGACTTACGAGTGTTTTGACTTACGGGTGTTTTGACATACGAGTGTTTCGATACGAGTGTTCTGACTTACGAGTGTTTCCGCTTACGAGTGTTTCGGCTTACGAGTGTTTCGACTTACTAATGTTTTTACTTACGAGTGTTTCGGTGTACGAGTGTTTCGACTTAAGGATGTTTCGACTTACGGGTGTTTCGGCTTACGAGTGTTTCGACTTACGAGTGTTTTGACTTACGAGTGTTCTGACTTACGAGTGTTCTGACTTATGAGTGTTCCGACTTACGAGTGTTCCGACTTACGAGTGTTTCGGCTTATGAGTGTTTCGACTTACGGGCGTTTCGACTTACGGGTGTTTCGACTTACGAGTGTTTTGACTTACGAGTGTTCTGACTTACGAGTGTTCTGACTTACGAGTGTTCCGACTTACGACTGTTTCGACTTACGAGTGTTTTGACTTAAGAGTGTTCCGACTTACGAGTGTTTAGGCTTACGGGTGTTTCGACGTACGAGTATTTTTGGCTTATGAGTGTTTCGACTTACGAGTGTTTTGAATTACGATTGTTTCGGCTTACGAGTGTTTCGACTTATGAGTATTTCGACTTACGAGTGTTTTGACTTATGGGTGTTTGACATACGAGTGTTTCGATACGAATGCTCTGACTTACGAGTGTTCTGACTTACGAGTGTTCTGACTTACGAGTGTTCTGACTTACGGGTGTTCTGACTTACGTGTGTTCCGACTTACGAGTGTTTCGGCTATGGGTGTTTCGACTTACGAGTGTTTCGACTTACTAATGTTTTGGCTTACGAGTGTTTCGGCTTACGAGTGTATCGACTTACGAATGTTTTGGCTTAAGAGTGTTTCGGCTTACGGGTGTTTCGACTTACGAGTGTTTCGACTTACGAGTGTTTTGACTTACGGTGTTTCGGCTTACGAGTTATTCGACATACGAGTGTTTCGACTTACGGGTGTTTCGACTTACGGGTGTTTCGACTTATGAGTGTTTCGACTTACGAGTGTTCTGACTTACGAGTGTGCTGACTTACGAGTGTTCCGACTTACGAGTGTTTAGGTTTACGAGTGTTTCGACACATGAGTGTTTTGACTTACGGGTGTTTCGACTTACGGGTGTTTCGACTTACGAGTGTTTCGGCTTACGAGTGTTTCGACTTACTAATGTTTTTACTTACGAGTGTTTCGGCGTACGAGAGTTTTGACTTACGAGTGTTTCGACTTACGAGTGTTTCGACTTACGAGTGTTTCGGCTTATGAGTGTTTCGACTTACGAGTGTTTCGGCTTACGAGTGTTTCACCTTATGGGTGTTTCGACTTACGAGTGTTTTTACTTATGGTGTTTCGGCTTCCGAGTGTTTCGACATACGAGTGTTTTGACTTACGGGTGTTTCGGCTTACGAGTGTTTCGACTTACGAGTGTTTCGGCTTACGAGTGTTTCGACTTACTAATGTTTTTACTTACGAGTGTTTCGGCGTACGAGAGTTTTGACTTACGAGTGTTTCGACTTACGAGTGTTTCGACTTACGAGTATTTTGACTTACGAATGTTTTGACTTACGGGTGTTTCGGCTTACGAGTGTTTCGACTTACGAGTCTTTCGGCTTACGAGTGTTTCGGCTCACGAGTGTTTCGACTTACGAAAATAACAAATAGACGCGGTTTCAAATCTCTATGCTTTTCAAATTCATTACATTAATCTTTATTTATACGTTTCGCTTTACGAGTGTTTCGACTTACGAGTGTTTCGACTTACGAGTGTTTCGGCTTACGAGTGTTTTGACTTACGAGTGTTTTGACTTACATGTGTTTCGACTTACGCGTGTTTCGACTTACGAGTGTTTCGACTTGCGAGTGTTTCGACTACGGGTGTTTCGACTTACGAATGTTTTGACTTACGGATGTTTTGACTTACGGGTGTTTCGGCTTACGAGTGTTTCGACTTACGAGTCTTTCGGCTTACGAGTGTTTCGACTTACTAATGTTTTTACTTACGAGTGTTTCGGCGTACGAGTGTTTCGACTTACGAGTGTTTCGACTTACGGGTGTTTTGACTTACGGGTGTTTCGGCTTACGAGTGATTTGACTTAAGGGTG
This sequence comes from Eledone cirrhosa, assembly GCA_964016885.1. Taxonomy (NCBI): domain Eukaryota; kingdom Metazoa; phylum Mollusca; class Cephalopoda; order Octopoda; family Eledonidae; genus Eledone; species Eledone cirrhosa. Next base: position 257,840,007 of record OZ024741.1, read on the forward strand.
TTTCGACTTACGAGTATTTTGGGCTTACGAGTGTTTTGACTTACGAGTGTTTTGACTTACGAGTGTTCTGATTTACGGATGTTTCGACATACGAGTGTTCAGACTTACGAGTGTTCCGACTTACGAGTGTTTCGGCTTACGAGTGTTTCGGCTCACGAGTGTTTCGACTTACGAGTGTTTCGACTTACGAGTGTTTTGACTTACGGTGTTTCGGCTTACGAGTGTTTCGACTTACGAGTGTTTTGACTTACGAGTGTTCTAACTTACGAGTGTTCTGACTTACGAGTGTTCTGACTTACGAGTGTTTCGATACGAGTGTTTCGACTTACGAGTGTTCTGACTTACGAGTGTTCTAACTTACGAGTGTTCTGACTTACGAGTGTTCTGACTTACGAGTGTTCCGACTTACGAGTGTTTCGGCTCACGAGTGTTTCGGCTTACGAGTGTTTAGACTTACGAAAATAACAAATAGACGCGGTTTCAAATCTCTATGCTTTTCAAATTCATTACATTAATCTTTATTTATACGTTTCGCTTTACGAGTGTTTCGACTTACGAGTGTTTCGACTTACGAGTGTTTCGGCTTACGAGTGTTTTGACTTACGAGTGTTTTGACTTACATGTGTTTCGACTTACGCGTGTTTCGACTTACGAGTGTTTCGACTTGCGAGTGTTTCGACTACGGGTGTTTCGACTTACGAATGTTTTGACTTACGGATGTTTTGACTTACGGGTGTTTCGGCTTACGAGTGTTTCGACTTACGAGTGTTTCGACTTACGAGTGTTTTGACTTACGAGTGTTTTGACTTACGGTGTTTCGGCTTACGAGTGTTTCGGCTTACGAGTGTTTTGACTTAAGGGTGTTTCGACTTACGAGTATTTTGGGCTTACGAGTGTTTCGACTTACGAGTGTTTTGACTTACGAGTGTTCTGATTTACGGATGTTTCGACATACGAGTGTTCAGACTTACGAGTGTTCCGACTTACGAGTGTTTCGGCTTACGAGTGTTTCGGCTCACGAGTGTTTCGACTTACGAGTGTTTCGACTTACGAGTGTTTTGACTTACGGTGTTTCGGCTTACGAGTGTTTCGACTTACGAGTGTTTTGACTTACTGGTGTTATGACATACGAGTGTTTCGATACGAGTGTTTCGACTTACGAGTGTTCTGACTTACGAGTGTTCTAACTTACGAGTGTTCTGACTTACGAGTGTTCTGACTTACGAGTGTTCCGACTTACGAGTGTTTCGGCTCACGAGTGTTTCGGCTTACGAGTGTTTCGACTTACGAAAATAACAAATAGACGCGGTTTCAAATCTCTATGCTTTTCAAATTCATTACATTAATCTTTATTTATACGTTTCGCTTTACGAGTGTTTCGACTTACGAGTGTTTCGGCTTACGAGTGTTTTGACTTACGAGTGTTTTGACTTACATGTGTTTCGACTTACGCGTGTTTCGACTTACGAGTGTTTCGACTTAAGAGTGTTTCGGATTACGAGTGTTTTGACTTGAGGGTGTTTCGACTTACGAGTGTTTCGATACGAGTGTTTCGACTTACGAGTGTTCTGACTTACGAGTGTTCTGATTTACGGATGTTTCGACACACGAGTGTTTCGAATTACGAGTGTTTCGACTTACGAGTGTTTTGACTTACGGGTGTTTTGACATACGAGTGTTTCGATACGAGTGTTTCGACTTACGAGTGTTCTGACTTACGAGTGTTCTGACTTACGAGTGTTGTAACTTACGAGTGTTCTTACTTACGAGTGTTCCGACTTACGAGTGTTCCGACTTACGAGTGTTTCGGCTTACGAGTGTTTTAATTTACGAGTGTTTTGACTTACGGGTGCTTCGACTTACGCGTGTTTCGACTTACGAGTGTTTCGACTTACGTGTGTTTCGACTTACGATTGTTTCGGCTTACGAGTGTTTTGACTTACGAGTGTTCTGACTACGAGTGTTCTGACTTACGGGTGTTCTGACTTACGAGTGTTCCGACTTACGAGTGTTTCGGCTTATGAGTGTTTCGACTTACGAGTGCTTCGACTTACGAGTGTTTCGGCTTACGGGTGTTTCGACTTACGAATGTTTTTGCTTACGAGTGTTTCGGCTTACGAGTGTTTAGGCTTATGAGTGTTTCGACTTACGAGTGTTTTGACTTACGGGTGTTTTGACATACGAGTGTTTCGATACGAGTGTTCTGACTTACGAGTGTTTCCGCTTACGAGTGTTTCGGCTTACGAGTGATTCGACTTACTAATGTTTTTACTTATGAGTGTTTCGGTGTACGAGTGTTTCGACTTAAGGATGTTTCGACTTACGGGTGTTTCGGCTTACGAGTGTTTCGACTTACGAGTGTTTTGACTTACGAGTGTTCTGACTTACGAGTGTTCTGACTTATGAGTGTTCCGACTTACGAGTGTTCCGACTTACGAGTGTTTCGGCTTATGAGTGTTTCGACTTACGGGCGTTTCGACTTACGGGTGTTTCGACTTACGAGTGTTTTGACTTACGAGTGTTCTGACTTACGAGTGTTTTGACTTACGAGTGTTCCGACTTACGAGTGTTTCGGCTTACGGGTGTTTCGACGTACGAGTATTTTTGGCTTACGAGTGTTTCGACTTACGAGTGTTTTGAATTACGATTGTTTCGGCTTACGAGTGTTTCGACTTACGATTGTTTCGGCTTACGAGTGTTTTGACTTACGAGTGTCCTGACTACGAGTGTTCTGACTTACGGGTGTTCTGACTTACGAGTGTTCCGACTTACGAGTGTTTCGGCTTATGAGTGTTTCGACTTACGAGTGCTTCGACTTACGAGTGTTTCGGCTTACGGGTGTTTCGACTTACGAATGTTTTTGCTTACGAGTGTTTCGGCTTACGAGTGTTTAGGCTTATGAGTGTTTCGACTTACGAGTGTTTTGACTTACGGGTGTTTTGACATACGAGTGTTTCGATACGAGTGTTCTGACTTACGAGTGTTTCCGCTTACGAGTGTTTCGGCTTACGAGTGTTTCGACTTACTAATGTTTTTACTTACGAGTGTTTCGGTGTACGAGTGTTTCGACTTAAGGATGTTTCGACTTACGGGTGTTTCGGCTTACGAGTGTTTCGACTTACGAGTGTTTTGACTTACGAGTGTTCTGACTTACGAGTGTTCTGACTTATGAGTGTTCCGACTTACGAGTGTTCCGACTTACGAGTGTTTCGGCTTATGAGTGTTTCGACTTACGGGCGTTTCAACTTACGGGTGTTTCGACTTACGAGTGTTTTGACTTACGAGTGTTCTGACTTACGAGTGTTCTGACTTACGAGTGTTCCGACTTACGACTGTTTCGACTTACGAGTGTTTTGACTTACGAGTGTTCCGACTTACGAGTGTTTCGGCTTACGGGTGTTTCGACGTACGAGTATTTTTGGCTTACGAGTGTTTCGACTTACGAGTGTTTTGAATTACGATTGTTTCGGCTTACGAGTGTTTCGACTTACGAGTATTTCGACTTACGAGTGTTTTGACTTATGGGTGTTTGACATACGAGTGTTTCGATACGAATGCTCTGACCTACGAGTGTTCTGACTTACGAGTGTTCTGACTTACGAGTGTTCTGACTTACGGGTGTTCTGACTTACGTGTGTTCCGACTTACGAGTGTTTCGGCTATGGGTGTTTCGACTTACGAGTGTTTCGACTTACGAATGTTTTGGCTTACGAGTGTATCGACTTACGAATGTTTTGGCTTACGAGTGTTTCGGCTTACGGGTGTTTCGACTTACGAGTGTTTCGACTTACGAGTGTTTTGACTTACGGTGTTTCGGCTTATGAGTTATTCGACATACGAGTGTTTCGACTTACGGGTGTTTCGACTTACGGGTGTTTCGACTTATGAGTGTTTCGACTTACGAGTGTTCTGACTTACGAGTGTGCTGACTTACGAGTGTTCCGACTTACGAGTGTTTAGGTTTACGAGTGTTTCGACACATGAGTGTTTTGACTTACGGGTGTTTCGACTTACGGGTGTTTCGACTTACGAGTGTTTCGGCTTACGAGTGTTTCGACTTACTAATGTTTTTACTTACGAGTGTTTCGGTGTACGAGTGTTTCGACTTAAGGATGTTTCGATTTACGAGTGTTTCGACTTACGAGTGTTTCGGCTTACGTGAGTTTCGACTTAAGAGTGTTCTGATTTACGAGTGTTCTGACTTGCGGGTGTTCTGATTTACGAGTGTTCCGACTTACGAGTGTTTCGGCTTATGAGTGTTTCGACTTACGAGTGTTTCGGCTTACGAGTGTTTCACCTTATGGCTGTTTCGACTTACGAGTGTTTTTACTTATGGTGTTTCGGCTTCCGAGTGTTTCGACATACGAGTGTTTTGACTTACGGGTGTTTCGGCTTACGAGTGTTTCGACTTACGAGTGTTTCGGCTTACGAGTGTTTCGACTTACTAATGTTTTTACTTACGAGTGTTTCGGCGTACGAGAGTTTTGACTTACGAGTGTTTCGACTTACGAGTGTTTCGACTTACGAGTATTTTGACTTACGAATGTTTTGACTTACGGGTGTTTCGGCTTACGAGTGTTTCGACTTACGAGTCTTTCGGCTTACGAGTGTTTCGACTTACTAATGTTTTTACTTACGAGTGTTTCGGCGTACGAGTGTTTCGACTTACGAGTGTTTTGACTTACGAGTGTTCTGACTTACGGATGTTTCGACATACGAGTGTTCAGACTTACGAGTGTTCCGACTTACGAGTGTTTCGGCTTACGAGTGTTTCGGCTCACGAGTGTTTAGACTTACGAGTATTTCGACTTACGAGTGTTTTGACTTACGGTGTTTCGGCTTACGAGTGTTTCGACTTACGAGTGTTTTGACTTATTGGTGTTATGACATACGAGTGTTTCGATACGAGTGTTTCGACTTACGAGTGTTCTGACTTACGAGTGTTCTAACTTACGAGTGTTCTGACTTACGAGTGTTCTGACTTACGAGTGTTCCGACTTACGAGTGTTTCGGCTCACGAGTGTTTCGGCTTACGAGTGTTTCGACTTACGAAAATAACAAATAGACGCGGTTTCAAATCTCTATGCTTTTCAAATTCATTACATTAATCTTTATTTATACGTTTCGCTTTACGAGTGTTTTGACTTACGAGTGTTTCGACTTACGAGTGTTTCGGCTTACGAGTGTTTTGACTTACGAGTGTTTTGACTTACATGTGTTTCGACTTACGCGTGTTTCGACTTACGAGTGTTTCGACTTGCGAGTGTTTCGACTACGGGTGTTTCGACTTACGAATGTTTTGACTTACGGATGTTTTGACTTACGGGTGTTTCGGCTTACGAGTGTTTCGACTTACGAGTGTTTGGACTTACGAGCGTTTTGACTTACGGGTGTTTTGACTTACGGTGTTTCGGCTTACGAGTGTTTCGACTTACGAGTGTTTCGACTTACGGGTGTTTTGACATACGAGTGTTTCGATACGAATGGTCTGACTTACGAGTGTTCTGATTTACGAGTGTTCTGACTTACGAGTGTTCTGACTTACGAGTGTTCTGACATACGTGTGTTCTGACTTACGAGTGTTCCGATTTACGAGTGTTTCGGCTTATGAGTGTTTCAACTCACGTATGTTTTTGCTTACGGGTGTTTCGATTTACGAATGTTTTTGCTTACGAGTGTTTCGGCTTACGAGTGTTTCGACTTACGAAAATAACAAATAGACGCGGTTTCAAATCTCTATGCTTTTCAAATTCATTACATTAATCTTTATTTACACGTTTCGCTTTACGAGTGTTTCGGCTTACGAGTGTTTCGACTTACGAGTGTTTCGACTTACGAGTGTTTCGGCTTACGAGTGTTTTGACTTACGAGTGTTCTGACTACGAGTGTTCTGACTTACGAGTGTTTCGGCTTATGAGTGTTTCGACTCACGAGTGTTTCGGCTTATGAGTGTTTCGACTTACGAGTGTTTCGGCTTACGAGTGTTTCGACTTACGAGTGTTTCGACTTACGAGTGTTTCGACTTACGGGTGTTTCGACTTACGAGTGTTTCGACTACGAGTGTTTCGACTTACGAGTGTTTCGGCTTACGAGTGTTTCGACATACGGGTGTTTCGACTTACGGTGTTTCGGCTTACGAGTGTTTCGACTTACGAGTGTTCTGACTTACGAGTGTTCTGAATTATGAGTGTTCTGATTTACGAGTGTTCTGACTTACGAGTGTTCCGACTTACGAGTGTTTCGGCTTACGAGTGTTTCGGCTTACGAGTGTTTCGACTTACGAATGTTTCGACTTACGAGTGTTTCGACTTACGAGTGTTTAGACTTACGAGTGTTTTGACTTACGGTGTTTCGGCTTACGAGTGTTTCGACTTACGAGTGTTTTGACTTAATTGGTGTTTTGACATAAGAGTGTTTCGATACGAGTGTTTCGACTTACGAGTGTTCTGACTTACGAGTGTTCTGACTTACGAGTGTTCTGACTTACGAGTGTTCTAACTTACGAGTGTTCTGACTTACGAGTGTTCTGACTTACAAGTGTTCCGACTTACGAGTGTTTCGGCTCACCAGTGTTTCGGCTTACGAGTGTTTCGACTTACGAAAATAACAAATAGACGCGGTTTCAAATCTCTATGCTTTTCAAATTCATTACATTAATCTTTATTTATACGTTTCGCTTTACGAGTGTTTCGACTTACGAGTGTTTCGACTTACGAGTGTTTCGGCTGACGATTGTTTTGACTTACGAGTGTTTTGACTTACATGTGTTTCGACTTACGCGTGTTTCGACTTACGAGTGTTTCGACTTGCGAGTGTTTCGACTACGGGTGTTTCGACTTACGAATGTTTTGACTTACGGATGTTTTGACTTACGGGTGTTTCGGCTTACGAGTGTTTCGACTTACGAGTGTTCTGACTTACGAGTGTTCTGACTTACGGGTGTTCTGACTCACGAGTGTTCCGACTTACGAGTGTTTCGGCTTAAGAGTGTTTCGGATTACGAGTGCTTCGACTTACGAGTGTTTCGGCTTACGAGTGTTTCGACTTACGAGTGTTCTGACTACGAGTGTTCTGACTTACGAATGTTTTGACTTACGGATGTTTTGACTTACGGGTGTTTCGGCTTACGAGTGTTTCGACTTACGAGTGTTTCGACTTACGAGTGTTTTGACTTACGAGTGTTTTGACTTACGGTGTTTCGGCTTACGAGTGTTTCGACTTACGAGTGTTTCGACTTACGGGTGTTTTGACATACGAGTGTTTCGATACGAGTGTTCTGACTTACGAGTGTTCTGACTTACGAGTGTTCTGACTTACGAGTGTTCTGACTTACGAGTGTTCTGACATACGTGTGTTCTGACTTACGAGTGTTCCGATTTACGAGTGTTTCGACTTACGAAAATAACAAATAGACGCGGTTTCAAATCTCTATGCTTTTCAAATTCATTACATTAATCTTTATTTACACGTGTCGCTTTACGAGTGTTTGGACTTACGAGTGTTTCGACTTACGAGTGTTTCGACTTACGAGTGTTTCGACTTACGAGTGTTCTGACTTACGAGTGTTCTGACTTACGAGTGTTTCGACTTACGAGTGTTCTGACTTACGAGTGTTCTGACTTACGAGTGTTCCGACTTACGAGTGTTTCGACTTACGAGTGTTTCGACTTACGAGTGTTTCGACTTACGAGTGTTTCGGCTTACGAGTGTTTTGACTTACGAGTGTTCTGACTACGAGTGTTCTGACTTACGAGTGTTTCGGCTTATGAGTGTTTCGACTCAGGAGTGTTTCGGCTTATGAGTGTTTCGACTTACGAGTGTTTCGGCTTACGAGTGTTTCGACTTACGAGTGTTTCGACTTACGAGTGTTTCGACTTACGGGTGTTTCGACTTACGAGTGTTTCGACTACGAGTGTTTCGACTTACGAGTGTTTCGGCTTACGAGTGTTTCGACATACGGGTGTTTCGACTTACGGTGTTTCGGCTTACGAGTGTTTCGACTTACGAGTGTTCTGACTTACGAGTGTTCTGAATTATGAGTGTTCTGATTTACGAGTGTTCTGACTTACGAGTGTTCCGACTTACGAGTGTTTCGGCTTACGAGTGTTTCGGCTTACGAGTGTTTCGACTTACGAATGTTTCGACTTACGAGTGTTTCGACTTACGAGTGTTTAGACATACGAGTGTTTTGACTTACGGTGTTTCGGCTTACGAGTGTTTCGACTTACGAGTGTTTTGACTTAATTGGTGTTTTGACATAAGAGTGTTTCGATACGAGTGTTTCGACTTACGAGTGTTCTGATTTACGAGTGTTCTGACTTACGAGTGTTCTGACTTACGAGTGTTCTAACTTACGAGTGTTCTGACTTACGAGTGTTCTGACTTACGAGTGTTCCGACTTACGAGTGTTTCGGCTCACCAGTGTTTCGGCTTACGAGTGTTTCGACTTACGAAAATAACAAATAGACGCGGTTTCAAATCTCTATGCTTTTCAAATTCATTACATTAATCTGTATTTACACGTTTCGCTTTACGAGTGTTTCGACTTACGTGTGTTTCGACTTACGAGTGTTTCGACTTACGAGTGTTTCGACTTACGAGTGTTCTGACTTACGAGTGTTCTGACTTACGAGTGTTTCGACTTACGAGTGTTCTGACTTACGAGTGTTCTGACTTACGAGTGTTCCGACTTACGAGTGTTTCGACTTACGAGTGTTTCGACTTACGAGTGTTTCGACTTACGAGTGTTTCGGCTTACGAGTGTTTTGACTTACGAGTGTTCTGACTACGAGTGTTCTGACTTACGAGTGTTTCGGCTTATGAGTGTTTCGACTCACGAGTGTTTCGGCTTATGAGTGTTTCGACTTACGAGTGTTTCGGCTTACGAGTGTTTCGACTTACGAGTGTTTCGACTTACGAGTGTTTCGACTTACGGGTGTTTCGACTTACGAGTGTTTCGACTACGAGTGTTTCGACTTACGAGTGTTTCGGCTTACGAGTGTTTCGACTTACTAATGTTTTTACTTACGAGTGTTTCGGTGTACGAGTGTTTCGACTTAAGGATGTTTCGATTTACGAGTGTTTCGACTTACGAGTGTTTCGGCTTACGTGAGTTTCGACTTAAGAGTGTTCTGATTTACGAGTGTTCTGACTTGCGGGTGTTCTGATTTACGAGTGTTCCGACTTACGAGTGTTTCGGCTTATGAGTGTTTCGACTTACGAGAGTTTCGGCTTACGAGTGTTTCACCTTATGGGTGTTTCGACTTATGAGTGTTTTTACTTATGGTGTTTCGGCTTCCGAGTGTTTCGACATACGAGTGTTTTGACTTACGGGTGTTTCGGCTTACGAGTGTTTCGACTTACGAGTGTTTCGGCTTACGAGTGTTTCGACTTACTAATGTTTTTACTTACGAGTGTTTCGGCGTACGAGAGTTTTGACTTACGAGTGTTTCGACTTACGAGTGTTTCGACTTACGAGTATTTTGACTTACGAATGTTTTGACTTACGGGTGTTTCGGCTTACGAGTGCTTCGACTTACGAGTCTTTCGGCTTACGAGTGTTTCGACTTACTAATGTTTTTACTTACGAGTGTTTCGGCGTACGAGTGTTTCGACTTACGAGTGTTTCGACTTACGGGTGTTTTGACTTACGGGTGTTTCGGCTTACGAGTGTTTTGACTTAAGGGTGTTTCGACTTACGAGTATTTTGGGCTTACGAGTGTTTCGACTTACGAGTGTTTTGACTAACGAGTGTTCTGATTTACGGATGTTTCGACATACGAGTGTTCAGACTTACGAGTGTTCCGACTTACGAGTGTTTCGGCTTACGAGTGTTTCGGCTCACGAGTGTTTCGACTTACGAGTGTTCCGACTTACGAGTGTTTCGGCTTACGAGTGTTTCGGCTCACGAGTGTTTCGACTTACGAGTGTTTCGACTTACGAGTGTTTTGACTTACGGTGTTTCGGCTTACGAGTGTTTCGACTTACGAGTGTTTTGACTTACTGGTGTTATGACATACGAGTGTTTCGATACGAGTGTTTCGACTTACGAGTGTTCTGACTTACGAGTGTTCTAACTTACGAGTGTTCTGACTTACGAGTGTTCTGACTTACGAGTGTTCCGACTTACGAGTGTTTCGGCTCACGAGTGTTTCGGCTTACGAGTGTTTCGACTTACGAAAATAACAAATAGACGCGGTTTCAAATCTCTATGCTTTTCAAATTCATTACATTAATCTTTATTTATACGTTTCGCTTTACGAGTGTTTCGACTTACGAGTGTTTCGGCTTACGAGTGTTTTGACTTACGAGTGTTTTGACTTACATGTGTTTCGACTTACGCGTGTTTCGACTTACGAGTGTTTCGACTTAAGAGTGTTTCGGATTACGAGTGTTTTGACTTGAGGGTGTTTCGACTTACGAGTGTTTCGATACGAGTGTTTCGACTTACGAGTGTTCTGACTTACGAGTGTTCTGATTTACGGATGTTTCGACACACGAGTGTTTCGAATTACGAGTGTTTCGACTTACGAGTGTTTTGACTTACGGGTGTTTTGACATACGAGTGTTTCGATACGAGTGTTTCGACTTACGAGTGTTCTGACTTACGAGTGTTCTGACTTACGAGTGTTCTAACTTACGAGTGTTCTTACTTACGAGTGTTCCGACTTACGAGTGTTCCGACTTACGAGTGTTTCGGCTTACGAGTGTTTTAATTTACGAGTGTTTTGACTTACGGGTGCTTCGACTTACGCGTGTTTCGACTTACGAGTGTTTCGACTTACGAGTGTTTCGACTTACGATTGTTTCGGCTTACGAGTGTTTTAACTTACGAGTGTTCTGACTACGAGTGTTCTGACTTACGGGTGTTCTGACTTACGAGTGTTCCGACTTACGAGTGTTTCGGCTTATGAGTGTTTCGACTTACGAGTGCTTCGACTTACGAGTGTTTCGGCTTACGGGTGTTTCGACTTACGAATGTTTTTGCTTACGAGTGTTTCGGCTTACGAGTGTTTAGGCTTATGAGTGTTTCGACTTACGAGTGTTTTGACTTACGGGTGTTTTGACATACGAGTGTTTCGATACGAGTGTTCTGACTTACGAGTGTTTCCGCTTACGAGTGTTTCGGCTTACGAGTGTTTCGACTTACTAATGTTTTTACTTACGAGTGTTTCGGTGTACGAGTGTTTCGACTTAAGGATGTTTCGACTTACGGGTGTTTCGGCTTACGAGTGTTTCGACTTACGAGTGTTTTGACTTACGAGTGTTCTGACTTACGAGTGTTCTGACTTATGAGTGTTCCGACTTACGAGTGTTCCGACTTACGAGTGTTTCGGCTTATGAGTGTTTCGACTTACGGGCGTTTCGACTTACGGGTGTTTCGACTTACGAGTGTTTTGACTTACGAGTGTTCTGACTTACGAGTGTTCTGACTTACGAGTGTTCCGACTTACGACTGTTTCGACTTACGAGTGTTTTGATTTACGAGTGTTCCGACTTACGAGTGTTTCGGCTTACGGGTGTTTCGACGTACGAGTATTTTTGGCTTACGAGTGTTTCGAGTTACGTGTGTTTTGAATTACGATTGTTTCGGCTTACGAGTGTTTCGACTTACGAGTATTTCGACTTACGAGTGTTTTGACTTATGGGTGTTTGACATACGAGTGTTTCGATACGAATGCTCTGACTTACGAGTGTTCTGACTTACGAGTGTTCTGACTTACGAGTGTTCTGACTTACGGGTGTTCTGACTTACGTGTGTTCCGACTTACGAGTGTTTCGGCTATGGGTGTTTCGACTTACGAGTGTTTCGACTTACGAATGTTTTGGCTTACGAGTGTTTCGGCTTACGAGTGTATCGACTTACGAATGTTTTGGCTTACGAGTGTTTCGGCTTACGGGTGTTTCGACTTACGAGTGTTTCGACTTACGAGTGTTTTGACTTACGGTGTTTCGGCTTATGAGTTATTCGACATACGAGTGTTTCGACTTACGGGTGTTTCGACTTACGGGTGTTTCGACTTATGAGTGTTTCGACTTACGAGTGTTCTGACTTACGAGTGTGCTGACTTACGAGTGTTCCGACTTACGAGTGTTTAGGTTTACGAGTGTTTCGACACATGAGTGTTTTGACTTACGGGTGTTTCGACTTACGGGTGTTTCGACTTACGAGTGTTTCGGCTTACGAGTGTTTCGACTTACTAATGTTTTTACTTACGAGTGTTTCGGTGTACGAGTGTTTCGACTTAAGGATGTTTCGATTTACGAGTGTTTCGACTTACGAGTGTTTCGGCTTACGTGAGTTTCGACTTAAGAGTGTTCTGATTTACGAGTGTTCTGACTTGCGGGTGTTCTGATTTACGAGTGTTCCGACTTACGAGTGTTTCGGCTTATGAGTGTTTCGACTTACGAGTGTTTCGGCTTACGAGTGTTTCACCTTATGGCTGTTTCGACTTACGAGTGTTTTTACTTATGGTGTTTCGGCTTCCGAGTGTTTCGACATACGAGTGTTTTGACTTACGGGTGTTTCGGCTTACGAGTGTTTCGACTTACGAGTGATTCGGCTTACGAGTGTTTCGACTTACTAATGTTTTTACTTACGAGTGTTTCGGCGTGCGAGAGTTTTGACTTACGAGTGTTTCGACTTACGAGTGTTTCGACTTACGAGTATTTTGACTTACGAATGTTTTGACTTACGGGTGTTTCGGCTTACGAGTGTTTCGACTTACGAGTCTTTCGGCTTACGAGTGTTTCGACTTACTAATGTTTTTACTTACGAGTGTTTCGGCGTACGAGTGTTTCGACTTACGAGTGTTTCGACTTACGGGTGTTTTGACTTACGGGTGTTTCGGCTTACGAGTGTTTTGACTTAAGGGTGTTTCGACTTACGAGTATTTTGGGCTTACGAGTGTTTCGACTTACGAGTGTTTTGACTTACGAGTGTTCTGATTTACGGATGTTTCGACATACGAGTGTTCAGACTTACGAGTGTTCCGACTTACGAGTGTTTCGGCTTACGAGTGTTTCGGCTCACGAGTGTTTCGACTTACGAGTATTTCGACTTACGAGTGTTTTGACTTACGGTGTTTCGGCTTACGAGTGTTTCGACTTACGAGTGTTTTGACATACTGGTGTTATTACATACGAGTGTTTCGATACGAGTGTTTCGACTTACGAGTGTTCTGACTTACGAGTGTTCTAACTTACGAGTGTTCTGACTTACGAGTGTTCTGACTTACGAGTGTTCCGACTTACGAGTGTTTCGGCTCACGAGTGTTTCGGCTTACGAGTGTTTCGACTTACGAAAATAACAAATAGACGCGGTTTCAAATCTCTATGCTTTTCAAATTCATTACATTAATCTTTATTTATACGTTTCGCTTTACGAGTGTTTTGACTTACGAGTGTTTCGACTTACGAGTGTTTCGGCTTACGAGTGTTTTGACTTACGAGTGTTTTGACTTACATGTGTTTCGACTTACGCGTGTTTCGACTTACGAGTGTTTAGACTTGCGAGTGTTTCGACTACGGGTGTTTCGACTTACGAATGTTTTGACTTACGGATGTTTTGACTTACGGGTGTTTCGGCTTACGAGTGTTTCGACTTACGAGTGTTTCGACTTACGAGTGTTTTGACTTACGGGTGTTTTGACTTACGGTGTTTCGGCTTACGAGTGTTTCGACTTACGAGTGTTTCGACTTACGGGTGTTTTGACATACGAGTGTTTCGATACGAGTGTTCTGACTTACGAGTGTTCTGACTTACGAGTGTTCTGACTTACGAGTGTTCTGACTTACGAGTGTTCTGACATACGTGTGTTCTGACTTACGAGTGTTCCGATTTACGAGTGTTTCGGCTTATGAGTGTTTCAACTCACGTATGTTTTTGCTTACGGGTGTTTCGACTTACGAATGTTTTTGCTTACGAGTGTTTCGACTTACGAAAATAACAAATAGACGCGGTTTCAAATCTCTATGCTTTTCAAATTCATTACATTAATCTTTATTTACACGTTTCGCTTTACGAGTGTTTCGACTTACGAGTGCTTCGACTTACGAGTGTTTCGACTTACGAGTGTTTCGACTTACGAGTGTTTCGACTTACGAGTGTTTCGACTTACGAGTGTTTTGACTTACGAGTGTTCTGACTTACGAGTGTTCTGACTTACGAGTGTTCCGACTTACGAGTGTTTCGACTTACGAGTGTTTCGACTTACGAGTGTTTCGACTTACGAGTGTTTCGGCTTACGAGTGTTTTGACTTACGAGTGTTCTGACTACGAGTGTTCTGACTTACGAGTGTTTCGGCTTATGAGTGTTTCGACTCACGAGTGTTTCGGCTTATGAGTGTTTCGACTTACGAGTGTTTCGGCTTACGAGTGTTTCGACTTACGAGTGTTTAGACTTACGAGTGTTTCGACTTACGGGTGTTTCGACTTACGAGTGTTTCGACTACGAGTGTTTCGACTTACGAGTGTTTCGGCTTACGAGTGTTTCGACATACGGGTGTTTCGACTTACGGTGTTTCGGCTTACGAGTGTTTCGACTTACGAGTGTTCTGACTTACGAGTGTTCTGACTTATGAGTGTTCTGACTTACGAGTGTTCTGACTTACGAGTGTTCCGACTTACGAGTGTTTCGGCTTACGAGTGTTTCGGCTTACGAGTGTTTCGACTTACGAATGTTTCGACTTACGAGTGTTTCGACTTACGAGTGTTTAGGTTTACGAGTGTTTCGACACATGAGTGTTTTGACTTACGGGTGTTTCGACTTACGGGTGTTTCGACTTATGAGTGTTTCGACTTACGAGTGTTCTGACTTACGAGTGTGCTGACTTACGAGTGTTCCGACTTACGAGTGTTTAGGTTTACGAGTGTTTCGACACATGAGTGTTTTGACTTACGGGTGTTTCGACTTACGGGTGTTTCGACTTACGAGTGTTTCGGCTTACGAGTGTTTCGACTTACTAATGTTTTTACTTACGAGTGTTTCGGTGTACGAGTGTTTCGACTTAAGGATGTTTCGATTTACGAGTGTTTCGACTTACGAGTGTTTCGGCTTACGTGAGTTTCGACTTAAGAGTGTTCTGATTTACGAGTGTTCTGACTTGCGGGTGTTCTGATTTACGAGTGTTCCGACTCACGAGTGTTTCGGCTTATGAGTGTTTCGACTTACGAGTGTTTCGGCTTACGAGTGTTTCACCTTATGGCTGTTTCGACTTACGAGTGTTTTTACTTATGGTGTTTCGGCTTCCGAGTGTTTCGACATACGAGTGTTTTGACTTACGGGTGTTTCGGCTTACGAGTGTTTCGACTTACGAGTGTTTCGGCTTACGAGTGTTTCGACTTACTAATGTTTTTACTTACGAGTGTTTCGGCGTACGAGAGTTTTGACTTACGAGTGTTTCGACTTACGAGTGTTTCGACTTACGAGTATTTTGACTTACGAATGTTTTGACTTACGGGTGTTTCGGCTTACGAGTGTTTCGACTTACGAGTCTTTCGGCTTACGAGTGTTTCGACTTACTAATGTTTTTACTTACGAGTGTTTCGGCGTACGAGTGTTTCGACTTACGAGTGTTTCGACTTACGGGTGTTTTGACTTACGGGTGTTTCGGCTTACGAGTGTTTTGACTTAAGGGTGTTTCGACTTACGAGTATTTTGGGCTTACGAGTGTTTCGACTTACGAGTGTTTTGACTTACGAGTGTTCTGATTTACGGATGTTTCGACATAAGAGTGTTCAGACTTACGAGTGTTCCGACTTACGAGTGTTTCGGCTTACGAGTATTTCGACTTACGAGTGTTTTGACTTACGGTGTTTCGGGTTACGAGTGTTTCGACTTACGAGTGTTTTGACTTACTGGTGTTATGACATACGAGTGTTTCGATACGAGTGTTTCGACTTACGAGTGTTCTGACTTACGAGTGTTCTAACTTACGAGTGTTCTGACTTACGAGTGTTCTGACTTACGAGTGTTCCGACTTACGAGTGTTTCGGCTCACGAGTGTTTCGGCTTACGAGTGTTTCGACTTACGAGTGTTTTGACTTCCATGTGTTTCGACTTACGCGTGTTTCGACTTACGAGTGTTTCGACTTGCGAGTGTTTCGACTACGGGTGTTTCGACTTACGAATGTTTTGACTTACGGATGTTTTGACTTACGGGTGTTTCGGCTTACGAGTGTTTCGACTTACGAGTGTTTCGACTTACGAGTGTTTTGACTTACGGGTGTTTTGACTTACGGTGTTTCGGCTTACGAGTGTTTCGACTTACGAGTGTTTCGACTTACGGGTGTTTTGACATACGAGTGTTTCGATACGAGTGTTCTGACTTACGAGTGTTCTGACTTACGAGTGTTCTGACTTACGAGTGTTCTGACTTACGAGTGTTCTGACATACGTGTGTTCTGACTTACGAGTGTTCCGATTTACGAGTGTTTCGGCTTATGAGTGTTTCGACTTACGTATGTTTTTGCTTACGGGTGTTTCGACTTACGAATGTTTTTGCTTACGAGTGTTTCGGCTTACGAGTGTTTCGACTTACGAAAATAACAAATAGACGCGGTTTCAAATCTCTATGCTTTTCAAATTCATTACATTAATCTTTATTTACACGTTTCGCTTTACGAGTGTTTCGACTTACGAGTGTTCCGACTTACGAGTGTTTCGACTTACGAGTGTTTCGACTTACGAGTGTTTCGACTTACGAGTGTTTCGACTTACGAGTGTTTTGACTTACGAGTGTTCTGACTTACGAGTGTTCTGACTTACGAGTGTTTCGACTTACGAGTGTTCTGACTTACGAGTGTTCTGACTTACGAGTGTTCCGACTTACGAGTGTTTCGACTTACGAGTGTTTCGACTTACGAGTGTTTCGACTTACGAGTGTTTCGGCTTAAGAGTGTTTTGACTTACGAGTGTTCTGACTACGAGTGTTCTGACTTACGAGTGTTTCGGCTTATGAGTGTTTCGACTCACGAGTGTTTCGGCTTATGAGTGTTTCGACTTACGAGTGTTTCGGCTTACGAGTGTTTCGACTTACGAGTGTTTCGACTTACGAGTGTTTCGACTTACGGGTGTTTCGACTTACGAGTGTTTCGACTACGAGTGTTTCGACTTACGAGTGTTTCGGCATACGAGTGTTTCGACATACGGGTGTTTCGACTTACGGTGTTTCGGCTTACGAGTGTTTCGACTTACGAGTGTTCTGACTTATGAGTGTTCTGACTTACGAGTGTTCTGACTTACGAGTGTTCCGACTTACGAGTGTTTCGGCTTACGAGTGTTTCGGCTTACGAGTGTTTCGACTTACGAATGTTTCGACTTACGAGTGTTTCGACTTACGAGTGTTTAGACTTACGAGTGTTTTGACTTACGGTGTTTCGGCTTACGAGTGTTTCGACTTACGAGTGTTTTGACTTACTGGTGTTTTGACATAAGAGTGTTTCGATACGAGTGTTTCGACTTACGAGTGTTCTGACTTACGAGTGTTCTGACTTACGAGTGTTCTGACTTACGAGTGTTCTAACTTACGAGTGTTCTGACTTACGAGTGTTCTGACTTACGAGTGTTCCGACTTACGAGTGTTTCGGCTCACCAATGTTTCGGCTTACGAGTGTTTCGACTTACGAAAATAACAAATAGACGCGGTTTCAAATCTCTATGCTTTTCAAATTCATTACATTAATCTTTATTTATACGTTTCGCTTTACGAGTGTTTCGACTTACGAGTGTTTCGACTTACGAGTGTTTCGGCTTACGATTGTTTTGACTTACGAGTGTTTTGACTTACATGTGTTTCGACTTACGCGTGTTTCGACTTACGAGTGTTTCGACTTGCGAGTGTTTCGACTACGGGTGTTTCGACTTACGAATGTTTTGACTTACGGATGTTTTGACTTACGGGTGTTTCGGCTTACGAGTGTTTCGACTTACGAGTGTTCTGACTTACGAGTGTTCTGACTTACGGGTGTTCTGACTTACGAGTGTTCCGACTTACGAGTGTTTCGGCTTAAGAGTGTTTCGGATTACGAGTGCTTCGACTTACGAGTGTTTCGGCTTACGAGTGTTTCGACTTACGAGTATTCTGACTACGAGTGTTCTGACTTACGGGTGTTCTGACTTACGAGTGTTCCGACTTACGAGTGTTTCGACTTACGAGTGTTTCGGCTTTCGGGTGTTTAGACTTACGAGTGTTTCGGGTTACGAGTGTTTCGACTTACGAATGTTTTCGCTTACGAGTGTTTCGGCTTACGAGTGTTTCGACTTACGAGTGTTTCGACTTACGAGTGTTTTGACTTACGGTTTTTCGGCTTGCGAGTGTTTCGACATACGAGTGTTTTGACTTACGGGCGTTTCGACTTACGGGTGTTTCGACTTACGAGTGTTTCGACTTACGAGTGTTCTGACTTACGAGTGTTCTGACTTGCGAGTGTTCCGACTTACGAGTGTTTCGGCTTACGAGTGTTTCGACATACGAGTGTTTTGACTTACGAAAATAATAAATAGACGCGGTTTCAAATCTCTATGCTTTTCAAGTTCATTACATTAATCTTTATTTATACGTTTCGCTTTACGAATGTTTCGACTTACGAGTGTTTCGGCTTACGAGGGTTTCGGCTTACGGGTGTTCCGACTTACGAGTATTTTCGGCTTACGAGTGTTTCGACTTACGAGTGTTTTGACTTACGGGTGTTTTGACATACGAGTGTTTCGATACGAGTGTTCTGACTTACGAGTGTTCTGACTTACGAGTGTTCTGACTTACGAGTGTTCCGACTTACGAGTGTTTCGGCTCACGAGTGATTCGGCTTACGAGTGTTTCGACTTACGAAAATAATAGATAGACGCGGTTTCAAATCTCTATGCTTTTCAAGTTCATTACATTAATCTTTATTTATATGTTTCGCTTTACGAATGTTTCGACTTACGAGTGTTTCGGCTTACGATTGTTTTGACTTACGAGATTTTTGACTTACGGGTCTTTCGACTTAGGAGTGTTTCGACTTACGAGTGTTTCGGCTTACAAGTGTTTCGTCTTACGAGTGTTTCGGCTTACGAGTGTTTCGACTTACCAGTGTTCTGACTACGAGTGTTCTGACTTACGGGTGTTCTGACTTACGAGTGTTCCGAATTGCGAGTGTTTCGGCTTATGAATGTTTCGACTTACGAGTGTTTCGGCTTACGAGTGTTTCGACTTACGAGTGTTTCGGCTTACGATTGTTTCGACTTACGAATGTTTTTGCTTACGAGTGTTTCGACTTACGAGTGTTTTGATTTACGGTGTTTCGGCTTACGAGTGTTTCGACTTACGAGTGTTTTGACTTACGGGTGTTTTGACATACGAGTGTTTCGATACGAGTGTTCTGACTTACGAGTGTTCTGACTTGCGAGTGTTCCGACTTACGAGTGTTTCGGCTTACGAGTGTTTCGACATACGAGTTTTTTAACTTACGGGTGTTTCGACTTACGTGTGTTTCGACTTACGAGTGTTTCGGCCTACGAGTGTTTCGGCTTACGAGTGTTTCGGCTCACGAGTGTTTCGACTTACGAGTGTTTCGACTTACGAGTGTTTCGACTTAAGAGTGTTTCGACTTACGAGTGTTTCGACTTACGAGTGATTTTGCCATACGGGTGTTTCGGTTTACGAGTGTTTCGACTTACGAGTGTTCTGACTTACGAGTGTTCCGACTTACGAGTGTTTCGACTTACGAGTGTTTTGACTTACGAGTGTTCCGACCTACGAGCGTTTCGGCTTATGGGAGTTCCGACCTACGAGTGTTTCGACTTACGAGTGTTTTGACTTACGAGTGTTTCGGCTTACGAGTGTTTCGACTTACGAGTGTTTCGACTTACGAGTGTTCTGACTTACGAGTGTTCTGACTTACGAGTGTTCCGACTTACGAGTGTTTCGACTTACGAGTGTTTCGACTTACGAGTGTTTCGACTTACGAGTGTTTCGGCTTAAGAGTGTTTTGACTTACGAGTGTTCTGACTACGAGTGTTCTGACTTACGAGTGTTTCGGCTTATGAGTGTTTCGACTCACGAGTGTTTCGGCTTATGAGTGTTTCGACTTACGAGTGTTTCGGCTTACGAGTGTTTCGACTTACGAGTGTTTCGACTTACGAGTGTTTCGACTTACGGGTGTTTCGACTTACGAGTGTTTCGACTACGAGTGTTTCGACTTACGAGTGTTTCGGCATACGAGTGTTTCGACATACGGGTGTTTCGACTTACGGTGTTTCGGCTTACGAGTGTTTCGACTTACGAGTGTTCTGACTTATGAGTGTTCTGACTTACGAGTGTTCTGACTTACGAGTGTTCCGACTTACGAGTGTTTCGGCTTACGAGTGTTTCGGCTTACGAGTGTTTCGACTTACGAATGTTTCGACTTACGAGTGTTTCGACTTACGAGTGTTTAGACTTACGAGTGTTTTGACTTACGGTGTTTCGGCTTACGAGTGTTTCGACTTACGAGTGTTTTGACTTACTGGTGTTTTGACATAAGAGTGTTTCGATACGAGTGTTTCGACTTACGAGTGTTCTGACTTACGAGTGTTCTGACTTACGAGTGTTCTGACTTACGAGTGTTCTAACTTACGAGTGTTCTGACTTACGAGTGTTCTGACTTACGAGTGTTCCGACTTACGAGTGTTTCGGCTCACCAATGTTTCGGCTTACGAGTGTTTCGACTTACGAAAATAACAAATAGACGCGGTTTCAAATCTCTATGCTTTTCAAATTCATTACATTAATCTTTATTTATACGTTTCGCTTTACGAGTGTTTCGACTTACGAGTGTTTCGACTTACGAGTGTTTCGGCTTACGATTGTTTTGACTTACGAGTGTTTTGACTTACATGTGTTTCGACTTACGCGTGTTTCGACTTACGAGTGTTTCGACTTGCGAGTGTTTCGACTACGGGTGTTTCAACTTACGAATGTTTTGACTTACGGATGTTTTGACTTACGGGTGTTTCGGCTTACGAGTGTTTCGACTTACGAGTGTTCTGACTTACGAGTGTTCTGACTTACGGGTGTTCTGACTTACGAGTGTTCCGACTTACGAGTGTTTCGGCTTAAGAGTGTTTCGGATTACGAGTGCTTCGACTTACGAGTGTTTCGGCTTACGAGTGTTTCGACTTACGAGTATTCTGACTACGAGTGTTCTGACTTACGGGTGTTCTGACTTACGAGTGTTCCGACTTACGAGTGTTTCGACTTACGAGTGTTTCGGCTTTCGGGTGTTTAGACTTACGAGTGTTTCGGGTTACGAGTGTTTCGACTTACGAATGTTTTCGCTTACGAGTGTTTCGGCTTACGAGTGTTTCGACTTACGAGTGTTTCGACTTACGAGTGTTTTGACTTACGGTTTTTCGGCTTGCGAGTGTTTCGACATACGAGTGTTTTGACTTACGGGCGTTTCGACTTACGGGTGTTTCGACTTACGAGTGTTTCGACTTACGAGTGTTCTGACTTACGAGTGTTCTGACTTGCGAGTGTTCCGACTTACGAGTGTTTCGGCTTACGAGTGTTTCGACATACGAGTGTTTTGACTTACGAAAATAATAAATAGACGCGGTTTCAAATCTCTATGCTTTTCAAGTTCATTACATTAATCTTTATTTATACGTTTCGCTTTACGAATGTTTCGACTTACGAGTGTTTCGGCTTACGAGTGTTTCGACTTACGAGTGTTCTGACTTACGAGTGTTTTGATTACGAGTGTTTCTACTTACGAGTGTTTCGACTTACGGGTGTTTCGGCTTACGAGTGTTTCGACTTACGAGTGTTTTGACTTACGAATGTTTTGCCTTACGGGTGTTCCGGTTTACGAGTGTTTCGACTCACGAGTATTCTGACTTACGAGTGTTCCGACTTACGGGTGTTTCGACTTACGAGTGTTTCGACTTACGAGTGTTCCGACTTACGAGGGTTTCGGCTTACGGGTGTTCCGACTTACGAGTATTTTCGGCTTACGAGTGTTTCGACTTACGAGTGTTTTGACTTACGGGTGTTTTGACATACGAGTGTTTCGATACGAGTGTTCTGACTTACGAGTGTTCTGACTTACGAGTGTTCTGACTTACGAGTGTTCCGACTTACGAGTGTTTCGGCTCACGAGTGATTCGGCTTACGAGTGTTTCGACTTACGAAAATAATAGATAGACGCGGTTTCAAATCTCTATGCTTTTCAAGTTCATTACATTAATCTTTATTTATACGTTTCGCTTTACGAATGTTTCGACTTACGAGTGTTTCGGCTTACGATTGTTTTGACTTACGAGATTTTTGACTTACGGGTCTTTCGACTTAGGAGTGTTTCGACTTACGAGTGTTTCGGCTTACAAGTGTTTCGTCTTACGAGTGTTTCGGCTTACGAGTGTTTCGACTTACGAGTGTTCTGACTACGAGTGTTCTGACTTACGGGTGTTCTGACTTACGAGTGTTCCGACTTGCGAGTGTTTCGGCTTATGAATGTTTCGACTTACGAGTGTTTCGGCTTACGAGTGTTTCGACTTACGAGTGTTTCGGCTTACGATTGTTTCGACTTACGAATGTTTTTGCTTACGAGTGTTTCGACTTACGAGTGTTTTGATTTACGGTGTTTCGGCTTACGAGTGTTTCGACTTACGAGTGTTTTGACTTACGGGTGTTTTGACATACGAGTGTTTCGATACGAGTGTTCTGACTTACGAGTGTTCTGACTTGCGAGTGTTCCGACTTACGAGTGTTTCGGCTTACGAGTGTTTCGACATACGAGTTTTTTAACTTACGGGTGTTTCGACTTACGTGTGTTTCGACTTACGAGTGTTTCGGCCTACGAGTGTTTCGGCTTACGAGTGTTTCGGCTCACGAGTGTTTCGACTTACGAGTGTTTCGACTTACGAGTGTTTCGACTTAAGAGTGTTTCGACTTACGAGTGTTTCGACTTACGAGTGATTTTGCCATACGGGTGTTTCGGTTTACGAGTGTTTCGACTTACGAGTGTTCTGACTTACGAGTGTTCCGACTTACGAGTGTTTCGACTTACGAGTGTTTTGACTTACGAGTGTTCCGACCTACGAGCGTTTCGGCTTATGGGAGTTCCGACCTACGAGTGTTTCGACTTACGAGTGTTTTGACTTACGAGTGTTTCGGCTTACGAGTGTTTCGACTTACGAGTGTTTCGACTTACGAGTGTTTTGACTTACGAGTGTTTTGACTTACGGTGTTTCGACTTCCGAGTGTTTTGACTTACGGGTGTTTTGACATACGAGTGTTTCGATACAAGTGTTCTGACTTCCGAGTGTTTTGACTTACGAGTGTTCTGACTTACGAGTGTTCTGACTTACGAGTGTTCTGAATTACGAGTGTTCCGATTTATGAGTGTTTCGGCTTATGAGTGTTTCGACTTACGAATGTTTTTGCTTACGGGCGTTTCGACTTACGAATGTTTTTGCTTACGAGTGTTTCGGCTTACGAGTGATTCGACTTACGGGTGTTTTGACTTAAGGGTGTTTTGACTTACGGGTGTTGTGAATTACGAGTGTTCCGATTTACGAGTGTTTTGACTTACGGTGTTTCGGCTTACGAGTTATTCGACTTACGAATGTTTTGACTTACGGGTGTTTCGGCTTGCGAGTGTTTCGACTTACGAGTGTTTCGGCTTATGAGTGTTTCGACTTACTAATGTTTTTACTTACGAGTGTTTCGGCGTACGAGTGTTTTGACTTACGAGTGTTTCGACTTACGAGTGTTTTGACTTACGAATGTTTTGACTTACGGGTGTTTCGGCTTACGAGTGTTTCGGCTTACGAGTGTTTCGACATACGAGTTTTTTAACTTACGGGTGTTTCGACTTACGAGTGTTTCGACTTACGAGTGTTTCGGCTTACGAGTGTTTCGGCTTACGAGTATTTCGGCTCACGAGTGTTTCGACTTACGAGTGTTTCGACTTACGAGTGTTTCGACTTAAGAGTGTTTCGACTTACGAGTGTTTCGACTTACGAGTGATTTTGCCATACGGGTGTTTCGGTTTACGAGTGTTTCGACTTACGAGTGTTCTGACTTACGAGTGTTCCGACTTACGAGTGTTTCGACTTACGAGTGTTTTGACTTACGAGTGTTCCGACCTACGAGCGTTTCGGCTTATGGGAGTTCCGACCTACGAGTGTTTCGACTTACGAGTGTTTTGACTTACGAGTGTTTCCGCTTACGAGTGTTTCGGCTTACGAGTGTTTCGACTTACTAATGTTTTTACTTACGAGTGTTTCGGTGTACGAGTGTTTCGACTTAAGGATGTTTCGATTTACGGGTGTTTCGGCTTACGAGTGTTTCGACTTACGAGTGTTTTGACTTACGAGTGTTCTGACTTACGAGTGTTCTGACTTATGAGTGTTCCGACTTACGAGTGTTCCGACTTACGAGTGTTTCGGCTTATGAGTGTTTCGACTTACGGGCGTTTCAACTTACGGGTGTTTCGACTTACGAGTGTTTTGACTTACGAGTGTTCTGACTTACGAGTGTTCTGACTTACGAGTGTTCCGACTTACGACTGTTTCGACTTACGAGTGTTTTGACTTACGAGTGTTCCGACTTACGAGTGTTTCGGCTTACGGGTGTTTCGACGTACGAGTATTTTTGGCTTACGAGTGTTTCGACTTACGAGTGTTTTGAATTACGATTGTTTCGGCTTACGAGTGTTTCGACTTACGAGTATTTCGACTTACGAGTGTTTTGACTTATGGGTGTTTGACATACGAGTGTTTCGATACGAATGCTCTGACTTACGAGTGTTCTGACTTACCAGTGTTCTGACTTACGAGTGTTCTGACTTACGGGTGTTCTGACTTACGTGTGTTCCGACTTACGAGTGTTTCGGCTTACGGGTGTTTCGACTTACGAGTGTTTCGACTTACGAGTGTTTTGACTTACGGTGTTTCGGCTTACGAGTTATTCGACATACGAGTGTTTCGACTTACGGGTGTTTCGACTTACGGGTGTTTCGACTTATGAGTGTTTCGACTTACGAGTGTTCTGACTTACGAGTGTGCTGACTTACGAGTGTTCCGACTTACGAGTGTTTAGGTTTACGAGTGTTTCGACACATGAGTGTTTTGACTTACGGGTGTTTCGACTTACGGGTGTTTCGACTTACGAGTGTTTCGGCTTACGAGTGTTTCGACTTACTAATGTTTTTACTTACGAGTGTTTCGGTGTACGAGTGTTTCGACTTAAGGATGTTTCGATTTACGAGTGTTTCGACTTACGAGTGTTTCGGCTTACGTGAGTTTCGACTTAAGAGTGTTCTGATTTACGAGTGTTCTGACTTGCGGGTGTTCTGATTTACGAGTGTTCCGACTTACGAGTGTTTCGGCTTATGAGTGTTTCGACTTACGAGTGTTTCGGCTTACGAGTGTTTCACCTTATGGGTGTTTCGACTTACGAGTGTTTTTACTTATGGTGTTTCGGCTTCCGAGTGTTTCGACATACGAGTGTTTTGACTTACGGGTGTTTCGGCTTACGAGTGTTTCGACTTACGAGTGTTTCGGCTTACGAGTGTTTCGACTTACTAATGTTTTTACTTACGAGTGTTTCGGCGTACGAGAGTTTTGACTTACGAGTGTTTTGACTTACGAGTGTTCTGACTTACGAGTGTTCTGACTTACGAGTGTTCTGAATTACGAGTGTTCCGATTTACGAGTGTTTCGGCTTATGAGTGTTTCGACTTACGAATGTTTTTGCTTACGGGCGTTTCGACTTACGAATGTTTTTGCTTACGAGTGTTTCGGCTTACGAGTGATTCGACTTACGGGTGTTTTGACTTAAGGGTGTTTTGACTTACGGGTGTTGTGAATTACGAGTGTTCCGATTTACGAGTGTTTTGACTTACGGTGTTTCGGCTTACGAGTTATTCGACTTACGAATGTTTTGACTTACGGGTGTTTCGGCTTGCGAGTGTTTCGACTTACGAGTGTTTCGGCTTATGAGTGTTTCGACTTACTAATGTTTTTACTTACGAGTGTTTCGGCGTACGAGTGTTTTGACTTACGAGTGTTTCGACTTACGAGTGTTTTGACTTACGAATGTTTTGACTTACGGGTGTTTCGGCTTACGAGTGTTTCGGCTTACGAGTGTTTCGACATACGAGTTTTTTAACTTACGGGTGTTTCGACTTACGAGTGTTTCGACTTACGAGTGTTTCGGCTTACGAGTGTTTCGGCTTACGAGTATTTCGGCTCACGAGTGTTTCGACTTACGAGTGTTTCGACTTACGAGTGTTTCGACTTAAGAGTGTTTCGACTTACGAGTGTTTCGACTTACGAGTGATTTTGCCATACGGGTGTTTCGGTTTACGAGTGTTTCGACTTACGAGTGTTCTGACTTACGAGTGTTCCGACTTACGAGTGTTTCGACTTACGAGTGTTTTGACTTACGAGTGTTCCGACCTACGAGCGTTTCGGCTTATGGGAGTTCCGACCTACGAGTGTTTCGACTTACGAGTGTTTTGACTTACGAGTGTTTCCGCTTACGAGTGTTTCGGCTTACGAGTGTTTCGACTTACTAATGTTTTTACTTACGAGTGTTTCGGTGTACGAGTGTTTCGACTTAAGGATGTTTCGATTTACGGGTGTTTCGGCTTACGAGTGTTTCGACTTACGAGTGTTTTGACTTACGAGTGTTCTGACTTACGAGTGTTCTGACTTATGAGTGTTCCGACTTACGAGTGTTCCGACTTACGAGTGTTTCGGCTTATGAGTGTTTCGACTTACGGGCGTTTCGACTTACGGGTGTTTCGACTTACGAGTGTTTTGACTTACGAGTGTTCTGACTTACGAGTGTTCTGACTTACGAGTGTTCCGACTTACGACTGTTTCGACTTACGAGTGTTTTGACTTACGAGTGTTCCGACTTACGAGTGTTTCGGCTTACGGGTGTTTCGACGTACGAGTATTTTTGGCTTACGAGTGTTTCGACTTACGAGTGTTTTGAATTACGATTGTTTCGGCTTACGAGTGTTTCGACTTACGAGTATTTCGACTTACGAGTGTTTTGACTTATGGGTGTTTGACATACGAGTGTTTCGATACGAATGCTCTGACTTACGAGTGTTCTGACTTACCAGTGTTCTGACTTACGAGTGTTCTGACTTACGGGTGTTCTGACTTACGTGTGTTCCGACTTACGAGTGTTTCGGCTTACGGGTGTTTCGACTTACGAGTGTTTCGACTTACGAGTGTTTTGACTTACGGTGTTTCGGCTTACGAGTTATTCGACATACGAGTGTTTCGACTTACGGGTGTTTCGACTTACGGGTGTTTCGACTTATGAGTGTTTCGACTTACGAGTGTTCTGACTTACGAGTGTGCTGACTTACGAGTGTTCCGACTTACGAGTGTTTAGGTTTACGAGTGTTTCGACACATGAGTGTTTTGACTTACGGGTGTTTCGACTTCCGGGTGTTTCGACTTACGAGTGTTTCGGCTTACGAGTGTTTCGACTTACTAATGTTTTTACTTACGAGTGTTTCGGTGTACGAGTGTTTCGACTTAAGGATGTTTCGATTTACGAGTGTTTCGACTTACGAGTGTTTCGGCTTACGTGAGTTTCGACTTAAGAGTGTTCTGATTTACGAGTGTTCTGACTTGCGGGTGTTCTGATTTACGAGTGTTCCGACTTACGAGTGTTTCGGCTTATGAGTGTTTCGACTTACGAGTGTTTCGGCTTACGAGTGTTTCACCTTATGGGTGTTTCGACTTACGAGTGTTTTTACTTATGGTGTTTCGGCTTCCGAGTGTTTCGACATACGAGTGTTTTGACTTACGGGTGTTTCGGCTTACGAGTGTTTCGACTTACGAGTGTTTCGGCTTACGAGTGTTTCGACTTACTAATGTTTTTACTTACGAGTGTTTCGGCGTACGAGAGTTTTGACTTACGAGTGTTTCGACTTACGAGTGTTTCGACTTACGAGTATTTTGACTTACGAATGTTTTGACTTACGGGTGTTTCGGCTTACGAGTGTTTCGACTTACGAGTCTTTCGGCTTACGAGTGTTTCGACTTACGGGTGTTTTGACTTACGGGTGTTTCGGCTTACGAGTGTTTTGACTTAAGGGTGTTTCGACTTACGAGTATTTTGGGCTTACGAGTGTTTCGAATTACGAGTGTTTTGACTTACGAGTGTTCTGATTTACGGATGTTTCGACATACGAGTGTTCAGACTTACGAGTGTTCCGACTTACGAGTGTTTCGGCTTACGAGTGTTTCGGCTCACGAGTGTTTCGACTTACGAGTATTTCGACTTACGAGTGTTTTGACTTACGGTGTTTCGGGTTACGAGTGTTTCGACTTACGAGTGTTTTGACTTACTGGTGTTATGACATACGAGTGTTTCGATACGAGTGTTTCGACTTACGAGTGTTCTGACTTACGAGTGTTCTAACTTACGAGTGTTCTGACTTACGAGTGTTCTGACTTACGAGTGTTCCGACTTACGAGTGTTTCGGCTCACGAGTGTTTCGGCTTACGAGTGTTTCGACTTACGAAAATAACAAATAGACGCGGTTTCAAATCTCTATGCTTTTCAAATTCATTACATTAATCTTTATTTATACGTTTCGCTTTACGAGTGTTTCGACTTACGAGTGTTTCGACTTACGAGTGTTTTGACTTACGAGTGTTTCTACTTACGAGTGTTTCGACTTACGAGTGTTCTGACTTACGAGTGTTCTGACTTACGAGTGTTCCGACTTACGAGTGTTTCGACTTACGAGTGTTTCGACTTACGAGTGTTTCGACTTACGAGTGTTTCGGCTTACGAGTGTTTTGACTTACGAGTGTTCTGACTACGAGTGTTCTGACTTACGAGTGTTTCGGCTTATGAGTGTTTCGACTCACGAGTGTTTCGACTCACGAGTGTTTCGGCTTATGAGTGTTTCGACTTACGAGTGTTTCGGCTTACGAGTGTTTCGACTTACGAGTGTTTCGACTTACGAGTGTTTCGACTTACGGGTGTTTCGACTTACGAGTGTTTCGACTACGAGTGTTTCGACTTACGAGTGTTTCGGCTTACGAGTGTTTCGACATACGGGTGTTTCGACTTACGGTGTTTCGGCTTACGAGTGTTTCGACTTACGAGTGTTCTGACTTACGAGTGTTCTGACTTATGAGTGTTCTGACTTACGAGTGTTCTGACTTACGAGTGTTCCGACTTACGAGTGTTTCGGCTTACGAGTGTTTCGGCTTACGAGTGTTTCGACTTACGAATGTTTCGACTTACGAGTGTTTCGACTTACGAGTGTTTAGACTTACGAGTGTTTTGACTTACGGTGTTTCGGCTTACGAGTGTTTCGACTTACGAGTGTTTTGACTTACTGGTGTTTTGACATAAGAGTGTTTCGATACGAGTGTTTCGACTTACGAGTGTTCTGACTTACGAGTGTTCTGACTTACGAGTGTTCTGACTTACGAGTGTTCTAACTTACGAGTGTTCTGACTTACGAGTGTTCTGACTTACGAGTGTTCCGACTTACGAGTGTTTCGGCTCACCAGTGTTTCGGCTTACGAGTGTTTCGACTTACGAAAATAACAAATAGACGCGGTTTCAAATCTCTATGCTTTTCAAATTCATTACATTAATCTTTATTTATACGTTTCGCTTTACGAGTGTTTCGACTTACGAGTGTTTCGACTTACGAGTGTTTCGGCTTACGATTGTTTTGACTTACGAGTGTTTTGACTTACATGTGTTTCGACTTACGCGTGTTTCGACTTACGAGTGTTTCGACTTGCGAGTGTTTCGACTACGGGTGTTTCGACTTACGAATGTTTTGACTTACGGATGTTTTGACTTACGGGTGTTTCGGCTTACGAGTGTTTCG
Organism: Eledone cirrhosa; assembly: GCA_964016885.1. Taxonomy (NCBI): domain Eukaryota; kingdom Metazoa; phylum Mollusca; class Cephalopoda; order Octopoda; family Eledonidae; genus Eledone; species Eledone cirrhosa. The sequence goes on from OZ024741.1 coordinate 257,869,867, forward strand.
ACTTACGAGTGTTCTGACTTACGAGTGTTCTGACTTACGGGTGTTCTGACTTACGAGTGTTCCGACTTACGAGTGTTTCGGCTTAAGAGTGTTTCGGATTACGAGTGCTTCGACTTACGAGTGTTTCGGCTTACGAGTGTTTCGACTTACGAGTGTTCTGACTACGAGTGTTCTGACTTACGGGTGTTCTGACTTACGAGTGTTCCGACTTACGAGTGTTTCGACTTACGAGTGTTTCGGCTTTCGGGTGTTTAGACTTACGAGTGTTTCGGGTTACGAGTGTTTCGACTTACGAATGTTTTCGCTTACGAGTGTTTCGGCTTACGAGTGTTTCGACTTACGAGTGTTTCGACTTACGAGTGTTTTGACTTACGGTTTTTCAGCTTGCGAGTGTTTCGACATACGAGTGTTTTGACTTACGGGCGTTTCGACTTACGGGTGTTTCGACTTACGAGTGTTTCGACTTACGAGTGTTCTGACTTACGAGTGTTCTGACTTGCGAGTGTTCCGACTTACGAGTGTTTCGGCTTACGAGTGTTTCGACATACGAGTGTTTTGACTTACGAAAATAATAAATAGACGCGGTTTCAAATCTCTATGCTTTTCAAGTTCATTACATTAATCTTTATTTATACGTTTCGCTTTACGAATGTTTCGACTTACGAGTGTTTCGGCTTACGAGTGTTTCGACTTACGAGTGTTCTGACTACGAGTGTTCTGACTTACGGGTGCTCTGACTTATGAGTGTTTTGACTTACGAGTGTTTCTACTTACGAGTGTTTCGACTTACGGGTGTTTCGGCTTACGAGTGTTTCGACTTACGAGTGTTTTGACTTACGAATGTTTTGCCTTACGGGTGTTCCGGTTTACGAGTGTTTCGACTCACGAGTATTCTGACTTACGAGTGTTCCGACTTACGGGTGTTTCGACTTACGAGTGTTTCGACTTACGAGTGTTCCGACTTACGAGGGTTTCGGCTTACGGGTGTTCCGACTTACGAGTATTTTCGGCTTACGAGTGTTTCGACTTACGAGTGTTTTGACTTACGGGTGTTTTGACATACGAGTGTTTCGATACGAGTGTTCTGACTTACGAGTGTTCTGACTTACGAGTGTTCTGACTTACGAGTGTTCCGACTTACGAGTGTTTCGGCTCACGAGTGTTTCGGCTTACGAGTGTTTCGACTTACGAAAATAATAGATAGACGCGGTTTCAAATCTCTATGCTTTTCAAGTTCATTACATTAATCTTTATTTATACGTTTCGCTTTACGAATGTTTCGACTTACGAGTGTTTCGGCTTACGAGTGTTTCGACTTACGAGTGTTCTGACTACGAGTGTTCTGACTTACGGGTGCTCTGACTTATGAGTGTTTTGACTTACGAGTGTTTCTACTTACGAGTGTTTCGACTTACGGGTGTTTCGGCTTACGAGTGTTTCGACTTACGAGTGTTTTGACTTACGAATGTTTTGCCTTACGGGTGTTCCGGTTTACGAGTGTTTCGACTCACGAGTATTCTGACTTACGAGTGTTCCGACTTACGGGTGTTTCGACTTACGAGTGTTTCGACTGACGAGTGTTCCGACTTACGAGGGTTTCGGCTTACGGGTGTTCCGACTTACGAGTATTTTCGGCTTACGAGTGTTTCGACTTACGAGTGTTTTGACTTACGGGTGTTTTGACATACGAGTGTTTCGATACGAGTGTTCTGACTTACGAGTGTTCTGACTTACGAGTGTTCTGACTTACGAGTGTTCCGACTTACGAGTGTTTCGGCTCACGAGTGTTTCGGCTTACGAGTGTTTCGACTTACGAAAATAATAAATAGACGCGGTTTCAAATCTCTATGCTTTTCAAGTTCATTACATTAATCTTTATTTATACGTTTCGCTTTACGAATGTTTCGACTTACGAGTGTTTCGGCTTACGATTGTTTTGACTTACGAGATTTTTGACTTACGGGACTTTCGACTTAGGAGTGTTTCGACTTACGAGTGTTTCGGCTTACAAGTGTTTCGTCTTACGAGTGTTTCGGCTTACGAGTGTTTCGACTTACGAGTGTTCTGACTACGAGTGTTCTGACTTACGGGTGTTCTGACTTACGAGTGTTCCGACTTGCGAGTGTTTCGGCTTATGAATGTTTCAACTTACGAGTGTTTCGGCGTACGAGTGTTTCGACTTACGAGTGTTTCGGCTTACGATTGTTTCGACTTACGAATGTTTTTGCTTACGAGTGTTTCGACTTACGAGTGTTTTGATTTACGGTGTTTCGGCTTACGAGTGTTTCGACTTACGAGTGTTTTGACTTACGGGTGTTTTGACATACGAGTGTTTCGATACGAGTGTTCTGACTTACGAGTGTTCTGACTTGCGAGTGTTCCGACTTACGAGTGTTTCGGCTTACGAGTGTTTCGACATACGAGTTTTTTAACTTACGGGTGTTTCGACTTACGTGTGTTTCGACTTACGAGTGTTTCGGCTTACGAGTGTTTCGGCTTACGAGTGTTTCGGCTCACGAGTGTTTCGACTTACGAGTGTTTCGACTTACGAGTGTTTCGACTTAAGAGTGTTTCGACTTACGAGTGTTTCGACTTACGAGTGATTTTGCCATACGGGTGTTTCGGTTTACGAGTGTTTCGACTTACGAGTGTTCTGACTTACGAGTGTTCCGACTTACGAGTGTTTCGACTTACGAGTGTTTTGACTTACGAGTGTTCCGACCTACGAGCGTTTCGGCTTATGGGAGTTCCGACCTACGAGTGTTTCGACTTACGAGTGTTTTGACTTACGAGTGTTTCGGCTTACGAGTGTTTCGACTTACGAGTGTTTCGACTTACGAGTGTTTTGACTTACGAGTGTTTTGACTTACGGTGTTTCGACTTCCGAGTGTTTTGACTTACGGGTGTTTTGACATACGAGTGTTTCGATACAAGTGTTCTGACTTCCGAGTGTTTTGACTTACGAGTGTTCTGACTTACGAGTGTTCTGACTTACGAGTGTTCTGACTTACGAGTGTTCCGATTTACGAGTGTTTCGGCTTATGAGTGTTTCGACTTACGAATGTTTTTGCTTACGGGCGTTTCGACTTACGAATGTTTTTGCTTACGAGTGTTTCGGCTTACGAGTGATTCGACTTACGAGTGTTTTGACTTAAGGGTGTTTTGACTTACGGGTGTTGTGAATTACGAGTGTTCCGATTTACGAGTGTTTTGACTTACGGTGTTTCGGCTTACGAGTTATTCGACTTACGAATGTTTTGACTTACGGGTGTTTCGGCTTGCGAGTGTTTCGACTTACGAGTGTTTCGGCTTATGAGTGTTTCGACTTACTAATGTTTTTACTTACGAGTGTTTCGGCGTACGAGTGTTTTAACTTACGAGTGTTTCGACTTACGAGTGTTTTGACTTACGAATGTTTTGACTTACGGGTGTTTCGGCTTACGAGTGTTTCGACTTACGAGTGTTTCGGCTGGCGAGTGTTTCGACTTACGAGTGTTTTGACTTAAGGGTGTTTCGACTTACGAGTGTTTCGACTTACGAGTGTTTCGACTTACGAGTGTTTTGGCTTACGAATGTTTTGACTTACGGGTGTTTCGACTTACGGGTGTTTCGACTTACGAGTGTTTCGACTTACGAGTGTTTTGACTTACGAGTGTTCTGACTTACGAGTGTTCTGACTTAAGAGTGTTCCGACTTACGGGTGTTCCGACTTACGAGTGTTTCGGCTTACGAGTGTTTCGGCTTACGAGTGTTTCGGCTTACGAGTGTTTTGACTTACGAGTGTTCTGACTACGAGTGTTCTGACTTACGGGTGTTCTGACTTACGAGTGTTCCGACTTACGAGTGTTTCGGCTTATGAGTGTTTCGACTTACGGGCGTTTCGACTTACGCGTGTTTCGACTTACGAGTGTTTTGACTTACGAGTGTTCTGACTTAGGAGTGTTCTGACTTACGAGTGTTTCGGCTTACGCGTGTTTCGACGTACGAGTATTTTTGGCTTACGTGTGTTTCGACTTACGAGTGTTTTGAATTACGATTGTTTCGGCTTACGAGTGTTTCGACTTACGAGTATTTCGACTTACGAGTGTTTTGACTTATGGGTGTTTTGACATACGATTGTTTCGATACGAGTGCTCTGACTTACGAGTGTTCTGACTTACGAGTGTTCTGACCTACGAGTGTTCTGACTTACGGGTGTTCTGACTTACGTGTGTTCCGACTTACGAGTGTTTCGGCTATGGGTGTTTCGACTTACGAGTGTTTCGACTTACGAATGTTTTGGCTTACGAGTGTTTCGGCTTACGAGTGTTTCGACTTACGAATGTTTTGGCTTACGAGTGTTTCGGCTTACGGGTGTTTCGACTAATGAGTGTTTCGACTTACGAGTGTTTTGATTTACGGTGTTTCGGCTTACGAGTTATTTGACATACGAGTGTTTCGACTTACGGGTGTTTCGACTTACGGGTGTTTCGACTTACGAGTGTTTCCACTTACGAGTGTTCTGACTTACGAGTGTTCTGACTTACGAGTGTTCCGACTTACGAGTGTTTCGGTTTACGAGTGTTTCGACACACGAGTGTTTTGACTTACGGGGGTTTCGACTTACGGGTGTTTCGACTTACGGGTGTTTCGGCTTACGAGTGTTTCGACTTACTAATGTTTTTACTTACGAGTGTTTCGGTGTACGAGTGTTTCGACTTAAGGATGTTTCGGCTTACGAGTGTTTCGACTTACGAGTGTTTCGGCTTACGTGAGTTTCGACTTAAGGGTGTTTTGACTTACGGGTGTTGTGAATTACGAGTGTTCCGATTTACGAGTGTTTTGACTTACGGTGTTTCGGCTTACGAGTTATTCGACTTACGAATGTTTTGACTTACGGGTGTTTCGGCTTGCGAGTGTTTCGACTTACGAGTGTTTCGGCTTATGAGTGTTTCGACTTACTAATGTTTTTACTTACGAGTGTTTCGGCGTACGAGTGTTTTGACTTACGAGTGTTTCGACTTACGAGTGTTTTGACTTACGAATGTTTTGACTTACGGGTGTTTCGGCTTACAAGTGTTTCGACTTACGAGTGTTTCGGCTGGCGAGTGTTTCGACTTACGAGTGTTTTGACTTAAGGGTGTTTCGACTGACGATTGTTTCGACTTACGAGTGTTTCGACTTACGAGTGTTTCGACATACGAGTGTTTCGACTTACGAATGTTTTTGCTTACGGGTGTTTCGACTTACGAATGTTTTTGCTTACGAGTGTTTCGGTTTACGAGTGTTCCGACTTACGAGTGTTCCGACATACGAGTGTTTCGGCTTACGAGTGTTTCCGGCTTACGAGTGTTTCGACTTACGAGTGTTTCGACTTACGAGTGTTTTGACTTACGGTGTTTCGGCTTACGAGTGATTAGACTTACGAGTGTTTTGACTTACGGGTGTCTTGACTTACGGGTGTTGTGAAATACGAGTGTTCCGATTTACGAGTGTTTTGACTTACGGTGTTTCGGCTTACGAGTGATTCGACTAACGAATGTTTTGACTTACGAGTGTTTCGGCGTACGAGTGTTTTGACTTACGAGTGTTTCGACTTACGAGTGTTTTGACTTACGAATGTTTTGACTTACGGGTGTTTCGGCTTACGAGTGTTTCGACTTACGAGTGTTTCGGCTTGCGAGTGTTTTGACTTACTAATGTTTTTACTTACGAGAGTTTCGGCGTACGTGTGTTTCGACTTACGAGTGTTTTGACTTATGGGTGTTTCGACTTACGAGTGTTTCGACTTACGAGTGTTTCGACTTACGAATGTTTCGGATTACGAGTGTTTTGACTTGAGGTTGTTTCGACTTACGAGTGTTTCGATACGAGTGTTTCGACTTACGAGTGTTCTGACTTACGAGTGTTCTGATTTACGGATGTTTCGACACACGAGTGTTTCGAATTACGAGTGTTTCGACTTACGAGTGGTTTGACTTACGGGTGTTTTGACATACGAGTGTTTCGATACGAGTGTTTCGGCTTACGAGTGTTCTGACTTACGAGTGTTCTGACTTACGAGTGTTCTGACTTACGAGTGTTCTCACTTACGAGTGTTCCGACTTACGAGTGTTCCGATTTACGAGTGTTTCGGCTTACGAGTGTTTTGATTTACGAGTGTTTTGACTTACGGGTGCTTCGACTTACGCGTGTTTCGACTTACGAGTGTTTCGACTTACGAGTGTTTCGACTTACGAGTGTTTCGGCTTACGAGTGTTTTGACTTACGAATGTTTTGACTTACGATTGTTTCGGCTTACGAGTGTTTCGACTTACGAGTGTTCTGACTACGAGTGTTCTGACTTACGGGTGTTCTGACTTACGAGTGTTCCGACTCACGAGTGTTTCGGCTTATGAGTGTTTCGACTTACGAGTGCTTCGACTTACGAGTGTTTTTGCTTACGGGTGTTTCGACTTACGAATGTTTTTGCTTACGAGTGTTTCGGCTTACGAGTGTTTCGGCTTATGAGTGTTTCGACTTACGAGTGTTTTGACTTACGGGTGTTTTGACATACGAGTGTTTCGATACGAGTGTTCTGACTTACGAGTGTTTCCGCTTACGAGTGTTTCGGCTTACGAGTGTTTCGACTTACTAATGTTTTTACTTACGAGTGTTTCGGTGTACGAGTGTTTCGACTTAAGGATGTTTCGACTTACGGGTGTTTCGGCTTACGAGTGTTTCGACTTACGAGTGTTTTGACTTACGAGTGTTCTGACTTATGAGTGTTCCGACTTACGAGTGTTCCAACTTACGAGTGTTTCGGCTTATGAGTGTTTCGACTTACGGGCGTTTCGACTTACGGGTGTTTCGACTTACGAGTGTTTTGACTTACGAGTGTTCTGACTTACGAGTGTTCTGACTTACGAGTGTTCCGACTTACGACTGTTTCGACTTACGAGTGTTTTGACTTACGAGTGTTCCGACTTACAAGTGTTTCGGCTTACGGGTGTTTCCACGTACGAGTATTTTTGGCTTACGAGTGTTTCGACTTACGAGTGTTTTGAATTACGATTGTTTCGGCTTACGAGTGTTTCGACTTACGAGTGTTTTGATTTATGGGTGTTTTTACATACGAGTGTTTCAATACGAATGCTCTGACTTACGAGTGTTCTGACTTACGAGTGTTCTGACTTACGAGTGTTCTGACTTACGTGTGTTCCGACTTACGAGTGTTTCGGCTATGGGTGTTTCGACTTACGAGTGTTTTGACTTACGGGTGTTTCGACTTACGGGTGTTTCGACTTACGAGTGTTTCGACTTATGAGTGTTTCGACTTACGAGTGTTCTGACTTACGAGTGTTCTGACTTACGAGTGTTCCGACTTACGAGTGTTTAGGTTTACGAGTGTTTCGACACATGAGTGTTTTGACTTACGGGTGTTTCGACTTACCGGTGTTTCGACTTACGAGTGTTTCGGCTTACGAGTGTTTCGACTGACTAATGTTTTTACTTACGAGTGTTTCGGTGTACGAGTGTTTCGACTTAAGGATGTTTCGATTTACGAGTGTTTCGACTTACGAGTGTTTCGGCTTACGTGAGTTTCGACTTAATAGTGTTCTGATTTACGAGTGTTCTGACTTGCGGGTGTTCTTTTTTACGAGTATTCCGACTTACGAGTGTTTCGGCTTATGAGTGTTTCGACTTACGAGTGTTTCGGCTTACGAGTGTTTCGCCTTATGGGTGTTTCGACTTACGAGTGTTTTTACTTACGGTGTTTCGGCTTCCGAGTGTTTCGACATACGAGTGTTTTGACTTACGGGTGTTTCGGCTTACGAGTGTTTCGACTTACGAGTGTTTCGGCTTACGAGTGTTTCGACTTACTAATGTTTTTACTTACGAGTGTTTCGGCGTACGAGTGTTTTGACTTACGAGTGTTTCGACTTACGAGTGTTTCGACTTACGAGTGTTTTGACTTACGAATGTTTTGACTTACGGGTGTTTCGGCTTACGAGTGTTTCGACTTACGAGTCTTTCGGCTTACGAGTGTTTCGATTTACTAATGTTTTTACTTACGAGTGTTTCGGCGTACGAGTGTTTCGACTTACGGGTGTTTTGACTTACGGGTGTTTCGGCTTACGAGTGTTTTGACTTAAGGGTGTTTCGACTTACGAGTATTTTTGGCTTACGAGTGTTTCGACTTACGAGTGTTTTGACTTACGAGTGTTCTTATTTACGGATGTTTCGACATACGAGTGTTCAGACTTACGAGTGTTCCGACTTACGAGTGTTTCGGCTTACGAGTGTTTCGACATACGGGTGTTTCGACTTACGGTGTTTCGGCTTACGAGTGTTTCGACTTACGAGTGTTCTGACTTACGAGTGTTCTGACTTATGAGTGTTCTGACTTACGAGTGTTCTGACTTACGAGTGTTCCGACTTACGAGTGTTTCGGCTTACGAGTGTTTCGGCTTACGAGTGTTTCGACTTACGAATGTTTCGACTTACGAGTGTTTCGACTTACGAGTGTTTAGACTTACGAGTGTTTTGACTTACGGTGTTTCGGCTTACGAGTGTTTCGACTTACGAGTGTTTTGACTTACTGGTGTTTTGACATAAGAGTGTTTCGATACGAGTGTTTCGACTTACGAGTGTTCTGACTTACGAGTGTTCTGACTTACGAGTGTTCTGACTTACGAGTGTTCTAACTTACGAGTGTTCTGACTTACGAGTGTTCTGACTTACGAGTGTTCCGACTTACGAGTGTTTCGGCTCACCAGTGTTTCGGCTTACGAGTGTTTCGACTTACGAAAATAACAAATAGACGCGGTTTCAAATCTCTATGCTTTTCAAATTCATTACATTAATCTTTATTTATACGTTTCGCTTTACGAGTGTTTCGACTTACGAGTGTTTCGACTTACGAGTGTTTCGGCTTACGATTGTTTTGACTTACGAGTGTTTTGACTTACATGTGTTTCGACTTACGCGTGTTTCGACTTACGAGTGTTTCGACTTGCGAGTGTTTCGACTACGGGTGTTTCGACTTACGAATGTTTTGACTTACGGATGTTTTGACTTACGGGTGTTTCGGCTTACGAGTGTTTCGACTTACGAGTGTTCTGACTTACGAGTGTTCTGACTTACGGGTGTTCTGACTTACGAGTGTTCCGACTTACGAGTGTTTCGGCTTAAGAGTGTTTCGGATTACGAGTGCTTCGACTTACGAGTGTTTCGGCTTACGAGTGTTTCGACTTACGAGTGTTCTGACTACGAGTGTTCTGACTTACGGGTGTTCTGACTTACGAGTGTTCCGACTTACGAGTGTTTCGACTTACGAGTGTTTCGGCTTTCGGGTGTTTAGACTTACGAGTGTTTCGGGTTACGAGTGTTTCGACTTACGAATGTTTTCGCTTACGAGTGTTTCGGCTTACGAGTGTTTCGACTTACGAGTGTTTCGACTTACGAGTGTTTTGACTTACGGTTTTTCGGCTTGCGAGTGTTTCGACATACGAGTGTTTTGACTTACGGGCGTTTCGACTTACGGGTGTTTCGACTTACGAGTGTTTCGACTTACGAGTGTTCTGACTTACGAGTGTTCTGACTTGCGAGTGTTCCGACTTACGAGTGTTTCAGCTTACGAGTGTTTCGACATACGAGTGTTTTGACTTACGAAAATAATAAATAGACGCGGTTTCAAATCTCTATGCTTTTCAAGTTCATTACATTAATCTTTATTTATACGTTTCGCTTTACGAATGTTTCGACTTACGAGTGTTTCGGCTTACGAGTGTTTCGACTTACGAGTGTTCTGACTACGAGTGTTCTGACTTACGGGTGCTCTGACTTATGAGTGTTTTGATTACGAGTGTTTCTACTTACGAGTGTTTCGACTTACGGGTGTTTCGGCTTACGAGTGTTTCGACTTACGAGTGTTTTGACTTACGAATGTTTTGCCTTACGGGTGTTCCGGTTTACGAGTGTTTCGACTCACGAGTATTCTGACTTACGAGTGTTCCGACTTACGGGTGTTTCGACTTACGAGTGTTTCGACTTACGAGTGTTCCGACTTACGAGGGTTTCGGCTTACGGGTGTTCCGACTTACGAGTATTTTCGGCTTACGAGTGTTTCGACTTACGAGTGTTTTGACTTACGGGTGTTTTGACATACGAGTGTTTCGATACGAGTGTTCTGACTTACGAGTGTTCTGACTTACGAGTGTTCTGACTTACGAGTGTTCCGACTTACGAGTGTTTCGGCTCACGAGTGATTCGGCTTACGAGTGTTTCGACTTACGAAAATAATAGATAGACGCGGTTTCAAATCTCTATGCTTTTCAAGTTCATTACATTAATCTTTATTTATACGTTTCGCTTTACGAATGTTTCGACATACGAGTGTTTCGGCTTACGATTGTTTTGACTTACGAGATTTTTGACTTACGGGTCTTTCGACTTAGGAGTGTTTCGACTTACGAGTGTTTCGGCTTACAAGTGTTTCGTCTTACGAGTGTTTCGGCTTACGAGTGTTTCGACTTACGAGTGTTCTGACTACGAGTGTTCTGACTTACGGGTGTTCTGACTTACGAGTGTTCCGACTTGCGAGTGTTTCGGCTTATGAATGTTTCGACTTACGAGTGTTTCGGCTTACGAGTGTTTCGACTTACGAGTGTTTCGGCTTACGATTGTTTCGACTTACGAATGTTTTTGCTTACGAGTGTTTCGACTTACGAGTGTTTTGATTTACGGTGTTTCGGCTTACGAGTGTTTCGACTTACGAGTGTTTTGACTTACGGGTGTTTTGACATACGAGTGTTTCGATACGAGTGTTCTGACTTACGAGTGTTCTGACTTGCGAGTGTTCCGACTTACGAGTGTTTCGGCTTACGAGTGTTTCGACATACGAGTTTTTTAACTTACGGGTGTTTCGACTTACGTGTGTTTCGACTTACGAGTGTTTCGGCTTACGAGTGTTTCGGCTTACGAGTGTTTCGGCTCACGAGTGTTTCGACTTACGAGTGTTTCGACTTACGAGTGTTTCGACTTAAGAGTGTTTCGACTTACGAGTGTTTCGACTTACGAGTGATTTTGCCATACGGGTGTTTCGGTTTACGAGTGTTTCGACTTACGAGTGTTCTGACTTACGAGTGTTCCGACTTACGAGTGTTTCGACTTACGAGTGTTTTGACTTACGAGTGTTCCGACCTACGAGCGTTTCGGCTTATGGGAGTTCCGACCTACGAGTGTTTCGACTTACGAGTGTTTTGACTTACGAGTGTTTCGGCTTACGAGTGTTTCGACTTACGAGTGTTTCGACTTACGAGTGTTTTGACTTACGAGTGTTTTGACTTACGGTGTTTCGACTTCCGAGTGTTTTGACTTACGGGTGTTTTGACATACGAGTGTTTCGATACAAGTGTTCTGACTTCCGAGTGTTTTGACTTACGAGTGTTCTGACTTACGAGTGTTCTGACTTACGAGTGTTCTGAATTACGAGTGTTCCGATTTACGAGTGTTTCGGCTTATGAGTGTTTCGACTTACGAATGTTTTTGCTTACGGGCGTTTCGACTTACGAATGTTTTTGCTTACGAGTGTTTCGGCTTACGAGTGATTCGACTTACGGGTGTTTTGACTTAAGGGTGTTTTGACTTACGGGTGTTGTGAATTACGAGTGTTCCGATTTACGAGTGTTTTGACTTACGGTGTTTCGGCTTACGAGTTATTCGACTTACGAATGTTTTGACTTACGGGTGTTTCGGCTTGCGAGTGTTTCGACTTACGAGTGTTTCGGCTTATGAGTGTTTCGACTTACTAATGTTTTTACTTACGAGTGTTTCGGCGTACGAGTGTTTTGACTTACGAGTGTTTCGACTTACGAGTGTTTTGACTTACGAATGTTTTGACTTACGGGTGTTTCGGCTTACGAGTGTTTCGGCTTACGAGTGTTTCGACATACGAGTTTTTTAACTTACGGGTGTTTCGACTTACGAGTGTTTCGACTTACGAGTGTTTCGGCTTACGAGTGTTTCGGCTTACGAGTGTTTCGGCTCACGAGTTTTTCGACTTACGAGTGTTTCGACTTACGAGTGTTTCGACTTAAGAGTGTTTCGACTTACGAGTGTTTCGACTTACGAGTGATTTTGCCATACGGGTGTTTCGGTTTACGAGTGTTTCGACTTACGAGTGTTCTGACTTACGAGTGTTCCGACTTACGAGTGTTTCGACTTACGAGTGTTTTGACTTACGAGTGTTCCGACCTACGAGCGTTTCGGCTTATGGGAGTTCCGACCTACGAGTGTTTCGACTTACGAGTGTTTTGACTTACGAGTGTTTCCGCTTACGAGTGTTTCGGCTTACGAGTGTTTCGACTTACTAATGTTTTTACTTACGAGTGTTTCGGTGTACGAGTGTTTCGACTTAAGGATGTTTCGACTTACGGGTGTTTCGGCTTACGAGTGTTTCGACTTACGAGTGTTTTGACTTACGAGTGTTCTGACTTACGAGTGTTCTGACTTATGAGTGTTCCGACTTACGAGTGTTCCGACTTACGAGTGTTTCGGCTTATGAGTGTTTCGACTTACGGGCGTTTCGACTTACGGGTGTTTCGACTTACGAGTGTTTTGACTTACGAGTGTTCTGACTTACGAGTGTTCTGACTTACGAGTGTTCCGACTTACGACTGTTTCGACTTATGAGTGTTTTGACTTACGAGTGTTCCGACTTACGAGTGTTTCGGCTTACGGGTGTTTCGACGTACGAGTATTTTTGGCTTACGAGTGTTTCGACTTACGAGTGTTTTGAATTACGATTGTTTCGGCTTACGAGTGTTTCGACTTACGAGTATTTCGACTTACGAGTGTTTTGACTTATGGGTGTTTGACATACGAGTGTTTCGATACGAATGCTCTGACTTACGAGTGTTCTGACTTACCAGTGTTCTGACTTACGAGTGTTCTGACTTACGGGTGTTCTGACTTACGTGTGTTCCGACTTACGAGTGTTTCGGCTATGGGTGTTTCGACTTACGAGTGTTTCGACTTACGAATGTTTTGGCTTACGAGTGTTTCGGCTTACGAGTGTATCGACTTACGAGTGTTTTGACTTACGGGTGTTTCGACTTACGGGTGTTTCGACTTATGAGTGTTTCGACTTACGAGTGTTCTGACTTACGAGTGTGCTGACTTACGAGTGTTCCGACTTACGAGTGTTTAGGTTTACGAGTGTTTCGACACATGAGTGTTTTGACTTACGGGTGTTTCGACTTACGGGTGTTTCGACTTACGAGTGTTTCGGCTTACGAGTGTTTCGACTTACTAATGTTTTTACTTACGAGTGTTTCGGTGTACGAGTGTTTCGACTTAAGGATGTTTCGATTTACGAGTGTTTCGACTTACGAGTGTTTCGGCTTACGTGAGTTTCGACTTAAGAGTGTTCTGATTTACGAGTGTTCTGACTTGCGGGTGTTCTGATTTACGAGTGTTCCGACTTACGAGTGTTTCGGCTTATGAGTGTTTCGACTTACGAGTGTTTCGGCTTACGAGTGTTTCACCTTATGGGTGTTTCGACTTACGAGTGTTTTTACTTATGGTGTTTCGGCTTCCGAGTGTTTCGACATACGAGTGTTTTGACTTACGGGTGTTTCGGCTTACGAGTGTTTCGACTTACGAGTGTTTCGGCTTACGAGTGTTTCGATTTACTAATGTTTTTACTTACGAGTGTTTCGGCGTACGAGAGTTTTGACTTACGAGTGTTTCGACTTACGAGTGTTTCGACTTACGAGTATTTTGACTTACGAATGTTTTGACTTACGGGTGTTTCGGCTTACGAGTGTTTCGACTTACGAGTCTTTCGGCTTACGAGTGTTTCGACTTACGGGTGTTTTGACTTACGGGTGTTTCGGCTTACGAGTGTTTTGACTTAAGGGTGTTTCGACTTACGAGTATTTTGGGCTTACGAGTGTTTCGACTTACGAGTGTTTTGACTTACGAGTGTTCTGATTTACGGATGTTTCGACATACGAGTGTTCAGACTTACGAGTGTTCCGACTTACGAGTGTTTCGGCTTACGAGTGTTTCGGCTCACGAGTGTTTCGACTTACGAGTATTTCGACTTACGAGTGTTTTGACTTACGGTGTTTCGGGTTACGAGTGTTTCGACTTACGAGTGTTTTGACTTACTGGTGTTATGACATACGAGTGTTTCGATACGAGTGTTTCGACTTACGAGTGTTCTGACTTACGAGTGTTCTAACTTACGAGTGTTCTGACTTACGAGTGTTCTGACTTACGAGTGTTCCGACTTACGAGTGTTTCGGCTCACGAGTGTTTCGGCTTACGAGTGTTTCGACTTACGAAAATAACAAATAGACGCGGTTTCAAATCTCTATGCTTTTCAAATTCATTACATTAATCTTTATTTATACGTTTCGCTTTACGAGTGTTTCGACTTACGAGTGTTTCGACTTACGAGTGTTTCGGCTTACGAGTGTTTTGACTTACGAGTGTTTTGACTTACATGTGTTTCGACTTACGCGTGTTTCGACTTACGAGTGTTTCGACTTGCGAGTGTTTCGACTACGGGTGTTTCGACTTACGAATGTTTTGACTTCCGGATGTTTTGACTTACGGGTGTTTCGGCTTACGAGTGTTTCGACTTACGAGTGTTTCGACTTACGAGTGTTTTGACTTACGGGTGTTTTGACTTACGGTGTTTCGGCTTACGAGTGTTTCGACTTACGAGTGTTTCGACTTACGGGTGTTTTGACATACGAGTGTTACGATACGAGTGTTCTGACTTACGAGTGTTCTGACTTACGAGTGTTCTGACTTACGAGTGTTCTGACTTACGAGTGTTCTGACATACGTGTGTTCTGACTTACGAGTGTTCCGATTTACGAGTGTTTCGGCTTATGAGTGTTTCGACTTACGTATGTTTTTGCTTACGGGTGTTTCGACTTACGAAAGTTTTTGCTTACGAGTGTTTCGGCTTACGAGTGTTTCGACTTACGAAAATAACAAATAGACGCGGTTTCAAATCTCTATGCTTTTCAAATTCATTACATTAATCTTTATTTACACGTTTCGCTTTACGAGTGTTTCGACTTACGAGTGTTCCGACTTACGAGTGTTTCGACTTACGAGTGTTTCGACTTACGAGTGTTTCGACTTACGAGTGTTTCGACTTACGAGTGTTTTGACTTACGAGTGTTCTGACTTACGAGTGTTCTGACTTACGAGTGTTTCGACTTACGAGTGTTCTGACTTACGAGTGTTCTGACTTACGAGTGTTCCGACTTACGAGTGTTTCGACTTACGAGTGTTTCGACTTACGAGTGTTTCGACTTACGAGTGTTTCGGCTTACGAGTGTTTTGACTTACGATTGTTCTGACTACGAGTGTTCTGACTTACGAGTGTTTCGGCTTATGAGTGTTTCGACTCACGAGTGTTTCGGCTTATGAGTGTTTCGACTTACGAGTGTTTCGGCTTACGAGTGTTTCGACTTACGAGTGTTTCGACTTACGAGTGTTTCGACTTACGGGTGTTTCGACTTACGAGTGTTTCGACTACGAGTGTTTCGACTTACGAGTGTTTCGGCTTACGAGTGTTTCGACATACGGGTGTTTCGACTTACGGTGTTTCGGCTTACGAGTGTTTCGACTTACGAGTGTTCTGACTTACGAGTGTTCTGACTTATGAGTGTTCTGACTTACGAGTGTTCTGACTTACGAGTGTTCCGACTTACGAGTGTTTTGGCTTACGAGTGTTTCGGCTTACGAGTGTTTCGACTTACGAATGTTTCGACTTACGAGTGTTTCGACTTACGAGTGTTTAGACTTACGAGTGTTTTGACTTACGGTGTTTCGGCTTACGAGTGTTTCGACTTACGCGTGTTTTGACTTACTGGTGTTTTGACATAAGAGTGTTTCGATACGAGTGTTTCGACTTACGAGTGTTCTGACTTACGAGTGTTCTGACTTACGAGTGTTCTGACTTACGAGTGTTCTGACTTACGAGTGTTCCGACTTACGAGTGTTTCGGCTCACCAGTGTTTCGGCTTACGAGTGTTTCGACTTACGAAAATAACAAATAGACGCGGTTTCAAATCTCTATGCTTTTCAAATTCATTACATTAATCTTTATTTATACGTTTCGCTTTACGAGTGTTTCGACTTACGAGTGTTTCGACTTACGAGTGTTTCGGCTTACGATTGTTTTGACTTACGAGTGTTTTGACTTACATGTGTTTCGACTTACGCGTGTTTCGACTTACGAGTGTTTCGACTTGCGAGTGTTTCGACTACGGGTGTTTCGACTTACGAATGTTTTGACTTACGGATGTTTTGACTTACGGGTGTTTCGGCTTACGAGTGTTTCGACTTACGAGTGTTCTGACTTACGAGTGTTCTGACTTACGGGTGTTCTGACTTACGAGTGTTCCGACTTACGAGTGTTTCGGCTTAAGAGTGTTTCGGATTACGAGTGCTTCGACTTACGAGTGTTTCGGCTTACGAGTGTTTCGACTTACGAGTGTTCTGACTACGAGTGTTCTGACTTACGGGTGTTCTGACTTACGAGTGTTCCGACTTACGAGTGTTTCGACTTACGAGTGTTTCGGCTTTCGGGTGTTTAGACTTACGAGTGTTTCGGGTTACGAGTGTTTCGACTTACGAATGTTTTCGCTTACGAGTGTTTCGGCTTACGAGTGTTTCGACTTACGAGTGTTTCGACTTACGAGTGTTTTGACTTACGGTTTTTCGGCTTGCGAGTGTTTCGACATACGAGTGTTTTGACTTACGGGCGTTTCGACTTACGGGTGTTTCGACTTACGAGTGTTTCGACTTACGAGTGTTCTGACTTACGAGTGTTCTGACTTGCGAGTGTTCCGACTTACGAGTGTTTCGGCTTACGAGTGTTTCGACATACGAGTGTTTTGACTTACGAAAATAATAAATAGACGCGGTTTCAAATCTCTATGCTTTTCAAGTTCATTACATTAATCTTTATTTATACGTTTCGCTTTACGAATGTTCCGACTTACGGGTGTTTCGACTTACGAGTGTTTCGACTTACGAGTGTTCCGACTTACGAGGGTTTCGGCTTACGGGTGTTCCGACTTACGAGTATTTTCGGCTTACGAGTGTTTCGACTTACGAGTGTTTTGACTTACGGGTGTTTTGACATACGAGTGTTTCGATACGAGTGTTCTGACTTACGAGTGTTCTGACTTACGAGTGTTCTGACTTACGAGTGTTCCGACTTACGAGTGTTTCGGCTCACGAGTGTTTCGGCTTACGAGTGTTTCGACTTACGAAAATAATAGATAGACGCGGTTTCAAATCTCTATGCTTTTCAAGTTCATTACATTAATCTTTATTTATACGTTTCGCTTTACGAATGTTTCGACTTACGAGTGTTTCGGCTTACGAGTGTTTCGACTTACGAGTGTTCTGACTACGAGTGTTCTGACTTACGGGTGCTCTGACTTATGAGTGTTTTGACTTACGAGTGTTTCTACTTACGAGTGTTCCGACTTACGAGGGTTTCGGCTTACGGGTGTTCCGACTTACGAGTATTTTCGGCTTACGAGTGTTTCGACTTACGAGTGTTTTGACTTACGGGTGTTTTGACATACGAGTGTTTCGATACGAGTGTTCTGACTTACGAATGTTCTGACTTACGAGTGTTCTGACTTACGAGTGTTCCGACTTACGAGTGTTTCGGCTCACGAGTGTTTCGGCTTACGAGTGTTTCGACTTACGAAAATAATAAATAGACGCGGTTTCAAATCTCTATGCTTTTCAAGTTCATTACATTAATCTTTATTTATACGTTTCGCTTTACGAATGTTTCGACTTACGAGTGTTTCGGCTTACGATTGTTTTGACTTACGAGATTTTTGACTTACGGGTCTTTCGACTTAGGAGTGTTTCGACTCACGAGTGTTTCGGCTTACAAGTGTTTCGTCTTACGAGTGTTTCGGCTTACGAGTGTTTCGACTTACGAGTGTTCTGACTACGAGTGTTCTGACTTACGGGTGTTCTGACTTACGAGTGTTCCGACTTGCGAGTGTTTCGGCTTATGAATGTTTCGACTTACGAGTGTTTCGGCTTACGAGTGTTTCGACTTACGAGTGTTTCGGCGTACGATTGTTTCGACTTACGAATGTTTTTGCTTACGAGTGTTTCGACTTACGAGTGTTTTGATTTACGGTGTTTCGGCTTACGAGTGTTTCGACTTACGAGTGTTTTGACTTACGGGTGTTTTGACATACGAGTGTTTCGATACGAGTGTTCTGACTTACGAGTGTTCTGACTTGCGAGTGTTCCGACTTACGAGTGTTTCGGCTTACGAGTGTTTCGACATACGAGTTTTTTAACTTACGGGTGTTTCGACTTACGTGTGTTTCGACTTACGAGTGTTTCGGCTTACGAGTGTTTCGGCTTACGAGTGTTTCGGCTCACGAGTGTTTCGACTTACGAGTGTTTCGACTTACGAGTGTTTCGACTTAAGAGTGTTTCGACTTACGAGTGTTTCGACTTACGAGTGATTTTGCCATACGGGTGTTTCGGTTTACGAGTGTTTCGACTTACGAGTGTTCTGACTTACGAGTGTTCCGATTTACGAGTGTTTCGACTTACGAGTGTTTTGACTTACGAGTGTTCCGACCTACGAGCGTTTCGGCTTATGGGAGTTCCGACCTATGAGTGTTTCGACTTACGAGTGTTTTGACTTACGAGTGTTTCGGCTTACGAGTGTTTCGACTTACGAGTGTTTCGACTTACGAGTGTTTTGACTTACGAGTGTTTTGACTTACGGTGTTTCGACTTCCGAGTGTTTTGACTTACGGGTGTTTTGACATACGAGTGTTTCGATACAAGTGTTCTGACTTCCGAGTGTTTTGACTTACGAGTGTTCTGACTTACGAGTGTTATGACTTACGAGTGTTCTGACTTACGAGTGTTCCGATTTACGAGTGTTTCGGCTTATGAGTGTTTCGACTTACGAATGTTTTTGCTTACGGGCGTTTCGACTTACGAATGTTTTTGCTTACGAGTGTTTCGGCTTACGAGTGATTCGACTTACGAGTGTTTTGACTTAAGGGTGTTTTGACTTACGGGTGTTGTGAATTACGAGTGTTCCGATTTACGAGTGTTTTGACTTACGGTGTTTCGGCTTACGAGTTATTCGACTTACGAATGTTTTGACTTACGGGTGTTTCGGCTTGCGAGTGTTTCGACTTACGAGTGTTTCGGCTTATGAGTGTTTCGACTTACTAATGTTTTTACTTACGAGTGTTTCGGCGTACGAGTGTTTTAACTTACGAGTGTTTCGACTTACGAGTGTTTTGACTTACGAATGTTTTGACTTACGGGTGTTTCGGCTTACGAGTGTTTCGACTTACGAGTGTTTCGGCTGGCGAGTGTTTCGACTTACGAGTGTTTTGACTTAAGGGTGTTTCGACTTACGAGTGTTTCGACTTACGAGTGTTTCGACTTACGAGTGTTTTGGCTTACGAATGTTTTGACTTACGGGTGTTTCGACTTACGGGTGTTTCGACTTACGAGTGTTTCGACTTACGAGTGTTTTGACTTACGAGTGTTCTGACTTACGAGTGTTCTGACTTAAGAGTGTTCCGACTTACGAGTGTTCCGACTTACGAGTGTTTCGGCTTACGAGTGTTTCGGCTTACGAGTGTTTCGGCTTACGAGTGTTTTGACTTACGAGTGTTCTGACTACGAGTGTTCTGACTTACGGGTGTTTGGACTTACGAGTGTTCCGACTTACGAGTGTTTCGGCTTATGAGTGTTTCGACTTACGGGCGTTTCGACTTACGCGTGTTTCGACTTACGAGTGTTTTGACTTACGAGTGTTCTGACTTAGGAGTGTTCTGACTTACGAGTGTTTCGGCTTACGCGTGTTTCGACGTACGAGTATTTTTGGCTTACGAGTGTTTCGACTTACGAGTGTTTTGAATTACGATTGTTTCGGCTTACGAGTGTTTCGACTTACGAGTATTTCGACTTACGAGTGTTTTGACTTATGGGTGTTTTGACATACGATTGTTTCGATACGAGTGCTCTGACTTACGAGTGTTCTGACTTACGAGTGTTCTGACCTACGAGTGTTCTGACTTACGGGTGTTCTGACTTACGTGTGTTCCGACTTACGAGTGTTTCGGCTATGGGTGTTTCGACTTACGAGTGTTTCGACTTACGAATGTTTTGGCTTACGAGTGTTTCGGCTTACGAGTGTTTCGACTTACGAATGTTTTGGCTTACGAGTGTTTCGGCTTACGGGTGTTTCGACTAATGAGTGTTTCGACTTACGAGTGTTTTGACTTACGGTGTTTCGGCTTACGAGTTGTTTGACATACGAGTGTTTCGACTTACGGGTGTTTCGACTTACGGGTGTTTCGACTTACGAGTGTTTCCACTTACGAGTGTTCTGACTTACGAGTGTTCTGACTTACGAGTGTTCCGACTTACGAGTGTTTCGGTTTACGAGTGTTTCGACACACGAGTGTTTTGACTTACGGGGGTTTCGACTTACGGGTGTTTCGACTTACGGGTGTTTCGGCTTACGAGTGTTTCGACTTACTAATGTTTTTACTTACGAGTGTTTCGGTGTACGAGTGTTTCGACTTAAGGATGTTTCGGCTTACGAGTGTTTCGACTTACGGGTGTTTCGGCTTACGAGTGTTTCGACTTACTAATGTTTTTACTTACGAGTGTTTCGGTGTACGAGTGTTTCGACTTAAGGATGTTTCGGCTTACGAGTGTTTTGACTTACGGGTGTTGTGAATTACGAGTGTTCCGATTTACGAGTGTTTTGACTTACGGTGTTTCGGCTTACGAGTTATTCGACTTACGAATGTTTTGACTTACGGGTGTTTCGGCTTGCGAGTGTTTCGACTTACGAGTGTTTCGGCTTATGAGTGTTTCGACTTACTAATGTTTTTACTTACGAGTGTTTCGGCGTACGAGTGTTTTGACTTACGAGTGTTTCGACTTACGAGTGTTTTGACTTACGAATGTTTTGACTTACGGGTGTTTCGGCTTACAAGTGTTTCGACTTACGAGTGTTTCGGCTGGCGAGTGTTTCGACTTACGAGTGTTTTGACTTAAGGGTGTTTCGACTGACGATTGTTTCGACTTACGAGTGTTTCGACTTACGAGTGTTTCAGCTTACGAGTGTTTCGACTTACGAGTGTTTCGACATACGAGTGTTTCGACTTACGAATGTTTTTGCTTACGGGTGTTTCGACTTACGAATGTTTTTGCTTACGAGTGTTTCGGTTTACGAGTGTTCCGACTTACGAGTGTTCCGACATACGAGTGTTTCGGCTTACGAGTGTTTCCGGCTTACGAGTGTTTCGACTTACGAGTGTTTCGACTTACGAGTGTTTTGACTTACGGTGTTTCGGCTTACGAGTGATTAGACTTCCGAGTGTTTTGACTTACGGGTGTTTTGACTTACGGGTGTTGTGAATTACGAGTGTTCCGATTTACGAGTGTTTTGACTTACGGTGTTTCGGCTTACGAGTGATTCGACTTACGAATGTTTTGACTTACGAGTGTTTCGGCGTACGAGTGTTTTGACTTACGAGTGTTTCGACTTACGAGTGTTTGGACTTACGAATGTTTTGACTTACGGGTGTTTCGGCTTACGAGTGTTTCGACTTACGAGTGTTTCGGCTTGCGAGTGTTTTGACTTACTAATGTTTTTACTTACGAGAGTTTCGGCGTACGTGTGTTTCGACTTACGAGTGTTTTGACTTATGGGTGTTTCGACTTACGAGTGTTTCGACTTACGAGTGTTTCGACTTACGAATGTTTCGGATTACGAGTGTTTTGACTTGAGGTTGTTTCGACTTACGAGTGTTTCGATACGAGTGTTTCGACTTACGAGTGTTCTGACTTACGGGTGTTTTGACATACGAGTGTTTCGATACGAGTGTTTCGACTTACGAGTGTTCTGACTTACGAGTGTTCTGACTTACGAGTGTTCTGACTTACGAGTGTTCTCACTTACGAGTGTTCCGACTTACGAGTGTTCCGATTTACGAGTGTTTCGGCTTACGAGTGTTTTGATTTACGAGTGTTTTGACTTACGGGTGCTTCGACTTACGCGTGTTTCGACTTACGAGTGTTTCGACTTACGAGTGTTTCGACTTACGAGTGTTTCGGCTTACGAGTGTTTTGACTTACGAATGTTTTGACTTACGATTGTTTCGGCTTACGAGTGTTTCGACTTACGAGTGTTCTGACTACGAGTGTTCTGACTTACGGGTGTTCTGACTTACGAGTGTTCCGACTTACGAGTGTTTCGGCTTATGAGTGTTTCGACTTACGAGTGCTTCGACTTACGAGTGTTTTTGCTTACGGGTGTTTCGACTTACGAATGTTTTTGCTTACGAGTGTTTCGGCTTACGAGTGTTTCGGCTTATGAGTGTTTCGACTTACGAGTGTTTTGACTTACGGGTGTTTTGACATACGAGTGTTTCGATACGAGTGTTCTGACTTACGAGTGTTTCCGCTTACGAGTGTTTCGGCTTACGAGTGTTTCGACTTACTAATGTTTTTACTTACGAGTGTTTCGGTGTACGAGTGTTTCGACTTAAGGATGTTTCGACTTACGGGTGTTTCGGCTTACGAGTGTTTCGACTTACGAGTGTTTTGACTTACGAGTGTTCTGACTTATGAGTGTTCCGACTTACGAGTGTTCCAACTTACGAGTGTTTCGGCTTATGAGTGTTTCGACTTACGGGCGTTTCGACTTACGGGTGTTTCGACTTACGAGTGTTTTGACTTACGAGTGTTCTGACTTACGAGTGTTCTGACTTACGAGTGTTCCGACTTACGACTGTTTCGACTTACGAGTGTTTTGACTTACGAGTGTTCCGACTTACGAGTGTTTCGGCTTACGGGTGTTTCCACGTACGAGTATTTTTGGCTTACGAGTGTTTCGACTTACGAGTGTTTTGAATTACGATTGTTTCGGCTTACGAGTCTTTCGACTTACGAGTGTTTTGACTTATGGGTGTTTTTACATACGAGTGTTTCGATACGAATGCTCTGACTTACGAGTGTTCTGACTTACGAGTGTTCTGACTTACGAGTGTTCTGACTTACGTGTGTTCCGACTTACGAGTGTTTCGGCTATGGGTGTTTCGACTTACGAGTGTTTTGACTTACGGGTGTTTCGACTTACGGGTGTTTCGACTTACGAGTGTTGCGACTTATGAGTGTTTCGACTTACGAGTGTTCTGACTTACGAGTGTTCTGACTTACGAGTGTTCCGACTTACGAGTGTTTAGGTTTACGAGTGTTTCGACACATGAGTGTTTCGACTTAATAGTGTTCTGATTTACGAGTGTTCTGACTTGCGGGTGTTCTTTTTTACGAGTGTTCCGACTTACGAGTGTTTCGGCTTATGAGTGTTTCGACTTACGAGTGTTTCGGCTTACGAGTGTTTCGCCTTATGGGTGTTTCGACTTACGAGTGTTTTTACTTACGGTGTTTCGGCTTCCGAGTGTTTCGACATACGAGTGTTTTGACTTACGGGTGTTTCGGCTTACGAGTGTTTCGACTTACGAGTGTTTCGGCTTACGAGTGTTTCGACTTACTAATGTTTTTACTTACGAGTGTTTCGGCGTACGAGTGTTTTGACTTACGAGTGTTTCGACTTACGAGTGTTTCGACTTACGAGTGTTTTGACTTACGAATGTTTTGACTTACGGGTGTTTCGGCTTACGAGTGTTTCGACTTACGAGTCTTTCGGCTTACGAGTGTTTCGATTTACTAATGTTTTTACTTACGAGTGTTTCGGCGTACGAGTGTTTCGACTTACGGGTGTTTTGACTTACGGGTGTTTCGGCTTACGAGTGTTTTGACTTAAGGGTGTTTCGACTTACGAGTATTTTTGGCTTACGAGTGTTTCGACTTACGAGTGTTTTGACTTACGAGTGTTCTTATTTACGGATGTTTCGACATACGAGTGTTCAGACTTACGAGTGTTCCGACTTACGAGTGTTTCGGCTTACGAGTGTTTCGGCTCAAGAGTGTTTCGACTTACGAGTGTTCTGACTTACGAGTGTTCTAACTTACGAGTGTTCTGACTTACGAGTGTTCTGACTTACGAGTGTTCCGACTTACGAGTGTTTCGGCTCACGAGTGTTTCGGCTTACGAGTGTTTCGACTTACGAAAATGACAAATAGACGCGGTTTCAAATCTCTATGCTTTTCAAATTCATTACATTAATCTTTATTTATACGTTTCGCTTTACGAGTGTTTCGACTTACGAGTGTTTCGACTTACGAGTGTTTCGGCTTACGAGTGTTTTGACTTACGAGTGTTTTGACTTACATGTGTTTCGACTTACGCGTGTTTCGACTTACGAGTGTTTCGACTTGCGAGTGTTTCGACTACGGCTGTTTCGACTTACGAATGTTTTGACTTACGGATGTTTTGACTTACGGGTGTTTCGGCTTACGAGTGTTTCGACTTACGAGTGTTTCGACTTACGAGTGTTTTGACTTACGAGTGTTTTGACTTACGGTGTTTGGGCTTACGAGTGTTTCGACTTACGAGTGTTTTGACTTACGGGTGTTTTGACATACGAGTGTTTCGATACGAGTGTTCTGACTTACGAGTGTTCTGACTTACGAGTGTTCTGACTTACGAGTGTTCTGACATACGTGTGTTCTGACTTACGAGTGTTCCGATTTACGAGTGTTTCGGCATATGAGTGTTTCGACTTACGAATGTTTTTGCTTACGGGTGTTTCGACTTATGAATGTTTTTGCTTACGAGTGTTTCGGCTTACGAGTGTTTCGACTTACGAAAATAACAAATAGACGCGGTTTCAAATCTCTATGCTTTTCAAATTCATTACATTAATCTTTATTTACACGTTTCGCTTTACGAGTGTTTCGACTTACGCGTGTTTCGACTTACGAGTGTTTCGACTTACGAGTGTTTCGACTTACGAGTGTTTCGACTTACGAGTGTTTCGACTTACGAGTGTTCTGACTTACGAGTGTTCTGACTTAGGAGTGTTTCGACTTACGAGTGTTCTGACTTAGGAGTGTTCTGACTTACGATTGTTCCGACTTACGAGTGTTTCGACTTACGAGTGTTTCGATACGAATGCTCTGACTTACGAGTGTTCTGACTTACGAGTGTTCTGACTTACGAGTATTCTGACTTACGTGTGTTCCGACTTACGAGTGTTTCGGCTATGGGTGTTTCGACTTACGAGTGTTTCGACTTACGAATGTTTTGGCTTACGAGTGTTTCGGCTTACGAGTGTTTCGACACATGAGTGTTTTGACTTACGGGTGTTTCGACTTACGGGTGTTTCGACTTACGAGTGTTTCGGCTTACGAGTGTTTCGACTTACTAATGTTTTTACTTACGAGTGTTTCGACTTAAGGATGTTTCGATTTACGAGTGTTTCGACTTACGAGTGTTTCGGCTTACGTGAGTTTCGACTTAAGAGTGTTCTGATTTACGAGTGTTCTGACTTGCGGGTGTTCTGATTTACGAGTGTTCCGACTTACGAGTGTTTCGGCTTATGAGTGTTTCGACTTACGAGTGTTTCGGCTTACGAGTGTTTCGCCTTATGGGTGTTTCGACTTACGAGTGTTTTTACTTACGGTGTTTCGGCTTCCGAGTGTTTCGAGATACGAGTGTTTTGACTTACGGGTGTTTCGGCTTACGAGTGTTTCGACTTACGAGTGTTTCGGCTTACGAGTGTTTCGACTTACTAATGTTTTTACTTACGAGTGTTTCGGCGTACGAGAGTTTTGACTTACGAGTGTTTCGATCTACGAGTGTTTCGACTTACGAGTGTTTTGACTTACGAATGTTTTGACTTACGGGTGTTTCGGCTTACGAGTGTTTCGACTTACGAGTCTTTCGGCTTACGAGTGTTTCGACTTACTAATGTTTTTACTTACGAGTGTTTCGGCGTACGAGTGTTTCGACTTACGAGTGTTTCGACTTACGGGTGTTTTGACTTACGGGTGTTTCGGCTTACGAGTGTTTTGACTTAAGGGTGTTTCGACTTACGAGTATTTTTGGCTTACGAGTGTTTCGACTTACGAGTGTTTTGACTTACGAGTGTTCTGATTTACGGATGTTTCGACATACGAGTGTTCAGACTTACGAGTGTTCCAACTTACGAGTGTTTCGGCTTACGAGTGTTTCGGCTCACGAGTGTTTCGACTTACGAGTATTTCGACTTACGAGTGTTTCGACTTACGAGTGTTTCGACTTACGAGTGTTTTGACTTACGGTGTTTCGGCTTACGAGTGTTTCGACTTACGAGTGTTTTGACTTACTGGTGTTTTGACATACGAGTGTTTCGATACGAGTGTTTCGACTTACGAGTGTTCTGACTTACGAGTGTTCCGACTTACGAGTGTTTCGGCTCACGAGTGTTTCGGCTTACGAGTGTTTCGACTTACGAGTGTTTCGACTTACGAGTGTTTCGGCTTACGAGTGTTTTGACTTACGAGTGTTCCGACTACGAGTGTTCTGACTTACGAGTGTTTCGGCTTATGAGTGTTTCGACTTACGAGTGTTTCGGCTTATGAGTGTTTCGACTTACGACTGTTTCGGCTTACGAGTGTTTCGACTTACGAGTGTTTCGACTTACGAGTTTTTCGACTTACGGGTGTTTCGACTTACGAGTGTTTCGACTACGAGTGTTTCGACTTACGAGTGTTTCGGCTTACGAGTGTTTCGACATACGGGTGTTTCGACTTACGGTGTTTCGGCTTACGAGTGTTTCGACTTACGAGTGTTCTGACTTACGAGTGTTCTGACTTATGAGTGTTCTGACTTACGAGTGTTCTGACTTACGAGTGTTCCGACTTACGAGTGTTTCGGCTTACGAGTGTTTCGACTTACAAGTGTTATGACTTACGAGTGTTCTGACTTATGAGTGTTTTGACTTACGAGTGTTCTGACTTACGAGTGTTTCGACTTACGAGTGTTTCGACTTACGAGTGTTCTGACTTACGAGTGTTCTAACTTACGAGTGTTCTGACTTACGAGTGTTCTGACTTACGAGTGTTCCGACTTACGAGTGTTTCGGCTCACGAGTATTTCGGCTTACGAGTGTTTCAACTTACGAAAATAACAAATAGACGCGGTTTCAAATCTCTATGCTTTTCAAATTCATTACATTAATATTTATTTATACGTTTCGCTTTACGAGTGTTTCGACTTACGAGTGTTTCGACTTACGAGTGTTTCGGCTTACGAGTGTTTCGACTTACGAGTGTTTTGACTTACTGGTGTTTTGACATACGAGTGTTTCGATACGAGTGTTTCGACTTACGAGTGTTCTGACTTACGAGTGTTCTGACTTACGAGTGTTTCGACTTACGAGTGTTCTGACTTAGGAGTGTTCTGACTTACGAATGTTCCGACTTACGAGTGTTTCGACTTACGAGTGTTTTGACTTACGAGTGTTTCGACTTACGAGTGTTTCGGCTTACGAGTGTTTCGACTTACGAGTGTTTCGACTTACGGGTGTTTCGACTTACGAGTGTTTCGACTTACGGGTGTTTCGACTTACGAGTGTTTCGACTACGAGTGTTTCGACTTACGAGTGTTTCGGCTTACGAGTGTTTCGACATACGGGTGTTTCGACTTACGGTGTTTCGGCTTACGAATGTTTCGATACGAGTGTTCTGACTTACGAGTGTTCTGACTTACGAGTGTTCTGACTTACGAGTGTTCCGACTTACGAGTGTTTCGGCTCACGAGTGTTTCGGCTTACGAGTGTTTCAACTTACGAAAATAACAAATAGACGCGGTTTCAAATCTCTATGCTTTTCAAATTCATTACATTAATCTTTATTTATACGTTTCGCTTTACGAGTGTTTCGACTTACGAGTGTTTCGACATACGAGTGTTTCGGCTTACGAGTGTTTTGATTTACGAGTGTTTTGACTTACGGGTGCTTCGACTTACGCGTGTTTCGACTTACGAGTGTTTCGACTTACGAGTGTTTCGACTTACGAGTGATTCGACTTACGAATGTTTTGACTTACGGGTGTTTCGGCTTGCGAGTGTTTCGACTTACGAGTGTTTCGGCTTATGAGTGTTTCGACTTACTAATGTTTTTACTTACGAGTGTTTCGGCGTACGAGTGTTTTGACTTACGAGTGTTTCGACTTACGAGTGTTTTGACTTACGAATGTTTTGACTTACGGGTGTTTCGGCTTACGAGTGTTTCGACTTACGAGTGTTTCGGCTGGCGAGTGTTTCGACTTACGAGTGTTTTGACTTAAGGGTGTTTCGACATACGAGTGTTTCGACTTACGAGTGTTTCGACTTACGAATGTTTCGGCTTACGAGTGTTTTGACTTAAGGGTGTTTCGACTTACGAGTGTTTTGATACGAGTATTTCGACTTACGAGTGTTCTGACTTACGAGTGTTCCGACTTACGAGTGTCTCGGCTTACGAGTGTTTCGGCTTACGAGTGTTTCGACTTACGAGTGTTTCGACTTACGAGTGTTCCGACTTACGGGTGTTTCGACTTACGAGTGTTTTGGCTTACGGTGTTTCGACTTACGAGTGTTTCGGCTTACGAGTGTTTTGACTTAAGGGTGTTTCGACTTACGAGTGTTTCGATACGAGTGTTTCGACTTACGAGTGTTCTGACTTACGATTGTTCTGACTTACGAGCGTTCTGACTTACGAGTGTTCTGACTTACGAGTGTTTCGGCTTACGAGTGTTTCGGCTTACGAGTGTTATGACTTACGAGTGTTTCGACTTACGAGTGTTCCGACTTACGGGTGTTTCGACTTACGAGTGTTTTGGCTTACGGTGTTTCGGCTTACGAGTGTTTCGAGTTAAGAGTGTTTTGACTTACGCGTGTTTTGACATACGAGTGTTCTGATTTACGAGTGTTCTGACTTACGAGTGTTCTGACTTACGAGTGTTCTGACTTACGAGTGTTCTGACTTACGAGTGTTCTGACATACGTATGTTCTGACTTACGAGTGTTCCGATTTACGAGTGTTTCGGCATATGAGTGTTTCGACTTACGTATGTTTTTGCTTATGGGTGTTTCGACTTACGAAAGTTTTTGCTTACGAGTGTTTCGGCTTACGAGTGTTTCGACTTACGAAAATAACAAATAGACGCGGTTTCAAATCTCTATGCTTTTCAAATTCATTACATTAATCTTTATTTACACGTTTCGCTTTACGAGTGTTTCGACTTACGAGTGTTTCGACATACGAGTGTTTCGGCTTACGAGTGTTTTGATTTACGAGTGTTTTGACTTACGGGTGCTTCGACTTACGCGTGTTTCGACTTACGAGTGTTTCGACTTACGAGTGTTTCGACTTACGAGTGATTCGACTTAAGAATGTTTTGACTTACGGGTGTTTCGGCTTGCGAGTGTTTCGACTTACGAGTGTTTCGGCTTATGAGTGTTTCGACTTACTAATGTTTTTACTTACGAGTGTTTCGGCGTACGAGTGTTTTGACTTACGAGTGTTTCGACTTACGAGTGTTTTGACTTACGAATGTTTTGACTTACGGGTGTTTCGGCTTACGAGTGTTTCGACTTACGAGTGTTTCGGCTGGCGAGTGTTTCGACTTACGAGTGTTTTGACTTAAGGGTGTTTCGACATACGAGTGTTTCGACTTGCGAGTGTTTCGACTTACGAATGTTTCGGCTTACGAGTGTTTTGACTTAAGGGTGTTTCGACTTACGAGTGTTTCGATACGAGTGTTTCGACTTACGAGTGTTCTGACTTACGATTGTTCTGACTTACGAGCGTTCTGACTTACGAGTGTTCTGACTTACGAGTGTTTCGGCTTACGAGTGTTTCGGCTTACGAGTGTTATGACTTACGAGTGTTTCGACTTACGAGTGTTCCGACTTACGGGTGTTTCGACTTACGAGTGTTTTGGCTTACGGTGTTTCGGCTTACGAGTGTTTCGAGTTAAGAGTGTTTTGACTTACGCGTGTTTTGACATACGAGTGTTCTGATTTACGAGTGTTCTGACTTACGAGTGTTCTGACTTACGAGTGTTCTGACTTACGAGTGTTCTGACTTACGAGTGTTCTGACATACGTATGTTCTGACTTACGAGTGTTCCGATTTACGAGTGTTTCGGCATATGAGTGTTTCGACTTACGTATGTTTTTGCTTACGGGTGTTTCGACTTACGAAAGTTTTTGCTTACGAGTGTTTCGGCTTACGAGTGTTTCGACTTACGAAAATAACAAATAGACGCGGTTTCAAATCTCTATGCTTTTCAAATTCATTACATTAATCTTTATTTACACGTTTCGCTTTACGAGTGTTTCGACTTACGAGTGTTCCGACTTACGAGTGTTTCGACTTACGAGTGTTTCGACTTACGAGTGTTTCGACTTACGAGTGTTTCGACTTACGAGTGTTTTGACTTACGAGTGTTCTGACTTACGAGTGTTCTGACTTACGAGTGTTTCGACTTACGAGTGTTCTGACTTACGAGTGTTCTGACTTACGAGTGTTCCGACTTACGAGTGTTTCGACTTACGAGTGTTTCGACTTACGAGTGTTTCGACTTACGAGTGTTTCGGCTTACGAGTGTTTTGACTTACGAGTGTTCTGACTACGAGTGTTCTGACTTACGAGTGTTTCGACTACGAGTGTTTCGACTTACGAGTGTTTCGGCTTACGAGTGTTTCGACATACGGGTGTTTCGACTTACGGTGTTTCGGCTTACGAGTGTTTCGACTTACGATTGTTCTGACTTACGAGTGTTCTGACTTATGAGTGTTCTGACTTACGAGTGTTCTGACTTACGAGTGTTCCGACTTACGAGTGTTTCGGCTTACGAGTGTTTCGACTTACGAGTGTTATGACTTACGAGTGTTCTGACTTATGAGTGTTTTGACTTACGAGTGTTCTGACTTACGAGTGTTTCGACTTACGAGTGTTTCGACTTACGAGTGTTCTGACTTACGAGTGTTCTAACTTACGAGTGTTCTGACTTACGAGTGTTCTGACTTACGAGTGTTCCGACTTACGAGTGTTTCGGCTCACGAGTGTTTCGGCTTACGAGTGTTTCAACTTACGAAAATAACAAATAGACGCGGTTTCAAATCTCTATGCTTTTCAAATTCATTACATTAATATTTATTTATACGTTTCGCTTTACGAGTGTTTCGACTTACGAGTGTTTCGACTTACGAGTGTTTCGGCTTACGAGTGTTTAGGTTTACGAGTGTTTCGACACATGAGTGTTTTGACTTACGGGTGTTTCTACTTACCGGTGTTTCGACTTACGAGTGTTTCGGCTTACGAGTGTTTCGACTGACTAATGTTTTTACTTACGAGTGTTTCGGTGTACGAGTGTTTCGACTTAAGGATGTTTCGATTTACGAGTGTTTCGACTTACGAGTGTTTCGGCTTACGTGAGTTTCGACTTAATAGTGTTCTGATTTACGAGTGTTCTGACTTGCGGGTGTTCTTTTTTACGAGTGTTCCGACTTACGAGTGTTTCGGCTTATGAGTGTTTCGACTTACGAGTGTTTCGGCTTACGAGTGTTTCGCCTTATGGGTGTTTCGACTTACGAGTGTTTTTACTTACGGTGTTTCGGCTTCCGAGTGTTTCGACATACGAGTGTTTTGACTTACGGGTGTTTCGGCTTACGAGTGTTTCGACTTACGAGTGTTTCGGCTTACGAGTGTTTCGACTTACTAATGTTTTTACTTACGAGTGTTTCGGCGTACGAGTGTTTTGACTTACGAGTGTTTCGACTTACGAGTGTTTCGACTTACGAGTGTTTTGACTTACGAATGTTTGACTTACGGGTGTTTCGGCTTACGAGTGTTTCGACTTACGAGTCTTTCGGCTTACGAGTGTTTCGATTTACTAATGTTTTTACTTACGAGTGTTTCGGCGTACGAGTGTTTCGACTTACGGGTGTTTTGACTTACGGGTGTTTCTGCTTACGAGTGTTTTGACTTAAGGGTGTTTCGACTTACGAGTATTTTTGGCTTACGAGTGTTTCGACTTACGAGTGTTTTGACTTACGAGTGTTCTTATTTACGGATGTTTCGACATACGAGTGTTCAGACTTACGAGTTTTCCGACTTACGAGTGTTTCGGCTTACGAGTGTTTCGACTTACGAGTGTTTCGACTTACGAGTGTTTCGACTTACGAGTGTTTCGACTTACGAGTGTTTTGACTTACGGTGTTTCGGCTTACGAGTGTTTCGACTTACGAGTGTTTTGACTTACTGGTGTTTTGACATACGAGTGTTTCGATACGAGTGTTTCGACTTACGAGTGTTCTGACTTACGAGTGTTCTAACTTACGAGTGTTCTGACTTACGAGTGTTCTGACTTACGAGTGTTCCGACTTACGAGTGTTTCGGCTCACGAGTGTTTCGGCTTACGAGTGTTTCGACTTACGAAAATAACAAATAGACGCGGTTTCAAATCTCTATGCTTTTCAAATTCATTACATTAATCTTTATTTATACGTTTCGCTTTACGAGTGTTTCGACTTACGAGTGTTTTGACTTACGAGTGTTTCGGCTTACGAGTGTTTTGACTTACGAGTGTTTTGACTTACATGTGTTTCGACTTACGCGTGTTTCGACTTACGAGTGTTTCGTCTTGCGAGTGTTTCGACTACGGGTGTTTCGACTTACGAATGTTTTGACTTACGGATGTTTTGAATTACGGGTGTTTCGGCTTACGAGTGTTTCGACTTACGAGTGTTTCGACTTACGAGTGTTTTGACTTACGAGTGTTTTGACTTACGGTCTTTGGGCTTACGAGTGTTTCGACTTACGAGTGTTTTGACTTACGGGTGTTTTGACATACGAGTGTTTCGATACGAGTGTTCTGACTTACGAGTGTTCTGACTTACGAGTGTTCTGACTTACGAGTGTTCTGACATACGTGTGTTCTGACTTACGAGTGTTCCGATTTACGAGTGTTTCGGCATATGAGTGTTTCGACTTACGAATGTTTTTGCTTACGGGTGTTTCGACTTATGAATGTTTTTGCTTACGAGTGTTTCGGCTTACGAGTGTTTCGACTTACGAAAATAACAAATAGACGCGGTTTCAAATCTCTATGCTTTTCAAATTCATTACATTAATCTTTATTTACACGTTTCGCTTTACGAGTGTTTCGACTTACGCGTGTTTCGACTTACGAGTGTTTCGACTTACGAGTGTTTCGACTTACGAGTGTTTCGACTTACGAGTGTTTCGACTTACGAGTGTTCTGACTTACGAGTGTTCTGACTTAGGAGTGTTTCGACTTACGAGTGTTCTGACTTAGGAGTGTTCTGACTTACGATTGTTCCGACTTACGAGTGTTTCGACTTACGAGTGTTTCGATACGAATGCTCTGACTTACGAGTGTTCTGACTTACGAGTGTTCTGACTTACGAGTATTCTGACTTACGTGTGTTCTGACTTACGAGTGTTCCGATACGAGTGTTTAGGTTTACGAGTGTTTCGACACATGAGTGTTTTGACTTACGGGTGTTTCGACTTACGGGTGTTTCGACTTACGAGTGTTTCGGCTTACGAGTGTTTCGACTTACTAATGTTTTTACTTACGAGTGTTTCGACTTAAGGATGTTTCGATTTACGAGTGTTTCGACTTACGAGTGTTTCGGCTTACGTGAGTTTCGACTTAAGAGTGTTCTGATTTACGAGTGTTCTGACTTGCGGGTGTTCTGATTTACGAGTGTTCCGACTTACGAGTGTTTCGGCTTATGAGTGTTTCGACTTACGAGTGTTTCGGCTTACGAGTGTTTCGCCTTATGGGTGTTTCGACTTACGAGTGTTTTTACTTACGGTGTTTCGGCTTCCGAGTGTTTCGAGATACGAGTGTTTTGACTTACGGGTGTTTCGGCTTACGAGTGTTTCGACTTACGAGTGTTTCGGCTTACGAGTGTTTCGACTTACTAATGTTTTTACTTACGAGTGTTTCGGCGTACGAGAGTTTTGACTTACGAGTGTTTCGATCTACGAGTGTTTCGACTTACGAGTGTTTTGACTTACGAATGTTTTGACTTACGGGTGTTTCGGCTTACGAGTGTTTCGACTTACGAGTCTTTCGGCTTACGAGTGTTTCGACTTACTAATGTTTTTACTTACGAGTGTTTCGGCGTACGAGTGTTTCGACTTACGAGTGTTTCGACTTACGGGTGTTTTGACTTACGGGTGTTTCGGCTTACGAGTGTTTTGACTTAAGGGTGTTTCGACTTACGAGTATTTTTGGCTTACGAGTGTTTCGACTTACGAGTGTTTTGACTTACGAGTGTTCTGATTTACGGATGTTTCGACATACGAGTGTTCAGACTTACGAGTGTTCCAACTTACGAGTGTTTCGGCTTACGAGTGTTTCGGCTCACGAGTGTTTCGACTTACGAGTATTTCGACTTACGAGTGTTTCGACTTACGAGTGTTTCGACTTACGAGTGTTTTGACTTACGGTGTTTCGGCTTACGAGTGTTTCGACTTACGAGTGTTTTGACTTACTGGTGTTTTGACATACGAGTGTTTCGATACGAGTGTTTCGACTTACGAGTGTTCTGACTTACGGATGTTTTGACTTACGGGTGTTTCGGCTTACGAGTGTTTCGACTTACGAGTGTTTTGACTTACGAGTGTTTTGACTTACGGTGTTTCGGCTTACGAGTGTTTCGACTACGAGTGTTTCGACTTACGAGTGTTTCGGCTTACGGGTGTTTCGACATACGGGTGTTTTGACTTACGGGTGTTTTGACATACGAGTGTTCTGACTTACGAGTGTTCCGATTTACGAGTGTTTCGGCATATGAGTGTTTCGACTTACGAATGTTTTTGCTTACGAGTGTTTCGGCTTACGAGTGTTTCGACTTACGAAAATAACAAATAGACGCGGTTTCAAATCTCTATGCTTTTCAAATTCATTACATTAATCTTTATTTACACGTTTCGCTTTACGAGTGTTTCGACTTACGCGTGTTTCGACTTACGGGTGTTTCGACTTACGAGTGTTTCGACTTACGAGTGTTTCGACTTACGAGTGTTTCGGCTTACGAGTGTTTTGACTTACGAGTGTTCCGACTACGAGTGTTCTGACTTACGAGTGTTTCGGCTTATGAGTGTTTCGACTTACGAGTGTTTCGGCTTATGAGTGTTTCGACTTACGACTGTTTCGGCTTACGAGTGTTTCGACTTACGAGTGTTTCGACTTACGAGTTTTTCGACTTACGGGTGTTTCGACTTACGAGTGTTTCGACTACGAGTGTTTCGACTTACGAGTGTTTCGGCTTACGAGTGTTTCGACATACGGGTGTTTCGACTTACGGTGTTTCGGCTTACGAGTGTTTCGACTTACGAGTGTTCTGACTTACGAGTGTTCTGACTTATGAGTGTTCTGACTTACGAGTGTTCTGACTTACGAGTGTTCCGACTTACGAGTGTTTCGGCTTACGAGTGTTTCGACTTACGAGTGTTATGACTTACGAGTGTTCTGACTTATGAGTGTTTTGACTTACGAGTGTTCTGACTTACGAGTGTTTCGACTTACGAGTGTTTCGACTTACGAGTGTTCTGACTTACGAGTGTTCTAACTTACGAGTGTTCTGACTTACGAGTGTTCTGACTTACGAGTGTTCCGACTTACGAGTGTTTCGGCTCACGAGTGTTTCGGCTTACGAGTGTTTCAAATTACGAAAATAACAAATAGACGCGGTTTCAAATCTCTATGCTTTTCAAATTCATTACATTAATATTTATTTATACGTTTCGCTTTACGAGTGTTTCGACTTACGAGTGTTTCGACTTACGAGTGTTTCGGCTTACGAGTGTTTCGACTTACGAGTGTTTTGACTTACTGGTGTTTTGACATACGAGTGTTTCGATACGAGTGTTTCGACTTACGAGTGTTCTGACTTACGAGTGTTCTGACTTACGAGTGTTTCGACTTACGAGTGTTCTGACTTAGGAGTGTTCTGACTTACGAATGTTCCGACTTACGAGTGTTTCGACTTACGAGTGTTTTGACTTACGAGTGTTTCGACTTACGAGTGTTTCGGCTTACGAGTGTTTCGACTTACGAGTGTTTCGACTTACGGGTGTTTCGACTTACGAGTGTTTCGACTTACGGGTGTTTCGACTTACGAGTGTTTCGACTACGAGTGTTTCGACTTACGAGTGTTTCGGTTTACGTGTGTTTCGACATACGGGTGTTTCGACTTACGGTGTTTCGGCTTACGAATGTTTCGATACGAGTGTTCTGACTTACGAGTGTTCTGACTTACGAGTGTTCTGACTTACGAGTGTTCCGACTTACGAGTGTTTCGGCTCACGAGTGTTTCGGCTTACGAGTGTTTCAACTTACGAAAATAACAAATAGACGCGGTTTCAAATCTCTATGCTTTTCAAATTCATTACATTAATCTTTATTTATACGTTTCGCTTTACGAGTGTTTCGACTTACGAGTGTTTCGACATACGAGTGTTTCGGCTTACGAGTGTTTTGATTTACGAGTGTTTTGACTTACGGGTGCTTCGACTTACGCGTGTTTCGACTTACGAGTGTTTCGACTTACGAGTGTTTCGACTTACGAGTGATTCGACTTACGAATGTTTTGACTTACGAGTGTTTTGACTTACGAATGTTTTGACTTACGGGTGTTTCGGCTTACGAGTGTTTCGACTTACGAGTGTTTCGGCTGGCGAGTGTTTCGACTTACGAGTGTTTTGACTTAAGGGTGTTTCGACATACGAGTGTTTCGACTTACGAGTGTTTCGACTTACGGGTGTTTCGACTTACGAGTGTTTTGGCTTACGGTGTTTCGACTTACGAGTGTTTCGGCTTACGAGTGTTTTGACTTAAGGGTGTTTCGACTTACGAGTGTTTCGATACGA
Source organism: Eledone cirrhosa (assembly GCA_964016885.1). Taxonomy (NCBI): domain Eukaryota; kingdom Metazoa; phylum Mollusca; class Cephalopoda; order Octopoda; family Eledonidae; genus Eledone; species Eledone cirrhosa. Next base: position 257,906,743 of record OZ024741.1, read on the forward strand.
GTGTTTCGACTTACGAGTGTTCTGACTTACGAGTGTTCCGACTTACGAGTGTCTCGGCTTACGAGTGTTTCGGCTTACGAGTGTTTCGACTTACGAGTGTTTCGACTTACGAGTGTTCCGACTTACGGGTGTTTCGACTTACGAGTGTTTTGGCTTACGGTGTTTCGACTTACGAGTGTTTCGGCTTACGAGTGTTTTGACTTAAGGGTGTTTCGACTTACGAGTGTTTCGATACGAGTGTTTCGACTTACGAGTGTTCTGACTTACGATTGTTCTGACTTACGAGCGTTCTGACTTACGAGTGTTCTGACTTACGAGTGTTTCGGCTTACGAGTGTTTCGGCTTACGAGTGTTATGACTTACGAGTGTTTCGACTTACGAGTGTTCCGACTTACGGGTGTTTCGACTTACGAGTGTTTTGGCTTACGGTGTTTCGGCTTACGAGTGTTTCGAGTTAAGAGTGTTTTGACTTACGCGTGTTTTGACATACGAGTGTTCTGATTTACGAGTGTTCTGACTTACGAGTGTTCCGACTTACGAGTGTTTCGGCTTACGAGTGTTTCGGCTTACGAGTGTTTCGACTTACGAATGTTTCGACTTACGAGTGTTTCGACTTACGAGTGTTTAGACTTACGAGTGTTTTGACTTACGGTGTTTCGGCTTACGAGTGTTTCGACTTACGAGTGTTTTGACTTACTGGTGTTTTGACATAAGAGTGTTTCGATACGAGTGTTTCGACTTACGAGTGTTCTGACTTACGAGTGTTCTGACTTACGAGTGTTCTAACTTACGAGTGTTCTGACTTACGAGTGTTCTGAGTTACGAGTGTTCCGACTTACGAGTGTTTCGGCTCACCAGTGTTTCGGCTTACGAGTGTTTCGACTTACGAAAATAACAAATAGACGCGGTTTCAAATCTCTATGCTTTTCAAATTCATTACATTAATCTTTATTTATACGTTTCGCTTTACGAGTGTTTCGACTTACGAGTGTTTCGACTTACGAGTGTTTCGGCTTACGATTGTTTTCACTTACGAGTGTTTTGACTTACATGTGTTTCGACTTACGCGTGTTTCGACTTACGAGTGTTTTGACTTAAGGGTGTTTCGACATACGAGTGTTTCGACTTACGAGTGTTTCGACTTACGAATGTTTCGGCTTACGAGTGTTTTGACTTAAGGGTGTTTCGACTTACGAGTGTTTCGATACGAGTATTTCGACTTACGAGTGTTCTGACTTACGAGTGTTCCGACTTACGAGTGTCTCGGCTTACGAGTGTTTCGGCTTACGAGTGTTTCGACTTACGAGTGTTTCGACTTACGAGTGTTCCGACTTACGGGTGTTTCGACTTACGAGTGTTTTGGCTTACGGTGTTTCGACTTACGAGTGTTTCGGCTTACGAGTGTTTTGACTTAAGGGTGTTTCGACTTACGAGTGTTTCGATACGAGTGTTTCGACTTACGAGTGTTCTGACTTACGATTGTTCTGACTTACGAGCGTTCTGACTTACGAGTGTTCTGACTTACGAGTGTTTCGGCTTACGAGTGTTTCGGCTTACGAGTGTTATGACTTACGAGTGTTTCGACTTACGAGTGTTTCGACTTACGAGTGTTCTGACTACGAGTGTTCTGACTTACGGGTGTTCTGACTTACGAGTGTTCCGACTTACGAGTGTTTCGACTTACGAGTGTTTCGGCTTTCGGGTGTTTAGACTTACGAGTGTTTCGGGTTACGAGTGTTTCGACTTACGAATGTTTTCGCTTACGAGTGTTTCGGCTTACGAGTGTTTCGACTTACGAGTGTTTCGACTTACGAGTGTTTTGACTTACGGTTTTTCGGCTTGCGAGTGTTTCGACATACGAGTGTTTTGACTTACGGGCGTTTCGACTTACGGGTGTTTCGACTTACGAGTGTTTCGACTTACGAGTGTTCTGACTTACGAGTGTTCTGACTTGCGAGTGTTCCGACTTACGAGTGTTTCGGCTTACGAGTGTTTCGACATACGAGTGTTTTGACTTACGAAAATAATAAATAGACGCGGTTTCAAATCTCTATGCTTTTCAAGTTCATTACATTAATCTTTATTTATACGTTTCGCTTTACGAATGTTTCGACTTACGAGTGTTTCGGCTTACGAGTGTTTCGACTTACGAGTGATCTGACTACGAGTGTTCTGACTTATGAGTGTTTTGACTTACGAGTGTTTCTACTTACGAGTGTTTCGACTTACGGGTGTTTCGGCTTACGAGTGTTTCGACTTACGAGTGTTTTGACTTACGAATGTTTTACCTTACGGGTGTTCCGGTTTACGAGTGTTTCGACTCACGAGTATTCTGACTTACGAGTGTTCCGACTTACGGGTGTTTCGACTTACGAGTGTTTCGACTTACGAGTGTTCCGACTTACGAGGGTTTCGGCTTACGGGTGTTCCGACTTACGAGTATTTTCGGCTTACGAGTGTTTCGACTTACGAGTGTTTTGACTTACGGGTGTTTTGACATACGAGTGTTTCGATACGAGTGTTCTGACTTACGAGTGTTCTGACTTACGAGTGTTCTGACTTACGAGTGTTCCGACTTACGAGTGTTTCGGCTCACGAGTGTTTCGGCTTACGAGTGTTTCGACTTACGAAAATAATAAATAGACGCGGTTTCAAATCTCTATGCTTTTCAAGTTCATTACATTAATCTTTATTTATACGTTTCGCTTTACGAATGTTTCGACTTACGAGTGTTTCGGCTTACGATTGTTTTGACTTACGAGATTTTTGACTTACGGGTCTTTCGACTTAGGAGTGTTTCGACTTACGAGTGTTTCGGCTTACAAGTTTTTCTTCTTACGAGTGTTTCGGCTTACGAGTGTTTCGACTTACGAGTGTTCTGACTACGAGTGTTCTGACTTACGGGTGTTCTGACTTACGAGTGTTCCGACTTGCGAGTGTTTCGGCTTATGAATGTTTCGACTTACGAGTGTTTCGGCTTACGAGTGTTTCGACTTACGAGTGTTTCGGCTTACGATTGTTTCGACTTACGAATGTTTTTGCTTACGAGTGTTTCGACTTACGAGTGTTTTGATTTACGGTGTTTCGGCTTACGAGTGTTTCGACTTACGAGTGTTTTGACTTACGGGTGTTTTAACATACGAGTGTTTCGATACGAATGTTCTGACTTACGAGTGTTCTGACTTGCGAGTGTTCCGACTTACGAGTGTTTCGGCTTACGAGTGTTTCGACATACGAGTTTTTTAACTTACGGGTGTTTCGACTTACGTGTGTTTCGACTTACGAGTGTTTCGGCTTACGAGTGTTTCGGCTTACGAGTGTTTCGGCTCACGAGTGTTTCGACTTACGAGTGTTTCGACTTACGAGTGTTTCGACTTAAGAGTGTTTCGACTTACGAGTGTTTCGACTTACGAGTGATTTTGCCATACGGGTGTTTCGGTTTACGAGTGTTTCGACTTACGAGTGTTCTGACTTACGAGTGTTCCGACTTACGAGTGTTTCGACTTACGAGTGTTTTGACTTACGAGTGTTCCGACCTACGAGCGTTTCGGCTTATGGGAGTTCCGACCTACGAGTGTTTCGACTTACGAGTGTTTTGACTTACGAGTGTTTCGGCTTACGAGTGTTTCGACTTACGAGTGTTTCGACTTACGAGTGTTTTGACTTACGAGTGTTTTGACTTACGGTGTTTCGACTTCCGAGTGTTTTGACTTACGGGTGTTTTGACATACGAGTGTTTCGATACAAGTGTTCTGACTTCCGAGTGTTTTGACTTACGAGTGTTCTGACTTACGAGTGTTATGACTTACGAGTGTTCTGACTTACGAGTGTTCCGATTTACGAGTGTTTCGGCTTATGAGTGTTTCGACTTACGAATGTTTTTGCTTACGGGCGTTTCGACTTACGAATGTTTTTGCTTACGAGTGTTTCGGCTTACGAGTGATTCGACTTACGAGTGTTTTGACTTAAGGGTGTTTTGACTTACGGGTGTTGTGAATTACGAGTGTTCCGATTTACGAGTGTTTTGACTTACGGTGTTTCGGCTTACGAGTTATTCGACTTACGAATGTTTTGACTTACGGGTGTTTCGGCTTGCGAGTGTTTCGACTTACGAGTGTTTCGGCTTATGAGTGTTTCGACTTACTAATGTTTTTACTTACGAGTGTTTCGGCGTACGAGTGTTTTAACTTACGAGTGTTTCGACTTACGAGTGTTTTGACTTACGAATGTTTTGACTTACGGGTGTTTCGGCTTACGTGTGTTTCGACTTACGAGTGTTTCGGCTGGCGAGTGTTTCGACTTACGAGTGTTTTGACTTAAGGGTGTTTCGACTTACGAGTGTTTCGACTTACGAGTGTTTCGACTTACGAGTGTTTTGGCTTACGAATGTTTTGACTTACGGGTGTTTCGACTTACGGGTGTTTCGACTTACGAGTGTTTCGACTTACGAGTGTTTTGACTTACGAGTGTTCTGACTTAAGAGTGTTCCGACTTACGAGTGTTCCGACTTACGAGTGTTTCGGCTTACGAGTGTTTCGGCTTACGAGTGTTTCGGCTTACGAGTGTTTTGACTTACGAGTGTTCTGACTACGAGTGTTCTGACTTACGGGTGTTCTGACTTACGAGTGTTCCGACTTACAAGTGTTTCGGCTTATGAGTGTTTCGACTTACGGGCGTTTCGACTTACGCGTGTTTCGACTTACGAGTGTTTTGACTTACGAGTGTTCTGACTTAGGAGTGTTCTGACTTACGAGTGTTTCGGCTTACGCGTGTTTCGACGTACGAGTATTTTTGGCTTACGAGTGTTTCGACTTACGAGTGTTTTGAATTACGATTGTTTCGGCTTACGAGTGTTTCGACTTACGAGTATTTCGACTTACGAGTGTTTTGACTTATGGGTGTTTTGACATACGATTGTTTCGATACGAGTGCTCTGACTTACGAGTGTTCTGACTTACGAGTGTTCTGACCTACGAGTGTTCTGACTTACGGGTGTTCTGACTTACGTGTGTTCCGACTTACGAGTGTTTCGGCTATGGGTGTTTCGACTTACGAGTGTTTCGACTTACGAATGTTTTGGCTTACGAGTGTTTCGGCTTACGAGTGTTTCGACTTACGAATGTTTTGGCTTACGAGTGTTTCGGATTACGGGTGTTTCGACTAATGAGTGTTTCGACTCACGAGTGTTTTGACTTACGGTGTTTCGGCTTACGAGTTATTTGACATACGAGTGTTTCGACTTACGGGTGTTTCGACTTACGGGTGTTTCGACTTACGAGTGTTTCCACTTACGAGTGTTCTGACTTACGAGTGTTCTGACTTACGAGTGTTTCGACTTACGAGTGTTTCGGTTTACGAGTGTTTCGACACACGAGTGTTTTGACTTACGGGGGTTTCGACTTACGGGTGTTTCGACTTACGGGTGTTTCGGCTTACGAGTGTTTCGACTTACTAATGTTTTTACTTACGAGTGTTTCGACTTAAGGATGTTTCGGCTTACGAGTGTTTCGACTTACGAGTGTTTCGGCTTACGTGAGTTTCGACTTAAGGGTGTTTTGACTTACGGGTGTTGTGAATTACGAGTGTTCCGATTTACGAGTGTTTTGACTTACAGTGTTTCGGCTTACGAGTTATTCGACTTACGAATGTTTTGACTTACGGGTGTTTCGGCTTGCGAGTGTTTCGACTTACGAGTGTTTCGGCTTATGAGTGTTTCGACTTACTAATGTTTTTACTTACGAGTGTTTCGGCGTACGAGTGTTTTGACTTACGAGTGTTCCGACTTACGAGTGTTTCGGCTTACGGGTGTTTCCACGTACGAGTATTTTTGGCTTACGAGTGTTTCGACTTACGAGTGTTTTGAATTACGATTGTTTCGGCTTACGAGTGTTTCGACTTACGAGTGTTTTGACTTATGGGTGTTTTTACATACGAGTGTTTCGATACGAATGCTCTGACTTACGAGTGTTCTGACTTACGAGTGTTCTGACTTACGAGTGTTCTGACTTACGTGTGTTCCGACTTACGAGTGTTTCGGCTATGGGTGTTTCGACTTACGAGTGTTTTGACTTACGGGTGTTTCGACTTACGGGTGTTTCGACTTACGAGTGTTTCGACTTATGAGTGTTTCGACTTACGAGTGTTCTGACTTACGAGTGTTCTGACTTATGAGTGTTTCGACTTACGAGTGTTTCGGCTTACGAGTGTTTCGACTGACTAATGTTTTTACTTACGAGTGTTTCGGTGTACGAGTGTTTCGACTTAAGGATGTTTCGATTTACGAGTGTTTCGACTTACGAGTGTTTCGGCTTACGTGAGTTTCGACTTAATAGTGTTCTGATTTACGAGTGTTCTGACTTGCGGGTGTTCTGATTTACGAGTGTTCCGACTTACGAGTGTTTCGGCTTATGAGTGTTTCGACTTACGAGTGTTTCGGCTTACGAGTGTTTCGCCTTATGGGTGTTTCGACTTACGAGTGTTTTTACTTACGGTGTTTCGGCTTCCGAGTGTTTCGACATACGAGTGTTTTGACTTACGGGTGTTTCGGCTTACGAGTGTTTCGACTTACGAGTGTTTCGGCTTACGAGTGTTTCGACTTACTAATGTTTTTACTTACGAGTGTTTCGGCGTACGAGTGTTTTGACTTACGACTGTTTCGACTTACGAGTGTTTCGACTTACGAGTGTTTTGACTTACGAATGTTTTGACTTACGGGTGTTTCGGCTTACGAGTGTTTCGACTTACGAGTGTTTTGACTTACGGTGTTTCGGCTTATGAGTTATTCGACATACGAGTGTTTCGACTTACGGGTGTTTCGACTTACGGGTGTTTCGACTTATGAGTGTTTCGACTTACGAGTGTTCTGACTTACGAGTGTGCTGACTTACGAGTGTTCCGACTTACGAGTGTTTAGGTTTACGAGTGTTTCGACACATGAGTGTTTTGACTTACGGGTGTTTCGACTTACGGGTGTTTCGACTTACGAGTGTTTCGGCTTACGAGTGTTTCGACTTACTAATGTTTTTACTTACGAGTGTTTCGGTGTACGAGTGTTTCGACTTAAGGATGTTTCGATTTACGAGTGTTTCGACTTACGAGTGTTTCGGCTTACGAGTGTTTTGACTTACGAGTGTTCTGACTACGAGTGTTTAGACTTACGAGTGTTTCGACTTACGAGCGTTTCGGCTTACGAGTGTTTCGACATACGGGTGTTTCGACTTACGGTGTTTCGGCTTACGAGTGTTTGGACTTACGAGTGTTCTGACTTACGAGTGTTCTGACTTATGAGTGTTCTGACTTACGAGTGTTCTGACTTACGAGTGTTCCGACTTACGAGTGTTTCGGCTTACGAGTGTTTCGGCTTACGAGTGTTTCGACTTACGAATGTTTCGACTTACGAGTGTTTCGACTTACGAGTGTTTAGGTTTACGAGTGTTTCGACACATGAGTGTTTTGACTTACGGGTGTTTCGACTTACGGGTGTTTCGACTTATGAGTGTTTCGACTTACGAGTGTTCTGACTTACGAGTGTGCTGACTTACGAGTGTTCCGACTTACGAGTGTTTAGGTTTACGAGTGTTTCGACACATGAGTGTTTTGACTTACGGGTGTTTCGACTTACGGGTGTTTCGACTTACGAGTGTTTCGGCTTACGAGTGTTTCGACTTACTAATGTTTTTACTTACGAGTGTTTCGGTGTACGAGTGATTCGACTTAAGGATGTTTCGATTTACGAGTGTTTCGACTTACGAGTGTTTCGGCTTACGTGAGTTTCGACTTAAGAGTGTTCTGATTTACGAGTGTTCTGACTTGCGGGTGTTCTGATTTACGAGTGTTCCGACTTACGAGTGTTTCGGCTTATGAGTGTTTCGACTTACGAGTGTTTCGGCTTACGAGTGTTTCGGCTCAAGAGTGTTTCGACTTACGAGTGTTTCGACTTACGAGTGTTTCGACTTACGAGTGTTTCGACTTACGAGTGTTTCGACTTACGAGTGTTTTGACTTACGGTGTTTCGGCTTACGAGTGTTTCGACTTACGAGTGTTTTGACTTACTGGTGTTTTGACATACGAGTGTTTCGATACGAGTGTTTCGACTTACGAAAATAACAAATAGACGCGGTTTCAAATCTCTATGCTTTTCAAATTCATTACATTAATCTTTATTTATACGTTTCGCTTTACGAGTGTTTCGACTTACGAGTGTTTCGACTTACGAGTGTTTCGGCTTACGAGTGTTTTGACTTACGAGTGTTTTGACTTACATGTGTTTCGACTTACGCGTGTTTCGACTTACGAGTGTTTCGACTTGCGAGTGTTTCGACTACGGGTGTTTCGACTTACGAATGTTTTGACTTACGGATGTTTTGACTTACGGGTGTTTCGGCTTACGAGTGTTTCGACTTACGAGTGTTTCGACTTACGAGTGTTTTGACTTACGAGTGTTTCGGCTTACGATTGTTTCGACTTACGAATGTTTTTGCTTACGAGTGTTTCGACTTACGAGTGTTTTGATTTACGGTGTTTCGGCTTACGAGTGTTTCGACTTACGAGTGTTTTGACTTACGGGTGTTTTGACATACGAGTGTTTCGATACGAGTGTTCTGACTTACGAGTGTTCTGACTTACGAGTGTTCTGACTTACGAGTGTTCTGACATACGTGTGTTCTGACTTACGAGTGTTCCGATTTACGAGTGTTTCGGCTTATGAGTGTTTCGACTTACGAATGTTTTTGCTTACGGGTGTTTCGACTTACGAATGTTTTTGCTTACGAGTGTTTCGGCTTACGAGTGTTTCGACTTACGATAATAACAAATAGACGCGGTTTCAAATCTCTATGCTTTTCAAATTCATTACATTAATCTTTATTTACACGTTTCGCTTTACGAGTGTTTCGACTTACGAGTGTTTCGACTTACGAGTGTTTCGACTTACGAGTGTTTCGACTTACGAGTGTTCTGACTTACGAGTGTTCTGACTTACGAGTGTTTCGACTTACGAGTGTTCTGACTTACGAGTGTTCTGACTTACGAGTGTTCCGACTTACGAGTGTTTCGACTTACGAGTGTTTCGACTTACGAGTGTTTCGACTTACGAGTGTTTCGGCTTACGAGTGTTTTGACTTACGAGTGTTCTGACTACGAGTGTTCTGACTTACGAGTGTTTCGGCTTATGAGTGTTTCGACTCACGAGTGTTTCGGCTTATGAGTGTTTCGACTTACGAGTGTTTCGGCTTACGAGTGTTTCGACTTACGAGTGTTTCGACTTACGAGTGTTTCGACTACGAGTGTTTCGACTTACGAGTGTTTCGGCTTACGAGTGTTTCGACTTACTAATGTTTTTACTTACGAGTGTTTCGGTGTACGAGTGTTTCGACTTAAGGATGTTTCGATTTACGAGTGTTTCGACTTACGAGTGTTTCGGCTTACGTGAGTTTCGACTTAAGAGTGTTCTGATTTACGAGTGTTCTGACTTGCGGGTGTTCTGATTTACGAGTGTTCCGACTTACGAGTGTTTCGGCTTATGAGTGTTTCGACTTACGAGTGTTTCGGCTTACGAGTGTTTCACCTTATGGGTGTTTCGACTTATGAGTGTTTTTACTTATGGTGTTTCGGCTTCCGAGTGTTTCGACATACGAGTGTTTTGACTTACGGGTGTTTCGGCTTACGAGTGTTTCGACTTACGAGTGTTTCGACTTACTAATGTTTTTACTTACGAGTGTTTCGGCGTACGAGAGTTTTGACTTACGAGTGTTTCGACTTACGAGTATTTCGACTTACGAGTATTTTGACTTACGAATGTTTTGACTTACGGGTGTTTCGGCTTACGAGTGTTTCGACTTACGAGTCTTTCGGCTTACGAGTGTTTCGACTTACTAATGTTTTTACTTACGAGTGTTTCGGCGTACGAGTGTTTCGACTTACGAGTGTTTCGACTTACGGGTGTTTTGACTTACGGGTGTTTCGGCTTACGAGTGTTTTGACTTAAGGGTGTTTCGACTTACGAGTATTTTGGGCTTACGAGTGTTTCGACTTACGAGTGTTTTGACTTACGAGTGTTCTGATTTACGGATGTTTCGACAAACGAGTGTTCAGACTTACGAGTGTTCCGACTTACGAGTGTTTCGGCTTACGAGTGTTTCGGCTCACGAGTGTTTCGACTTACGAGTGTTTCGACTTACGAGTGTTTTGACTTACGGTGTTTCGGCTTACGAGTGTTTCGACTTACGAGTGTTTTGACTTACTGGTGTTATGACATACGAGTGTTTCGATACGAGTGTTTCGACTTACGAGTGTTCTGACTTACGAGTGTTCTAACTTACGAGTGTTCTGACTTACGAGTGTTCTGACTTACGAGTGTTCCGACTTACGAGTGTTTCGGCTCACGAGTGTTTCGGCTTAGGAGTGTTTCGACTTACGAAAATAACAAATAGACGCGGTTTCAAATCTCTATGCTTTTCAAATTCATTACATTAATCTTTATTTATACGTTTCGCTTTACGAGTGTTTCGACTTACGAGTGTTTCGGCTTACGAGTGTTTTGACTTACGAGTGTTTTGACTTACATGTGTTTCGACTTACGCGTGTTTCGACTTACGAGTGTTTCGACTTAAGAGTGTTTCGGATTACGAGTGTTTTGACTTGAGGGTGTTTCGACTTACGAGTGTTTCGATACGAGTGTTTCGACTTACGAGTGTTCTGACTTACGAGTGTTCTGATTTACGGATGTTTCGACACACGAGTGTTTCGAATTACGAGTGTTTCGACTTACGAGTGTTTTGACTTACGGGTGTTTTGACATACGAGTGTTTCGATACGAGTGTTTCGACTTACGAGTGTTTCGGCTTATGAGTGTTTCGACTTACTAATGTTTTTACTTACGAGTGTTTCGGCGTACGAGTGTTTTGACTTACGAGTGTTTCGACTTACGAGTGTTTTGACTTACGAATGTTTTGACTTACGGGTGTTTCGGCTTACAAGTGTTTCGACTTACGAGTGTTTTGACTTAAGGGTGTTTCGACTGAGGAGTGTTTCGACTTACGAGTGTTTCGACTTACGAGTGTTTCAGCTTACGAGTGTTTCGACTTACGAGTGTTTCAGCTTACGAGTGTTTCGACTTACGAGTGTTTCGACATACGAGTGTTTCGACTTACGAATGTTTTTGCTTACGGGTGTTTCGACTTACGAATGTTTTTGCTTACGAGTGTTTCGGTTTACGAGTGTTCCGACTTACGAGTGTTCCGACATACGAGTGTTTCGGCTTACGAGTGATTCCGGCTTACGAGTGTTTCGACTTACGAGTGTTTCGACTTACGAGTGTTTTGACTTACGGTGTTTCGGCTTACGAGTGATTAGACTTACGAGTGTTTTGACTTACGGGTGTTTTGACTTACGGGTGTTGTGAATTACGAGTGTTCCGATTTACGAGTGTTTTGACTTACGGTGTTTCGGCTTACGAGTGATTCGACTTACGAATGTTTTGACTTACGAGTGTTTCGGCGTACGAGTGTTTTGACTTACGAGTGTTTCGACTTACGAGTGTTTTGACTTACGAATGTTTTGACTTACGGGTGTTTCGGCTTACGAGTGTTTCGACTTACGAGTGTTTCGGCTTGCGAGTGTTTTGACTTACTAATGTTTTTACTTACGAGAGTTTCGGCGTACGTGTGTTTCGACTTACGAGTGTTTTGACTTATGGGTGTTTCGACTTACGAGTGTTTCGACTTACGAGTGTTTCGACTTACGAGTGTTTCGACTCACGAATGTTTCGGATTACGAGTGTTTTGACTTGAGGTTGTTTCGACTTACGAGTGTTTCGATACGAGTGTTTCGACTTACGAGTGTTCTGACTTACGAGTGTTCTGATTTACGGATGTTTCGACACACGAGTGTTTCGAATTACGAGTGTTTCGACTTACGAGTGGTTTGACTTACGGGTGTTTTGACATACGAGTGTTTCGATACGAGTGTTTCGACTTATGAGTGTTCTGACTTACGAGTGTTCTGACTTACGAGTGTTCTGACTTACGAGTGTTCTCACTTACGAGTGTTCCGACTTACGAGTGTTCCGATTTACGAGTGTTTCGACTTACGCGTGTTTCGACTTACGAGTGTTTCGACTTACGAGTGTTTCGACTTACGAGTGTTTCGGCTTGCGAGTGTTTTGACTTACGAATGTTTTGACTTACGATTGTTTCGGCTTACGAGTGTTTCGACTTACGAGTGTTCTGACTACGAGTGTTCTGACTTACGGGTGTTCTGACTTACGAGTGTTCCGACTTACGAGTGTTTCGGCTTATGAGTGTTTCGACTTACGAGTGCTTCGACTTACGAGTGTTTTTGCTTACGGGTGTTTCGATACGAGTGTTCTGACTTACGAGTGTTTCCGCTTACGAGTGTTTCGGCTTACGAGTGTTTCGACTTACTAATGTTTTTACTTACGAGTGTTTCGGTGTACGAGTGTTTCGACTTAAGGATGTTTCGACTTACGGGTGTTTCGGCTTACGAGTGTTTCGACTTACGAGTGTTTTGACTTACGAGTGTTCTGACTTATGAGTGTTCCGACTTACGAGTGTTCCAACTTACGAGTGTTTCGGCTTATGAGTGTTTTGACTTACGAGTGTTCCGACTTACGAGTGTTTCGGCTTACGGGTGTTTCCACGTACGAGTATTTTTGGCTTACGAGTGTTTCGACTTACGAGTGTTTTGAATTACGATTGTTTCGGCTTACGAGTGTTTCGACTTACGAGTGTTTTGACTTATGGGTGTTTTTACATACGAGTGTTTCGATACGAATGCTCTGACTTACGAGTGTTCTGACTTACGAGTGTTTCGGCTTATGAGTGTTTCGACTTACGAGTGTTTCGGCTTACGAGTGTTTCGCCTTATGGGTGTTTCGACTTACGAGTGTTTTTACTTACGGTGTTTCGGCTTCCGAGTGTTTCGACATACGAGTGTTTTGACTTACGGGTGTTTCGGCTTACGAGTGTTTCGACTTACGAGTGTTTCGTCTTACGAGTGTTTCGACTTACTAATGTTTTTACTTACGAGTGTTTCGGCGTACGAGTGTTTTGACTTACGAGTGTTTCGACTTACGAGTGTTTCGACTTACGAGTGTTTTGACTTACGAATGTTTTGACTTACGGGTGTTTCGGCTTACGAGTGTTTCGACTTACGAGTCTTTCGGCTTACGAGTGTTTCGATTTACTAATGTTTTTACTTACGAGTGTTTCGGCGTACGAGTGTTTCGACTTACGGGTGTTTTGACTTACGGGTGTTTCGGCTTACGAGTGTTTTGACTTAAGGGTGTTTCGACTTACGAGTATTTTTGGCTTACGAGTGTTTCGACTTACGAGTGTTTTGAATTACGAGTGTTCTTATTTACGGATGTTTCGACATACGAGTGTTCAGACTTACGAGTGTTCCGACTTACGAGTGTTTCGGCTTACGAGTGTTTCGGCTCAAGAGTGTTTCGACTTACGAGTGTTTCGACTTACGAGTGTTTCGACTTACGAGTGTTTCGACTTACGAGTGTTTCGACTTACGAGTGTTTTGACTTACGGTGTTTCGGCTTACGAGTGTTTCGACTTACGAGTGTTTTGACTTACTGGTGTTTTGACATACGAGTGTTTCGATACGAGTGTTTCGACTTACGAGTGTTCTGACTTACGAGTGTTCTAACTTACGAGTGTTCTGACTTACGAGTGTTCTGACTTACGAGTGTTCCGACTTACGAGTGTTTCGGCTCACGAGTGTTTCGGCTTACGAGTGTTTCGACTTACGAAAATAACAAATAGACGCGGTTTCAAATCTCTATGCTTTTCAAATTCATTACATTAATCTTTATTTATACGTTTCGCTTTACGAGTGTTTCGACTTACGAGTGTTTCGACTTACGAGTGTTTCGGCTTACGAGTGTTTTGACTTACGAGTGTTTTGACTTACATGTGTTTCGACTTACGCGTGTTTCGACTTACGAGTGTTTCGACTTGCGAGTGTTTCGACTACGGGTGTTTCGACTTACGAATGTTTTGACTTACGGATGTTTTGACTTACGGGTGTTTCGGCTTACGAGTGTTTCGACTTACGAGTGTTTCGACTTACGAGTGTTTTGACTTACGAGTGTTTCGGCTTACGATTGTTTCGACTTACGAATGTTTTTGCTTACGAGTGTTTCGACTTACGAGTGTTTTGATTTACGGTGTTTCGGCTTACGAGTGTTTCGACTTACGAGTGTTTTGACTTACGGGTGTTTTGACATACGAGTGTTTCGATACGAGTGTTCTGACTTACGAGTGTTCTGACTTACGAGTGTTCTGACTTACGAGTGTTCTGACATACGTGTGTTCTGACTTACGAGTGTTCCGATTTACGAGTGTTTCGGCTTATGAGTGTTTCGACTTACGAATGTTTTTGCTTACGGGTGTTTCGACTTACGAATGTTTTTGCTTACGAGTGTTTCGGCTTACGAGTGTTTCGACTTACGATAATAACAAATAGACGCGGTTTCAAATCTCTATGCTTTTCAAATTCATTACATTAATCTTTATTTACACGTTTCGCTTTACGAGTGTTTCGACTTACGAGTGTTTCGACTTACGAGTGTTTCGACTTACGAGTGTTTCGACTTACGAGTGTTCTGACTTACGAGTGTTCTGACTTACGAGTGTTTCGACTTACGAGTGTTCTGACTTACGAGTGTTCTGACTTACGAGTGTTCCGACTTACGAGTGTTTCGACTTACGAGTGTTTCGACTTACGAGTGTTTCGACTTACGAGTGTTTCGGCTTACGAGTGTTTTGACTTACGAGTGTTCTGACTACGAGTGTTCTGACTTACGAGTGTTTCGGCTTATGAGTGTTTCGACTCACGAGTGTTTCGGCTTATGAGTGTTTCGACTTACGAGTGTTTCGGCTTACGAGTGTTTCGACTTACGAGTGTTTCGACTTACGAGTGTTTCGACTTACGGGTGTTTCGACTTACGAGTGTTTCGACTACGAGTGTTTCGACTTACGAGTGTTTCGGCTTACGAGTGTTTCGACTTACTAATGTTTTTACTTACGAGTGTTTCGGTGTACGAGTGTTTCGACTTAAGGATGTTTCGATTTACGAGTGTTTCGACTTACGAGTGTTTCGGCTTACGTGAGTTTCGACTTAAGAGTGTTCTGATTTACGAGTGTTCTGACTTGCGGGTGTTCTGATTTACGAGTGTTCCGACTTACGAGTGTTTCGGCTTATGAGTGTTTCGACTTACGAGTGTTTCGGCTTACGAGTGTTTCACCTTATGGGTGTTTCGACTTATGAGTGTTTTTACTTATGGTGTTTCGGCTTCCGAGTGTTTCGACATACGAGTGTTTTGACTTACGGGTGTTTCGGCTTACGAGTGTTTCGACTTACGAGTGTTTCGGCTTACGAGTGTTTCGACTTACTAATGTTTTTACTTACGAGTGTTTCGGCGTACGAGAGTTTTGACTTACGAGTGTTTCGACTTACGAGTATTTCGACTTACGAGTATTTTGACTTACGAATGTTTTGACTTACGGGTGTTTCGGCTTACGAGTGTTTCGACTTACGAGTCTTTCGGCTTACGAGTGTTTCGACTTACTAATGTTTTTACTTACGAGTGTTTCGGCGTACGAGTGTTTCGACTTACGAGTGTTTCGACTTACGGGTGTTTTGACTTACGGGTGTTTCGGCTTACGAGTGTTTTGACTTAAGGGTGTTTCGACTTACGAGTATTTTGGGCTTACGAGTGTTTCGACTTACGAGTGTTTTGACTTACGAGTGTTCTGATTTACGGATGTTTCGACATACGAGTGTTCAGACTTACGAGTGTTCCGACTTACGAGTGTTTCGGCTTACGAGTGTTTCGGCTCACGAGTGTTTCGACTTACGAGTGTTTCGACTTACGAGTGTTTTGACTTACGGTGTTTCGGCTTACGAGTGTTTCGACTTACGAGTGTTTTGACTTACTGGTGTTATGACATACGAGTGTTTCGATACGAGTGTTTCGACTTACGAGTGTTCTGACTTACGAGTGTTCTAACTTACGAGTGTTCTGACTTACGAGTGTTCTGACTTACGAGTGTTCCGACTTACGAGTGTTTCGGCTCACGAGTGTTTCGGCTTAGGAGTGTTTCGACTTACGAAAATAACAAATAGACGCGGTTTCAAATCTCTATGCTTTTCAAATTCATTACATTAATCTTTATTTATACGTTTCGCTTTACGAGTGTTTCGACTTACGAGTGTTTCGGCTTACGAGTGTTTTGACTTACGAGTGTTTTGACTTACATGTGTTTCGACTTACGCGTGTTTCGACTTACGAGTGTTTCGACTTAAGAGTGTTTCGGATTACGAGTGTTTTGACTTGAGGGTGTTTCGACTTACGAGTGTTTCGATACGAGTGTTTCGACTTACGAGTGTTCTGACTTACGAGTGTTCTGATTTACGGATGTTTCGACACACGAGTGTTTCGAATTACGAGTGTTTCGACTTACGAGTGTTTTGACTTACGGGTGTTTTGACATACGAGTGTTTCGATACGAGTGTTTCGACTTACGAGTGTTCTGACTTACGAGTGTTCTGACTTACGAGTGTTCTAACTTACGAGTGTTCTTACTTACGAGTGTTCCGACTTACGAGTGTTCCGACTTATGAGTGTTTCGGCTTACGAGTGTTTTAATTTACGAGTGTTTTGACTTACGGGTGCTTCGACTTACGCGTGTTTCGACTTACGAGTGTTTCGACTTACGAGTGTTTCGACTTACGATTGTTTCGGCTTACGAGTGTTTTGACTTACGAGTGTTCTGACTACGAGTGTTCTGACTTACGTGTGTTCTGACTTACGAGTGTTCCGACTTACGAGTGTTTCGGCTTATGAGTGTTTCGACTTACGAGTGCTTCGACTTACGAGTGTTTCGGCTTAC
Organism: Eledone cirrhosa; assembly: GCA_964016885.1. Taxonomy (NCBI): domain Eukaryota; kingdom Metazoa; phylum Mollusca; class Cephalopoda; order Octopoda; family Eledonidae; genus Eledone; species Eledone cirrhosa. The sequence goes on from OZ024741.1 coordinate 257,923,668, forward strand.
GGGTGTTTCGACTTACGAATGTTTTTGCTTACGAGTGTTTCGGCTTACCACTGTTTAGGCTTATGAGTGTTTCGACTTACGAGTGTTTTGACTTACGGGTGTTTTGACATACGAGTGTTTCGATACGAGTGTTCTGACTTACGAGTGTTTCCGCTTACGAGTGTTTCGGCTTACGAGTGTTTCGACTTACTAATGTTTTTACTTACGAGTGTTTCGGTGTACGAGTGTTTCGACTTAAGGATGTTTCGACTTACGGGTGTTTCGGCTTACGAGTGTTTCGACTTACGAGTGTTTTGACTTACGAGTGTTCTGACTTACGAGTGTTCTGACTTATGAGTGTTCCGACTTACGAGTGTTCCGACTTACGAGTGTTTCGGCTTATGAGTGTTTCGACTTACGGGCGTTTCGACTTACGGGTGTTTCGACTTACAAGTTTTTTGACTTACGAGTGTTCTGACTTACGAGTGTTCTGACTTACGAGTGTTCCGACTTACGACTGTTTCGACTTACGAGTGTTTTGACTTACGAGTGTTCCGACTTACGAGTGTTTCGGCTTACGGGTGTTTCGACGTACGAGTATTTTTGGCTTACGAGTGTTTCGACTTACGAGTGTTTTGAATTACGATTGTTTCGGCTTACGAGTGTTTCGACTTACGAGTATTTCGACTTACGAGTGTTTTGACTTATGGGTGTTTGACATACGAGTGTTTCGATACGAATGCTCTGACCTACGAGTGTTCTGACTTACGAGTGTTCTGACTTACGAGTGTTCTGACTTACGGGTGTTCTGACTTACGTGTGTTCCGACTTACGAGTGTTTCGGCTATGGGTGTTTCGACTTACGAGTGTTTCGACTTACGAATGTTTTGGCTTACGAGTGTTTCGGCTTACGAGTGTATCGACTTACGAATGTTTTGGCTTACGAGTGTTTCGGCTTACGGGTGTTTCGACTTACGAGTGTTTCGACTTACGAGTGTTTTGACTTACGGTGTTTCGGCTTATGAGTTATTCGACATACGAGTGTTTCGACTTACGGGTGTTTCGACTTACGGGTGTTTCGACTTATGAGTGTTTCGACTTACGAGTGTTCTGACTTACGAGTGTGCTGACTTACGAGTGTTCCGACTTACGAGTGTTTAGGTTTACGAGTGTTTCGACACATGAGTGTTTTGACTTACGGGTGTTTCGACTTACGGGTGTTTCGACTTACGAGTGTTTCGGCTTACGAGTGTTTCGACTTACTAATGTTTTTACTTACGAGTGTTTCGGTGTACGAGTGTTTCGACTTAAGGATGTTTCGATTTACGAGTGTTTCGACTTACGAGTGTTTCGGCTTACGTGAGTTTCGACTTAAGAGTGTTCTGATTTACGAGTGTTCTGACTTGCGGGTGTTCTGATTTACGAGTGTTCCGACTTACGAGTGTTTCGGCTTATGAGTGTTTCGACTTACGAGTGTTTCGGCTTACGAGTGTTTCACCTTATGGCTGTTTCGACTTACGAGTGTTTTTACTTATGGTGTTTCGGCTTCCGAGTGTTTCGACATACGAGTGTTTTGACTTACGGGTGTTTCGGCTTACGAGTGTTTCGACTTACGAGTGTTTCGGCTTACGAGTGTTTCGACTTACTAATGTTTTTACTTACGAGTGTTTCGGCGTACGAGAGTTTTGACTTACGAGTGTTTCGACTTACGAGTGTTTCGACTTACGAGTATTTTGACTTACGAATGTTTTGACTTACGGGTGTTTCGGCTTACGAGTGTTTCGACTTACGAGTCTTTCGGCTTACGAGTGTTTCGACTTACTAATGTTTTTACTTACGAGTGTTTCGGCGTACGAGTGTTTCGACTTACGAGTGTTTCGACTTACGGGTGTTTTGACTTACGGGTGTTTCGGCTTACGAGTGTTTTGACTTAAGGGTGTTTCGACTTACGAGTGTTCTGATTTACGGATGTTTCGACATACGAGTGTTCAGACTTACGAGTGTTCCGACTTACGAGTGTTTCGGCTTACGAGTGTTTCGGCTCACGAGTGTTTCGACTTACGAGTGTTTTGACTTATTGGTGTTATGACATACGAGTGTTTCGATACGAGTGTTTCGACTTACGAGTGTTCTGACTTACGAGTGTTCTAACTTACGAGTGTTCAGACTTACGAGTGTTCTGACTTACGAGTGTTCCGACTTACGAGTGTTTCGGCTCACGAGTGTTTCGGCTTACGAGTGTTTCGACTTACGAAAATAACAAATAGACGCGGTTTCAAATCTCTATGCTTTTCAAATTCATTACATTAATCTTTATTTATACGTTTCGCTTTACGAGTGTTTTGACTTACGAGTGTTTCGACTTACGAGTGTTTCGGCTTACGAGTGTTTTGACTTACGAGTGTTTTGACTTACATGTGTTTCGACTTACGCGTGTTTCGACTTACGAGTGTTTCGACTTGCGAGTGTTTCGACTACGGGTGTTTCGACTTACGAATGTTTTGACTTATGGATGTTTTGACTTACGGGTGTTTCGGCTTACGAGTGTTTCGACTTACGAGTGTTTCGACTTACGAGTGTTTTGACTTACGGGTGTTTTGACTTACGGTGTTTCGGCTTACGAGTGTTTCGACTTACGAGTGTTTCGACTTACGGGTGTTTTGACATACGAGTGTTTCGATACGAGTGTTCTGACTTACGAGTGTTCTGACTTACGAGTGTTCTGACTTACGAGTGTTCTGACTTACGAGTGTTCTGACATACGTGTGTTCTGACTTACGAGTGTTCCGATTTACGAGTGTTTCGGCTTATGAGTGTTTCAACTCACGTATGTTTTTGCTTACGGGTGTTTCGACTTACGAATGTTTTTGCTTACGAGTGTTTCGACTTACGAAAATAACAAATAGACGCGGTTTCAAATCTCTATGCTTTTCAAATTCATTACATTAATCTTTATTTACACGTTTCGCTTTACGAGTGTTTCGACTTACGAGTGCTTCGACTTACGAGTGTTTCGACTTACGAGTGTTTCGACTTACGAGTGTTTCGACTTACGAGTGTTTCGACTTACGAGTGTTTTGACTTACGAGTGTTCTGACTTACGAGTGTTCTGACTTACGAGTGTTTCGACTTACGAGTGTTCTGACTTACGAGTGTTCCGACTTACGAGTGTTTCGACTTACGAGTGTTTCGACTTACGAGTGTTTCGACTTACGAGTGTTTCGGCTTACGAGTGTTTTGACTTACGAGTGTTCTGACTACGAGTGTTCTGACTTACGAGTGTTTCGGCTTATGAGTGTTTCGACTCACGAGTGTTTCGGCTTATGAGTGTTTCGACTTACGAGTGTTTCGGCTTACGAGTGTTTCGACTTACGAGTGTTTAGACTTACGAGTGTTTCGACTTACGGGTGTTTCGACTTACGAGTGTTTCGACTACGAGTGTTTCGACTTACGAGTGTTTCGGCTTACGAGTGTTTCGACATACGGGTGTTTCGACTTACGGTGTTTCGGCTTACGAGTGTTTGGACTTACGAGTGTTCTGACTTACGAGTGTTCTGACTTATGAGTGTTCTGACTTACGAGTGTTCTGACTTACGAGTGTTCCGACTTACGAGTGTTTCGGCTTACGAGTGTTTCGGCTTACGAGTGTTTCGACTTACGAATGTTTCGACTTACGAGTGTTTCGACTTACGAGTGTTTAGGTTTACGAGTGTTTCGACACATGAGTGTTTTGACTTACGGGTGTTTCGACTTACGGGTGTTTCGACTTATGAGTGTTTCGACTTACGAGTGTTCTGACTTACGAGTGTGCTGACTTACGAGTGTTCCGACTTACGAGTGTTTAGGTTTACGAGTGTTTCGACACATGAGTGTTTTGACTTACGGGTGTTTCGACTTACGGGTGTTTCGACTTACGAGTGTTTCGGCTTACGAGTGTTTCGACTTACTAATGTTTTTACTTACGAGTGTTTCGGTGTACGAGTGATTCGACTTAAGGATGTTTCGATTTACGAGTGTTTCGACTTACGAGTGTTTCGGCTTACGTGAGTTTCGACTTAAGAGTGTTCTGATTTACGAGTGTTCTGACTTGCGGGTGTTCTGATTTACGAGTGTTCCGACTTACGAGTGTTTCGGCTTATGAGTGTTTCGACTTACGAGTGTTTCGGCTTACGAGTGTTTCACCTTATGGCTGTTTCGACTTACGAGTGTTTTTACTTATGGTGTTTCGGCTTCCGAGTGTTTCGACATACGAGTGTTTTGACTTACGGGTGTTTCGGCTTACGAGTGTTTCGACTTACGAGTGTTTCGGCTTACGAGTGTTTCGACTTACTAATGTTTTTACTTACGAGTGTTTCGGCGTACGAGAGTTTTGATTTACGAGTGTTTCGACTTACGAGTGTTTCGACCTACGAGTATTTTGACTTACGAATGTTTTGACTTACGGGTGTTTCGGCTTACGAGTGTTTCGACTTACGAGTCTTTCGGCTTACGAGTGTTTCGACTTACTAATGTTTTTACTTACGAGTGTTTCGGCGTACGAGTGTTTCGACTTACGAGTGTTTCGACTTACGAGTGTTTTGACTTAAGGGTGTTTCGACTTACGAGTATTTTGGGCTTACGAATGTTTCGACTTACGAGTGTTTTGACTTACGAGTGTTCTGATTTACGGATGTTTCGACATACGAGTGTTCAGACTTACGAGTGTTCCGACTTACGAGTGTTTCGGCTTACGAGTGTTTCGGCTCACGAGTGTTTCGACTTACGAGTATTTCGACTTACGAGTGTTTTGACTTACGGTGTTTCGGCTTACGAGTGTTTCGACTTACGAGTGTTTTGACTTACTGGTGTTATGACATACGAGTGTTTCGATACGAGTGTTTCGACTTACGAGTGTTCTGACTTACGAGTATTTCGACTTACGAGTGTTTTGACTTATGGGTGTTTGACATACGAGTGTTTCGATACGAATGCTCTGACCTACGAGTGTTCTGACTTACGAGTGTTCTGACTTACGAGTGTTCTGACTTACGGGTGTTCTAACTTACGTGTGTTCCGACTTACGAGTGTTTCGGCTATGGGTGTTTCGACTTACGAGTGTTTCGACTTACGAATGTTTTGGCTTACGAGTGTTTCGGCTTACGAGTGTATCGACTTACGAATGTTTTGGCTTACGAGTGTTTCGGCTTACGGGTGTTTCGACTTACGAGTGTTTCGACTTACGAGTGTTTTGACTTACGGTGTTTCGGCTTATGAGTTATTCGACATACGAGTGTTTCGACTTACGGGTGTTTCGACTTACGGGTGTTTCGACTTATGAGTGTTTCGACTTACGAGTGTTCTGACTTACGAGTGTGCTGACTTACGAGTGTTCCGACTTACGAGTGTTTAGGTTTACGAGTGTTTCGACACATGAGTGTTTTGACTTACGGGTGTTTCGACTTACGGGTGTTTCGACTTACGAGTGTTTCGGCTTACGAGTGTTTCGACTTACTAATGTTTTTACTTACGAGTGTTTCGGTGTACGAGTGTTTCGACTTAAGGATGTTTCGATTTACGAGTGTTTCGACTTACGAGTGTTTCGGCTTACGTGAGTTTCGACTTAAGAGTGTTCTGATTTACGAGTGTTCTGACTTGCGGGTGTTCTGATTTACGAGTGTTCCGACTTACGAGTGTTTCGGCTTATGAGTGTTTCGACTTACGAGTGTTTCGGCTTACGAGTGTTTCACCTTATGGCTGTTTCGACTTACGAGTGTTTTTACTTATGGTGTTTCGGCTTCCGAGTGTTTCGACATACGAGTGTTTTGACTTACGGGTGTTTCGGCTTACGAGTGTTTCGACTTACGAGTGTTTCGGCTTACGAGTGTTTCGACTTACTAATGTTTTTACTTACGAGTGTTTCGGCGTACGAGAGTTTTGACTTACGAGTGTTTCGACTTACGAGTGTTTCGACTTACGAGTATTTTGACTTACGAATGTTTTGACTTACGGGTGTTTCGGCTTACGAGTGTTTCGACTTACGAGTCTTTCGGCTTACGAGTGTTTCGACTTACTAATGTTTTTACTTACGAGTGTTTCGGCGTACGAGTGTTTCGACTTACGAGTGTTTCGACTTACGGGTGTTTTGACTTACGGGTGTTTCGGCTTACGAGTGTTTTGACTTAAGGGTGTTTCGACTTACGAGTATTTTGGGCTTACGAGTGTTTCGACTTACGAGTGTTCTGATTTACGGATGTTTCGACATACGAGTGTTCAGACTTACGAGTGTTCCGACTTACGAGTGTTTCGGCTTACGAGTGTTTCGGCTCACGAGTGTTTCGACTTACGAGTGTTTTGACTTATTGGTGTTATGACATACGAGTGTTTCGATACGAGTGTTTCGACTTACGAGTGTTCTGACTTACGAGTGTTCTAACTTACGAGTGTTCAGACTTACGAGTGTTCTGACTTACGAGTGTTCCGACTTACGAGTGTTTCGGCTCACGAGTGTTTCGGCTTACGAGTGTTTCGACTTACGAAAATAACAAATAGACGCGGTTTCAAATCTCTATGCTTTTCAAATTCATTACATTAATCTTTATTTATACGTTTCGCTTTACGAGTGTTTTGACTTACGAGTGTTTCGACTTACGAGTGTTTCGGCTTACGAGTGTTTTGACTTACGAGTGTTTTGACTTACATGTGTTTCGACTTACGCGTGTTTCGACTTACGAGTGTTTCGACTTGCGAGTGTTTCGACTACGGGTGTTTCGACTTACGAATGTTTTGACTTATGGATGTTTTGACTTACGGGTGTTTCGGCTTACGAGTGTTTCGACTTACGAGTGTTTCGACTTACGAGTGTTTTGACTTACGGGTGTTTTGACTTACGGTGTTTCGGCTTACGAGTGTTTCGACTTACGAGTGTTTCGACTTACGGGTGTTTTGACATACGAGTGTTTCGATACGAGTGTTCTGACTTACGAGTGTTCTGACTTACGAGTGTTCTGACTTACGAGTGTTCTGACTTACGAGTGTTCTGACATACGTGTGTTCTGACTTACGAGTGTTCCGATTTACGAGTGTTTCGGCTTATGAGTGTTTCAACTCACGTATGTTTTTGCTTACGGGTGTTTCGACTTACGAATGTTTTTGCTTACGAGTGTTTCGACTTACGAAAATAACAAATAGACGCGGTTTCAAATCTCTATGCTTTTCAAATTCATTACATTAATCTTTATTTACACGTTTCGCTTTACGAGTGTTTCGACTTACGAGTGCTTCGACTTACGAGTGTTTCGACTTACGAGTGTTTCGACTTACGAGTGTTTCGACTTACGAGTGTTTCGACTTACGAGTGTTTTGACTTACGAGTGTTCTGACTTACGAGTGTTCTGACTTACGAGTGTTTCGACTTACGAGTGTTCTGACTTACGAGTGTTCCGACTTACGAGTGTTTCGACTTACGAGTGTTTCGACTTACGAGTGTTTCGACTTACGAGTGTTTCGGCTTACGAGTGTTTTGACTTACGAGTGTTCTGACTACGAGTGTTCTGACTTACGAGTGTTTCGGCTTATGAGTGTTTCGACTCACGAGTGTTTCGGCTTATGAGTGTTTCGACTTACGAGTGTTTCGGCTTACGAGTGTTTCGACTTACGAGTGTTTAGACTTACGAGTGTTTCGACTTACGGGTGTTTCGACTTACGAGTGTTTCGACTACGAGTGTTTCGACTTACGAGTGTTTCGGCTTACGAGTGTTTCGACATACGGGTGTTTCGACTTACGGTGTTTCGGCTTACGAGTGTTTGGACTTACGAGTGTTCTGACTTACGAGTGTTCTGACTTATGAGTGTTCTGACTTACGAGTGTTCTGACTTACGAGTGTTCCGACTTACGAGTGTTTCGGCTTACGAGTGTTTCGGCTTACGAGTGTTTCGACTTACGAGTGTTTAGGTTTACGAGTGTTTCGACACATGAGTGTTTTGACTTACGGGTGTTTCGACTTACGGGTGTTTCGACTTATGAGTGTTTCGACTTACGAGTGTTCTGACTTACGAGTGTGCTGACTTACGAGTGTTCCGACTTACGAGTGTTTAGGTTTACGAGTGTTTCGACACATGAGTGTTTTGACTTACGGGTGTTTCGACTTACGGGTGTTTCGACTTACGAGTGTTTCGGCTTACGAGTGTTTCGACTTACTAATGTTTTTACTTACGAGTGTTTCGGTGTACGAGTGATTCGACTTAAGGATGTTTCGATTTACGAGTGTTTCGACTTACGAGTGTTTCGGCTTACGTGAGTTTCGACTTAAGAGTGTTCTGATTTACGAGTGTTCTGACTTGCGGGTGTTCTGATTTACGAGTGTTCCGACTTACGAGTGTTTCGGCTTATGAGTGTTTCGACTTACGAGTGTTTCGGCTTACGAGTGTTTCACCTTATGGCTGTTTCGACTTACGAGTGTTTTTACTTATGGTGTTTCGGCTTCCGAGTGTTTCGACATACGAGTGTTTTGACTTACGGGTGTTTCGGCTTACGAGTGTTTCGACTTACGAGTGTTTCGGCTTACGAGTGTTTCGACTTACTAATGTTTTTACTTACGAGTGTTTCGGCGTACGAGAGTTTTGATTTACGAGTGTTTCGACTTACGAGTGTTTCGACTTACGAGTATTTTGACTTACGAATGTTTTGACTTACGGGTGTTTCGGCTTACAAGTGTTTCGACTTACGAGTCTTTCGGCTTACGAGTGTTTCGACTTACTAATGTTTTTACTTACGAGTGTTTCGGCGTACGAGTGTTTCGACTTACGAGTGTTTCGACTTACGAGTGTTTTGACTTAAGGGTGTTTCGACTTACGAGTATTTTGGGCTTACGAATGTTTCGACTTACGAGTGTTTTGACTTACGAGTGTTCTGATTTACGGATGTTTCGACATACGAGTGTTCAGACTTACGAGTGTTCCGACTTACGAGTGTTTCGGCTTACGAGTGTTTCGGCTCACGAGTGTTTCGACTTACGAGTATTTCGACTTACGAGTGTTTTGACTTACGGTGTCTCGGCTTACGAGTGTTTCGACTTACGAGTGTTTTGACTTACTGGTGTTATGACATACGAGTGTTTCGATACGAGTGTTTCGACTTACGAGTGTTCTGACTTACGAGTGTTCTAACTTACGAGTGTTCTGACTTACGAGTGTTCTGACTTACGAGTGTTCCGACTTACGAGTGTTTCGGCTCACGAGTGTTTCGGCTTACGAGTGTTTCGACTTACGAAAATAACAAATAGACGCGGTTTCAAATCTCTATGCTTTTCAAATTCATTACATTAATCTTTATTTATACGTTTCGCTTTACGAGTATTTTGACTTACGAGTGTTTCGACTTACGAGTGTTTCGGCTTACGAGTGTTTTGACTTACGAGTGTTTTGACTTACATGTGTTTCGACTTACGCGTGTTTCGACTTACGAGTGTTTCGACTTGCGAGTGTTTCGACTTACGAGTGTTTTGACTTACGGGTGTTTTGACTTACGGTGTTTCGGCTTACGAGTGTTTCGACTTACGAGTGTTTCGACTTACGGGTGTTTTGACATACGAGTGTTTCGATACGAGTGTTCTGACTTACGAGTGTTCTGACTTACGAGTGTTCTAACTTACGAGTGTTCTGACTTACGAGTGTTCTGACTTACGAGTGTTCCGACTTACGAGTGTTTCGGCTCACGAGTGTTTCGGCTTACGAGTGTTTCGACTTACGAAAATAACAAATAGACGCGGTTTCAAATCTCTATGCTTTTCAAATTCATTACATTAATCTTTATTTATACGTTTCGCTTTACGAGTGTTTTGACTTACGAGTGTTTCGACTTACGAGTGTTTCGGCTTACGAGTGTTTTGACTTACGAGTGTTTTGACTTACATGTGTTTCGACTTACGCGTGTTTCGACTTACGAGTGTTTCGACTTGCGAGTGTTTCGACTACGGGTGTTTCGACTTACGAATGTTTTGACTTACGGATGTTTTGACTTACGGGTGTTTCGGCTTACGAGTGTTTCGACTTACGAGTGTTTCGACTTACGAGTGTTTTGACTTACGGGTGTTTTGACTTACGGTGTTTCGGCTTACGAGTGTTTCGACTTACGAGTGTTTCGACTTACGGGTGTTTTGACATACGAGTGTTTCGATACGAGTGTTCTGACTTACGAGTGTTCTGACTTACGAGTGTTCTGACTTACGAGTGTTCTGACATACGTGTGTTCTGACTTACGAGTGTTCCGATTTACGAGTGTTTCGGCTTATGAGTGTTTCAACTCACGTATGTTTTTGCTTACGGGTGTTTCGACTTACGAATGATTTGCTTACGAGTGTTTCGACTTACGAAAATAACAAATAGACGCGGTTTCAAATCTCTATGCTTTTCAAATTCATTACATTAATCTTTATTTACACGTTTCGCTTTACGAGTGTTTCGACTTACGAGTGCTTCGGCTTACGAGTGTTTCGACTTACGAGTGTTTCGACTTACGAGTGTTTCGACTTACGAGTGTTTCGACTTACGAGTGTTTTGACTTACGAGTGTTCTGACTTACGAGTGTTCTGACTTACGAGTGTTTCGACTTACGAGTGTTCTGACTTACGAGTGTTCCGACTTACGAGTGTTTCGACTTACGAGTGTTTCGACTTACGAGTGTTTCGACTTACGAGTGTTTCGGCTTACGAGTGTTTTGACTTACGAGTGTTCTGACTACGAGTGTTCTGACTTACGAGTGTTTCGGCTTATGAGTGTTTCGACTCACGAGTGTTTCGGCTTATGAGTGTTTCGACTTACGAGTGTTTCGGCTTACGAGTGTTTCGACTTACGAGTGTTTCGGCTTACGAGTGTTTCGACATACGGGTGTTTCGACTTACGGTGTTTCGGCTTACGAGTGTTTCGACTTACGAGTGTTCTGACTTACGAGTGTTCTGACTTATGAGTGTTCTGACTTACGAGTGTTCTGACTTACGAGTGTTCCGACTTACGAGTGTTTCGGCTTACGAGTGTTTCGGCTTACGAGTGTTTCGACTTACGAATGTTTCGACTTACGAGTGTTTCGACTTACGAGTGTTTAGGTTTACGAGTGTTTCGACGCATGAGTGTTTTGACTTACGGGTGTTTCGACTTACGGGTGTTTCGGCTTATGAGTGTTTCGACTTACGAGTGTTTCGGCTTACGAGTGTTTCGCCTTATGGGTGTTTCGACTTACGAGTGTTTTTACTTACGGTGTTTCGGCTTCCGAGTGTTTCGACATACGAGTGTTTTGACTTACGGGTGTTTCGGCTTACGAGTGTTTCGACTTACGAGTGTTTCGGCTTACGAGTGTTTCGACTTACTAATGTTTTTACTTACGAGTGTTTCGGCGTACGAGTGTTTTGACTTACGAGTGTTTCGACTTACGAGTGTTTCGACTTACGAGTGTTTTGACTTACGAATGTTTTGACTTACGGGTGTTTCGGCTTACGAGTGTTTCGACTTACGAGTCTTTCGGCTTACGAGTGTTTCGATTTACTAATGTTTTTACTTACGAGTGTTTCGGCGTACGAGTGTTTCGACTTACGGGTGTTTTGACTTACGGGTGTTTCGGCTTACGAGTGTTTTGACTTAAGGGTGTTTCGACTTACGAGTATTTTTGGCTTACGAGTGTTTCGACTTACGAGTGTTTTGAATTACGAGTGTTCTTATTTACGGATGTTTCGACTTACGAGTGTTTCGACTTACGAGTGTTTTGACTTACGGTGTTTCGGCTTACGAGTGTTTCGACTTACGAGTGTTTTGACTTACTGGTGTTTTGACATACGAGTGTTTCGATACGAGTGTTTCGACTTACGAGTGTTCTGACTTACGAGTGTTCTAACTTACGAGTGTTCTGACTTACGAGTGTTCTGACTTACGAGTGTTCCGACTTACGAGTGTTTCGGCTCACGAGTGTTTCGGCTTACGAGTGTTTCGACTTACGAAAATAACAAATAGACGCGGTTTCAAATCTCTATGCTTTTCAAATTCATTACATTAATCTTTATTTATACGTTTCGCTTTACGAGTGTTTCGACTTACGAGTGTTTCGACTTACGAGTGTTTCGGCTTACGAGTGTTTTGACTTAAGAGTGTTTTGACTTACATGTGTTTCGACTTACGTGTGTTTCGACTTACGAGTGTTTCGACTTGCGAGTGTTTCGACTACGGGTGTTTCGACTTACGAATGTTTTGACTTACGGATGTTTTGACTTACGGGTGTTTCGGCTTACGAGTGTTTCAACTTACGAGTGTTTCGACTTACGAGTGTTTTGACTTACGAGTGTTTCGGCTTACGATTGTTTCGACTTACGAATGTTTTTGCTTACGAGTGTTTCGACTTACGAGTGTTTTGATTTACGGTGTTTCGGCTTACGAGTGTTTCGACTTACGAGTGTTTTGACTTACGGGTGTTTTGACATACGAGTGTTTCGATACGAGTGTTCTGACTTACGAGTGTTCTGACTTACGAGTGTTCTGACTTACGAGTGTTCTGACATACGTGTGTTCTGACTTACGAGTGTTCCGATTTACGAGTGTTTCGGCTTATGAGTGTTTCGACTTACGAATGTTTTTGCTTACGGGTGTTTCGACTTACGAATGTTTTTGCTTACGAGTGTTTCGGCTTACGAGTGTTTCGACTTACGATAATAACAAATAGACGCGGTTTCAAATCTCTATGCTTTTCAAATTCATTACATTAATCTTTATTTACACGTTTCGCTTTACGAGTGTTTCGACTTACGAGTGTTTCGACTTACGAGTGTTTCGACTTACGAGTGTTTCGACTTACGAGTGTTTCGGCTTATGAGTGTTTCGACTCACGAGTGTTTCGGCTTATGAGTGTTTCGACTTACGAGTGTTTCGGCTTACGAGTGTTTCGACTTACGAGTGTTTCGACTTACGAGTGTTTCGACTTACGGGTGTTTCGACTTACGAGTGTTTCGACTACGAGTGTTTCGACTTACGAGTGTTTCGGCTTACGAGTGTTTCGACTTACTAATGTTTTTACTTACGAGTGTTTCGGTGTACGAGTGTTTCGACTTAAGGATGTTTCGATTTACGAGTGTTTCGACTTACGAGTGTTTCGGCTTACGTGAGTTTCGACTTAAGAGTGTTCTGATTTACGAGTGTTCTGACTTGCGGGTGTTCTGATTTACGAGTGTTCCGACTTACGAGTGTTTCGGCTTATGAGTGTTTCGACTTACGAGTGTTTCGGCTTACGAGTGTTTCACCTTATGGGTGTTTCGACTTATGAGTGTTTTTACTTATGGTGTTTCGGCTTCCGAGTGTTTCGACATACGAGTGTTTTGACTTACGGGTGTTTCGGCTTACGAGTGTTTCGACTTACGAGTGTTTCGGCTTACGAGTGTTTCGACTTACTAATGTTTTTACTTACGAGTGTTTCGGCGTACGAGAGTTTTGACTTACGAGTGTTTCGACTTACGAGTATTTCGACTTACGAGTATTTTGACTTACGAATGTTTTGACTTACGGGTGTTTCGGCTTACGAGTGTTTCGACTTACGAGTCTTTCGGCTTACGGGTGTTTCGACTTACTAATGTTTTTACTTACGAGTGTTTCGGCGTACGAGTGTTTCGACTTACGAGTGTTTCGACTTACGGGTGTTTTGACTTACGGGTGTTTCGGCTTACGAGTGTTTTGACTTAAGGGTGTTTCGACTTACGAGTATTTTGGGCTTACGAGTGTTTCGACTTACGAGTGTTTTGACTTACGAGTGTTCTGATTTACGGATGTTTCGACATACGAGTGTTCAGACTTACGAGTGTTCCGACTTACGAGTGTTTCGGCTTACGAGTGTTTCGGCTCACGAGTGTTTCGACTTACGAGTGTTTCGACTTACGAGTGTTTTGACTTACGGTGTTTCGGCTTACGAGTGTTTCGACTTACGAGTGTTTTGACTTACTGGTGTTATGACATACGAGTGTTTCGATACGAGTGTTTCGACTTACGAGTGTTCTGACTTACGAGTGTTCTAACTTACGAGTGTTCTGACTTACGAGTGTTCTGACTTACGAGTGTTCCGACTTACGAGTGTTTCGGCTCACGAGTGTTTCGGCTTAGGAGTGTTTCGACTTACGAAAATAACAAATAGACGCGGTTTCAAATCTCTATGCTTTTCAAATTCATTACATTAATCTTTATTTATACGTTTCGCTTTACGAGTGTTTCGACTTACGAGTGTTTCGGCTTACGAGTGTTTTGACTTACGAGTGTTTTGACTTACATGTGTTTCGACTTACGCGTGTTTCGACTTACGAGTGTTTCGACTTAAGAGTGTTTCGGATTACGAGTGTTTTGACTTGAGGGTGGTTCGACTTACGAGTGTTTCGATACGAGTGTTTCGACTTACGAGTGTTCTGACTTACGAGTGTTCTGATTTACGGATGTTTCGACACACGAGTGTTTCGAATTACGAGTGTTTCGACTTACGAGTGTTTTGACTTACGGGTGTTTTGACATACGAGTGTTTCGATACGAGTGTTTCGACTTACGAGTGTTCTGACTTACGAGTGTTCTGACTTACGAGTGTTCTAACTTACGAGTGTTCTTACTTACGAGTGTTCCGACTTACGAGTGTTCCGACTTATGAGTGTTTCGGCTTACGAGTGTTTTAATTTACGAGTGTTTTGACTTACGGGTGCTTCGACTTACGCGTGTTTCGACTTACGAGTGTTTCGACTTACGAGTGTTTCGACTTACGATTGTTTCGGCTTACGAGTGTTTTGACTTACGAGTGTTCTGACTACGAGTGTTCTGACTTACGGGTGTTCTGACTTACGAGTGTTCCGACTTACGAGTGTTTCGGCTTATGAGTGTTTCGACTTACGAGTGCTTCGACTTACGAGTGTTTCGGCTTACGGGTGTTTCGACTTACGAATGTTTTTGCTTACGAGTGTTTCGGCTTACGACTGTTTAGGCTTATGAGTGTTTCGACTTACGAGTGTTTTGACTTACGGGTGTTTTGACATACGAGTGTTTCGATACGAGTGTTCTGACTTACGAGTGTTTCCGCTTACGAGTGTTTCGGCTTACGAGTGTTTCGACTTACTAATGTTTTTACTTACGAGTGTTTCGGTGTACGAGTGTTTCGACTTAAGGATGTTTCGACTTACGGGTGTTTCGGCTTACGAGTGTTTCGACTTACGAGTGTTTTGACTTACGAGTGTTCTGACTTACGAGTGTTCTGACTTATGAGTGTTCCGACTTACGAGTGTTCCGACTTACGAGTGTTTCGGCTTATGAGTGTTTCGACTTACGGGCGTTTCGACTTACGGGTGTTTCGACTTACAAGTTTTTTGACTTACGAGTGTTCTGACTTACGAGTGTTCTGACTTACGAGTGTTCCGACTTACGACTGTTTCGACTTACGAGTGTTTTGACTTACGAGTGTTCCGACTTACGAGTGTTTCGGCTTACGGGTGTTTCGACGTACGAGTATTTTTGGCTTACGAGTGTTTCGACTTACGAGTGTTTTGAATTACGATTGTTTCGGCTTACGAGTGTTTCGACTTACGAGTATTTCGACTTACGAGTGTTTTGACTTATGGGTGTTTGACATACGAGTGTTTCGATACGAATGCTCTGACCTACGAGTGTTCTGACTTACGAGTGTTCTGACTTACGAGTGTTCTGACTTACGGGTGTCCTGACTTACGTGTGTTCCGACTTACGAGTGTTTCGGCTATGGGTGTTTCGACTTACGAGTGTTTCGACTTACGAATGTTTTGGCTTACGAGTGTTTCGGCTTACGAGTGTATCGACTTACGAATGTTTTGGCTTACGAGTGTTTCGGCTTACGGGTGTTTCGACTTACGAGTGTTTCGACTTACGAGTGTTTTGACTTACGGTGTTTCGGCTTATGAGTTATTCGACATACGAGTGTTTCGACTTACGGGTGTTTCGACTTACGGGTGTTTCGACTTATGAGTGTTTCGACTTACGAGTGTTCTGACTTACGAGTGTGCTGACTTACGAGTGTTCCGACTTACGAGTGTTTAGGTTTACGAGTGTTTCGACACATGAGTGTTTTGACTTACGGGTGTTTCGACTTACGGGTGTTTCGACTTACGAGTGTTTCGGCTTACGAGTGTTTCGACTTACTAATGTTTTGACTTACGGGTGTTTCGGCTTACGAGTGTTTTGACTTAAGGGTGTTTCGACTTACGAGTATTTTTGGCTTACGAGTGTTTCGACTTACGAGTGTTTTGAATTACGAGTGTTCTTATTTACGGATGTTTCGACATACGAGTGTTCAGACTTACGAGTGTTCCGACTTACGAGTGTTTCGGCTTACGAGTGTTTCGGCTAAAGAGTGTTTCGACTTACGAGTGTTTCGACTTACGAGTGTTTCGACTTACGAGTGTTTCGACTTACGAGTGTTTCGACTTACGAGTGTTTTGACTTACGGTGTTTCGGCTTACGAGTGTTTCGACTTACGAGTGTTTTGACTTACTGGTGTTTTGACATACGAGTGTTTCGATACGAGTGTTTCGACTTACGAGTGTTCTGACTTACGAGTGTTCTAACTTACGAGTGTTCTGACTTACGAGTGTTCTGACTTACGAGTGTTCCGACTTACGAGTGTTTCGGCTCACGAGTGTTTCGGCTTACGAGTGTTTCGACTTACGAAAATAACAAATAGACGCGGTTTCAAATCTCTATGCTTTTCAAATTCATTACATTAATCTTTATTTATACGTTTCGCTTTACGAGTGTTTCGACTTACGAGTGTTTCGACTTACGAGTGTTTCGGCTTACGAGTGTTTTGACTTACGAGTGTTTTGACTTACATGTGTTTCGACTTACGCGTGTTTCGACTTACGAGTGTTTCGACTTGCGAGTGTTTCGACTACGGGTGTTTCGACTTACGAATGTTTTGACTTACGGATGTTTTGACTTACGGGTGTTTCGGCTTACGAGTGTTTCGACTTACGAGTGTTTCGACTTACGAGTGTTTTGACTTACGAGTGTTTCGGCTTACGATTGTTTCGACTTACGAATGTTTTTGCTTACGAGTGTTTCGACTTACGAGTGTTTTGATTTACGGTGTTTCGGCTCACGAGTGTTTCGACTTACGAGTGTTTTGACTTACGGGTGTTTTGACATACGAGTGTTTCGATACGAGTGTTCTGACTTACGAGTGTTCTGACTTACGAGTGTTCTGACTTACGAGTGTTCTGACATACGTGTGTTCTGACTTACGAGTGTTCCGATTTACGAGTGTTTCGGCTTATGAGTGTTTCGACTTACGAATGTTTTTGCTTACGGGTGTTTCGACTTACGAATGTTTTTGCTTACGAGTGTTTCGGCTTACGAGTGTTTCGACTTACGATAATAACAAATAGACGCGGTTTCAAATCTCTATGCTTTTCAAATTCATTACATTAATCTTTATTTACACGTTTCGCTTTACGAGTGTTTCGACTTACGAGTGTTTCGACTTACGAGTGTTTCGACTTACGAGTGTTTCGACTTACGAGTGTTCTGACTTACGAGTGTTCTGACTTACGAGTGTTTCGACTTACGAGTGTTCTGACTTACGAGTGTTCTGACTTACGAGTGTTCCGACTTACGAGTGTTTAGACTTACGAGTGTTTCGACTTACGAGTGTTTCGACTTACGAGTGTTTCGGCTTACGAGTGTTTTGACTTACGAGTGTTCTGACTACGAGTGTTCTGACTTACGAGTGTTTCGGCTTATGAGTGTTTCGACTCACGAGTGTTTCGGCTTATGAGTGTTTCGACTTACGAGTGTTTCGGCTTACGAGTGTTTCGACTTACGAGTGTTTCGACTTACGAGTGTTTCGACTTACGGGTGTTTCGACTTACAAGTTTTTTGACTTACGAGTGTTCTGACTTACGAGTGTTCTGACTTACGAGTGTTCCGACTTACGACTGTTTCGACTTACGAGTGTTTTGACTTACGAGTGTTCCGACTTACGAGTGTTTCGGCTTACGGGTGTTTCGACGTACGAGTATTTTTGGCTTACGAGTGTTTCGACTTACGAGTGTTTTGAATTACGATTGTTTCGGCTTACGAGTGTTTCGACTTACGAGTATTTCGACTTACGAGTGTTTTGACTTATGGGTGTTTGACATACGAGTGTTTCGATACGAATGCTCTGACCTACGAGTGTTCTGACTTACGAGTGTTCTGACTTACGAGTGTTCTGACTTACGGGTGTCCTGACTTACGTGTGTTCCGACTTACGAGTGTTTCGGCTATGGGTGTTTCGACTTACGAGTGTTTCGACTTACGAATGTTTTGGCTTACGAGTGTTTCGGCTTACGAGTGTATCGACTTACGAATGTTTTGGCTTACGAGTGTTTCGGCTTACGGGTGTTTCGACTTACGAGTGTTTCGACTTACGAGTGTTTTGAGTTACGGTGTTTCGGCTTATGAGTTATTCGACATACGAGTGTTTCGACTTACGGGTGTTTCGACTTACGGGTGTTTCGACTTATGAGTGTTTCGACTTACGAGTGTTCTGACTTACGAGTGTGCTGACTTACGAGTGTTCCGACTTACGAGTGTTTAGGTTTACGAGTGTTTCGACACATGAGTGTTTTGACTTACGGGTGTTTCGACTTACGGGTGTTTCGACTTACGAGTGTTTCGGCTTACGAGTGTTTCGACTTACTAATGTTTTGACTTACGGGTGTTTCGGCTTACGAGTGTTTTGACTTAAGGGTGTTTCGACTTACGAGTATTTTTGGCTTACGAGTGTTTCGACTTACGAGTGTTTTGAATTACGAGTGTTCTTATTTACGGATGTTTCGACATACGAGTGTTCAGACTTACGAGTGTTCCGACTTACGAGTGTTTCGGCTTACGAGTGTTTCGGCTAAAGAGTGTTTCGACTTACGAGTGTTTCGACTTACGAGTGTTTCGACTTACGAGTGTTTCGACTTACGAGTGTTTCGACTTACGAGTGTTTTGACTTACGGTGTTTCGGCTTACGAGTGTTTCGACTTACGAGTGTTTTGACTTACTGGTGTTTTGACATACGAGTGTTTCGATACGAGTGTTTCGACTTACGAGTGTTCTGACTTACGAGTGTTCTAACTTACGAGTGTTCTGACTTACGAGTGTTCTGACTTACGAGTGTTCCGACTTACGAGTGTTTCGGCTCACGAGTGTTTCGGCTTACGAGTGTTTCGACTTACGAAAATAACAAATAGACGCGGTTTCAAATCTCTATGCTTTTCAAATTCATTACATTAATCTTTATTTATACGTTTCGCTTTACGAGTGTTTCGACTTACGAGTGTTTCGACTTACGAGTGTTTCGGCTTACGAGTGTTTTGACTTACGAGTGTTTTGACTTACATGTGTTTCGACTTACGCGTGTTTCGACTTACGAGTGTTTCGACTTGCGAGTGTTTCGACTACGGGTGTTTCGACTTACGAATGTTTTGACTTACGGATGTTTTGACTTACGGGTGTTTCGGCTTACGAGTGTTTCGACTTACGAGTGTTTCGACTTACGAGTGTTTTGACTTACGAGTGTTTCGGCTTACGATTGTTTCGACTTACGAATGTTTTTGCTTACGAGTGTTTCGACTTACGAGTGTTTTGATTTACGGTGTTTCGGCTCACGAGTGTTTCGACTTACGAGTGTTTTGACTTACGGGTGTTTTGACATACGAGTGTTTCGATACGAGTGTTCTGACTTACGAGTGTTCTGACTTACGAGTGTTCTGACATACGTGTGTTCTGACTTACGAGTGTTCCGATTTACGAGTGTTTCGGCTTATGAGTGTTTCGACTTACGAATGTTTTTGCTTACGGGTGTTTCGACTTACGAATGTTTTTGCTTACGAGTGTTTCGGCTTACGAGTGTTTCGACTTACGATAATAACAAATAGACGCGGTTTCAAATCTCTATGCTTTTCAAATTCATTACATTAATCTTTATTTACACGTTTCGCTTTACGAGTGTTTCGACTTACGAGTGTTTCGACTTACGAGTGTTTCGACTTACGAGTGTTTCGACTTACGAGTGTTCTGACTTACGAGTGTTCTGACTTACGAGTGTTTCGACTTACGAGTGTTCTGACTTACGAGTGTTCTGACTTACGAGTGTTCCGACTTACGAGTGTTTAGACTTACGAGTGTTTCGACTTACGAGTGTTTCGACTTACGAGTGTTTCGGCTTACGAGTGTTTTGACTTACGAGTGTTCTGACTACGAGTGTTCTGACTTACGAGTGTTTCGGCTTATGAGTGTTTCGACTCACGAGTGTTTCGGCTTATGAGTGTTTCGACTTACGAGTGTTTCGGCTTACGAGTGTTTCGACTTACGAGTGTTTCGACTTACGAGTGTTTCGACTTACGGGTGTTTCGACTTACGAGTGTTTCGACTACGAGTGTTTCGACTTACGAGTGTTTCGGCTTACGAGTGTTTCGACTTACTAATGTTTTTACTTACGAGTGTTTCGGTGTACGAGT
Source organism: Eledone cirrhosa (assembly GCA_964016885.1). NCBI lineage: Eukaryota > Metazoa > Mollusca > Cephalopoda > Octopoda > Eledonidae > Eledone > Eledone cirrhosa. Next base: position 257,944,139 of record OZ024741.1, read on the forward strand.
GTTTCGACTTAAGGATGTTTCGATTTACGAGTGTTTCGACTTACGAGTGTTTCGGCTTACGTGAGTTTCGACTTAAGAGTGTTCTGATTTACGAGTGTTCTGACTTGCGGGTGTTCTGATTTACGAGTGTTCCGACTTACGAGTGTTTCGGCTTATGAGTGTTTCGACTTACGAGTGTTTCGGCTTACGAGTGTTTCACCTTATGGGTGTTTCGACTTATGAGTGTTTTTACTTATGGTGTTTCGGCTTCCGAGTGTTTCGACATACGAGTGTTTTGACTTACGGGTGTTTCGGCTTACGAGTGTTTCGACTTACGAGTGTTTCGGCTTACGAGTGTTTCGACTTACTAATGTTTTTACTTACGAGTGTTTCGGCGTACGAGAGTTTTGACTTACGAGTGTTTCGACTTACGAGTATTTCGACTTACGAGTATTTTGACTTACGAATGTTTTGACTTACGGGTGTTTCGGCTTACGAGTGTTTCGACTTACGAGTCTTTCGGCTTACGAGTGTTTCGACTTACTAATGTTTTTACTTACGAGTGTTTCGGCGTACGAGTGTTTCGACTTACGAGTGTTTCGACTTACGGGTGTTTTGACTTACGGGTGTTTCGGCTTACGAGTGTTTTGACTTAAGGGTGTTTCGACTTACGAGTATTTTGGGCTTACGAGTGTTTCGACTTACGAGTGTTTTGACTTACGAGTGTTCTGATTTACGGATGTTTCGACATACGAGTGTTCAGACTTACGAGTGTTCCGACTTACGAGTGTTTCGGCTTACGAGTGTTTCGGCTCACGAGTGTTTCGACTTACGAGTGTTTCGACTTACGAGTGTTTTGACTTACGGTGTTTCGGCTTACGAGTGTTTCGACTTACGAGTGTTTTGACTTACTGGTGTTATGACATACGAGTGTTTCGATACGAGTGTTTCGACTTACGAGTGTTCTGACTTACGAGTGTTCTAACTTACGAGTGTTCTGACTTACGAGTGTTCTGACTTACGAGTGTTCCGACTTACGAGTGTTTCGGCTCACGAGTGTTTCGGCTTAGGAGTGTTTCGACTTACGAAAATAACAAATAGACGCGGTTTCAAATCTCTATGCTTTTCAAATTCATTACATTAATCTTTATTTATACGTTTCGCTTTACGAGTGTTTCGACTTACGAGTGTTTCGGCTTACGAGTGTTTTGACTTACGAGTGTTTTGACTTACATGTGTTTCGACTTACGCGTGTTTCGACTTACGAGTGTTTCGACTTAAGAGTGTTTCGGATTACGAGTGTTTTGACTTGAGGGTGTTTCGACTTACGAGTGTTTCGATACGAGTGTTTCGACTTACGAGTGTTCTGACTTACGAGTGTTCTGATTTACGGATGTTTCGACACACGAGTGTTTCGAATTACGAATGTTTCGACTTACGAGTGTTTTGACTTACGGGTGTTTTGACATACGAGTGTTTCGATACGAGTGTTTCGACTTACGAGTGTTCTGACTTACGAGTGTTCTGACTTACGAGTGTTCTAACTTACGAGTGTTCTTACTTACGAGTGTTCCGACTTACGAGTGTTCCGACTTATGAGTGTTTCGGCTTACGAGTGTTTTAATTTACGAGTGTTTTGACTTACGGGTGCTTCGACTTACGCGTGTTTCGACTTACGAGTGTTTCGACTTACGAGTGTTTCGACTTACGATTGTTTCGGCTTACGAGTGTTTTGACTTACGAGTGTTCTGACTACGAGTGTTCTGACTTACGTGTGTTCTGACTTACGAGTGTTCCGACTTACGAGTGTTTCGGCTTATGAGTGTTTCGACTTACGAGTGCTTCGACTTACGAGTGTTTCGGCTTACGGGTGTTTCGACTTACGAATGTTTTTGCTTACGAGTGTTTCGGCTTACGACTGTTTAGGCTTATGAGTGTTTCGACTTACGAGTGTTTTGACTTACGGGTGTTTTGACATACGAGTGTTTCGATACGAGTGTTCTGACTTACGAGTGTTTCCGCTTACGAGTGTTTCGGCTTACGAGTGTTTCGACTTACTAATGTTTTTACTTACGAGTGTTTCGGTGTACGAGTGTTTCGACTTAAGGATGTTTCGACTTACGGGTGTTTCGGCTTACGAGTGTTTCGACTTACGAGTGTTTTGACTTACGAGTGTTCTGACTTACGAGTGTTCTGACTTATGAGTGTTCCGACTTACGAGTGTTCCGACTTACGAGTGTTTCGGCTTATGAGTGTTTCGACTTACGGGCGTTTCGACTTACGGGTGTTTCGACTTACAAGTTTTTTGACTTACGAGTGTTCTGACTTACGAGTGTTCTGACTTACGAGTGTTCCGACTTACGACTGTTTCGACTTACGAGTGTTTTGACTTACGAGTGTTCCGACTTACGAGTGTTTCGGCTTACGGGTGTTTCGACGTACGAGTATTTTTGGCTTACGAGTGTTTCGACTTACGAGTGTTTTGAATTACGATTGTTTCGGCTTACGAGTGTTTCGACTTACGAGTATTTCGACTTACGAGTGTTTTGACTGATGGGTGTTTGACATACGAGTGTTTCGATACGAATGCTCTGACCTACGAGTGTTCTGACTTACGAGTGTTCTGACTTACGAGTGTTCTGACTTACGGGTGTTCTGACTTACGTGTGTTCCGACTTACGAGTGTTTCGGCTATGGGTGTTTCGACTTACGAGTGTTTCGACTTACGAATGTTTTGGCTTACGAGTGTTTCGGCTTACGAGTGTATCGACTTACGAATGTTTTGGCTTACGAGTGTTTCGGCTTACGGGTGTTTCGACTTACGAGTGTTTCGACTTACGAGTGTTTTGACTTACGGTGTTTCGGCTTATGAGTTATTCGACATACGAGTGTTTCGACTTACGGGTGTTTCGACTTACGGGTGTTTCGACTTATGAGTGTTTCGACTTACGAGTGTTCTGACTTACGAGTGTGCTGACTTACGAGTGTTCCGACTTACGAGTGTTTAGGTTTACGAGTGTTTCGACACATGAGTGTTTTGACTTACGGGTGTTTCGACTTACGGGTGTTTCGACTTACGAGTGTTTCGGCTTACGAGTGTTTCGACTTACTAATGTTTTTACTTACGAGTGTTTCGGTGTACGAGTGTTTCGACTTAAGGATGTTTCGATTTACGAGTGTTTCGACTTACGAGTGTTTCGGCTTACGTGAGTTTCGACTTAAGAGTGTTCTGATTTACGAGTGTTCTGACTTGCGGGTGTTCTGATTTACGAGTGTTCCGACTTACGAGTGTTTCGGCTTATGAGTGTTTCGACTTACGAGTGTTTCGGCTTACGAGTGTTTCACCTTATGGCTGTTTCGACTTACGAGTGTTTTTACTTATGGTGTTTCGGCTTCCGAGTGTTTCGACATACGAGTGTTTTGACTTACGGGTGTTTCGGCTTACGAGTGTTTCGACTTACGAGTGTTTCGGCTTACGAGTGTTTCGACTTACTAATGTTTTTACTTACGAGTGTTTCGGCGTACGAGAGTTTTGACTTACGAGTGTTTCGACTTACGAGTGTTTCGACTTACGAGTATTTTGACTTACGAATGTTTTGACTTACGGGTGTTTCGGCTTACGAGTGTTTCGACTTACGAGTATTTTGGGCTTACGAGTGTTTCGACTTACGAGTGTTTTGACTTACGAGTGTTCTGATTTACGGATGTTTCGACATACGAGTGTTCAGACTTACGAGTGTTCCGACTTACGAGTGTTTCGGCTTACGAGTGTTTCGGCTCACGAGTGTTTCGACTTACGAGTGTTTTGACTTATTGGTGTTATGACATACGAGTGTTTCGATACGAGTGTTTCGACTTACGAGTGTTCTGACTTACGAGTGTTCTAACTTACGAGTGTTCAGACTTACGAGTGTTCTGACTTACGAGTGTTCCGACTTACGAGTGTTTCGGCTCACGAGTGTTTCGGCTTACGAGTGTTTCGACTTACGAAAATAACAAATAGACGCGGTTTCAAATCTCTATGCTTTTCAAATTCATTACATTAATCTTTATTTATACGTTTCGCTTTACGAGTGTTTTGACTTACGAGTGTTTCGACTTACGAGTGTTTCGGCTTACGAGTGTTTTGACTTACGAGTGTTTTGACTTACATGTGTTTCGACTTACGCGTGTTTCGACTTACGAGTGTTTCGACTTGCGAGTGTTTCGACTACGGGTGTTTCGACTTACGAATGTTTTGACTTATGGATGTTTTGACTTACGGGTGTTTCGGCTTACGAGTGTTTCGACTTACGAGTGTTTCGACTTACGAGTGTTTTGACTTACGGGTGTTTTGACTTACTGTGTTTCGGCTTACGAGTGTTTCGACTTACGAGTGTTTCGACTTACGGGTGTTTTGACATACGAGTGTTTCGATACGAGTGTTCTGACTTACGAGTGTTCTGACTTACGAGTGTTCTGACTTACGAGTGTTCTGACTTACGAGTGTTCTGACATACGTGTGTTCTGACTTACGAGTGTTCCGATTTACGAGTGTTTCGGCTTATGAGTGTTTCAACTCACGTATGTTTTTGCTTACGGGTGTTTCGACTTACGAATGTTTTTGCTTACGAGTGTTTCGACTTACGAAAATAACAAGTAGACGCGGTTTCAAATCTCTATGCTTTTCAAATTCATTACATTAATCTTTATTTACACGTTTCGCTTTACGAGTGTTTCGACTTACGAGTGCTTCGACTTACGAGTGTTTCGACTTACGAGTGTTTCGACTTACGAGTGTTTCGACTTACGAGTGTTTCGACTTACGAGTGTTTTGACTTACGAGTGTTCTGACTTACGAGTGTTCTGACTTACGAGTGTTTCGACTTACGAGTGTTCTGACTTACGAGTGTTCCGACTTACGAGTGTTTCGACTTACGAGTGTTTCGACTTACGAGTGTTTCGACTTACGAGTGTTTCGGCTTACGAGTGTTTTGACTTACGAGTGTTCTGACTACGAGTGTTCTGACTTACGAGTGTTTCGGCTTATGAGTGTTTCGACTCACGAGTGTTTCGGCTTATGAGTGTTTCGACTTACGAGTGTTTCGGCTTACGAGTGTTTCGACTTACGAGTGTTTAGACTTACGACTGTTTCGACTTACGGGTGTTTCGACTTACGAGTGTTTCGACTACGAGTGTTTCGACTTACGAGTGTTTCGGCTTACGAGTGTTTCGACATACGGGTGTTTCGACTTACGGTGTTTCGGCTTACGAGTGTTTGGACTTACGAGTGTTCTGACTTACGAGTGTTCTGACTTATGAGTGTTCTGACTTACGAGTGTTCTGACTTACGAGTGTTCCGACTTACGAGTGTTTCGGCTTACGAGTGTTTCGGCTTACGAGTGTTTCGACTTACGAATGTTTCGACTTACGAGTGTTTCGACTTACGAGTGTTTAGGTTTACGAGTGTTTCGACACATGAGTGTTTTGACTTACGGGTGTTTCGACTTACGGGTGTTTCGACTTATGAGTGTTTCGACTTACGAGTGTTCTGACTTACGAGTGTGCTGACTTACGAGTGTTCCGACTTACGAGTGTTTAGGTTTACGAGTGTTTCGACACATGAGTGTTTTGACTTACGGGTGTTTCGACTTACGGGTGTTTCGACTTACGAGTGTTTCGGCTTACGAGTGTTTCGACTTACTAATGTTTTTACTTACGAGTGTTTCGGTGTACGAGTGATTCGACTTAAGGATGTTTCGATTTACGAGTGTTTCGACTTACGAGTGTTTCGGCTTACGTGAGTTTCGACTTAAGAGTGTTCTGATTTACGAGTGTTCTGACTTGCGGGTGTTCTGATTTACGAGTGTTCCGACTTACGAGTGTTTCGGCTTATGAGTGTTTCGACTTACGAGTGTTTCGGCTTACGAGTGTTTCACCTTATGGCTGTTTCGACTTACGAGTGTTTTTACTTATGGTGTTTCGGCTTCCGAGTGTTTCGACATACGAGTGTTTTGACTTACGGGTGTTTCGGCTTACGAGTGTTTCGACTTACGAGTGTTTCGGCTTACGAGTGTTTCGACTTACTAATGTTTTTACTTACGAGTGTTTCGGCGTACGAGAGTTTTGATTTACGAGTGTTTCGACTTACGAGTGTTTCGACTTACGAGTATTTTGACTTACGAATGTTTTGACTTACGGGTGTTTCGGCTTACGAGTGTTTCGACTTACGAGTCTTTCGGCTTACGAGTGTTTCGACTTACTAATGTTTTTACTTACGAGTGTTTCGGCGTACGAGTGTTTCGACTTACGAGTGTTTCGACTTACGAGTGTTTTGACTTAAGGGTGTTTCGACTTACGAGTATTTTGGGCTTACGAATGTTTCGACTTACGAGTGTTTTGACTTACGAGTGTTCTGATTTACGGATGTTTCGACATACGAGTGTTCAGACTTACGAGTGTTCCGACTTACGAGTGTTTCGGCTTACGAGTGTTTCGGCTCACGAGTGTTTCGACTTACGAGTATTTCGACTTACGAGTGTTTTGACTTACGGTGTTTCGGCTTACGAGTGTTTCGACTTACGAGTGTTTTGACTTACTGGTGTTATGACATACGAGTGTTTCGATACGAGTGTTTCGACTTACGAGTGTTCTGACTTACGAGTGTTCTAACTTACGAGTGTTCTGACTTACGAGTGTTCTGACTTACGAGTGTTCCGACTTACGAGTGTTTCGGCTCACGAGTGTTTCGGCTTACGAGTGTTTCGACTTACGAAAATAACAAATAGACGCGGTTTCAAATCTCTATGCTTTTCAAATTCATTACATTAATCTTTATTTATACGTTTCGCTTTACGAGTATTTTGACTTACGAGTGTTTCGACTTACGAGTGTTTCGGCTTACGAGTGTTTTGACTTACGAGTGTTTTGACTTACATGTGTTTCGACTTACGCGTGTTTCGACTTACGAGTGTTTCGACTTGCGAGTGTTTCGACTTACGAGTGTTTTGACTTACGGGTGTTTTGACTTACGGTGTTTCGGCTTACGAGTGTTTCGACTTACGAGTGTTTCGACTTACGGGTGTTTTGACATACGAGTGTTTCGATACGAGTGTTCTGACTTACGAGTGTTCTGACTTACGAGTGTTCTAACTTACGAGTGTTCTGACTTACGAGTGTTCTGACTTACGAGTGTTCCGACTTACGAGTGTTTCGGCTCACGAGTGTTTCGGCTTACGAGTGTTTCGACTTACGAAAATAACAAATAGACGCGGTTTCAAATCTCTATGCTTTTCAAATTCATTACATTAATCTTTATTTATACGTTTCGCTTTACGAGTGTTTTGACTTACGAGTGTTTCGACTTACGAGTGTTTCGGCTTACGAGTGTTTTGACTTACGAGTGTTTTGACTTACATGTGTTTCGACTTACGCGTGTTTCGACTTACGAGTGTTTCGACTTGCGAGTGTTTCGACTACGGGTGTTTCGACTTACGAATGTTTTGACTTACGGATGTTTTGACTTACGGGTGTTTCGGCTTACGAGTGTTTCGACTTACGAGTGTTTCGACTTACGAGTGTTTTGACTTACGGGTGTTTTGACTTACGGTGTTTCGGCTTACGAGTGTTTCGACTTACGAGTGTTTCGACTTACGGGTGTTTTGACATACGAGTGTTTCGATACGAGTGTTCTGACTTACGAGTGTTCTGACTTACGAGTGTTCTGACTTACGAGTGTTCTGACTTACGAGTGTTCTGACATACGTGTGTTCTGACTTACGAGTGTTCCGATTTACGAGTGTTTCGGCTTATGAGTGTTTCAACTCACGTATGTTTTTGCTTACGGGTGTTTCGACTTACGAATGTTTTTGCTTACGAGTGTTTCGACTTACGAAAATAACAAATAGACGCGGTTTCAAATCTCTATGCTTTTCAAATTCATTACATTAATCTTTATTTACACGTTTCGCTTTACGAGTGTTTCGACTTACGAGTGCTTCGGCTTACGAGTGTTTCGACTTACGAGTGTTTCGACTTACGAGTGTTTCGACTTACGAGTGTTTCGACTTACGAGTGTTTTGACTTACGAGTGTTCTGACTTACGAGTGTTCTGACTTACGAGTGTTTCGACTTACGAGTGTTCTGACTTACGAGTGTTCCGACTTACGAGTGTTTCGACTTACGAGTGTTTCGACTTACGAGTGTTTCGACTTACGAGTGTTTCGGCTTACGAGTGTTTTGACTTACGAGTGTTCTGACTACGAGTGTTCTGACTTACGAGTGTTTCGGCTTATGAGTGTTTCGACTCACGAGTGTTTCGGCTTATGAGTGTTTCGACTTACGAGTGTTTCGGCTTACGAGTGTTTCGACTTACGAGTGTTTAGACTTACGAGTGTTTCGACTTACGGGTGTTTCGACTTACGAGTGTTTCGACTACGAGTGTTTCGACTTACGAGTGTTTCGGCTTACGAGTGTTTCGACATACGGGTGTTTCGACTTACGGTGTTTCGGCTTACGAGTGTTTCGACTTACGAGTGTTCTGACTTACGAGTGTTCTGACTTATGAGTGTTCTGACTTACGAGTGTTCTGACTTACGAGTGTTCCGACTTACGAGTGTTTCGGCTTACGAGTGTTTCGGCTTACGAGTGTTTCGACTTACGAATGTTTCGACTTACGAGTGTTTCGACTTACGAGTGTTTAGGTTTACGAGTGTTTCGACACATGAGTGTTTTGACTTACGGGTGTTTCGACTTACGGGTGTTTCGACTTATGAGTGTTTCGACTTACGAGTGTTCTGACTTACGAGTGTGCTGACTTACGAGTGTTCCGACTTACGAGTGTTTAGGTTTACGAGTGTTTCGACACATGAGTGTTTTGACTTACGGGTGTTTCGACTTACGGGTGTTTCGACTTACGAGTGTTTCGGCTTACGAGTGTTTCGACTTACTAATGTTTTTACTTACGAGTGTTTCGGTGTACGAGTGATTCGACTTAAGGATGTTTCGATTTACGAGTGTTTCGACTTACGAGTGTTTCGGCTTACGTGAGTTTCGACTTAAGAGTGTTCTGATTTACGAGTGTTCTGACTTGCGGGTGTTCTGATTTACGAGTGTTCCGACTTACGAGTGTTTCGGCTTATGAGTGTTTCGACTTACGAGTGTTTCGGCTTACGAGTGTTTCACCTTATGGCTGTTTCGACTTACGAGTGTTTTTACTTATGGTGTTTCGGCTTCCGAGTGTTTCGACATACGAGTGTTTTGACTTACGGGTGTTTCGGCTTACGAGTGTTTCGACTTACGAGTGTTTCGGCTTACGAGTGTTTCGACTTACTAATGTTTTTACTTACGAGTGTTTCGGCGTACGAGAGTTTTGACTTACGAGTGTTTCGACTTACGAGTGTTTCGACTTACGAGTATTTTGACTTACGAATGTTTTGACTTACGGGTGTTTCGGCTTACGAGTGTTTCGACTTACGAGTCTTTCGGCTTACGAGTGTTTCGACTTACTAATGTTTTTACTTACGAGTGTTTCGGCGTACGAGTGTTTCGACTTACGAGTGTTTCGACTTACGGGTGTTTTGACTTACGGGTGTTTCGGCTTACGAGTGTTTTGACTTAAGGGTGTTTCGACTTACGAGTATTTTGGGCTTACGAGTGTTTCGACTTACGAGTGTTTTGACTTACGAGTGTTCTGATTTACGGATGTTTCGACATACGAGTGTTCAGACTTACGAGTGTTCCGACTTACGAGTGTTTCGGCTTACGAGTGTTTCGGCTCACGAGTGTTTCGACTTACGAGTATTTCGACTTACGAGTGTTTTGACTTACGGTGTTTCGGCTTACGAGTGTTTCGACTTACGAGTGTTTTGACTTACTGGTGTTATGACATACGAGTGTTTCGATACGAGTGTTTCGACTTACGAGTGTTCTGACTTACGAGTGTTCTAACTTACGAGTGTTCTGACTTACGAGTGTTCTGACTTACGAGTGTTCCGACTTACGAGTGTTTCGGCTCACGAGTGTTTCGGCTTACGAGTGTTTCGACTTACGAAAATAACAAATAGACGCGGTTTCAAATCTCTATGCTTTTCAAATTCATTACATTAATCTTTATTTATACGTTTCGCTTTACGAGTATTTTGACTTACGAGTGTTTCGACTTACGAGTGTTTCGGCTTACGAGTGTTTTGACTTACGAGTGTTTTGACTTACATGTGTTTCGACTTACGCGTGTTTCGACTTACGTGTGTTTCGACTTGCGAGTGTTTCGACTTACGAGTGTTTTGACTTACGGGTGTTTTGACTTACGGTGTTTCGGCTTACGAGTGTTTCGACTTACGAGTGTTTCGACTTACGGGTGTTTTGACATACGAGTGTTTCGATACGAGTGTTCTGACTTACGAGTGTTCTGACTTACGAGTGTTCTGACTTACGAGTGTTCTGACTTACGAGTGTTCTGACATACGTGTGTTCTGACTTACGAGTGTTCCGATTTACGAGTGTTTCGGCTTATGAGTGTTTCAACTCACGTATGTTTTTGCTTACGGGTGTTTCGACTTACGAATGTTTTTGCTTACGAGTGTTTCGACTTACGAAAATAACAAATAGACGCGGTTTCAAATCTCTATGCTTTTCAAATTCATTACATTAATCTTTATTTACACGTTTCGCTTTACGAGTGTTTCGACTTACGAGTGCTTCGACTTACGAGTGTTTCGACTTACGAGTGTTTCGACTTACGAGTGTTTCGACTTACGAGTGTTTCGACTTACGAGTGTTTTGACTTACGAGTGTTCTGACTTACGAGTGTTCTGATTTACGAGTGTTTCGACTTACGAGTGTTCTGACTTACGAGTGTTCCGACTTACGAGTGTTTCGACTTACGAGTGTTTCGACTTACGAGTGTTTCGACTTACGAGTGTTTCGGCTTACGAGTGTTTTGACTTACGAGTGTTCTGACTACGAGTGTTCTGACTTACGAGTGTTTCGGCTTATGAGTGTTTCGACTCACGAGTGTTTCGGCTTATGAGTGTTTCGACTTACGAGTGTTTCGGTTTACGAGTGTTTCGACTTACGAGTGTTTAGACTTACGAGTGTTTCGACTTACGGGTGTTTCGACTTACAAGTGTTTCGACTACGAGTGTTTCGACTTACGAGTGTTTCGGCTTACGAGTGTTTCGACATACGGGTGTTTCGACTTACGGTGTTTTGGCTTACGAGTGTTTCGACTTACGAGTGTTCTGACTTACGAGTGTTCTGACTTATGAGTGTTCTGACTTACGAGTGTTCTGACTTACGAGTGTTCCGACTTACGAGTGTTTCGGCTTACGAGTGTTTCGGCTTACGAGTGTTTCGACTTACGAATGTTTCGACTTACGAGTGTTTCGACTTACGAGTGTTTAGGTTTACGAGTGTTTCGACACATGAGTGTTTTGACTTACGGGTGTTTCGACTTACGGGTGTTTCGACTTATGAGTGTTTCGACTTACGAGTGTTCTGACTTACGAGTGTGCTGACTTACGAGTGTTCCGACTTACGAGTGTTTAGGTTTACGAGTGTTTCGACACATGAGTGTTTTGACTTACGGGTGTTTCGACTTACGGGTGTTTCGACTTACGAGTGTTTCGGCTTACGAGTGTTTCGACTTACTAATGTTTTTACTTACGAGTGTTTCGGTGTACGAGTGATTCGACTTAAGGATGTTTCGATTTACGAGTGTTTCGACTTACGAGTGTTTCGGCTTACGTGAGTTTCGACTTAAGAGTGTTCTGATTTACGAGTGTTCTGACTTGCGGGTGTTCTGATTTACGAGTGTTCCGACTTACGAGTGTTTCGGCTTATGAGTGTTTCGACTTACGAGTGTTTCGGCTTACGAGTGTTTCACCTTATGGCTGTTTCGACTTACGAGTGTTTTTACTTATGGTGTTTCGGCTTCCGAGTGTTTCGACATACGAGTGTTTTGACTTACGGGTGTTTCGGCTTACGAGTGTTTCGACTTACGAGTGTTTCGGCTTACGAGTGTTTCGACTTACTAATGTTTTTACTTACGAGTGTTTCGGCGTACGAGAGTTTTGATTTACGAGTGTTTCGACTTACGAGTGTTTCGACTTACGAGTATTTTGACTTACGAATGTTTTGACTTACGGGTGTTTCGGCTTACGAGTGTTTCGACTTACGAGTCTTTCGGCTTACGAGTGTTTCGACTTACTAATGTTTTTACTTACGAGTGTTTCGGCGTACGAGTGTTTCGACTTACGAGTGTTTCGACTTACGAGTGTTTTGACTTAAGGGTGTTTCGACTTACGAGTATTTTGGGCTTACGAATGTTTCGACTTACGAGTGTTTTGACTTACGAGTGTTCTGATTTACGGATGTTTCGACATACGAGTGTTCAGACTTACGAGTGTTCCGACTTACGAGTGTTTCGGCTTACGAGTGTTTCGGCTCACGAGTGTTTCGACTTACGAGTATTTCGACTTACGAGTGTTTTGACTTACGGTGTTTCGGCTTACGAGTGTTTCGACTTACGAGTGTTTTGACTTACTGGTGTTATGACATACGAGTGTTTCGATACGAGTGTTTCGACTTACGAGTGTTCTGACTTACGAGTGTTCTAACTTACGAGTGTTCTGACTTACGAGTGTTCTGACTTACGAGTGTTCCGACTTACGAGTGTTTCGGCTCACGAGTGTTTCGGCTTACGAGTGTTTCGACTTACGAAAATAACAAATAGACGCGGTTTCAAATCTCTATGCTTTTCAAATTCATTACATTAATCTTTATTTATACGTTTCGCTTTACGAGTATTTTGACTTACGAGTGTTTCGACTTACGAGTGTTTCGGCTTACGAGTGTTTTGACTTACGAGTGTTTTGACTTACATGTGTTTCGACTTACGCGTGTTTCGACTTACGAGTGTTTCGACTTGCGAGTGTTTCGACTTACGAGTGTTTTGACTTACGGGTGTTTTGACTTACGGTGTTTCGGCTTACGAGTGTTTCGACTTACGAGTGTTTCGACTTACGGGTGTTTTGACATACGAGTGTTTCGATACGAGTGTTCTGACTTACGAGTGTTCTGACTTACGAGTGTTCTAACTTACGAGTGTTCTGACTTACGAGTGTTCTGACTTACGAGTGTTCCGACTTACGAGTGTTTCGGCTCACGAGTGTTTCGGCTTACGAGTGTTTCGACTTACGAAAATAACAAATAGACGCGGTTTCAAATCTCTATGCTTTTCAAATTCATTACATTAATCTTTATTTATACGTTTCGCTTTACGAGTGTTTTGACTTACGAGTGTTTCGACTTACGAGTGTTTCGGCTTACGAGTGTTTTGACTTACGAGTGTTTTGACTTACATGTGTTTCGACTTACGCGTGTTTCGACTTACGAGTGTTTCGACTTGCGAGTGTTTCGACTACGGGTGTTTCGACTTACGAATGTTTTGACTTACGGATGTTTTGACTTACGGGTGTTTCGGCTTACGAGTGTTTCGACTTACGAGTGTTTCGACTTACGAGTGTTTTGACTTACGGGTGTTTTGACTTACGGTGTTTCGGCTTACGAGTGTTTCGACTTACGAGTGTTTCGACTTACGGGTGTTTTGACATACGAGTGTTTCGATACGAGTGTTCTGACTTACGAGTGTTCTGACTTACGAGTGTTCTGACTTACGAGTGTTCTGACTTACGAGTGTTCTGACATACGTGTGTTCTGACTTACGAGTGTTCCGATTTACGAGTGTTTCGGCTTATGAGTGTTTCAACTCACGTATGTTTTTGCTTACGGGTGTTTCGACTTACGAATGTTTTTGCTTACGAGTGTTTCGACTTACGAAAATAACAAATAGACGCGGTTTCAAATCTCTATGCTTTTCAAATTCATTACATTAATCTTTATTTACACGTTTCGCTTTACGAGTGTTTCGACTTACGAGTGCTTCGGCTTACGAGTGTTTCGACTTACGAGTGTTTCGACTTACGAGTGTTTCGACTTACGAGTGTTTCGACTTACGAGTGTTTTGACTTACGAGTGTTCTGACTTACGAGTGTTCTGACTTACGAGTGTTTCGACTTACGAGTGTTCTGACTTACGAGTGTTCCGACTTACGAGTGTTTCGACTTACGAGTGTTTCGACTTACGAGTGTTTCGACTTACGAGTGTTTCGGCTTACGAGTGTTTTGACTTACGAGTGTTCTGACTACGAGTGTTCTGACTTACGAGTGTTTCGGCTTATGAGTGTTTCGACTCACGAGTGTTTCGGCTTATGAGTGTTTCGACTTACGAGTGTTTCGGCTTACGAGTGTTTCGACTTACGAGTGTTTAGACTTACGAGTGTTTCGACTTACGGGTGTTTCGACTTACGAGTGTTTCGACTACGAGTGTTTCGACTTACGAGTGTTTCGGCTTACGAGTGTTTCGACATACGGGTGTTTCGACTTACGGTGTTTCGGCTTACGAGTGTTTCGACTTACGAGTGTTCTGACTTACGAGTGTTCTGACTTATGAGTGTTCTGACTTACGAGTGTTCTGACTTACGAGTGTTCCGACTTACGAGTGTTTCGGCTTACGAGTGTTTCGGCTTACGAGTGTTTCGACTTACGAATGTTTCGACTTACGAGTGTTTCGACTTACGAGTGTTTAGGTTTACGAGTGTTTCGACACATGAGTGTTTTGACTTACGGGTGTTTCGACTTACGGGTGTTTCGACTTATGAGTGTTTCGACTTACGAGTGTTCTGACTTACGAGTGTGCTGACTTACGAGTGTTCCGACTTACGAGTGTTTAGGTTTACGAGTGTTTCGACACATGAGTGTTTTGACTTACGGGTGTTTCGACTTACGGGTGTTTCGACTTACGAGTGTTTCGGCTTACGAGTGTTTCGACTTACTAATGTTTTTACTTACGAGTGTTTCGGTGTACGAGTGATTCGACTTAAGGATGTTTCGATTTACGAGTGTTTCGACTTACGAGTGTTTCGGCTTACGTGAGTTTCGACTTAAGAGTGTTCTGATTTACGAGTGTTCTGACTTGCGGGTGTTCTGATTTACGAGTGTTCCGACTTACGAGTGTTTCGGCTTATGAGTGTTTCGACTTACGAGTGTTTCGGCTTACGAGTGTTTCACCTTATGGCTGTTTCGACTTACGAGTGTTTTTACTTATGGTGTTTCGGCTTCCGAGTGTTTCGACATACGAGTGTTTTGACTTACGGGTGTTTCGGCTTACGAGTGTTTCGACTTACGAGTGTTTCGGCTTACGAGTGTTTCGACTTACTAATGTTTTTACTTACGAGTGTTTCGGCGTACGAGAGTTTTGACTTACGAGTGTTTCGACTTACGAGTGTTTCGACTTACGAGTATTTTGACTTACGAATGTTTTGACTTACGGGTGTTTCGGCTTACGAGTGTTTCGACTTACGAGTCTTTCGGCTTACGAGTGTTTCGACTTACTAATGTTTTTACTTACGAGTGTTTCGGCGTACGAGTGTTTCGACTTACGAGTGTTTCGACTTACGGGTGTTTTGACTTACGGGTGTTTCGGCTTACGAGTGTTTTGACTTAAGGGTGTTTCGACTTACGAGTATTTTGGGCTTACGAGTGTTTCGACTTACGAGTGTTTTGACTTACGAGTGTTCTGATTTACGGATGTTTCGACATACGAGTGTTCAGACTTACGAGTGTTCCGACTTACGAGTGTTTCGGCTTACGAGTGTTTCGGCTCACGAGTGTTTCGACTTACGAGTATTTCGACTTACGAGTGTTTTGACTTACGGTGTTTCGGCTTACGAGTGTTTCGACTTACGAGTGTTTTGACTTACTGGTGTTATGACATACGAGTGTTTCGATACGAGTGTTTCGACTTACGAGTGTTCTGACTTACGAGTGTTCTAACTTACGAGTGTTCTGACTTACGAGTGTTCTGACTTACGAGTGTTCCGACTTACGAGTGTTTCGGCTCACGAGTGTTTCGGCTTACGAGTGTTTCGACTTACGAAAATAACAAATAGACGCGGTTTCAAATCTCTATGCTTTTCAAATTCATTACATTAATCTTTATTTATACGTTTCGCTTTACGAGTATTTTGACTTACGAGTGTTTCGACTTACGAGTGTTTCGGCTTACGAGTGTTTTGACTTACGAGTGTTTTGACTTACATGTGTTTCGACTTACGCGTGTTTCGACTTACGTGTGTTTCGACTTGCGAGTGTTTCGACTTACGAGTGTTTTGACTTACGGGTGTTTTGACTTACGGTGTTTCGGCTTACGAGTGTTTCGACTTACGAGTGTTTCGACTTACGGGTGTTTTGACATACGAGTGTTTCGATACGAGTGTTCTGACTTACGAGTGTTCTGACTTACGAGTGTTCTGACTTACGAGTGTTCTGACTTACGAGTGTTCTGACATACGTGTGTTCTGACTTACGAGTGTTCCGATTTACGAGTGTTTCGGCTTATGAGTGTTTCAACTCACGTATGTTTTTGCTTACGGGTGTTTCGACTTACGAATGTTTTTGCTTACGAGTGTTTCGACTTACGAAAATAACAAATAGACGCGGTTTCAAATCTCTATGCTTTTCAAATTCATTACATTAATCTTTATTTACACGTTTCGCTTTACGAGTGTTTCGACTTACGAGTGCTTCGACTTACGAGTGTTTCGACTTACGAGTGTTTCGACTTACGAGTGTTTCGACTTACGAGTGTTTCGACTTACGAGTGTTTTGACTTACGAGTGTTCTGACTTACGAGTGTTCTGATTTACGAGTGTTTCGACTTACGAGTGTTCTGACTTACGAGTGTTCCGACTTACGAGTGTTTCGACTTACGAGTGTTTCGACTTACGAGTGTTTCGACTTACGAGTGTTTCGGCTTACGAGTGTTTTGACTTACGAGTGTTCTGACTACGAGTGTTCTGACTTACGAGTGTTTCGGCTTATGAGTGTTTCGACTCACGAGTGTTTCGGCTTATGAGTGTTTCGACTTACGAGTGTTTCGGTTTACGAGTGTTTCGACTTACGAGTGTTTAGACTTACGAGTGTTTCGACTTACGGGTGTTTCGACTTACAAGTGTTTCGACTACGAGTGTTTCGACTTACGAGTGTTTCGGCTTACGAGTGTTTCGACATACGGGTGTTTCGACTTACGGTGTTTTGGCTTACGAGTGTTTCGACTTACGAGTGTTCTGACTTACGAGTGTTCTGACTTATGAGTGTTCTGACTTACGAGTGTTCTGACTTACGAGTGTTCCGACTTACGAGTGTTTCGGCTTACGAGTGTTTCGGCTTACGAGTGTTTCGACTTACGAATGTTTCGACTTACGAGTGTTTCGAGTTACGAGTGTTTAGGTTTACGAGTGTTTCGACACATGAGTGTTTTGACTTACGGGTGTTTCGACTTACGGGTGTTTCGACTTATGAGTGTTTCGACTTACGAGTGTTCTGACTTACGAGTGTGCTGACTTACGAGTGTTCCGACTTACGAGTGTTTAGGTTTACGAGTGTTTCGACACATGAGTGTTTTGACTTACGGGTGTTTCGACTTACGGGTGTTTCGACTTACGAGTGTTTCGGCTTACGAGTGTTTCGACTTACTAATGTTTTTACTTACGAGTGTTTCGGTGTACGAGTGATTCGACTTAAGGATGTTTCGATTTACGAGTGTTTCGACTTACGAGTGTTTCGGCTTACGTGAGTTTCGACTTAAGAGTGTTCTGATTTACGAGTGTTCTGACTTGCGGGTGTTCTGATTTACGAGTGTTCCGACTTACGAGTGTTTCGGCTTATGAGTGTTTCGACTTACGAGTGTTTCGGCTTACGAGTGTTTCACCTTATGGCTGTTTCGACTTACGAGTGTTTTTACTTATGGTGTTTCGGCTTCCGAGTGTTTCGACATACGAGTGTTTTGACTTACGGGTGTTTCGGCTTACGAGTGTTTCGACTTACGAGTGTTTCGGCTTACGAGTGTTTCGACTTACTAATGTTTTTACTTACGAGTGTTTCGGCGTACGAGAGTTTTGACTTACGAGTGTTTCGACTTACGAGTGTTTCGACTTACGAGTATTTTGACTTACGAATGTTTTGACTTACGGGTGTTTCGGCTTACGAGTGTTTCGACTTACGAGTCTTTCGGCTTACGAGTGTTTCGACTTACTAATGTTTTTACTTACGAGTGTTTCGGCGTACGAGTGTTTCGACTTACGAGTGTTTCGACTTACGGGTGTTTTGACTTACGGGTGTTTTGACTTAAGGGTGTTTCGACTTACGAGTATTTTGGGCTTACGAGTGTTTCGACTTACGAGTGTTTTGACTTACGAGTGTTCTGATTTACGGATGTTTCGACATACGACTGTTCAGACTTACGAGTGTTCCGACTTACGAGTGTTTCGGCTTACGAGTGTTTCGGCTCACGAGTGTTTCGACTTACGAGTATTTCGACTTACGAGTGTTTTGACTTACGGTGTTTCGGCTTACGAGTGTTTCGACTTACGAGTGTTTTGACTTACTGGTGTTATGACATACGAGTGTTTCGATACGAGTGTTTCGACTTACGAGTGTTCTAACTTACGAGTGTTCTGACTTACGAGTGTTCTGACTTACGAGTGTTCCGACTTACGAGTGTTTCGGCTCACGAGTGTTTCGGCTTACGAGTGTTTCGACTTACTAAAATAACAAATAGACGCGGTTTCAAATCTCTATGCTTTTCAAATTCATTACATTAATCTTTATTTATACGTTTCGCTTTACGAGTGTTTCGACTTACGAGTGTTTCGACTTACGAGTGTTTCGGCTTACGAGTGTTTTGACTTACGAGTGTTTTGACTTACATGTGTTTCGACTTACGCGTGTTTCGACTTACGAGTGTTTCGACTTGCGAGTGTTTCGACTACGGGTGTTTCGACTTACGAATGTTTTGACTTACGGATGTTTTGACTTACGGGTGTTTCGGCTTACGAGTGTTTCGACTTACGAGCGTTTCGACTTACGAGTGTTTTGACTCACGGGTGTTTTGACTTACGGTGTTTCGGCTTACGAGTGTTTCGACTTACGAGTGTTTCGACTTACGGGTGTTTTGACATACGAGTGTTTCGATACGAGTGTTCTGACTTACGAGTGTTCTGACTTACGAGTGTTTCGGCTTATGAGTGTTTCGACTTACGTATGTTTTTGCTTACGGGTGTTTCGACTTACGAATGTTTTTGCTTACGAGTGTTTCGGCTTACGAGTGTTTCGACTTACGAAAATAACAAATAGACGCGGTTTCAAATCTCTATGCTTTTCAAATTCATTACATTAATCTTTATTTACACGTTTCGCTTTACGAGTGTTTCGACTTACGAGTGTTTCGACTTACGAGTGTTTCGACTTACGAGTGTTTCGACTTACGAGTGTTTCGACTTACGAGTGTTTCGACTTACGAGTGTTTTGACTTACGAGTGTTCTGACTTACGAGTGTTCTGACTTACGAGTGTTTCGACTTACGAGTGTTCTGACTTACGAGTGTTCTGACTTACGAGTGTTCCGACTTACGAGTGTTTCGACTTACGAGTGTTTCGACTTACGAATGTTTCGACTTACGAGTGTTTCGGCTTACGAGTGTTTTGACTTACGAGTGTTCTGACTACGAGTGTTCTGACTTACGAGTGTTTCGGCTTATGAGTGTTTCGACTCACGAGTGTTTCGGCTTATGAGTGTTTCGACTTACGAGTGTTTCGGCTTACGAGTGTTTCGACTTACGAGTGTTTCGACTTACGAGTGTTTCGACATACGGGTGTTTCGACTTACGGTGTTTCGGCTTACGAGTGTTTCGACTTACGAGTGTTCTGACTTACGAGTGTTCTGACTTATGAGTGTTCTGACTTACGAGTGTTCTGACTTACGAGTGTTCCGACTTACGAGTGTTTCGGCTTACGAGTGTTTCGGCTTACGAGTGTTTCGACTTACGAATGTTTCGACTTACGAGTGTTTCGACTTACGAGTGTTTTGACTTACGGTGTTTCGGCTTACGAGTGTTTCGACTTACGAGTGTTTTGACTTACTGGTGTTTTGACATAAGAGTGTTTCGATACGAGTGTTTCGACTTACGAGTGTTCTGACTTACGAGTGTTCTGACTTACGAGTGTTCTGACTTACGAGTGTTCTAACTTACGAGTGTTCTGACTTACGAGTGTTCTGACTTACGAGTGTTCCGACTTACGAGTGTTTCGGCTCACCAGTGTTTCGGCTTACGAGTGTGTCGACTTACGAAAATAACAAATAGACGCGGTTTCAAATCTCTATGCTTTTCAAATTCATTACATTAATCTTTATTTATACGTTTCGCTTTACGAGTGTTTCGACTTACGAGTGTTTCGACTTACGAGTGTTTCGGCTTACGATTGTTTTGACTTACGAGTGTTTTGACTTACATGTGTTTCGACTTACGCGTGTTTCGACTTACGAGTATTTCGACTTACGAGTGTTTTGACTTACGGTGTTTCGGCTTACGAGTGTTTCGACTTACGAGTGTTTTGACTTACTGGTGTTATGACATACGAGTGTTTCGATACGAGTGTTTCGACTTACGAGTGTTCTGACTTACGAGTGTTCTAACTTACGAGTGTTCTGACTTACGAGTGTTCTGACTTACGAGTGTTCCGACTTACGAGTGTTTCGGCTCACGAGTGTTTCGGCTTACGAGTGTTTCGACTTACGAAAATAACAAATAGACGCGGTTTCAAATCTCTATGCTTTTCAAATTCATTACATTAATCTTTATTTATACGTTTCGCTTTACGAGTATTTTGACTTACGAGTGTTTCGACTTACGAGTGTTTCGGCTTACGAGTGTTTTGACTTACGAGTGTTTTGACTTACATGTGTTTCGACTTACGCGTGTTTCGACTTACGAGTGTTTCGACTTGCGAGTGTTTCGACTACGGGTGTTTCGACTTACGAGTGTTTCGACTTACGAGTGTTTCGACTTACGAGTGTTTCGACTTACGAGTGTTTCGACTTACGAGTGTTTCGACTTACGAGTGTTTTGACTTACGGGTGTTTTGACTTACGGTGTTTCGGCTTACGAGTGTTTCGACTTACGAGTGTTTCGACTTACGGGTGTTTTGACATACGAGTGTTTCGATACGAGTGTTCTGACTTACGAGTGTTCTGACTTACGAGTGTTCTGACTTACGAGTGTTCTGACTTACGAGTGTTCTGACATACGTGTGTTCTGACTTACGAGTGTTCCGATTTACGAGTGTTTCGGCTTATGAGTGTTTCAACTCACGTATGTTTTTGCTTACGGGTGTTTCGACTTACGAATGTTTTTGCTTACGAGTGTTTCGGCTTACGAGTGTTTCGACTTACGAAAATAACAAATAGACGCGGTTTCAAATCTCTATGCTTTTCAAATTCATTACATTAATCTTTATTTACACGTTTCGCTTTACGAGTGTTTCGACTTACGAGTGCTTCGACTTACGAGTGTTTCGACTTACGAGTGTTTCGACTTACGAGTGTTTCGACTTAAGAGTGTTTCGACTTAAGAGTGTTTCGACTTACGAGTGTTTCGACTTACGAGTGTTTCGACTTACGAGTGTTTCGGCTTACGAGTGTTTTGACTTAAGAGTGTTCTGACTACGAGTGTTCTGACTTACGAGTGTTTCGGCTTATGAGTGTTTCGACTCACGAGTGTTTCGGCTTATGAGTGTTTCGACTTACGAGTGTTTCGGCTTACGAGTGTTTCACCTTATGGGTGTTTCGACTTACGAGTGTTTTTACTTATGGTGTTTCGGCTTCCGAGTGTTTCGACATACGAGTGTTTTGACTTACGGGTGTTTCGGCTTACGAGTGTTTCGACTTACGAGTGTTTCGGCTTACGAGTGTTTCGACTTACTAATGTTTTTACTTACGAGTGTTTCGGCGTACGAGAGTTTTGACTTACGAGTGTTTCGACTTACGAGTGTTTCGACTTACGAGTATTTTGACTTACGAATGTTTTGACTTACGGGTGTTTCGGCTTACGAGTGTTTCGACTTACGAGTCTTTCGGCTTACGAGTGTTTCGACTTACTAATGTTTTTACTTACGAGTGTTTCGGCGTACGAGTGTTTCGACTTACGAGTGTTTCGACTTACGGGTGTTTTGACTTACGGGTGTTTTGACTTAAGGGTGTTTCGACTTGCGAGTATTTTGGGCTTACGAGTGTTTCGACTTACGAGTGTTTTGACTTACGAGTGTTCTGATTTACGGATGTTTCGACATACGACTGTTCAGACTTACGAGTGTTCCGACTTACGAGTGTTTCGGCTTACGAGTGTTTCGGCTCACGAGTGTTTCGACTTACGAGTATTTCGACTTACGAGTGTTTTGACTTACGGTGTTTCGGCTTACGAGTGTTTCGACTTACGAGTGTTTTGACTTACTGGTGTTATGACATACGAGTGTTTCGATACGAGTGTTTCGACTTACGAGTGTTCTGACTTACGAGTGTTCTAACTTACGAGTGTTCTGACTTACGAGTGTTCTGACTTACGAGTGTTCCGACTTACGAGTGTTTCGGCTCACGAGTGTTTCGGCTTACGAGTGTTTCGACTTACTAAAATAACAAATAGACGCGGTTTCAAATCTCTATGCTTTTCAAATTCATTACATTAATCTTTATTTATACGTTTCGCTTTACGAGTGTTTCGACTTACGAGTGTTTCGACTTACGAGTGTTTCGGCTTACGAGTGTTTTGACTTACGAGTGTTTTGACTTACATGTGTTTCGACTTACGCGTGTTTCGAATTACGAGTGTTTCGACTTGCGAGTGTTTCGACTACGGGTGTTTCGACTTACGAATGTTTTGACTTACGGATGTTTTGACTTACGGGTGTTTCGGCTTACGAGTGTTTCGACTTACGAGCGTTTCGACTTACGAGTGTTTTGACTCACGGGTGTTTTGACTTACGGTGTTTCGGCTTACGAGTGTTTCGACTTACGAGTGTTTCGACTTACGGGTGTTTTGACATACGAGTGTTTCGATACGAGTGTTCTGACTTACGAGTGTTCTGACTTACGAGTGTTTCGGCTTATGAGTGTTTCGACTTACGTATGTTTTTGCTTACGGGTGTTTCGACTTACGAATGTTTTTGCTTACGAGTGTTTCGGCTTACGAGTGTTTCGACTTACGAAAATAACAAATAGACGCGGTTTCAAATCTCTATGCTTTTCAAATTCATTACATTAATCTTTATTTACACGTTTCGCTTTACGAGTGTTTCGACTTACGAGTGTTTCGACTTACGAGTGTTTCGACTTACGAGTGTTTCGACTTACGAGTGTTTCGACTTACGAGTGTTTCGACTTACGAGTGTTTTGACTTACGAGTGTTCTGACTTACGAGTGTTCTGACTTACGAGTGTTTCGACTTACGAGTGTTCTGACTTACGAGTGTTCTGACTTACGAGTGTTCCGACTTACGAGTGTTTCGACTTACGAGTGTTTCGACTTACGAATGTTTCGACTTACGAGTGTTTCGGCTTACGAGTGTTTTGACTTACGAGTGTTCTGACTACGAGTGTTCTGACTTACGAGTGTTTCGGCTTATGAGTGTTTCGACTCACGAGTGTTTCGGCTTATGAGTGTTTCGACTTACGAGTGTTTCGGCTTACGAGTGTTTCGACTTACGAGTGTTTCGACTTACGAGTGTTTCGACTTACGGGTGTTTCGACTTACGAGTGTTTCGACTACGAGTGTTTCGACTTACGAGTGTTTCGGCTTACGAGTGTTTCGACATACGGGTGTTTCGACTTACGGTGTTTCGGCTTACGAGTGTTTCGACTTACGAGTGTTCTGACTTACGAGTGTTCTGACTTATGAGTGTTCTGACTTACGAGTGTTCTGACTTACGAGTGTTCCGACTTACGAGTGTTTCGGCTTACGAGTGTTTCGGCTTACGAGTGTTTCGACTTACGAATGTTTCGACTTACGAGTGTTTCGACTTACGAGTGTTTTGACTTACGGTGTTTCGGCTTACGAGTGTTTCGACTTACGAGTGTTTTGACTTACTGGTGTTTTGACATAAGAGTGTTTCGATACGAGTGTTTCGACTTACGAGTGTTCTGACTTACGAGTGTTCTGACTTACGAGTGTTCTGACTTACGAGTGTTCTAACTTACGAGTGTTCTGACTTACGAGTGTTCTGACTTACGAGTGTTCCGACTTACGAGTGTTTCGGCTCACCAGTGTTTCGGCTTACGAGTGTGTCGACTTACGAAAATAACAAATAGACGCGGTTTCAAATCTCTATGCTTTTCAAATTCATTACATTAATCTTTATTTATACGTTTCGCTTTACGAGTGTTTCGACTTACGAGTGTTTCGACTTACGAGTGTTTCGGCTTACGATTGTTTTGACTTACGAGTGTTTTGACTTACATGTGTTTCGACTTACGCGTGTTTCGACTTACGAGTATTTCGACTTACGAGTGTTTTGACTTACGGTGTTTCGGCTTACGAGTGTTTCGACTTACGAGTGTTTTGACTTACTGGTGTTATGACATACGAGTGTTTCGATACGAGTGTTTCGACTTACGAGTGTTCTGACTTACGAGTGTTCTAACTTACGAGTGTTCTGACTTACGAGTGTTCTGACTTACGAGTGTTCCGACTTACGAGTGTTTCGGCTCACGAGTGTTTCGGCTTACGAGTGTTTCGACTTACGAAAATAACAAATAGACGCGGTTTCAAATCTCTATGCTTTTCAAATTCATTACATTAATCTTTATTTATACGTTTCGCTTTACGAGTATTTTGACTTACGAGTGTTTCGACTTACGAGTGTTTCGGCTTACGAGTGTTTTGACTTACGAGTGTTTTGACTTACATGTGTTTCGACTTACGCGTGTTTCGACTTACGAGTGTTTCGACTTGCGAGTGTTTCGACTACGGGTGTTTCGACTTACGAATGTTTTGACTTACGAGTGTTTCGACTTACGAGTGTTTCGACTTACGAGTGTTTCGACTTACGAGTGTTTCGACTTACGAGTGTTTTGACTTACGGGTGTTTTGACTTACGGTGTTTCGGCTTACGAGTGTTTCGACTTACGAGTGTTTCGACTTACGGGTGTTTTGACATACGAGTGTTTCGATACGAGTGTTCTGACTTACGAGTGTTCTGACTTACGAGTGTTCTGACTTACGAGTGTTCTGACTTACGAGTGTTCTGACATACGTGTGTTCTGACTTACGAGTGTTCCGATTTACGAGTGTTTCGGCTTATGAGTGTTTCAACTCACGTATGTTTTTGCTTACGGGTGTTTCGACTTACGAATGTTTTTGCTTATGAGTGATTCGGCTTACGAGTGTTTCGACTTACGAAAATAACAAATAGACGCGGTTTCAAATCTCTATGCTTTTCAAATTCATTACATTAATCTTTATTTACACGTTTCGCTTTACGAGTGTTTCGACTTACGAGTGCTTCGACTTACGAGTGTTTCGACTTACGAGTGTTTCGACTTACGAGTGTGTCGACTTAAGAGTGTTTCGACTTAAGAGTGTTTCGACTTACGAGTGTTTCGACTTACGAGTGTTTCGACTTACGAGTGTTTCGGCTTACGAGTGTTTTGACTTAAGAGTGTTCTGACTACGAGTGTTCTGACTTACGAGTGTTTCGGCTTATGAGTGTTTCGACTCACGAGTGTTTCGGCTTATGAGTGTTTCGACTTACGAGTGTTTCGGCTTACGAGTGTTTCGACTTACGAGTGTTTAGACTTACGAGTGTTTCGACTTACGGGTGTTTCGACTTACGAGTGTTTCGACTACGAGTGTTTCGACTTACGAGTGTTTCGGCTTACGAGTGTTTCGACATACGGGTGTTTCGACTTACGGTGTTTCGGCTTACGAGTGTTTCGACTTACGAGTGTTCTGACTTACGAGTGTTCTGACTTATGAGTGTTCTGACTTACGAGTGTTCTGACTTACGAGTGTTCCGACTTACGAGTGTTTCGGCTTACGAGTGTTTCGGCTTACGAGTGTTTCGACTTACGAATGTTTCGACTTACGAGTGTTTCGACTTACGAGTGTTTAGACTTACGAGTGTTTTGACTTACGGTGTTTCGGCTTACGAGTGTTTCGACTTACGAGTGTTTTGACTTAATTGGTGTTTTGACATAAGAGTGTTTCGATACGAGTGTTAAGACTTACGGGTGTTTCGACTTACGGGTGTTTCGACTTACGAGTGTTTCGGCTTACGAGTGTTTCGACTTACTAATGTTTTTACTTACGAGTGTTTCGGTGTACGAGTGTTTCGACTTAAGGATGTTTCGATTTACGAGTGTTTCGACTTACGAGTGTTTCGGCTTACGTGAGTTTCGACTTAAGAGTGTTCTGATTTACGAGTGTTCTGACTTGCGGGTGTTCTGATTTACGAGTGTTCCGACTTACGAGTGTTTCGGCTTATGAGTGTTTCGACTTACGAGTGTTTCGGCTTACGAGTGTTTCACCTTATGGGTGTTTCGACTTACGAGTGTTTTTACTTATGGTGTTTCGGCTTCCGAGTGTTTCGACATACGAGTGTTTTGACTTACGGGTGTTTCGACTTAAGAGTGTTTCGACTTACGGGTGTTTCGACTTACGAGTGTTTCGACTACGAGTGTTTCGACTTACGAGTGTTTCGGCTTACGAGTGTTTCGACATACGGGTGTTTCGACTTACGGTGTTTCGGCTTACGAGTGTTTCGACTTACGAGTGTTCTGACTTACGAGTGTTCTGACTTATGAGTGTTCTGACTTACGAGTGTTCTGACTTACGAGTGTTCCGACTTACGAGTGTTTCGGCTTACGAGTGTTTCGGCTTACGAGTGTTTCGACTTACGAATGTTTCGACTTACGAGTGTTTCGACTTACGAGTGTTTTGACTTACGGTGTTTCGGCTTACGAGTGTTTCGACTTACGAGTGTTTTGACTTACTGGTGTTTTGACATAAGAGTGTTTCGATACGAGTGTTTCGACTTACGAGTGTTCTGACTTACGAGTGTTCTGACTTACGAGTGTTCTGACTTACGAGTGTTCTAACTTACGAGTGTTCTGACTTACGAGTGTTCTGACTTACGAGTGTTCCGACTTACGAGTGTTTCGGCTCACCAGTGTTTCGGCTTACGAGTGTGTCGACTTACGAAAATAACAAATAGACGCGGTTTCAAATCTCTATGCTTTTCAAATTCATTACATTAATCTTTATTTATACGTTTCGCTTTACGAGTGTTTCCACTTACGAGTGTTTCGACTTACGAGTGTTTCGGCTTACGATTGTTTTGACTTACGAGTGTTTTGACTTACATGTGTTTCGACTTACGCGTGTTTCGACTTACGAGTATTTCGACTTACGAGTGTTTTGACTTACGGTGTTTCGGCTTACGAGTGTTTCGACTTACGAGTGTTTTGACTTACTGGTGTTATGACATACGAGTGTTTCGATACGAGTGTTTCGACTTACGAGTGTTCTGACTTACGAGTGTTCTAACTTACGAGTGTTCTGACTTACGAGTGTTCTGACTTACGAGTGTTCCGACTTACGAGTGTTTCGGCTCACGAGTGTTTCGGCTTACGAGTGTTTCGACTTACGAAAATAACAAATAGACGCGGTTTCAAATCTCTATGCTTTTCAAATTCATTACATTAATCTTTATTTATACGTTTCGCTTTACGAGTATTTTGACTTACGAGTGTTTCGACTTACGAGTGTTTCGGCTTACGAGTGTTTTGACTTACGAGTGTTTTGACTTACATGTGTTTCGACTTACGCGTGTTTCGACTTACGAGTGTTTCGACTTGCGAGTGTTTCGACTACGGGTGTTTCGACCTACGAATGTTTTGACTTACGGATGTTTTGACTTACGGGTGTTTCGGCTTACGAGTGTTTCGACTTACGAGTGTTTTGACTTACGGGTGTTTTGACTTACGGTGTTTCGGCTTACGAGTTTTTCGACTTACGAGTGTTTCGACTTACGGGTGTTTTGACATACGAGTGTTTCGATACGAGTGTTCTGACTTACGAGTGTTCTGACTTACGAGTGTTCTGACTTACGAGTGTTCTGACTTACGAGTGTTCTGACATACGTGTGTTCTGACTTACGAGTGTTCCGATTTACGAGTGTTTCGGCTTATGAGTGTTTCAACTCACGTATGTTTTTGCTTACGGGTGTTTCGACTTACGAATGTTTTTGCTTACGAGTGTTTCGGCTTACGAGTGTTTCGACTTACGAAAATAACAAATAGACGCGGTTTCAAATCTCTATGCTTTTCAAATTCATTACATTAATCTTTATTTACACGTTTCGCTTTACGAGTGTTTCGACTTACGAGTGCTTCGACTTACGAGTGTTTCGACTTACGAGTGTTTCGACTTACGAGTGTTTCGACTTAAGAGTGTTTCGACTTACGAGTGTTTTGACTTACGAGTGTTCTGACTTACGAGTGTTCTGACTTACGAGTGTTTCGACTTACGAGTGTTTCGACTTACGAGTGTTTCGACTTACGAGTGTTTCGGCTTACGAGTGTTTTGACTTAAGAGTGTTCTGACTACGAGTGTTCTGACTTACGAGTGTTTCGGCTTATGAGTGTTTCGACTCACGAGTGTTTCGGCTTATGAGTGTTTCGACTTACGAGTGTTTCGGCTTACGAGTGTTTCGACTTACGAGTGTTTAGACTTACGAGTGTTTCGACTTACGGGTGTTTCGACTTACGAGTGTTTCGACTACGAGTGTTTCGACTTACGAGTGTTTCGGCTTACGAGTGTTTCGACTTACGAGTGTTCTGACTTACGAGTGTTCTGACTTATGAGTGTTCTGACTTACGAGTGTTCTGACTTACGAGTGTTCCGACTTACGAGTGTTTCAGCTTACGAGTGTTTCGGCTTACGAGTGTTTCGACTTACGAATGTTTCGACTTACGAGTGTTTCGACTTACGAGTGTTTAGACTTACGAGTGTTTTGACTTACGGTGTTTCGGCTTACGAGTGTTTCGAGTTACGAGTGTTTTGACTTAATTGGTGTTTTGACATAAGAGTGTTTCGATACGAGTGTTAAGACTTACGGGTGTTTCGACTTACGGGTGTTTCGACTTACGAGTGTTTCGGCTTACGAGTGTTTCGACTTACTAATGTTTTTACTTACGAGTGTTTCGGTGTACGAGTGTTTCGACTTAAGGATGTTTCGATTTACGAGTGTTTCGACTTACGAGTGTTTCGGCTTACGTGAGTTTCGACTTAAGAGTGTTCTGATTTACGAGTGTTCTGACTTGCGGGTGTTCTGATTTACGAGTGTTCCGACTTACGAGTGTTTCGGCTTATGAGTGTTTCGACTTACGAGTGTTTCGGCTTACGAGTGTTTCACCTTATGGGTGTTTCGACTTACGAGTGTTTTTACTTATGGTGTTTCGGCTTCCGAGTGTTTCGACATACGAGTGTTTTGACTTACGGGTGTTTCGGCTTACGAGTGTTTCGACTTACGAGTGTTTCGGCTTACGAGTGTTTCGACTTACTAATGTTTTTACTTACGAGTGTTTCGGCGTACGAGAGTTTTGACTTACGAGTGTTTCGACTTACGAGTGTTTCGACTTACGAGTATTTTGACTTACGAATGTTTTGACTTACGCGTGTTTCGGCTTACGAGTGTTTCGACTTACGAGTCTTTCGGCTTACGAGTGTTTCGACTTACTAATGTTTTTACTTACGAGTGTTTCGGCGTACGAGTGTTTCGACTTACGAGTGTTTCGACTTACGGGTGTTTTGACTTACGGGTGTTTTGACTTAAGGGTGTTTCGACTTACGAGTATTTTGGGCTTACGAGTGTTTCGACTTACGAGTGTTTTGACTTACGAGTGTTCTGATTTACGGATGTTTCGACATACGACTGTTCAGACTTACGAGTGTTCCGACTTACGAGTGTTTCGGCTTACGAGTGTTTCGGCTCACGAGTGTTTCGACTTACGAGTATTTCGACTTACGAGTGTTTTGACTTACGGTGTTTCGGCTTACGAGTGTTTCGACTTACGAGTGTTTTGACTTACTGGTGTTATGTCATACGAGTGTTTCGATACGAGTGTTTCGACTTACGAGTGTTCTGACTTACGAGTGTTCTAACTTACGAGTGTTCTGACTTACGAGTGTTCTGACTTACGAGTGTTCCGACTTACGAGTGTTTCGGCTCACGAGTGTTTCGGCTTACGAGTGTTTCGACTTACTAAAATAACAAATAGACGCGGTTTCAAATCTCTATGCTTTTCAAATTCATTACATTAATCTTTATTTATACGTTTCGCTTTACGAGTGTTTCGACTTACGAGTGTTTCGACTTACGAGTGTTTCGGCTTACGAGTGTTTTGACTTACGAGTGTTTTGACTTACATGTGTTTCGACTTACGCGTGTTTCGACTTACGAGTGTTTCGACTTGCGAGTGTTTCGACTACGGGTGTTTCGACTTACGAATGTTTTGACTTACGGATGTTTTGACTTACGGGTGTTTTGGCTTACGAGTGTTTCGACTTACGAGTGTTCTGACTTACGAGTGTTCTGACTTACGGGTGTTCTGACTTACGAGTGTTCCGACTTACGAGTGTTTCGGCTTAAGAGTGTTTCGGATTACGAGTGCTTCGACTTACGAGTGTTTCGGCTTACGAGTGTTTCGACTTACGAGTGTTCTGACTACGAGTGTTCTGACTTACGGGTGTTCTGACTTACGAGTGTTCCGACTTACGAGTGTTTCGACTTACGAGTGTTTCGGCTTTCGGGTGTTTAGACTTACGAGTGTTTCGGGTTACGAGTGTTTCGACTTACGAATGTTTTCGCTTACGAGTGTTTCGGCTTCCGAGTGTTTCGACTTACGAGTGTTTCGACTTACGAGTGTTTTGACTTACGGTTTTTCGGCTTGCGAGTGTTTCGACATACGAGTGTTTTGACTTACGGGCGTTTCGACTTACGGGTGTTTCGACTTACGAGTGTTTCGACTTACGAGTGTTCTGACTTACGAGTGTTCTGACTTGCGAGTGTTCCGACTTACGAGTGTTTCGGCTTACGAGTGTTTCGACATACGAGTGTTTTGACTTACGAAAATAATAAATAGACGCGGTTTCAAATCTCTATGCTTTTCAAGTTCATTACATTAATCTTTATTTATACGTTTCGCTTTACGAATGTTTCGACTTACGAGTGTTTCGGCTTACGAGTGTTTCGACTTACGAGTGTTCTGACTACGAGTGTTCTGACTTACGGGTGCTCTGACTTATGAGTGTTTTGACTTACGAGTGTTTCTACTTACGAGTGTTTCGACTTACGGGTGTTTCGGCTTACGAGTGTTTCGACTTACGAGTGTTTTGACTTACGAATGTTTTGCCTTACGGGTGTTCCGGTTTACGAGTGTTTCGACTCACGAGTATTCTGACTTACGAGTGTTCCGACTTACGGGCGTTTCGACTTACGAGTGTTTCGACTTACGAGTGTTCCGACTTACGAGGGTTTCGGCTTACGGGTGTTCCGACTTACGAGTATTTTCGGCTTACGAGTGTTTCGACTTACGAGTGTTTTGACTTACGGGTGTTTTGACATACGAGTGTTTCGATACGAGTGTTCTGACTTACGAGTGTTCTGACTTACGAGTGTTCTGACTTACGAGTGTTCCGACTTACGAGTGTTTCGGCTCACGAGTGTTTCGGCTTACGAGTGTTTCGACTTACGAAAATAATAGATAGACGCGGTTTCAAATCTCTATGCTTTTCAAGTTCATTACATTAATCTTTATTTATACGTTTCGCTTTACGAATGTTTCGACTTACGAGTGTTTCGGCTTACGATTGTTTTGACTTACGAGATTTTTGACTTACGGGTCTTTCGACTTAGGAGTGTTTCGACTTACGAGTGTTTCGGCTTACAAGTGTTTCGTCTTACGAGTGTTTCGGCTTACGAGTGTTTTGACTTACGGGTGTTTTTGCTTACGAGTGTTTCGACTTACGAGTGTTTTGATTTACGGTGTTTCGGCTTACGAGTGTTTCGACTTACGAGTGTTTTGACTTACGGGTGTTTTGACATACGAGTGTTTCGATACGAGTGTTCTGACTTACGAGTGTTCTGACTTGCGAGTGTTCCGACTTACGAGTGTTTCGGCTTACGAGTGTTTCGACATACGAGTTTTTTAACTTACGGGTGTTTCGACTTACGTGTGTTTCGACTTACGAGTGTTTCGGCTTACGAGTGTTTCGGCTTACGAGTGTTTCGGCTCACGAGTGTTTCGACTTACGAGTGTTTCGACTTACGAGTGTTTCGACTTAAGAGTGTTTCGACTTACGAGTGTTTCGACTTACGAGTGATTTTGCCATACGGGTGTTTCGGTTTACGAGTGTTTCGACTTACGAGTGTTCTGACTTACGAGTGTTCCGACTTACGAGTGTTTCGACTTACGAGTGTTTTGACTTACGAGTGTTCCGACCTACGAGCGTTTCGGCTTATGGGAGTTCCGACCTACGAGTGTTTCGACTTACGAGTGTTTTGACTTACGAGTGTTTCGGCTTACGAGTGTTTCGTCTTACGAGTGTTTCGACTTACGAGTGTTTTGACTTACGAGTGTTTTGACTTACGGTGTTTCGACTTCCGAGTGTTTTGACTTACGGGTGTTTTGACATACGAGTGTTTCGATACAAGTGTTCTGACTTCCGAGTGTTTTGACTTACGAGTGTTCTGACTTACGAGTGTTCTGAATTACGAGTGTTCCGATTTACGAGTGTTTCGGCTTATGAGTGTTTCGACTTACGAATGTTTTTGCTTACGGGCGTTTCGACTTACGAATGTTTTTGCTTACGAGTGTTTCGGCTTACGAGTGATTCGACTTACGAGTGTTTTGACTTAAGGGTGTTTTGACTTACGGGTGTTGTGAATTACGAGTGTTCCGATTTACGAGTGTTTTGACTTACGGTGTTTCGGCTTACGAGTTATTCGACTTACGAATGTTTTGACTTACGGGTGTTTCGGCTTGCGAGTGTTTAGACTTACGAGTGTTTCGGCTTATGAGTGTTTCGACTTACGTATGTTTTTGCTTACGGGTGTTTCGACTTACGAATGTTTTTGCTTACGAGTGTTTCGGCTTACGAGTGTTTCGACTTACGAAAATAACAAATAGACGCGGTTTCAAATCTCTATGCTTTTCAAATTCATTACATTAATCTTTATTTACACGTTTCGCTTTACGAGTGTTTCGACTTACGAGTGTTTCGACTTACGAGTGTTTCGACTTACGAGTGTTTCGACTTACGAGTGTTTCGACTTACGAGTGTTTCGACTTACGAGTGTTTTGACTTACGAGTGTTCTGACTTACGAGTGTTCTGACTTACGAGTGTTTCGACTTACGAGTGTTCTGACTTACGAGTGTTCTGACTTACGAGTGTTCCGACTTACGAGTGTTTCGACTTACGAGTGTTTCGACTTACGAGTGTTTCGACTTACGAGTGTTTCGGCTTACGAGTGTTTTGACTTACGAGTGTTCTGACTACGAGTGTTCTGACTTACGAGTGTTTCGGCTTATGAGTGTTTCGACTCACGAGTGTTTCGGCTTATGAGTGTTTCGACTTACGAGTGTTTCGGCTTACGAGTGTTTCGACTTACGAGTGTTTCGACTTACGAGTGTTTCGACTTACGGGTGTTTCGACTTACGAGTGTTTCGACTACGAGTGTTTCGACTTACGAGTGTTTCGGCTTACGAGTGTTTCGACATACGGGTGTTTCGACTTACGGTGTTTCGGCTTACGAGTGTTTCGACTTACGAGTGTTCTGACTTACGAGTGTTCTGACTTATGAGTGTTCTGACTTACGAGTGTTCTGACTTACGAGTGTTCCGACTTACGAGTGTTTCGGCTTACGAGTGTTTCGGCTTACGAGTGTTTCGACTTACGATTGTTTCGACTTACGAGTGTTTCGACTTACGAGTGTTTTGACTTACGGTGTTTCGGCTTACGAGTGTTTCGACTTACGAGTGTTTTGACTTACTGGTGTTTTGACATAAGAGTGTTTCGATACGAGTGTTTCGACTTACGAGTGTTCTGACTTACGAGTGTTCTGACTTACGAGTGTTCTGACTTACGAGTGTTCTAACTTACGAGTGTTCTGACTTACGAGTGTTCTGACTTACGAGTGTTCCGACTTACGAGTGTTTCGGCTCACCAGTGTTTCGGCTTACGAGTGTGTCGACTTACGAAAATAACAAATAGACGCGGTTTCAAATCTCTATGCTTTTCAAATTCATTACATTAATCTTTATTTATACGTTTCGCTTTACGAGTGTTTCGACTTACGAGTGTTTCGACTTACGAGTGTTTCGGCTTACGATTGTTTTGACTTACGAGTGTTTTGACTTACATGTGTTTCGACTTACGCGTGTTTCGACTTACGAGTGTTTCGACTTGCGAGTGTTTCGACTACGGGTGTTTCGACTTACGAATGTTTTGACTTTCGGATGTTTTGACTTACGGGTGTTTTGGCTTACGAGTGTTTCGACTTACGAGTGTTCTGACTTACGAGTGTTCTGACTTACGGGTGTTCTGACTTACGAGTGTTCCGACTTACGAGTGTTTCGGCTTAAGAGTGTTTCGGATTACGAGTGCTTCGACTTACGAGTGTTTCGGCTTACGAGTGTTTCGACTTACGAGTGTTCTGACTACGAGTGTTCTGACTTACGGGTGTTCTGACTTACGAGTGTTCCGACTTACGAGTGTTTCGACTTACGAGTGTTTCGGCTTTCGGGTGTTTAGACTTACGAGTGTTTCGGGTTACGAGTGTTTCGACTTACGAATGTTTTCGCTTACGAGTGTTTCGGCTTCCGAGTGTTTCGACTTACGAGTGTTTCGACTTACGAGTGTTTTGACTTACGGTTTTTCGGCTTGCGAGTGTTTCGACATACGAGTGTTTTGACTTACGGGCGTTTCGACTTACGGGTGTTTCGACTTACGAGTGTTTCGACTTACGAGTGTTCTGACTTACGAGTGTTCTGACTTGCGAGTGTTCCGACTTACGAGTGTTTCGGCTTACGAGTGTTTCGACATACGAGTGTTTTGACTTACGAAAATAATAAATAGACGCGGTTTCAAATCTCTATGCTTTTCAAGTTCATTACATTAATCTTTATTTATACGTTTCGCTTTACGAATGTTTCGACTTACGAGTGTTTCGGCTTACGAGTGTTTCGACTTACGAGTGTTCTGACTACGAGTGTTCTGACTTACGGGTGCTCTGACTTATGAGTGTTTTGACTTACGAGTGTTTCTACTTACGAGTGTTTCGACTTACGGGTGTTTCGGCTTACGAGTGTTTCGACTTACGAGTGTTTTGACTTACGAATGTTTTGCCTTACGGGTGTTCCGGTTTACGAGTGTTTCGACTCACGAGTATTCTGACTTACGAGTGTTCCGACTTACGGGCGTTTCGACTTACGAGTGTTTCGACTTACGAGTGTTCCGACTTACGAGGGTTTCGGCTTACGGGTGTTCCGACTTACGAGTATTTTCGGCTTACGAGTGTTTCGACTTACGAGTGTTTTGACTTACGGGTGTTTTGACATACGAGTGTTTCGATACGAGTGTTCTGACTTACGAGTGTTCTGACTTACGAGTGTTCTGACTTACGAGTGTTCCGACTTACGAGTGTTTCGGCTCACGAGTGTTTCGGCTTACGAGTGTTTCGACTTACGAAAATAATAGATAGACGCGGTTTCAAATCTCTATGCTTTTCAAGTTCATTACATTAATCTTTATTTATACGTTTCGCGTTACGAATGTTTCGACTTACGAGTGTTTCGGCTTACGATTGTTTTGACTTACGAGATTTTTGACTTACGGGTCTTTCGACTTAGGAGTGTTTCGACTTACGAGTGTTTCGGCTTACAAGTGTTTCGTCTTACGAGTGTTTCGGCTTACGAGTGTTTTGACTTACGGGTGTTTTTGCTTACGAGTGTTTCGACTTACGAGTGTTTTGATTTACGGTGTTTCGGCTTACGAGTGTTTCGACTTACGAGTGTTTTGACTTACGGGTGTTTTGACATACGAGTGTTTCGATACGAGTGTTCTGACTTACGAGTGTCCTGACTTGCGAGTGTTCCGACTTACGAGTGTTTCGGCTTACGAGTGTTTCGACATACGAGTTTTTTAACTTACGGGTGTTTCGACTTACGTGTGTTTCGACTTACGAGTGTTTCGGCTTACGAGTGTTTCGGCTTACGAGTGTTTCGGCTCACGAGTGTTTCGACTTACGAGTGTTTCGACTTACGAGTGTTTCGACTTAAGAGTGTTTCGACTTACGAGTGTTTCGACTTACGAGTGATTTTGCCATACGGGTGTTTCGGTTTACGAGTGTTTCGACTTACGAGTGTTCTGACTTACGAGTGTTCCGACTTACGAGTGTTTCGACTTACGAGTGTTTTGACTTACGAGTGTTCCGACCTACGAGCGTTTCGGCTTATGGGAGTTCCGACCTACGAGTGTTTCGACTTACGAGTGTTTTGACTTACGAGTGTTTCGGCTTACGAGTGTTTCGTCTTACGAGTGTTTCGACTTACGAGTGTTTTGACTTACGAGTGTTTTGACTTACGGTGTTTCGACTTCCGAGTGTTTTGACTTACGGGTGTTTTGACATACGAGTGTTTCGATACAAGTGTTCTGACTTCCGAGTGTTTTGACTTACGAGTGTTCTGACTTACGAGTGTTCTGAATTACGAGTGTTCCGATTTACGAGTGTTTCGGCTTATGAGTGTTTCGACTTACGAATGTTTTTGCTTACGGGCGTTTCGACTTACGAATGTTTTTGCTTACGAGTGTTTCGGCTTACGAGTGATTCGACTTACGAGTGTTTTGACTTAAGGGTGTTTTGACTTACGGGTGTTGTGAAATACGAGTGTTCCGATTTACGAGTGTTTTGACTTACGGTGTTTCGGCTTACGAGTTATTCGACTTACGAATGTTTTGACTTACGGGTGTTTCGGCTTGCGAGTGTTTAGACTTACGAGTGTTTCGGCTTATGAGTGTTTCGACTTACGTATGTTTTTGCTTACGGGTGTTTCGACTTACGAATGTTTTTGCTTACGAGTGTTTCGGCTTACGAGTGTTTCGACTTACGAAAATAACAAATAGACGCGGTTTCAAATCTCTATGCTTTTCAAATTCATTACATTAATCTTTATTTACACGTTTCGCTTTACGAGTGTTTCGACTTACGAGTGTTTCGACTTACGAGTGTTTCGACTTACGAGTGTTTCGACTTACGAGTGTTTCGACTTACGAGTGTTTCGACTTACGAGTGTTTTGACTTACGAGTGTTCTGACTTACGAGTGTTCTGACTTACGAGTGTTTCAACTTACGAGTATTCTGACTTACGAGTGTTCTGACTTACGAGTGTTCCGACTTACGAGTGTTTCGACTTACGAGTGTTTCGACTTACGAGTGTTTCGACTTACGAGTGTTTCGGCTTACGAGTGTTTTGACTTACGAGTGTTCTGACTACGAGTGTTCTGACTTACGAGTGTTTCGGCTTATGAGTGTTTCGACTCACGAGTGTTTCGGCTTATGAGTGTTTCGACTTACGAGTGTTTCGGCTTACGAGTGTTTCGACTTACGAGTGTTTCGACTTACGAGTGTTTTGACTTACGGGTGTTTCGACTTACGAGTGTTTCGACTACGAGTGTTTCGACTTACGAGTGTTTCGGCTTACGAGTGTTTCGACATACGGGTGTTTCGACTTACGGTGTTTCGGCTTACGAGTGTTTCGACTTACGAGTGTTCTGACTTACGAGTGTTCTGACTTATGAGTGTTCTGACTTACGAGTGTTCTGACTTACGAGTGTTCCGACTTACGAGTGTTTCGGCTTACGAGTGTTTCGGCTTACGAGTGTTTCGACTTACGATTGTTTCGACTTACGAGTGTTTCGACTTACGAGTGTTTTGACTTACGGTGTTTCGGCTTACGAGTGTTTCGACTTACGAGTGTTTTGACTTACTGGTGTTTTGACATAAGAGTGTTTCGATACGAGTGTTTCGACTTACGAGTGTTCTGACTTACGAGTGTTCTGACTTACGAGTGTTCTGAGTTACGAGTGTTCTAACTTACGAGTGTTCTGACTTACGAGTGTTCTGACTTACGAGTGTTCCGACTTACGAGTGTTTCGGCTCACCAGTGTTTCGGCTTACGAGTGTGTCGACTTACGAAAATAACAAATAGACGCGGTTTCAAATCTCTATGCTTTTCAAATTCATTACATTAATCTTTATTTATACGTTTCGCTTTACGAGTGTTTCGACTTACGAGTGTTTCGACTTACGAGTGTTTCGGCTTACGATTGTTTTGACTTACGAGTGTTTTGACTTACATGTGTTTCGACTTACGCGTGTTTCGACTTACGAGTGTTTCGACTTGCGAGTGTTTCGACTACGGGTGTTTCGACTTACGAATGTTTTGACTTACGGATGTTTTGACTTACGGGTGTTTTGGCTTACGAGTGTTTCGACTTACGAGTGTTCTGACTTACGAGTGTTCTGACTTACGGGTGTTCTGACTTACGAGTGTTCCGACTTACGAGTGTTTCGGCTTAAGAGTGTTTCGGATTACGAGTGCTTCGACTTACGAGTGTTTCGGCTTACGAGTGTTTCGACTTACGAGTGTTCTGACTACGAGTGTTCTGAC
The DNA here is from genome assembly GCA_964016885.1 of Eledone cirrhosa. NCBI lineage: Eukaryota > Metazoa > Mollusca > Cephalopoda > Octopoda > Eledonidae > Eledone > Eledone cirrhosa. The sequence continues at coordinate 257,982,772 of OZ024741.1, forward strand.
TTACGGGTGTTCTGACTTACGAGTGTTCCGACTTACGAGTGTTTCGACTTACGAGTGTTTCGGCTTTCGGGTGTTTAGACTTACGAGTGTTTCGGGTTACGAGTGTTTCGACTTACGAATGTTTTCGCTTACGAGTGTTTCGGCTTCCGAGTGTTTCGACTTACGAGTGTTTCGACTTACGAGTGTTTTGACTTACGGTTTTTCGGCTTGCGAGTGTTTCGACATACGAGTGTTTTGACTTACGGGCGTTTCGACTTACGGGTGTTTCGACTTACGAGTGTTTCGACTTACGAGTGTTCTGACTTACGAGTGTTCTGACTTGCGAGTGTTCCGACTTACGAGTGTTTCGGCTTACGAGTGTTTCGACATACGAGTGTTTTGACTTACGAAAATAATAAATAGACGCGGTTTCAAATCTCTATGCTTTTCAAGTTCATTACATTAATCTTTATTTATACGTTTCGCTTTACGAATGTTTCGACTTACGAGTGTTTCGGCTTACGAGTGTTTCGACTTACGAGTGTTCTGACTACGAGTGTTCTGACTTACGGGTGCTCTGACTTATGAGTGTTTTGACTTACGAGTGTTTCTACTTACGAGTGTTTCGACTTACGGGTGTTTCGGCTTACGAGTGTTTCGACTTACGAGTGTTTTGACTTACGAATGTTTTGCCTTACGGGTGTTCCGGTTTACGAGTGTTTCGACTCACGAGTATTCTGACTTACGAGTGTTCCGACTTACGGGCGTTTCGACTTACGAGTGTTTCGACTTACGAGTGTTCCGACTTACGAGGGTTTCGGCTTACGGGTGTTCCGACTTACGAGTATTTTCGGCTTACGAGTGTTTCGACTTACGAGTGTTTTGACTTACGGGTGTTTTGACATACGAGTGTTTCGATACGAGTGTTCTGACTTACGAGTGTTCTGACTTACGAGTGTTCTGACTTACGAGTGTTTCGACTTACGAGTGTTTCGGCTCACGAGTGTTTCGGCTTACGAGTGTTTCGACTTACGAAAATAATAGATAGACGCGGTTTCAAATCTCTATGCTTTTCAAGTTCATTACATTAATCTTTATTTATACGTTTCGCTTTACGAATGTTTCGACTTACGAGTGTTTCGGCTTACGATTGTTTTGACTTACGAGATTTTTGACTTACGGGTCTTTCGACTTAGGAGTGTTTCGACTTACGAGTGTTTCGGCTTACAAGTGTTTCGTCTTACGAGTGTTTCGGCTTACGAGTGTTTTGACTTACGGGTGTTTTTGCTTACGAGTGTTTCGACTTACGAGTGTTTTGATTTACGGTGTTTCGGCTTACGAGTGTTTCGACTTACGAGTGTTTTGACTTACGGGTGTTTTGACATACGAGTGTTTCGATACGAGTGTTCTGACTTACGAGTGTTCTGACTTGCGAGTGTTCCGACTTACGAGTGTTTCGGCTTACGAGTGTTTCGACATACGAGTTTTTTAACTTACGGGTGTTTCGACTTACGTGTGTTTCGACTTACGAGTGTTTCGGCTTACGAGTGTTTCGGCTTACGAGTGTTTCGGCTCACGAGTGTTTCGACTTACGAGTGTTTCGACTTACGAGTGTTTCGACTTAAGAGTGTTTCGACTTACGAGTGTTTCGACTTACGAGTGATTTTGCCATACGGGTGTTTCGGTTTACGAGTGTTTCGACTTACGAGTGTTTTGACTTACGAGTGTTCCGACCTACGAGCGTTTCGGCTTATGGGAGTTCCGACCTACGAGTGTTTCGACTTACGAGTGTTTTGACTTACGAGTGTTTCGGCTTACGAGTGTTTCGACTTACGAGTGTTTCGACTTACGAGTGTTTTGACTTACGAGTGTTTTGACTTACGGTGTTTCGACTTCCGAGTGTTTTGACTTACGGGTGTTTTGACATACGAGTGTTTCGATACAAGTGTTCTGACTTCCGAGTGTTTTGACTTACGAGTGTTCTGACTTACGAGTGTTCTGACTTACGAGTGTTCTGAATTACGAGTGTTCAGATTTACGAGTGTTTCGGCTTATGAGTGTTTCGACTTACGAATGTTTTTGCTTACGGGCGTTTCGACTTACGAATGTTTTTGCTTACGAGTGTTTCGGCTTACGAGTGATTCGACTTACGAGTGTTTTGACTTAAGGGTGTTTTGACTTACGGGTGTTGTGAATTACGAGTGTTCCGATTTACGAGTGTTTTGACTTACGGTGTTTCGGCTTACGAGTTATTCGACTTACGAATGTTTTGACTTACGGGTGTTTCGGCTTGCGAGTGTTTCGACATACGAGTGTTTCGGCTTATGAGTGTTTCGACTTACTAATGTTTTTACTTACGAGTGTTTCGGCGTACGAGTGTTTTGACTTACGAGTGTTTCGACTCACGAGTGTTTTGACTTACGAATGTTTTGACTTACTGGTGTTTCGGCTTACGAGTGTTTCGGCTTACGAGTGTTTCGACATACGAGTTTTTTAACTTACGGGTGTTTCGACTTACGAGTGTTTCGACTTACGAGTGTTTCGGCTTACGAGTGTTTCGGCTGACGAGTGTTTCGGCTCACGAGTGTTTCGACTTACGAGTGTTTCGACTTACGAGTGTTTCGACTTAAGAGTGTTTCGACTTACGAGTGTTTCGACTTACGAGTGATTTTGCCATACGGGTGTTTCGGTTTACGAGTGTTTCGACTTACGAGTGTTCTGACTTACGAGTGTTCCGACTTACGAGTGTTTCGACTTACGAGTGTTTTGACTTACGAGTGTTCCGACCTACGAGCGTTTCGGCTTATGGGAGTTCCGACCTACGAGTGTTTCGACTTACGAATGTTTTGACTTACGAGTGTTTCCGCTTACGAGTGTTTCGGCTTACGAGTGTTTCGACTTACTAATGTTTTTACTTACGAGTGTTTCGGTGTACGAGTGTTTCGACTTAAGGATGTTTCGACTTACGGGTGTTTCGGCTTACGAGTGTTTCGACTTACGAGTGTTTTGACTTACGAGTGTTCTGACTTACGAGTGTTCTGACTTATGAGTGTTCCGACTTACGAGTGTTCCGACTTACGAGTGTTTCGGCTTATGAGTGTTTCGACTTACGGGCGTTTCGACTTACGGGTGTTTCGACTTACGAGTGTTTTGACTTACGAGTGTTCTGACTTACGAGTGTTCTGACTTACGAGTGTTCCGACTTACGACTGTTTCGACTTACGAGTGTTTTGACTTACGAGTGTTCCGACTTACGAGTGATTCGGCTTACGGGTGTTTCGACGTACGAGTATTTTTGGCTTACGAGTGTTTCGACTTACGAGTGTTTTGAATTACGATTGTTTCGGCTTACGAGTGTTTCGACTTACGAGTATTTCGACTTACGAGTGTCTTGACTTATGGGTGTTTGACATACGAGTGTTTCGATACGAATGCTCTGACTTACGAGTGTTCTGACTTACCAGTGTTCTGACTTACGAGTGTTCTGACTTACGGGTGTTCTGACTTACGTGTGTTCCGACTTACGAGTGTTTCGGCTATGGGTGTTTCGACTTACGAGTGTTTCGACTTACGAATGTTTTGGCTTTCGAGTGTTTCGGCTTACGAGTGTATCGACTTACGAATGTTTTGGCTTACGAGTGTTTCGGCTTACGGGTGTTTCGACTTACGAGTGTTTCGACTTACGAATGTTTTGACTTACGGTGTTTCGGCTTACGAGTTATTCGACATACGAGTGTTTCGACTTACGGGTGTTTCGACTTACGGGTGTTTCGACTTATGAGTGTTTCGACTTACGAGTGTTCTGACTTACGAGTGTGCTGACTTACGAGTGTTCCGACTTACGAGTGTTTAGGTTTACGAGTGTTTGGACACATGAGTGTTTTGACTTACGGGTGTTTCGACTTACGGGTGTTTCGACTTACGAGTGTTTCGGCTTACGAGTGTTTCGACTTACTAATGTTTTTACTTACGAGTGTTTCGGTGTACGAGTGTTTCGACTTAAGGATGTTTCGATTTACGAGTGTTTCGACTTACGAGTGTTTCGGCTTACGTGAGTTTCGACTTAAGAGTGTTCTGATTTACGAGTGTTCTGACTTGCGGGTGTTCTGATTTACGAGTGTTCCGACTTACGAGTGTTTCGGCTTATGAGTGTTTCGACTTACGAGTGTTTCGGCTTACGAGTGTTTCACCTTATGGGTGTTTCGACTTACGAGTGTTTTTACTTATGGTGTTTCGGCTTCCGAGTGTTTCGACATACGAGTGTTTTGACTTACGGGTGTTTCGGCTTACGAGTGTTTCGACTTACGAGTGTTTCGGCTTACGAGTGTTTCGACTTACTAATGTTTTTACTTACGAGTGTTTCGGCGTACGAGAGTTTTGACTTACGAGTGTTTCGACTTACGAGTGTTTCGACTTACGAGTATTTTGACTTACGAATGTTTTGACTTACGGGTGTTTCGGCTTTCGGGTGTTTAGACTTACGAGTGTTTCGGGTTACGAGTGTTTCGACTTACGAATGTTTTCGCTTACGAGTGTTTCGGCTTCCGAGTGTTTCGACTTACGAGTGTTTCGACTTACGAGTGTTTTGACTTACGGTTTTTCGGCTTGCGAGTGTTTCGACATACGAGTGTTTTGACTTACGGGCGTTTCGACTTACGAGTGTTTCGACTTACGAGTGTTTTGACTTACGGTTTTTCGGCTTGCGAGTGTTTCGACATAAGAGTGTTTTGACTTACGGGCGTTTCGACTTACGGGTGTTTCGACTTCGTAGTGTTTCGACTTACGAGTGTTCTGACTTACGAGTGTTCTGACTTGCGAGTGTTCCGACTTACGAGTGTTTCGGCTTACGAGTGTTTCGACATACGAGTGTTTTGACTTACGAAAATAATAAAAAGACGCGGTTTCAAATCTCTATGCTTTTCAAGTTCATTACATTAATCTTTATTTATACGTTTCGCTTTACGAATGTTTCGACTTACGAGTGTTTCGGCTTACGAGTGTTTCGACTTACGAGTGTTCTGACTACGAGTGTTCTGACTTACGGGTGCTCTGACTTATGAGTGTTTTGACTTACGAGTGTTTCTACTTACGAGTGTTTCGACTTACGGGTGTTTCGGCTTACGAGTGTTTCGACTTACGAGTGTTTTGACTTACGAATGTTTTGCCTTACGGGTGTTCCGGTTTACGAGTGTTTCGACTCACGAGTATTCTGACTTACGAGTGTTCCGACTTACGGGCGTTTCGACTTACGAGTGTTTCGACTTACGAGTGTTCCGACTTACGAGGGTTTCGGCTTACGGGTGTTCCGACTTACGAGTATTTTCGGCTTACGAGTGTTTCGACTTACGAGTGTTTTGACTTACGGGTGTTTTGACATACGAGTGTTTCGATACGAGTGTTCTGACTTACGAGTGTTCTGACTTACGAGTGTTCTGACTTACGAGTGTTCCGACTTACGAGTGTTTCGGCTCACGAGTGTTTCGGCTTACGAGTGTTTCGACTTACGAAAATAATAGATAGACGCGGTTTCAAATCTCTATGCTTTTCAAGTTCATTACATTAATCTTTATTTATACGTTTCGCTTTACGAATGTTTCGACTTACGAGTGTTTCGGCTTACGATTGTTTTGACTTACGAGATTTTTTACTTACGGGTCTTTCGACTTAGGAGTGTTTCGACTTACGAGTGTTTCGGCTTACAAGTGTTTCGTCTTACGAGTGTTTCGGCTTACGAGTGTTTCGACTTACCAGTGTTCTGACTACGAGTGTTCTGACTTACGGGTGTTCTGACTTACGAGTGTTCCGACTTACGAGTGTTTCGGCTTATGAATGTTTCGACTTACGAGTGTTTCGGCTTACGAGTGTTTCGACTTACGAGTGTTTCGGCTTACGATTGTTTCGACTTACGAATGTTTTTGCTTACGAGTGTTTCGACTTACGAGTGTTTTGATTTACGGTGTTTCGGCTTACGAGTGTTTCGACTTACGAGTGTTTTGACTTACGGGTGTTTTGACATACGAGTGTTTCGATACGAGTGTTCTGACTTACGAGTGTTCTGACTTGCGAGTGTTCCGACTTACGAGTGTTTCGGCTTACGAGTGTTTCGACATACGAGTTTTTTAACTTACGGGTGTTTCGACTTACGTGTGTTTCGACTTACGAGTGTTTCGGCTTACGAGTGTTTCGGCTTACGAGTGTTTCGGCTCACGAGTGTTTCGACTTACGAGTGTTTCGACTTACGAGTGTTTCGACTTAAGAGTGTTTCGACTTACGAGTGTTTCGACTTACGAGTGATTTTGCCATACGGGTGTTTCGGTTTACGAGTGTTTCGACTTACGAGTGTTCTGACTTACGAGTGTTCCGACTTACAAGTGTTTCGACTTACGAGTGTTTTGACTTACGAGTGTTCCGACCTACGAGCGTTTCGGCTTATGGGAGTTCCGACCTACGAGTGTTTCGACTTACGAGTGTTTTGACTTACGAGTGTTTCGGCTTACGAGTGTTTCGACTTACGAGTGTTTCGACTTACGAGTGTTTTGACTTACGAGTGTTTTGACTTACGGTGTTTCGACTTCCGAGTGTTTTGACTTACGGGTGTTTTGACATACGAGTGTTTCGATACAAGTGTTCTGACTTCCGAGTGTTTTGACTTACGAGTGTTCTGACTTACGAGTGTTCTGACTTACGAGTGTTCTGACTTACGAGTGTTCCGATTTACGAGTGTTTCGGCTTATGAGTGTTTCGACTTACGAATGTTTTTGCTTACGGGCGTTTCGACTTACGAATGTTTTTGCTTACGAGTGTTTCGGCTTACGAGTGATTCGACTTACGAGTGTTTTGACTTAAGGGTGTTTTGACTTACGGGTGTTGTGAATTACGAGTGTTCCGATTTACGAGTGTTTTGACTTACGGTGTTTCGGCTTACGAGTTATTCGACTTACGAATGTTTTGACTTACGGGTGTTTCTGCTTGCGAGTGTTTCGACTTACGAGTGTTTCGGCTTATGAGTGTTTCGACTTACTAATGTTTTTACTTACGAGTGTTTCGGCGTACGAGTGTTTTAACTTACGAGTGTTTCGACTTACGAGTGTTTTGACTTACGAATGTTTGACTTACGGGTGTTTCGGCTTACGAGTGTTTCGACTTACGAGTGTTTCGGCTGGCGAGTGTTTCGACTTACGAGTGTTTTGACTTAAGGGTGTTTCGACTTACGAGTGTTTCGACTTACGAGTGTTTCGACTTACGAGTGTTTCGGCTTACGGGTGTTTCGACGTACGAGTATTTTTGGCTTACGAGTGTTTCGAGTTACGTGTGTTTTGAATTACGATTGTTTCGGCTTACGAGTGTTTCGACTTACGAGTATTTCGACTTACGAGTGTTTTGACTTATGGGTGTTTGACATACGAGTGTTTCGATACGAATGCTCTGACTTACGAGTGTTCTGACTTACCAGTGTTCTGACTTACGAGTGTTCTGACTTACGGGTGTTCTGACTTACGTGTGTTCCGACTTACGAGTGTTTCGGCTATGGGTGTTTCGACTTACGAGTGTTTCGACTTACGAATGTTTTGGCTTACGAGTGTTTCGGCTTACGAGTGTATCGACTTACGAATGTTTTGGCTTACGAGTGTTTCGGCTTACGGGTGTTTCGACTTACGAGTGTTTCGACTTACGAGTGTTTTGACTTACGGTGTTTCGGCTTATGAGTTATTCGACATACGAGTGTTTCGACTTACGGGTGTTTCGACTTACGGGTGTTTCGACTTATGAGTGTTTCGACTTACGAGTGTTCTGACTTACGAGTGTGCTGACTTACGAGTGTTCCGACTTACGAGTGTTTAGGTTTACGAGTGTTTCGACACATGAGTGTTTTGACTTACGGGTGTTTCGACTTACGGGTGTTTCGACTTACGAGTGTTTCGGCTTACGAGTGTTTCGACTTACTAATGTTTTTACTTACGAGTGTTTCGGTGTACGAGTGTTTCGACTTAAGGATGTTTCGATTTACGAGTGTTTCGACTTACGAGTGTTTCGGCTTACGTGAGTTTCGACTTAAGAGTGTTCTGATTTACGAGTGTTCTGACTTGCGGGTGTTCTGATTTACGAGTGTTCCGATTTACGAGTGTTTCGGCTTATGAGTGTTTCGACTTACGAGTGTTTCGGCTTACGAGTGTTTCACCTTATGGCTGTTTCGACTTACGAGTGTTTTTACTTATGGTGTTTCGGCTTCCGAGTGTTTCGACATACGAGTGTTTTGACTTACGGGTGTTTCGGCTTACGAGTGTTTCGACTTACGAGTGTTTCGGCTTACGAGTGTTTCGACTTACTAATGTTTTTACTTACGAGTGTTTCGGCGTACGAGAGTTTTGACTTACGAGTGTTTCGACTTACGAGTGTTTCGACTTACGAGTATTTTGACTTACGAATGTTTTGACTTACGGGTGTTTCGGCTTACGAGTGTTTCGACTTACGAGTCTTTCGGCTTACGAGTGTTTCGACTTACTAATGTTTTTACTTACGAGTGTTTCGGCGTACGAGTGTTTCGACTTACGAGTGTTTCGACTTACGGGTGTTTTGACTTACGGGTGTTTCGGCTTACGAGTGTTTTGACTTAAGGGTGTTTCGACTTACGAGTATTTTGGGCTTACGAGTGTTTCGACTTACGAGTGTTTTGACTTACGAGTGTTCTGATTTACGGATGTTTCGACATACGAGTGTTCAGACTTACGAGTGTTCCGACTTACGAGTGTTTCGGCTTACGAGTGTTTCGGCTCACGAGTGTTTCGACTTACGAGTATTTCGACTTACGAGTGTTTTGACTTACGGTGTTTCGGCTTACGAGTGTTTCGACTTACGAGTGTTTTGACTTACTGGTGTTATGACATACGAGTGTTTCGATACGAGTGTTTCGACTTACGAGTGTTCTGACTTACGAGTGTTCTAACTTACGAGTGTTCTGACTTACGAGTGTTCTGACTTACGAGTGTTCCGACTTACGAGTGTTTCGGCTCACGAGTGTTTCGGCTTACGAGTGTTTCGACTTACGAAAATAACAAATAGACGCGGTTTCAAATCTCTATGCTTTTCAAATTCATTACATTAATCTTTATTTGTACGTTTCGCTTTACGAGTGTTTTGACTTACGAGTGTTTCGACTTACGAGTGTTTCGGCTTACGAGTGTTTTGACTTACGAGTGTTTTGACTTACATGTGTTTCGACTTACGCGTGTTTCGACTTACGAGTGTTTCGACTTGCGAGTGTTTCGACTACGGGTGTTTCGACTTACGAATGTTTTGACTTACGGATGTTTTGACTTACGGGTGTTTCGGCTTACGAGTGTTTCGACTTACGAGTGTTTCGACTTACGAGTGTTTTGACTTACGGGTGTTTTGACTTACGGTGTTTCGACTTACGAGTGTTTCGACTTACGAGTGTTTCGACTTACGGGTGTTTTGACATACGAGTGTTTCGATACGAGTGTTCTGACTTACGAGTGTTCTGACTTACGAGTGTTCTGACTTACGAGTGTTCTGACTTACGAGTGTTCTGACATACGTGTGTTCTGACTTACGAGTGTTCCGATTTACGAGTGTTTCGGCTTATGAGTGTTTCAACTCACGTATGTTTTTGCTTACGGGTGTTTCGACTTACGAATGTTTTTGCTTACGAGTGTTTCGACTTACGAAAATAACAAATAGACGCGGTTTCAAATCTCTATGCTTTTCAAATTCATTACATTAATCTTTATTTACACGTTTCGCTTTACGAGTGTTTCGACTTACGAGTGCTTCGACTTACGAGTGTTTCGACTTACGAGTGTTTCGACTTTCGAGTGTTTCGACTTACGAGTGTTTCGACTTACGAGTGTTTTGACTTACGAGTGTTCTGACTTACGAGTGTTCTGACTTACGAGTGTTTCGACTTACGAGTGTTCTGACTTACGAGTGTTCCGACTTACGAGTGTTTCGACTTACGAGTGTTTCGACTTACGAGTGTTTCGACTTACGAGTGTTTCGGCTTACGAGTGTTTTGACTTACGAGTGTTCTGACTACGAGTGTTCTGACTTACGAGTGTTTCGGCTTATGAGTGTTTCGACTCACGAGTGTTTCGGCTTATGAGTGTTTCGACTTACGAGTGTTTCGGCTTACGAGTGTTTCGACTTACGAGTGTTTAGACTTACGAGTGTTTCGACTTACGGGTGTTTCGACTTACGAGTGTTTCGACTACGAGTGTTTCGACTTACGAGTGTTTCGGCTTACGAGTGTTTCGACATACGGGTGTTTCGACTTACGGTGTTTCGGCTTACGAGTGTTTCGACTTACGAGTGTTCTGACTTACGAGTGTTCTGACTTATGAGTGTTCTGACTTACGAGTGTTCTGACTTACGAGTGTTCCGACTTACGAGTGTTTCGGCTTACGAGTGTTTCGGCTTACGAGTGTTTCGACTTACGAATGTTTCGACTTACGAGTGTTTCGACTTACGAGTGTTTAGGTTTACGAGTGTTTCGACACATGAGTGTTTTGACTTACGGGTGTTTCGACTTACGGGTGTTTCGACTTATGAGTGTTTCGACTTACGAGTGTTCTGACTTACGAGTGTGCTGACTTACGAGTGTTCCGACTTACGAGTGTTTAGGTTTACGAGTGTTTCGACACATGAGTGTTTTGACTTACGGGTGTTTCGACTTACGGGTGTTTCGACTTACGAGTGTTTCGGCTTACGAGTGTTTCGACTTACTAATGTTTTTAATTACGAGTGTTTCGGTGTACGAGTGATTCGACTTAAGGATGTTTCGATTTACGAGTGTTTCGACTTACGAGTGTTTCGGCTTACGTGAGTTTCGACTTAAGAGTGTTCTGATTTACGAGTGTTCTGACTTGCGGGTGTTCTGATTTACGAGTGTTCCGACTTACGAGTGTTTCGGCTTATGAGTGTTTCGACTTACGAGTGTTTCGGCTTACGAGTGTTTCACCTTATGGCTGTTTCGACTTACGAGTGTTTTTACTTATGGTGTTTCGGCTTCCGAGTGTTTCGACATACGAGTGTTTTGACTTACGGGTGTTTCGGCTTACGAGTGTTTCGACTTACGAGTGTTTCGGCTTACGAGTGTTTCGACTTACTAATGTTTTTACTTACGAGTGTTTCGGCGTACGAGAGTTTTGACTTACGAGTGTTTCGACTTACGAGTGTTTCGACTTACGAGTATTTTGACTTACGAATGTTTTGACTTACGGGTGTTTCGGCTTACGAGTGTTTCGACTTACGAGTCTTTCGGCTTACGAGTGTTTCGACTTACTAATGTTTTTACTTACGAGTGTTTCGGCGTACGAGTGTTTCGACTTACGAGTGTTTCGACTTACGGGTGTTTTGACTTACGGGTGTTTCGGCTTACGAGTGTTTTGACTTAAGGGTGTTTCGACTTACGAGTATTTTGGGCTTACGAGTGTTTCGACTTACGAGTGTTTTGACTTACGAGTGTTCTGATTTACGGATGTTTCGACATACGAGTGTTCAGACTTACGAGTGTTCCGACTTACGAGTGTTTCGGCTTACGAGTGTTTCGGCTCACGAGTGTTTCGACTTACGAGTATTTCGACTTACGAGTGTTTTGACTTACGGTGTTTCGGCTTACGAGTGTTTCGACTTACGAGTGTTTTGACTTACTGGTGTTATGACATACGAGTGTTTCGATACGAGTGTTTCGACTTACGAGTGTTCTGACTTACGAGTGTTCTAACTTACGAGTGTTCTGACTTACGAGTGTTCTGACTTACGAGTGTTCCGACTTACGAGTGTTTCGGCTCACGAGTGTTTCGGCTTGCGAGTGTTTCGACTTACGAAAATAACAAATAGACGCGTTTTCAAATCTCTATGCTTTTCAAATTCATTACATTAATCTTTATTTATACGTTTCGCTTTACGAGTATTTTGACTTACGAGTGTTTCGACTTACGAGTGTTTCGGCTTACGAGTGTTTTGACTTACGAGTGTTTTGACTTACATGTGTTTCGACTTACGCGTGTTTCGACTTACGAGTGTTTCGACTTGCGAGTGTTTCGACTACGGGTGTTTCGACTTACGAATGTTTTGACTTACGGATGTTTTGACTTACGGGTGTTTCGGCTTACGAGTGTTTCGACTTACGAGTGTTTCGACTTACGAGTGTTTTGACTTACGGGTGTTTTGACTTACGGTGTTTCGGCTTACGAGTGTTTCGACTTACGAGTGTTTCGACTTACGGGTGTTTTGACATACGAGTGTTTCGATACGAGTGTTCTGACTTACGAGTGTTCTGACTTACGAGTGTTCTGACTTACGAGTGTTCTGACTTACGAGTGTTCTGACATACGTGTGTTCTGACTTACGAGTGTTCCGATTTACGAGTGTTTCGGCTTATGAGTGTTTCAACTCACGTATGTTTTTGCTTACGGGTGTTTCGACTTACGAATGTTTTTGCTTACGAGTGTTTCGGCTTACGAGTGTTTCGACTTACGAAAATAACAAATAGACGCGGTTTCAAATCTCTATGCTTTTCAAATTCATTACATTAATCTTTATTTACACGTTTCGCTTTACGAGTGTTTCGACTTACGAGTGCTTCGACTTACGAGTGTTTCGACTTACGAGTGTTTCGACTTACGAGTGTTTCGACTTAAGAGTGTTTCGACTTACGAGTGTTTTGACTTACGAGTGTTCTGACTTACGAGTGTTCTGACTTACGAGTGTTTCTACTTACGAGTGTTCTGACTTACGAGTGTTCCGACTTACGAGTGTTTCGACTTACGAGTGTTTCGACTTACGAGTGTTTCGACTTACGAGTATTTCGGCTTACGAGTGTTTTGACTTACGAGTGTTCTGACTACGAGTGTTCTGACTTACGAGTGTTTCGGCTTATGAGTGTTTCGACTCACGAGTGTTTCGGCTTATGAGTGTTTCGACTTACGAGTGTTTCGGCTTACGAGTGTTTCGACTTACGAGTGTTTAGACTTACGAGTGTTTCGACTTACGGGTGTTTCGACTTACGAGTGTTTCGACTACGAGTGTTTCGACTTACGAGTGTTTCGGCTTACGAGTGTTTCGACATACGGGTGTTTCGACTTACGGTGTTTCGGCTTACGAGTGTTTCGACTTACGAGTGTTCTGACTTACGAGTGTTCTGACTTATGAGTGTTCTGACTTACGAGTGTTCTGACTTACGAGTGTTCCGACTTACGAGTGTTTCGGCTTACGAGTGTTTCGGCTTACGAGTGTTTCGACTTACGAATGTTTCGACTTACGAGTGTTTCGACTTACGAGTGTTTAGGTTTACGAGTGTTTCGACACATGAGTGTTTTGACTTACGGGTGTTTCGACTTACGGGTGTTTCGACTTATGAGTGTTTCGACTTACGAGTGTTCTGACTTACGAGTGTGCTGACTTACGAGTGTTCCGACTTACGAGTGTTTAGGTTTACGAGTGTTTCGACACATGAGTGTTTTGACTTACGGGTGTTTCGACTTACGGGTGTTTCGACTTACGAGTGTTTCGGCTTACGAGTGTTTCGACTTACTAATGTTTTTAATTACGAGTGTTTCGGTGTACGAGTGATTCGACTTAAGGATGTTTCGATTTACGAGTGTTTCGACTTACGAGTGTTTCGGCTTACGTGAGTTTCGACTTAAGAGTGTTCTGATTTACGAGTGTTCTGACTTGCGGGTGTTCTGATTTACGAGTGTTCCGACTTACGAGTGTTTCGGCTTATGAGTGTTTCGACTTACGAGTGTTTCGGCTTACGAGTGTTTCACCTTATGGCTGTTTCGACTTACGAGTGTTTTTACTTATGGTGTTTCGGCTTCCGAGTGTTTCGACATACGAGTGTTTTGACTTACGGGTGTTTCGGCTTACGAGTGTTTCGACTTACGAGTGTTTCGGCTTACGAGTGTTTCGACTTACTAATGTTTTTACTTACGAGTGTTTCGGCGTACGAGAGTTTTGACTTACGAGTGTTTCGACTTACGAGTGTTTCGACTTACGAGTATTTTGACTTACGAATGTTTTGACTTACGGGTGTTTCGGCTTACGAGTGTTTCGACTTACGAGTCTTTCGGCTTACGAGTGTTTCGACTTACTAATGTTTTTACTTACGAGTGTTTCGGCGTACGAGTGTTTCGACTTACGAGTGTTTCGACTTACGGGTGTTTTGACTTACGGGTGTTTCGGCTTACGAGTGTTTTGACTTAAGGGTGTTTCGACTTACGAGTATTTTGGGCTTACGAGTGTTTCGACTTACGAGTGTTTTGACTTACGAGTGTTCTGATTTACGGATGTTTCGACATACGAGTGTTCAGACTTACGAGTGTTCCGACTTACGAGTGTTTCGGCTTACGAGTGTTTCGGCTCACGAGTGTTTCGACTTACGAGTATTTCGACTTACGAGTGTTTTGACTTACGGTGTTTCGGCTTACGAGTGTTTCGACTTACGAGTGTTTTGACTTACTGGTGTTATGACATACGAGTGTTTCGATACGAGTGTTTCGACTTACGAGTGTTCTGACTTACGAGTGTTCTAACTTACGAGTGTTCTGACTTACGAGTGTTCTGACTTACGAGTGTTCCGACTTACGAGTGTTTCGGCTCACGAGTGTTTCGGCTTGCGAGTGTTTCGACTTACGAAAATAACAAATAGACGCGTTTTCAAATCTCTATGCTTTTCAAATTCATTACATTAATCTTTATTTATACGTTTCGCTTTACGAGTATTTTGACTTACGAGTGTTTCGACTTACGAGTGTTTCGGCTTACGAGTGTTTTGACTTACGAGTGTTTTGACTTACATGTGTTTCGACTTACGCGTGTTTCGACTTACGAGTGTTTCGACTTGCGAGTGTTTCGACTACGGGTGTTTCGACTTACGAATGTTTTGACTTACGGATGTTTTGACTTACGGGTGTTTCGGCTTACGAGTGTTTCGACTTACGAGTGTTTCGACTTACGAGTGTTTTGACTTACGGGTGTTTTGACTTACGGTGTTTCGGCTTACGAGTGTTTCGACTTACGAGTGTTTCGACTTACGGGTGTTTTGACATACGAGTGTTTCGATACGAGTGTTCTGACTTACGAGTGTTCTGACTTACGAGTGTTCTGACTTACGAGTGTTCTGACTTACGAGTGTTCTGACATACGTGTGTTCTGACTTACGAGTGTTCCGATTTACGAGTGTTTCGGCTTGAGTGTTTCAACTCACGTATGTTTTTGCTTACGGGTGTTTCGACTTACGAATGTTTTTGCTTACGAGTGTTTCGGCTTACGAGTGTTTCGACTTACGAAAATAACAAATAGACGCGGTTTCAAATCTCTATGCTTTTCAAATTCATTACATTAATCTTTATTTACACGTTTCGCTTTACGAGTGTTTCGACTTACGAGTGCTTCGACTTACGAGTGTTTCGACTTACGAGTGTTTCGACTTACGAGTGTTTCGACTTAAGAGTGTTTCGACTTACGAGTGTTTTGACTTACGAGTGTTCTGACTTACGAGTGTTCTGACTTACGAGTGTTTCTACTTACGAGTGTTCTGACTTACGAGTGTTCCGACTTACGAGTGTTTCGACTTACGAGTGTTTCGACTTACGAGTGTTTCGACTTACGAGTATTTCGGCTTACGAGTGTTTTGACTTACGAGTGTTCTGACTACGAGTGTTCTGACTTACGAGTGTTTCGGCTTATGAGTGTTTCGACTCACGAGTGTTTCGGCTTATGAGTGTTTCGACTTACGAGTGTTTCGGCTTACGAGTGTTTCGACTTACGAGTGTTTAGACTTACGAGTGTTTCGACTTACGGGTGTTTCGACTTACGAGTGTTTCGACTACGAGTGTTTCGACTTACGAGTGTTTCGGCTTACGAGTGTTTCGACATACGGGTGTTTCGACTTACGGTGTTTCGGCTTACGAGTGTTTCGACTTACGAGTGTTCTGACTTACGAGTGTTCTGACTTATGAGTGTTCTGACTTACGAGTGTTCTGACTTACGAGTGTTCCGACTTACGAGTGTTTCGGCTTACGAGTGTTTCGGCTTACGAGTGTTTCGACTTACGAATGTTTCGACTTACGAGTGTTTCGACTTACGAGTGTTTAGGTTTACGAGTGTTTCGACACATGAGTGTTTTGACTTACGGGTGTTTCGACTTACGGGTGTTTCGACTTATGAGTGTTTCGACTTACGAGTGTTCTGACTTACGAGTGTGCTGACTTACGAGTGTTCCGACTTACGAGTGTTTAGGTTTACGAGTGTTTCGACACATGAGTGTTTTGACTTACGGGTGTTTCGACTTACGGGTGTTTCGACTTACGAGTGTTTCGGCTTACGAGTGTTTCGACTTACTAATGTTTTTAATTACGAGTGTTTCGGTGTACGAGTGATTCGACTTAAGGATGTTTCGATTTACGAGTGTTTCGACTTACGAGTGTTTCGGCTTACGTGAGTTTCGACTTAAGAGTGTTCTGATTTACGAGTGTTCTGACTTGCGGGTGTTCTGATTTACGAGTGTTCCGACTTACGAGTGTTTCGGCTTATGAGTGTTTCGACTTACGAGTGTTTCGGCTTACGAGTGTTTCACCTTATGGCTGTTTCGACTTACGAGTGTTTTTACTTATGGTGTTTCGGCTTCCGAGTGTTTCGACATACGAGTGTTTTGACTTACGGGTGTTTCGGCTTACGAGTGTTTCGACTTACGAGTGTTTCGGCTTACGAGTGTTTCGACTTACTAATGTTTTTACTTACGAGTGTTTCGGCGTACGAGAGTTTTGACTTACGAGTGTTTCGACTTACGAGTGTTTCGACTTACGAGTATTTTGACTTACGAATGTTTTGACTTACGGGTGTTTCGGCTTACGAGTGTTTCGACTTACGAGTCTTTCGGCTTACGAGTGTTTCGACTTACTAATGTTTTTACTTACGAGTGTTTCGGCGTACGAGTGTTTCGACTTACGAGTGTTTCGACTTACGGGTGTTTTGACTTACGGGTGTTTCGGCTTACGAGTGTTTTGACTTAAGGGTGTTTCGACTTACGAGTATTTTGGGCTTACGAGTGTTTCGACTTACGAGTGTTTTGACTTACGAGTGTTCTGATTTACGGATGTTTCGACATACGAGTGTTCAGACTTACGAGTGTTCCGACTTACGAGTGTTTCGGCTTACGAGTGTTTCGGCTCACGAGTGTTTCGACTTACGAGTATTTCGACTTACGAGTGTTTTGACTTACGGTGTTTCGGCTTACGAGTGTTTCGACTTACGAGTGTTTTGACTTACTGGTGTTATGACATACGAGTGTTTCGATACGAGTGTTTCGACTTACGAGTGTTCTGACTTACGAGTGTTCTAAATTACGAGTGTTCTGACTTACGAGTGTTCTGACTTACGAGTGTTCCGACTTACGAGTGTTTCGGCTCACGAGTGTTTCGGCTTGCGAGTGTTTCGACTTACGAAAATAACAAATAGACGCGTTTTCAAATCTCTATGCTTTTCAAATTCATTACATTAATCTTTATTTATACGTTTCGCTTTACGAGTATTTTGACTTACGAGTGTTTCGACTTACGAGTGTTTCGGCTTACGAGTGTTTTGACTTACGAGTGTTTTGACTTACATGTGTTTCGACTTACGCGTGTTTCGACTTACGAGTGTTTCGACTTGCGAGTGTTTCGACTACGGGTGTTTCGACTTACGAATGTTTTGACTTACGGATGTTTTGACTTACGGGTGTTTCGGCTTACGAGTGTTTCGACTTACGAGTGTTTCGACTTACGAGTATTTCGGCTTACGAGTGTTTTGACTTACGAGTGTTCTGACTACGAGTGTTCTGACTTACGAGTGTTTCGGCTTATGAGTGTTTCGACTCACGAGTGTTTCGGCTTATGAGTGTTTCGACTTACGAGTGTTTCGGCTTACGAGTGTTTCGACTTACGAGTGTTTAGACTTACGAGTGTTTCGACTTACGGGTGTTTCGACTTACGAGTGTTTCGACTACGAGTGTTTCGACTTACGAGTGTTTCGGCTTACGAGTGTTTCGACATACGGGTGTTTCGACTTACGGTGTTTCGGCTTACGAGTGTTTCGACTTACGAGTGTTCTGACTTACGAGTGTTCTGACTTATGAGTGTTCTGACTTACGAGTGTTCTGACTTACGAGTGTTCCGACTTACGAGTGTTTCGGCTTACGAGTGTTTCGGCTTACGAGTGTTTCGACTTACGAATGTTTCGACTTACGAGTGTTTCGACTTACGAGTGTTTAGGTTTACGAGTGTTTCGACACATGAGTGTTTTGACTTACGGGTGTTTCGACTTACGGGTGTTTCGACTTATGAGTGTTTCGACTTACGAGTGTTCTGACTTACGAGTGTGCTGACTTACGAGTGTTCCGACTTACGAGTGTTTCGGCTTACGAGTGTTTCGACTTACGAGTGTTTTGACTTACGGTGTTTCGGCTTACGAGTGTTTCGACTTACGAGTGTTTTGACTCAATTGGTGTTTTGACATAAGAGTGTTTCGATACGAGTGTTAAGACTTACGGGTGTTTCGACTTACGGGTGTTTCGACTTACGAGTGTTTCGGCTTACGAGTGTTTCGACTTACTAATGTTTTTACTTACGAGTGTTTCGGTGTACGAGTGTTTCGACTTAAGGATGTTTCGATTTACGAGTGTTTCGACTTACGAGTGTTTCGGCTTACGTGAGTTTCGACTTAAGAGTGTTCTGATTTACGAGTGTTCTGACTTGCGGGTGTTCTGATTTACGAGTGTTCCGACTTACGAGTGTTTCGGCTTATGAGTGTTTCGACTTACGAGTGTTTCGGCTTACGAGTGTTTCACCTTATGGCTGTTTCGACTTACGAGTGTTTTTACTTATGGTGTTTCGGCTTCCGAGTGTTTCGACATACGAGTGTTTTGACTTACGGGTGTTTCGGCTTACGAGTGTTTCGACTTACGAGTGTTTCGGCTTACGAGTGTTTCGACTTACTAATGTTTTTACTTACGAGTGTTTCGGCGTACGAGAGTTTTGACTTACGAGTGTTTCGACTTACGAGTGTTTCGACTTACGAGTATTTTGACTTACGAATGTTTTGACTTACGGGTGTTTCGGCTTACGAGTGTTTCGACTTACGAGTCTTTCGGCTTACGAGTGTTTCGACTTACTAATGTTTTTACTTACGAGTGTTTCGGCGTACGAGTGTTTCGACTTACGAGTGTTTCGACTTACGGGTGTTTTGACTTACGGGTGTTTTGACTTAAGGGTGTTTCGACTTACGAGTATTTTGGGCTTACGAGTGTTTCGACTTACGAGTGTTTTGACTTACGAGTGTTCTGATTTACGGATGTTTCGACATACGACTGTTCAGACTTACGAGTGTTCCGACTTACGAGTGTTTCGGCTTACGAGTGTTTCGGCTCACGAGTGTTTCGACTTACGAGTATTTCGACTTACGAGTGTTTTGACTTACGGTGTTTCGGCTTACGATGGTTTCGACTTACGAGTGTTTTGACTTACTGGTGTTATGACATACGAGTGTTTCGATACGAGTGTTTCGACTTACGAGTGTTCTGACTTACGAGTGTTCTAACTTACGAGTGTTCTGACTTACGAGTGTTCTGACTTACGAGTGTTCCGACTTACGAGTGTTTCGGCTCACGAGTGTTTCGGCTTACGAGTGTTTCGACTTACTAAAATAACAAATAGACGCGGTTTCAAATCTCTATGCTTTTCAAATTCATTACATTAATCTTTATTTATACGTTTCGCTTTACGAGTGTTTCGACTTACGAGTGTTTCGACTTACGAGTGTTTCGGCTTACGAGTGTTTTGACTTACGAGTGTTTTGACTTACATGTGTTTCGACTTACGCGTGTTTCGACTTACGAGTGTTTCGACTTGCGAGTGTTTCGACTACGGGTGTTTCGACTTACGAATGTTTTGACTTACGGATGTTTTGACTTACGGGTGTTTCGGCTTACGAGTGTTTCGACTTACGAGTGTTTCGACTTACGAGTGTTTTGACTCACGGGTGTTTTGACTTACGGTGTTTCGGCTTACGAGTGTTTCGACTTACGAGTGTTTCGACTTACGGGTGTTTTGACATACGAGTGTTTCGATACGAGTGTTCTGACTTACGAGTGTTCTGACTTACGAGTGTTTCGGCTTATGAGTGTTTCGACTTACGTATGTTTTTGCTTACGGGTGTTTCGACTTACGAATGTTTTTGCTTACGAGTGTTTCGGCTTACGAGTGTTTCGACTTACGAAAATAACAAATAGACGCGGTTTCAAATCTCTATGCTTTTCAAATGCATTACATTAATCTTTATTTACACGTTTCGCTTTAGGAGTGTTTCGACTTACGAGTGTTTCGACTTACGAGTGTTTCGACTTACGAGTGTTTCGACTTACGAGTGTTTCGACTTACGAGTGTTTCGACTTACGAGTGTTTTGACTTACGAGTGTTCTGACTTACGAGTGTTCTGACTTACGAGTGTTTCGACTTACGAGTGTTCTGACTTACGAGTGTTCTGACTTACGAGTGTTCCGACTTACGAGTGTTTCGACTTACGAGTGTTTCGACTTACGAGTGTTTCGACTTACGAGTGTTTCGGCTTACGAGTGTTTTGACTTACGAGTGTTCTGACTACGAGTGTTCTGACTTACGAGTGTTTCGGCTTATGAGTGTTTCGACTCACGAGTGTTTCGGCTTATGAGTGTTTCGACTTACGAGTGTTTCGGCTTACGAGTGTTTCGACTTACGAGTGTTTCGACTTACGAGTGTTTCGACTTACGGGTGTTTCGACTTACGAGTGTTTCGACTACGAGTGTTTCGACTTACGAGTGTTTAGGCTTACGAGTGTTTCGACATACGGGTGTTTCGACTTACGGTGTTTCGGCTTACGAGTGTTTCGACTTACGAGTGTTCTGACTCACGAGTGTTCTGACTTATGAGTGTTCTGACTCACGAGTGTTCTGACTTACGAGTGTTCCGACTTACGAGTGTTTCGGCTTACGAGTGTTTCGGCTTACGAGTGTTTCGACTTACGAATGTTTCGACTTACGAGTGTTTCGACTTACGAGTGTTTTGACTTACGGTGTTTCGGCTTACGAGTGTTTCGACTTACGAGTGTTTTGACTTACTGGTGTTTTGACATAAGAGTGTTTCGATACGAGTGTTTCGACTTACGAGTGTTCTGACTTACGAGTGTTCTGACTTACGAGTGTTCTGACTTACGAGTGTTCTAACTTACGAGTGTTCTGACTTACGAGTGTTCTGACTTACGAGTGTTCCGACTTACGAGTGTTTCGGCTCACCAGTGTTTCGGCTTACGAGTGTGTCGACTTACGAAAATAACAAATAGACGCGGTTTCAAATCTCTATGCTTTTCAAATTCATTACATTAATCTTTATTTATACGTTTCGCTTTACGAGTGTTTCGACTTACGAGTGTTTCGACTTACGAGTGTTTCGGCTTACGATTGTTTTGACTTACGAGTGTTTTGACTTACATGTGTTTCGACTTACGCGTGTTTCGACTTACGAGTGTTTCGACTTGCGAGTGTTTCGACTACGGGTGTTTCGACTTACGAATGTTTTGACTTACGGATGTTTTGACTTACGGGTGTTTCGGCTTACGAGTGTTTCGACTTACGAGTGTTCTGACTTACGAGTGTTCTGACTTACGGGTGTTCTGACTTACGAGTGTTCCGACTTACGAGTGTTTCGGCTTAAGAGTGTTTCAGATTACGAGTGCTTCGACTTACGAGTGTTTCGGCTTACGAGTGTTTCGACTTACGAGTGTTCTGACTACGAGTGTTCTGACTTACGGGTGTTCTGACTTACGAGTGTTCCGACTTACGAGTGTTTCGACTTACGAGTGTTTCGGCTTTCGGGTGTTTAGACTTACGAGTGTTTCGGGTTACGAGTGTTTCGACTTACGAATGTTTTCGCTTACGAGTGTTTCGGCTTCCGAGTGTTTCGACTTACGAGTGTTTCGACTTACGAGTGTTTTGACTTACGGTTTTTCGGCTTGCGAGTGTTTCGACATACGAGTGTTTTGACTTACGGGCGTTTCGACTTACGGGTGTTTCAACTTACGAGTGTTTCGACTTACGAGTGTTCTGACTTACGAGTGTTCTGACTTGCGAGTGTTCCGACTTACGAGTGTTTCGGCTTACGAGTGTTTCGACATACGAGTGTTTTGACTTACGAAAATAATAAATAGACGCGGTTTCAAATCTCTATGCTTTTCAAGTTCATTACATTAATCTTTATTTATACGTTTCGCTTTACGAATGTTTCGACTTACGAGTGTTTCGGCTTACGAGTGTTTCGACTTACGAGTGTTCTGACTACGAGTGTTCTGACTTACGGGTGCTCTGACTTATGAGTGTTTTGACTTACGAGTGTTTCTACTTACGAGTGTTTCGACTTACGGGTGTTTCGGCTTACGAGTGTTTCGACTTACGAGTGTTTTGACTTACGAATGTTTTGCCTTACGGGTGTTCCGGTTTACGAGTGTTTCGACTCACGAGTATTCTGACTTACGAGTGTTCCGACTTACGGGTGTTTCGACTTACGAGTGTTTCGACTTACGAGTGTTCCGACTTACGAGGGTTTCGGCTTACGGGTGTTCCGACTTACGAGTATTTTCGGCTTACGAGTGTTTCGACTTACGAGTGTTTTGACTTACGGGTGTTTTGACATACGAGTGTTTCGATACGAGTGTTCTGACTTACGAGTGTTCTGACTTACGAGTGTTCTGACTTACGAGTGTTCCGACTTACGAGTGTTTCGGCTCACGAGTGTTTCGGCTTACGAGTGTTTCGACTTACGAAAATAATAGATAGACGCGGTTTCAAATCTCTATGCTTTTCAAGTTCATTACATTAATCTTTATTTATACGTTTCGCTTTACGAATGTTTCGACTTACGAGTGTTTCGGCTTACGATTGTTTTGACTTACGAGATTTTTGACTTACGGGTCTTTCGACTTAGGAGTGTTTCGACTTACGAGTGTTTCGGCTTACAAGTGTTTCGTCTTACGAGTGTTTCGGCTTACGAGTGTTTCGACTTACGAGTGTTCTGACTTACGAGTGTTCCGACTTGCGAGTGTTTCGGCTTATGAATGTTTCGACTTACGAGTGTTTCGGCTTACGAGTGTTTCGACTTACGAGTGTTTCGACTTACGAATGTTTTTGCTTACGAGTGTTTCGACTTACGAGTGTTTTGATTTACGGTGTTTCGGCTTACGAGTGTTTCGACTTACGAGTGTTTTGACTTACGGGTGTTTTGACATACGAGTGTTTCGATACGAGTGTTCTGACTTACGAGTGTTCTGACTTGCGAGTGTTCCGACTTACGAGTGTTTCGGCTTACGAGTGTTTCGACATACGAGTTTTTTAACTTACGGGTGTTTCGACTTACGTGTGTTTCGACTTACGAGTGTTTCGGCTTACGAGTGTTTCGGCTTACGAGTGTTTCGGCTCACGAGTGTTTCGACTTACGAGTGTTTCGACTTACGAGTGTTTCGACTTAAGAGTGTTTCGACTTACGAGTGTTTCGACTTACGAGTGATTTTGCCATACGGGTGTTTCGGTTTACGAGTGTTTCGACTTACGAGTGTTCTGACTTACGAGTGTTCCGACTTACAAGTGTTTCGACTTACGAGTGTTTTGACTTACGAGTGTTCCGACCTACGAGCGTTTCGGCTTATGGGAGTTCCGACCTACGAGTGTTTCGACTTACGAGTGTTTTGACTTACGAGTGTTTCGGCTTACGAGTGTTTCGACTTACGAGTGTTTCGACTTACGAGTGTTTTGACTTTTTTTTTATGACTTACGGTGTTTCGACTTCCGAGTGTTTTGACTTACGGGTGTTTTGACATACGAGTGTTTCGATACAAGTGTTCTGACTTCCGAGTGTTTTGACTTACGAGTGTTCTGACTTACGAGTGTTCTGACTTACGAGTTTTCTGAATTACGAGTGTTCCGATTTACGAGTGTTTCGGCTTATGAGTGTTTCGACTTACGAATGTTTTTGCTTACGGGCGTTTCGACTTACGAATGTTTTTGCTTACGAGTGTTTCGGCTTACGAGTGATTCGACTTACGAGTGTTTTGACTTAAGGGTGTTTTGACTTACGGGTGTTGTGAATTACGAGTGTTCCGATTTACGAGTGTTTTGACTTACGGTGTTTCGGCTTACGAGTTATTCGACTTACGAATGTTTTGACTTACGGGTGTTTCGGCTTGCGAGTGTTTCGACATACGAGTGTTTCGGCTTATGAGTGTTTCGACTTACTAATGTTTTTACTTACGAGTGTTTCGGCGTACGAGTGTTTTGACTTACGAGTGTTTCGACTCACGAGTGTTTTGACTTACGAATGTTTTGACTTACGGGTGTTTCGGCTTACGAGTGTTTCGGCTTACGAGTGTTTCGACATACGAGTTTTTTAACTTACGGGTGTTTCGACTTACGAGTGTTTCGACTCACGAGTGTTTCGGCTTACGAGTGTTTCGGCTTACGAGTGTTTCGGCTCACGAGTGTTTCGACTTACGAGTGTTTCGACTTACGAGTGTTTCGACTTAAGAGTGTTTCGACTTACGAGTGTTTCGACTTACGAGTGATTTTGCCATACGGGTGTTTCGGTTTACGAGTGTTTCGACTTACGAGTGTTCTGACTTACGAGTGTTCCGACTTACGAGTGTTTCGACTTACGAGTGTTTTGACTTACGAGTGTTCCGACCTACAAGCGTTTCGGCTTATGGGAGTTCCGACCTACGAGTGTTTCGACTTACGAGTGTTTTGACTTACGAGTGTTTCCGCTTACGAGTGTTTCGGCTTACGAGTGTTTCGACTTACTAATGTTTTTACTTACGAGTGTTTCGGTGTACGAGTGTTTCGACTTAAGGATGTTTCGACTTACGGGTGTTTCGGCTTACGAGTGTTTCGACTTACGAGTTTTTTGACTTACGAGTGTTCTAACTTACGAGTGTTCTGACTTATGAGTGTTTCGACTTACGGGCGTTTCGACTTACGGGTGTTTCGACTTACGAGTGTTTTGACTTACGAGTGTTCTGACTTACGAGTGTTCTGACTTACGAGTGTTCCGACTTACGACTGTTTCGACTTACGAGTGTTTTGACTTACGAGTGTTCCGACTTACGAGTGATTCGGCTTACGGGTGTTTCGACGTACGAGTATTTTTGGCTTACGAGTGTTTCGACTTACGAGTGTTTTGAATTACGATTGTTTCGGCTTACGAGTGTTTCGACTTACGAGTATTTCGACTTACGAGTGTTTTGACTTATGGGTGTTTGACATACGAGTGTTTCGATACGAATGCTCTGACTTACGAGTGTTCTGACTTACCAGTGTTCTGACTTACGAGTGTTCTGACTTACGGGTGTTCTGACTTACGTGTGTTCCGACTTACGAGTGTTTCGGCTATGGGTGTTTCGACTTACGAGTGTTTCGACTTACGAATGTTTTGGCTTTCGAGTGTTTCGGCTTACGAGTGTATCGACTTACGAATGTTTTGGCTTACGAGTGTTTCGGCTTACGGGTGTTTCGACTTACGAGTGTTTCGACTTACGAGTGTTTTGACTTACGGTGTTTCGGCTTACGAGTTATTCGACATACGAGTGTTTCGACTTACGGGTGTTTCGACTTACGGGTGTTTCGACATATGAGTGTTTCGACTTACGAGTGTTCTGACTTACGAGTGTGCTGACTTACGAGTGTTCCGACTTACGAGTGTTTAGGTTTACGAGTGTTTCGACACATGAGTGTTTTGACTTACGGGTGTTTCGACTTACGGGTGTTTCGACTTACGAGTGTTTCGGCTTACGAGTGTTTCGACTTACTAATGTTTTTACTTACGAGTGTTTCGGTGTACGAGTGTTTCGACTTAAGGATGTTTCGATTTACGAGTGTTTCGACTTACGAGTGTTTCGGCTTACGTGAGTTTCGTCTTAAGAGTGTTCTGATTTACGAGTGTTCTGACTTGCGGGTGTTCTGATTTACGAGTGTTCCGACTTACGAGTGTTTCGGCTTATGAGTGTTTCGACTTACGAGTGTTTCGGCTTACGAGTGTTTCACCTTATGGGTGTTTCGACTTACGAGTGTTTTTACTTATGGTGTTTCGGCTTCCGAGTGTTTCGACATACGAGTGTTTTGACTTACGGGTGTTTCGGCTTACGAGTGTTTCGACTTACGAGTGTTTCGCCTTACGAGTGTTTCGACTTACTAATGTTTTTACTTACGAGTGTTTCGGCGTACGAGAGTTTTGACTTACGAGTGTTTCGACTTACGAGTGTTTCGACTTACGAGTATTTTGACTTACGAATGTTTTGACTTACGGGTGTTTCGGCTTACGAGTGTTTCGACTTACGAGTCTTTCGGCTTACGAGTGTTTCGACTTACTAATGTTTTTACTTACGAGTGTTTCGGCGTACGAGTGTTTCGACTTACGAGTGTTTCGACTTACGGGTGTTTTGACTTACGGGTGTTTCGGCTTACGAGTGTTTTGACTTAAGGGTGTTTCGACTTACGAGTATTTTGGGCTTACGAGTGTTTCGACTTACGAGTGTTTTGACTTACGAGTGTTCTGATTTACGGATGTTTCGACATACGAGTGTTCAGACTTACGAGTGTTCCGACTTACGAGTGTTTCGGCTTACGAGTGTTTCGGCTCACGAGTGTTTCGACTTACGAGTATTTTGACTTACGAGTGTTTTGACTTACGGTGTTTCGGGTTACGAGTGTTTCGACTTACGAGTGTTTTGACTTACTGGTGTTATGACATACGAGTGTTTCGATACGAGTGTTTCGACTTACGAGTGTTCTGACTTACGAGTGTTCTAACTTACGAGTGTTCTGACTTACGAGTGTTCTGACTTACGAGTGTTCCGACTTACGAGTGTTTCGGCTCACGAGTGTTTCGGCTTACGAGTGTTTCGACTTACGAAAATAACAAATAGACGCGGTTTCAAATCTCTATGCTTTTCAAATTCATTACATTAATCTTTATTTATACGTTTCGCTTTACGAGTGTTTCGACTTACGAGTGTTTCGACTTACGAGTGTTTCGGCTTACGAGTGTTTTGACTTACGAGTGTTTTGACTTACATGTGTTTCGACTTACGCGTGTTTCGACTTACGAGTGTTTCGACTTGCGAGTGTTTCGACTACGGGTGTTTCGACTTACGAATGTTTTGACTTACGGATGTTTTGACTTACGGGTGTTTCGGCTTACGAGTGTTTCGACTTACGAGTGTTTCGACTTACGAGTGTTTTGACTTACGGGTGTTTTGACTTACGGTGTTTCGGCTTACGAGTGTTTCGACTTACGAGTGTTTCGACTTACGGGTGTTTTGACATACGAGTGTTTCGATACGAGTGTTCTGACTTACGAGTGTTCTGACTTACGAGTGTTCTGACTTACGAGTGTTCTGACTTACGAGTGTTCTGACATACGTGTGTTCTGACTTACGAGTGTTCCGATTTACGAGTGTTTCGGCTTATGAGTGTTTCGACTTACGTATGTTTTTGCTTACGGGTGTTTCGACTTACGAATGTTTTTGCTTACGAGTGTTTCGGCTTACGAGTGTTTCGACTTACGAAAATAACAAATAGACGCGGTTTCAAATCTCTATGCTTTTCATATTCATTACATTAATCTTTATTTACACGTTTCGCTTTACGAGTGTTTCGACTTACGAGTGTTCCGACTTACGAGTGTTTCGACTTACGAGTGTTTCGACTTACGAGTGTTTCGACTTACGAGTGTTTCGACTTACGAGTGTTTTGACTTACGAGTGTTCTGACTTACGAGT
The DNA here is from genome assembly GCA_964016885.1 of Eledone cirrhosa. Classification (NCBI taxonomy): domain Eukaryota; kingdom Metazoa; phylum Mollusca; class Cephalopoda; order Octopoda; family Eledonidae; genus Eledone; species Eledone cirrhosa. The sequence goes on from OZ024741.1 coordinate 258,010,600, forward strand.
GTTCTGACTTACGAGTGTTTCGACTTACGAGTGTTCTGACTTACGAGTGTTCTGACTTACGAGTGTTCCGACTTACGAGTGTTTCGACTTACGAGTGTTTCGACTTACGAGTGTTTCGACTTACGAGTGTTTCGGCTTAAGAGTGTTTTGACTTACGAGTGTTCTGACTACGAGTGTTCTGACTTACGAGTGTTTCGGCTTATGAGTGTTTCGACTCACGAGTGTTTCGGCTTATGAGTGTTTCGACTTACGAGTGTTTCGGCTTACGAGTGTTTCGACTTACGAGTGTTTCGACTTACGGGTGTTTCGACTTACGAGTGTTTCGACTACGAGTGTTTCGACTTACGAGTGTTTCGGCTTACGAGTGTTTCGACATACGGGTGTTTCGACTTACGGTGTTTCGGCTTACGAGTGTTTCGACTTACGAGTGTTCTGACTTACGAGTGTTCTGACTTATGAGTGTTCTGACTTACGAGTGTTCTGACTTACGAGTGTTCCGACTTGCGAGTGTTTCGGCTTACGAGTATTTCGGCTTACGAGTGTTTCGACTTACGAATGTTTCGACTTACGAGTGTTTCGACTTACGAGTGTTTAGACTTACGAGTGTTTTGACTTACGGTGTTTCGGCTTACGAGTGTTTCGACTTACGAGTGTTTTGACTTACTGGTGTTTTGACATAAGAGTGTTTCGATACGAGTGTTTCGACTTACGAGTGTTCTGACTTACGAGTGTTCTGACTTACGAGTGTTCCGACTTACGAGTGTTTCGGCTCACCAGTGTTTCGGCTTACGAGTGTTTCGACTTACGAAAATAACAAATAGACGCGGTTTCAAATCTCTATGCTTTTCAAATTCATTACATTAATCTTTATTTATACGTTTCGCTTTACGAGTGTTTCGACTTACGAGTGTTTCGACTTACGAGTGTTTCGGCTTACGATTGTTTTGACTTACGAGTGTTTTGACTTACACGTGTTTCGACTTACGCGTGTTTCGACTTACGAGTGATTCGACTTGCGAGTGTTTCGACTACGGGTGTTTCGACTTACGAATGTTTTGACTTACGGATGTTTTGACTTACGGGTGTTTCGGCTTACGAGTGTTTCGACTTACGAGTGTTCTGACTTACGAGTGTTCTGACTTACGGGTGTTCTGACTTACGAGTGTTCCGACTTACGAGTGTTTCGGCTTAAGAGTGTTTCGGATTACGAGTGCTTCGACTTACGAGTGTTTCGGCTTACGAGTGTTTCGACTTACGAGTGTTCTGACTACGAGTGTTCTGACTTACGGGTGTTCTGACTTACGAGTGTTCCGACTTACGAGTGTTTCGACTTACGAGTGTTTCGGCTTTCGGGTGTTTAGACTTACGAGTGTTTCGGGTTACGAGTGTTTCGACTTACGAATGTTTTCGCTTACGAGTGTTTCGGCTTACGAGTGTTTCGACTTACGAGTGTTTCGACTTACGAGTGTTTTGACTTACGGTTTTTCGGCTTGCGAGTGTTTCGACATACGAGTGTTTTTTTACTTACGGGCGTTTCGACTTACGGGTGTTTCGACTTACGAGTGTTTCGACTTACGAGTGTTCTGACTTACGAGTGTTCTGACTTGCGAGTGTTCCGACTTACGAGTGTTTCGGCTTACGAGTGTTTCGACATACGAGTGTTTTGACTTACGAAAATAATAAATAGACGCGGTTTCAAATCTCTATGCTTTTCAAGTTCATTACATTAATCTTTATTTATACGTTTCGCTTTACGAATGTTTCGACTTACGAGTGTTTCGGCTTACGAGTGTTTCGACTTACGAGTGTTCTGACTACGAGTGTTCTGACTTACGGGTGCTCTGACTTATGAGTGTTTTGATTACGAGTGTTTCTACTTACGAGTGTTTCGACTTACGGGTGTTTCGGCTTACGAGTGTTTCGACTTACGAGTGTTTTGACTTACGAATGTTTTGCCTTATGGGTGTTCCGGTTTACGAGTGTTTCGACTCACGAGTATTCTGACTTACGAGTGTTCCGACTTACGGGTGTTTCGACTTACGAGTGTTTCGACTTACGAGTGTTCCGACTTACGAGGGTTTCGGCTTACGGGTGTTCCGACTTACGAGTATTTTCGGCTTACGAGTGTTTCGACTTACGAGTGTTTTGACTTACGGGTGTTTTGACATACGAGTGTTTCGATACGAGTGTTCTGACTTACGAGTGTTCTGACTTACGAGTGTTCTGACTTACGAGTGTTCCGACTTACGAGTGTTTCGGCTCACGAGTGATTCGGCTTACGAGTGTTTCGACTTACGAAAATAATAGATAGACGCGGTTTCAAATCTCTATGCTTTTCAAGTTCATTACATTAATCTTTATTTATACGTTTCGCTTTACGAATGTTTCGACTTACGAGTGTTTCGGCTTACGATTGTTTTGACTTACGAGATTTTTGACTTACGGGTCTTTCGACTTAGGAGTGTTTCGACTTACGAGTGTTTCGGCTTACAAGTGTTTCGTCTTACGAGTGTTTCGGCTTACGAGTGTTTCGACTTACGAGTGTTCTGACTACGAGTGTTCTGACTTACGGGTGTTCTGACTTACGAGTGTTCCGACTTGCGAGTGTTTCGGCTTATGAATGTTTCGACTTACGAGTGTTTCGGCTTACGAGTGTTTCGACTTACGAGTGTTTCGGCTTACGATTGTTTCGACTTACGAATGTTTTTGCTTACGAGTGTTTCGACTTACGAGTGTTTTGATTTACGGTGTTTCGGCTTACGAGTGTTTCGACTTACGAGTGTTTTGACTTACGGGTGTTTTGACATACGAGTGTTTCGATACGAGTGTTCTGACTTACGAGTGTTCTGACTTGCGAGTGTTCCGACTTACGAGTGTTTCGGCTTACGAGTGTTTCGACATACGAGTTTTTTAACTTACGGGTGTTTCGACTTACGTGTGTTTCGACTTAAGAGTGTTTCGACTTACGAGTGTTTCGACTTACGAGTGATTTTGCCATACGGGTGTTTCGGTTTACGAGTGTTTCGACTTACGAGTGTTCTGACTTACGAGTGTTCCGACTTACGAGTGTTTCGACTTACGAGTGTTTTGACTTACGAGTGTTCCGACCTACGAGCGTTTCGGCTTATGGGAGTTCCGACCTACGAGTGTTTCGACTTACGAGTGTTTTGACTTACGAGTGTTTCGGCTTACGAGTGTTTCGACTTACGAGTGTTTCGACTTACGAGTGTTTTGACTTACGGTGTTTCGACTTCCGAGTGTTTTGACTTACGGGTGTTTTGACATACGAGTGTTTCGATACAAGTGTTCTGACTTCCGAGTGTTTTGACTTACGAGTGTTCTGACTTACGAGTGTCCTGACTTACGAGTGTTCTGAATTACGAGTGTTCCGATTTACGAGTGTTTCGGCTTATGAGTGTTTCGACTTACGAATGTTTTTGCTTACGGGCGTTTCGACTTACGAATGTTTTTGCTTACGAGTGTTTCGGCTTACGAGTGATTCGACTTACGGGTGTTTTGACTTAAGGGTGTTTTGTCTTACGGGTGTTGTGAATTACGAGTGTTCCGATTTACGAGTGTTTTGACTTACGGTGTTTCGGCTTACGAGTTATTCGACTTACGAATGTTTTGACTTACGGGTGTTTCGGCTTGCGAGTGTTTCGACTTACGAGTGTTTCGGCTTATGAGTGTTTCGACTTACTAATGTTTTTACTTACGAGTGTTTCGGCGTACGAGTGTTTTGACTTACGAGTGTTTCGACTTACGAGTGTTTTGACTTACGAATGTTTTGACTTACGGGTGTTTCGGCTTACGAGTGTTTCGGCTTACGAGTGTTTCGACATACGAGTTTTTTAACTTACGGGTGTTTCGACTTACGAGTGTTTCGACTTACGAGTGTTTCGGCTTACGAGTGTTTCGGCTTACGAGTGTTTCGGCTCACGAGTGTTTCGACTTACGAGTGTTTCGACTTACGAGTGTTTCGACTTAAGAGTGTTTCGACTTACGAGTGTTTCGACTTACGAGTGATTTTGCCATACGGGTGTTTCGGTTTACGAGTGTTTCGACTTACGAGTGTTCTGACTTACGAGTGTTCCGACTTACGAGTGTTTCGACTTACGAGTGTTTTGACTTACGAGTGTTCCGACCTACGAGCGTTTCGGCTTATGGGAGTTCCGACCTACGAGTGTTTCGACTTACGAGTGTTTTGACTTACGAGTGTTTCCGCTTACGAGTGTTTCGGCTTACGAGTGTTTCGACTTACTAATGTTTTTACTTACGAGTGTTTCGGTGTACGAGTGTTTCGACTTAAGGATGTTTCGACTTACGGGTGTTTCGGCTTACGAGTGTTTCGACTTACGAGTGTTTTGACTTACGAGTGTTCTGACTTACGAGTGTTCTGACTTATGAGTGTTCCGACTTACGAGTGTTCCGACTTACGAGTGTTTCGGCTTATGAGTGTTTCGACTTACGGGCGTTTCGACTTACGGGTGTTTCGACTTACGAGTGTTTTGACTTACGAGTGTTCTGACTTACGAGTGTTCTGACTTACGAGTGTTCCGACTTACGAGTGTTCCGACTTACGGCTGTTTCGACTTACGAGTGTTTTGACTTACGAGTGTTCCGACTTACGAGTGTTTCGGCTTACGGGTGTTTCGACGTACGAGTATTTTTGGCTTACGAGTGTTTCGACTTACGAGTGTTTTGAATTACGATTGTTTCGGCTTACGAGTGTTTCGACTTACGAGTATTTCGACTTACGAGTGTTTTGACTTATGGGTGTTTGACATACGAGTGTTTCGATACGAATGCTCTGACTTACGAGTGTTCTGACTTACCAGTGTTCTGACTTACGAGTGTTCTGACTTACGGGTGTTCTGACTTACGTGTGTTCCGACTTACGAGTGTTTCGGCTATGGGTGTTTCGACTTACGAGTGTTTCGACTTACGAATGTTTTGGCTTACGAGTGTTTCGGCTTACGAGTGTATCGACTTACGAATGTTTTGGCTTACGAGTGTTTCGGCTTACGGGTGTTTCGACTTACGAGTGTTTCGACTTACGAGTGTTTTGACTTACGGTGTTTCGGCTTACGAGTTATTCGACATACGAGTGTTTCGACTTACGGGTGTTTCGACTTACGGGTGTTTCGACTTATGAGTGTTTCGACTTACGAGTGTTCTGACTTACGATGGTGCTGACTTACGAGTGTTCCGGCTTACGAGTGTTTAGGTTTACGAGTGTTTCGACACATGAGTGTTTTGACTTACGGGTGTTTCGACTTACGGGTGTTTCGACTTACGAGTGTTTCGGCTTACGAGTGTTTCGACTTACTAATGTTTTTACTTACGAGTGTTTCGGTGTACGAGTGTTTCGACTTAAGGATGTTTCGATTTACGAGTGTTTCGACTTACGAGTGTTTCGGCTTACGTGAGTTTCGACTTAAGAGTGTTCTGATTTACGAGTGTTCTGACTTGCGGGTGTTCTGATTTACGAGTGTTCCGACTTACGAGTGTTTCGGCTTATGAGTGTTTCGACTTACGAGTGTTTCGGCTTACGAGTGTTTCACCTTATGGGTGTTTCGACTTACGAGTGTTTTTACTTATGGTGTTTCGGCTTCCGAGTGTTTCGACATACGAGTGTTTTGACTTACGGGTGTTTCGGCTTACGAGTGTTTCGACTTACGAGTGTTTCGGCTTACGAGTGTTTCGACTTACTAATGTTTTTACTTACGAGTGTTTCGGCGTACGAGAGTTTTGACTTACGAGTGTTTCGACTTACGAGTGTTTCGACTTACGAGTATTTTGACTTACGAATGTTTTGACTTACGGGTGTTTCGGCTTACGAGTGTTTCGACTTACGAGTCTTTCGGCTTACGAGTGTTTCGACTTACGGGTGTTTTGACTTACGGGTGTTTCGGCTTACGAGTGTTTTGACTTAAGGGTGTTTCGACTTACGAGTATTTTGGGCTTACGAGTGTTTCGACTTACGAGTGTTTTGACTTACGAGTGTTATGATTTACGGATGTTTCGACATACGAGTGTTCAGACTTACGAGTGTTCCGACTTACGAGTGTTTCGGCTTACGAGTGTTTCGGCTCACGAGTGTTTCGACTTACGAGTATTTCGACTTACGAGTGTTTTGACTTACGGTGTTTCGGGTTACGAGTGTTTCGACTTACGAGTGTTTTGACTTACTGGTGTTATGACATACGAGTGTTTCGATACGAGTGTTTCGACTTACGAGTGTTCTGACTTACGAGTGTTCTAACTTACGAGTGTTCTGACTTACGAGTGTTCTGACTTACGAGTGTTCCGACTTACGAGTGTTTCGGCTCACGAGTGTTTCGGCTTACGAGTGTTTCGACTTACGAAAATAACAAATAGACGCGGTTTCAAATCTCTATGCTTTTCAAATTCATTACATTAATCTTTATTTATACGTTTCGCTTTACGAGTGTTTCGACTTGCGAGTGTTTCGACTACGGGTGTTTCGACTTACGAATGTTTTGACTTACGGATGTTTTGACTTACGGGTGTTTCGGCTTACGAGTGTTTCGACTTAAGAGTGTTTCGACTTACGAGTGTTTTGACTTACGGGTGTTTTGACTTACGGTGTTTCGGCTTACGAGTGTTTCGACTTACGGGTGTTTTGACATACGAGTGTTTCGATACGAGTGTTCTGACTTACGAGTGTTCTGACTTACGAGTGTTCTGACTTACGAGTGTTCTGACTTACGAGTGTTCTGACATACGTGTGTTCTGACTTACGAGTGTTCCGATTTACGAGTGTTTCGGCTTATGAGTGTTTCGACTTACGTATGTTTTTGCTTACGGGTGTTTCGACTTACGAAAGTTTTTGCTTACGAGTGTTTCGGCTTACGAGTGTTTCGACTTACGAAAATAACAAATAGACGCGGTTTCAAATCTCTATGCTTTTCAAATTCATTACATTAATCTTTATTTACACGTTTCGCTTTACGAGTGTTTCGACTTACGAGTGTTCCGACTTACGAGTGTTTCGACTTACGAGTGTTTCGACTTACGAGTGTTTCGACTTACGAGTGTTTTGACTTACGAGTGTTCTGACTTACGAGTGTTCTGACTTACGAGTGTTTCGACATACGAGTGTTCTGACTTACGAGTGTTCTGACTTACGAGTGTTCCGACTTACGAGTGTTTCGACTTACGAGTGTTTCGACTTACGAGTGTTTCGACTTACGAGTGTTTCGGCTTACGAGTGTTTTGACTTACGAGTGTTCTGACTACGAGTGTTCTGACTTACGAGTGTTTCGGCTTATGAGTGTTTCGACTCACGAGTGTTTCGGCTTATGAGTGTTTCGACTTACGAGTGTTTCGGCTTACGAGTGTTTCGACTTACGAGTGTTTCGACTTACGAGTGTTTCGACTTACGGGTGTTTCGACTTACGAGTGTTTCGACTACGAGTGTTTCGACTTACGAGTGTTTCGGCTTACGAGTGTTTCGACATACGGGTGTTTCGACTTACGGTGTTTCGGCTTACGAGTGTTTCGACTTACGAGTGTTCTGACTTACGAGTGTTCTGACTTATGAGTGTTCTGACTTACGAGTGTTCTGACTTACGAGTGTTCCGACTTACGAGTGTTTTGGCTTACGAGTGTTTCGGCTTACGAGTGTTTCGACTTACGAATGTTTCGACTTACGAGTGTTTCGACTTACGAGTGTTTAGACTTACGAGTGTTTTGACTTACGGTGTTTCGGCTTACGAGTGTTTCGACTTACGAGTGTTTTGACTTACGAGTGTTTTGACATAAGAGTGTTTCGATACGAGTGTTTCGACTTACGAGTGTTCTGACTTACGAGTGTTCTGACTTACGAGTGTTCTGACTTACGAGTGTTCTAACTTACGAGTGTTCTGACTTACGAGTGTTCTGACTTACGAGTGTTCCGACTTACGAGTGTTTCGGCTCACCAGTGTTTCGGCTTACGAGTGTTTCGACTTACGAAAATAACAAATAGACGCGGTTTCAAATCTCTATGCTTTTCAAATTCATTACATTAATCTTTATTTATACGTTTCGCTTTACGAGTGTTTCGACTTACGAGTGTTTCGACTTACGAGTGTTTCGGCTTACGATTGTTTTGACTTACGAGTGTTTTGACTTACATGTGTTTCGACTTACGCGTGTTTCGACTTACGAGTGTTTCGACTTGCGAGTGTTTCGACTACGGGTGTTTCGACTTACGAATGTTTTGACTTACGGATGTTTTGACTTACGGGTGTTTCGGCTTACGAGTGTTTCGACTTACGAGTGTTCTGACTTACGAGTGTTCTGACTTACGGGTGTTCTGACTTACGAGTGTTCCGACTTACGAGTGTTTCGGCTTAAGAGTGTTTCGGATTACGAGTGCTTCGACTTACGAGTGTTTCGGCTTACGAGTGTTTCGACTTACGAGTGTTCTGACTACGAGTGTTCTGACTTACGGGTGTTCTGACTTACGAGTGTTCCGACTTACGAGTGTTTCGACTTACGAGTGTTTCGGCTTTCGGGTGTTTAGACTTACGAGTGTTTCGGGTTACGAGTGTTTCGACTTACGAATGTTTTCGCTTACGAGTGTTTCGGCTTACGAGTGTTTCGACTTACGAGTGTTTCGACTTACGAGTGTTTTGACTTACGGTTTTTCGGCTTGCGAGTGTTTCGACATACGAGTGTTTTGACTTACGGGCGTTTCGACTTACGGGTGTTTCGACTTACGAGTGTTTCGACTTACGAGTGTTCTGACTTACGAGTGTTCTGACTTACGAGTGTTCCGACTTACGAGTGTTTCGGCTTACGAGTGTTTCGACATACGAGTGTTTTGACTTACGAAAATAATAAATAGACGCGGTTTCAAATCTCTATGCTTTTCAAGTTCATTACATTAATCTTTATTTATACGTTTCGCTTTACGAATGTTTCGACTTACGAGTGTTTCGGCTTACGAGTGTTTCGACTTACGAGTGTTCTGACTACGAGTGTTCTGACTTACGGGTGCTCTGACTTATGAGTGTTTTGATTACGAGTGTTTCTACTTACGAGTGTTTCGACTTACGGGTGTTTCGGCTTACGAGTGTTTCGACTTACGAGTGTTTTGACTTACGAATGTTTTGCCTTATGGGTGTTCCGGTTTACGAGTGTTTCGACTCACGAGTATTCTGACTTACGAGTGTTCCGACTTACGGGTGTTTCGACTTACGAGTGTTTCGACTTACGAGTGTTCCGACTTACGAGGGTTTCGGCTTACGGGTGTTCCGACTTACGAGTATTTTCGGCTTACGAGTGTTTCGACTTATGAGTGTTTTGACTTACGGGTGTTTTGACATACGAGTGTTTCGATACGAGTGTTCTGACTTACGAGTGTTCTGACTTACGAGTGTTCTGACTTACGAGTGTTCCGACTTACGAGTGTTTCGGCTCACGAGTGATTCGGCTTACGAGTGTTTCGACTTACGAAAATAATAGATAGACGCGGTTTCAAATCTCTATGCTTTTCAAGTTCATTACATTAATCTTTATTTATACGTTTCGCTTTACGAATGTTTCGACTTACGAGTGTTTCGGCTTACGATTGTTTTGACTTACGAGATTTTTGACTTACGGGTCTTTCGACTTAGGAGTGTTTCGACTTACGAGTGTTTCGGCTTACAAGTGTTTCGTCTTACGAGTGTTTCGGCTTACGAGTGTTTCGACTTACGAGTGTTCTGACTACGAGTGTTCTGACTTACGGGTGTTCTGACTTACGAGTGTTCCGACTTGCGAGTGTTTCGGCTTATGAATGTTTCGACTTACGAGTGTTTCGGCTTACGAGTGTTTCGACTTACGAGTGTTTCGGCTTACGATTGTTTCGACTTACGAATGTTTTTGCTTACGAGTGTTTCGACTTACGAGTGTTTTGATTTACGGTGTTTCGGCTTACGAGTGTTTCGACTTACGAGTGTTTTGACTTACGGGTGTTTTGACATACGAGTGTTTCGATACGAGTGTTCTGACTTACGAGTGTTCTGACTTGCGAGTGTTCCGACTTACGAGTGTTTCGGCTTACGAGTGTTTCGACATACGAGTTTTTTAACTTACGGGTGTTTCGACTTACGTGTGTTTCGACTTACGAGTGTTTCGGCTTACGAGTGTTTCGGCTTACGAGTGTTTCGGCTCACGAGTGTTTCGACTTACGAGTGTTTCGACTTACGAGTGTTTCGACTTAAGAGTGTTTCGACTTACGAGTGTTTCGACTTACGAGTGATTTTGCCATACGGGTGTTTCGGTTTACGAGTGTTTCGACTTACGAGTGTTCTGACTTACGAGTGTTCCGACTTACGAGTGTTTCGACTTACGAGTGTTTTGACTTACGAGTGTTCCGACCTACGAGCGTTTCGGCTTATGGGAGTTCCGACCTACGAGTGTTTCGACTTACGAGTGTTTTGACTTACGAGTGTTTCGGCTTACGAGTGTTTCGACTTACGAGTGTTTCGACTTACGAGTGTTTTGACTTACGAGTGTTTTGACTTAGGGTGTTTCGACTTCCGAGTGTTTTGACTTACGGGTGTTTTGACATACGAGTGTTTCGATACAAGTGTTCTGACTTCCGAGTGTTTTGACTTACGAGTGTTCTGACTTACGAGTGTTCTGACTTACGAGTGTTCTGAATTACGAGTGTTCCGATTTACGAGTGTTTCGGCTTATGAGTGTTTCGACTTACGAATGTTTTTGCTTACGGGCGTTTCGACTTACGAATGTTTTTGCTTACGAGTGTTTCGGCTTACGAGTGATTCGACTTACGGGTGTTTTGACTTAAGGGTGTTTTGTCTTACGGGTGTTGTGAATTACGAGTGTTCCGATTTACGAGTGTTTTGACTTACGGTGTTTCGGCTTACGAGTTATTCGACTTACGAATGTTTTGACTTACGGGTGTTTCGGCTTGCGAGTGTTTCGACTTACGAGTGTTTCGGCTTATGAGTGTTTCGACTTACTAATGTTTTTACTTACGAGTGTTTCGGCGTACGAGTGTTTTGACTTACGAGTGTTTCGACTTACGAGTGTTTTGACTTACGAATGTTTTGACTTACGGGTGTTTCGGCTTACGAGTGTTTCGGCTTACGAGTGTTTCGACATACGAGTTTTTTAACTTACGGGTGTTTCGACTTACGAGTGTTTCGACTTACGAGTGTTTCGGCTTACGAGTGTTTCGGCTTACGAGTGTTTCGGCTCACGAGTGTTTCGACTTACGAGTGTTTCGACTTACGAGTGTTTCGACTTAAGAGTGTTTCGACTTACGAGTGTTTCGACTTACGAGTGATTTTGCCATACGGGTGTTTCGGTTTACGAGTGTTTCGACTTACGAGTGTTCTGACTTACGAGTGTTCCGACTTACGAGTGTTTCGACTTACGAGTGTTTTGACTTACGAGTGTTCCGACCTACGAGCGTTTCGGCTTATGGGAGTTCCGACCTACGAGTGTTTCGACTTACGAGTGTTTTGACTTACGAGTGTTTCCGCTTACGAGTGTTTCGGCTTACGAGTGTTTCGACTTACTAATGTTTTTACTTACGAGTGTTTCGGTGTACGAGTGTTTCGACTTAAGGATGTTTCGACTTACGGGTGTTTCGGCTTACGAGTGTTTCGACTTACGAGTGTTTTGACTTACGAGTGTTCTGACTTACGAGTGTTCTGACTTACGAGTGTTCCGACTTACGGCTGTTTCGACTTACGAGTGTTTTGACTTACGAGTGTTCCGAATTACGAGTGTTTCGGCTTACGGGTGTTTCGACGTACGAGTATTTTTGGCTTACGAGTGTTTCGACTTACGAGTGTTTTGAATTACGATTGTTTCGGCTTACGAGTGTTTCGACTTACGAGTATTTCGACTTACGAGTGTTTTGACTTATGGGTGTTTGACATACGAGTGTTTCGATACGAATGCTCTGACTTACGAGTGTTCTGACTTACCAGTGTTCTGACTTACGAGTGTTCTGACTTACGGGTGTTCTGACTTACGTGTGTTCCGACTTACGAGTGTTTCGGCTATGGGTGTTTCGACTTACGAGTGTTTCGACTTACGAATGTTTTGGCTTTCGAGTGTTTCGGCTTACGAGTGTATCGACTTACAAATGTTTTGGCTTACGAGTGTTTCGGCTTACGGGTGTTTCGACTTACGAGTGTTTCGACTTACGAGTGTTTTGACTTACGGTGTTTCGGCTTACGAGTTATTCGACATACGAGTGTTTCGACTTACGGGTGTTTCGACTTACGGGTGTTTCGACATATGAGTGTTTCGACTTACGAGTGTTCTGACTTACGAGTGTGCTGACTTACGAGTGTTCCGACTTACGAGTGTTTAGGTTTACGAGTGTTTCGACACATGAGTGTTTTGACTTACGGGTGTTTCGACTTACGGGTGTTTCGACTTACGGGTGTTTCGACTTACGAGTGTTTCGGCTTACGAGTGTTTCGACTTACTAATGTTTTTACTTACGAGTGTTTCGGTGTACGAGTGTTTCGACTTAAGGATGTTTCGATTTACGAGTGTTTCGACTTACGAGTGTTTCGGCTTACGTGAGTTTCGTCTTAAGAGTGTTCTGATTTACGAGTGTTCTGACTTGCGGGTGTTCTGATTTACGAGTGTTCCGACTTACGAGTGTTTCGGCTTACGAGTGTTTCACCTTATGGGTGTTTCGACTTACGAGTGTTTTTACTTATGGTGTTTCGGCTTCCGAGTGTTTCGACATACGAGTGTTTTGACTTACGGGTGTTTCGGCTTACGAGTGTTTCGACTTACGAGTGTTTCGCCTTACGAGTGTTTCGACTTACTAATGTTTTTACTTACGAGTGTTTCGGCGTACGAGAGTTTTGACTTACGAGTGTTTCGACTTACGAGTGTTTCGACTTACGAGTATTTTGACTTACGAATGTTTTGACTTACGGGTGTTTCGGCTTACGAGTGTTTCGACTTACGAGTCTTTCGGCTTACGAGTGTTTCGACTTACTAATGTTTTTACTTACGAGTGTTTCGGCGTACGAGTGTTTCGACTTACGAGTGTTTCGACTTACGGGTGTTTTGACTTACGGGTGTTTCGGCTTACGAGTGTTTTGACTTAAGGGTGTTTCGACTTACGAGTATTTTGGGCTTACGAGTGTTTCGACTTACGAGTGTTTTGACTTACGAGTGTTCTGATTTACGGATGTTTCGACATACGAGTGTTCAGACTTACGAGTGTTCCGACTTACGAGTGTTTCGGCTTACGAGTGTTTCGGCTCACGAGTGTTTCGACTTACGAGTATTTCGACTTACGAGTGTTTTGACTTACGGTGTTTCGGGTTACGAGTGTTTCGACTTACGAGTGTTTTGACTTACTGGTGTTATGACATACGAGTGTTTCGATACGAGTGTTTCGACTTACGAGTGTTCTGACTTACGAGTGTTCTAACTTACGAGTGTTCTGACTTACGAGTGTTCTGACTTACGAGTGTTCCGACTTACGAGTGTTTCGGCTCACGAGTGTTTCGGCTTACGAGTGTTTCGACTTACGAAAATAACAAATAGACGCGGTTTCAAATCTCTATGCTTTTCAAATTCATTACATTAATCTTTATTTATACGTTTCGCTTTACGAGTGTTTCGACTTACGAGTGTTTCGACTTACGAGTGTTTCGGCTTACGAGTGTTTTGACTTACGAGTGTTTTGACTTACATGTGTTTCGACTTACGCGTGTTTCGACTTACGAGTGTTTCGACTTGCGAGTGTTTCGACTACGGGTGTTTCGACTTACGAATGTTTTGACTTACGGATGTTTTGACTTACGGGTGTTTCGGCTTACGAGTGTTTCGACTTACGAGTGTTTCGACTTACGAGTGTTTTGACTTACGGGTGTTTTGACTTACGGTGTTTCGGCTTACGAGTGTTTCGACTTACGAGTGTTTCGACTTACGGGTGTTTTGACATACGAGTGTTTCGATACGAGTGTTCTGACTTACGAGTGTTCTGACTTACGAGTGTTCTGACTTACGAGTGTTCTGACTTACGAGTGTTCTGACATACGTGTGTTCTGACTTACGAGTGTTCCGATTTACGAGTGTTTCGGCTTATGAGTGTTTCGACTTACGTATGTTTTTGCTTACGGGTGTTTCGACTTACGAATGTTTTTGCTTACGAGTGTTTCGGCTTACGAGTGTTTCGACTTACGAAAATAACAAATAGACGCGGTTTCAAATCTCTATGCTTTTCAAATTCATTACATTAATCTTTATTTACACGTTTCGCTTTACGAGTGTTTCGACTTACGAGTGTTCCGACTTACGAGTGTTTCGACTTACGAGTGTTTCGACTTACGAGTGTTTCGACTTACGAGTGTTTCGACTTACGAGTGTTTTGACTTACGAGTGTTCTGACTTACGAGTGTTCTGACTTACGAGTGTTTCGACTTACGAGTGTTCTGACTTACGAGTGTTCTGACTTACGAGTGTTCCGACTTACGAGTGTTTCGACTTACGAGTGTTTCGACTTACGAGTGTTTCGACTTACGAGTGTTTCGGCTTAAGAGTGTTTTGACTTACGAGTGTTCTGACTACGAGTGTTCTGACTTACGAGTGTTTCGGCTTATGAGTGTTTCGACTCACGAGTGTTTCGGCTTATGCGTGTTTCGACTTACGAGTGTTTCGGCTTACGAGTGTTTCGACTTACGAGTGTTTCGACTTACGAGTGTTTCGACTTACGGGTGTTTCGACTTACGAGTGTTTCGACTACGAGTGTTTCGACTTACGAGTGTTTCGGTTTACGAGTGTTTCGACATACGGGTGTTTCGACTTACGGTGTTTCGGCTTACGAGTGTTTCGACTTACGAGTGTTCTGACTTACGAGTGTTCTGACTTATGAGTGTTCTGACTTACGAGTGTTCTGACTTACGAGTGTTCCGACTTGCGAGTGTTTCGGCTTACGAGTATTTCGGCTTACGAGTGTTTCGACTTACGAATGTTTCGACTTACGAGTGTTTCGACTTACGAGTGTTTAGACTTACGAGTGTTTTGACTTACGGTGTTTCGGCTTACGAGTGTTTCGACTTACGAGTGTTTTGACTTACTGGTGTTTTGACATAAGAGTGTTTCGATACGAGTGTTTCGACTTACGAGTGTTCTGACTTACGAGTGTTCTGACTTACGAGTGTTCTGACTTACGAGTGTTCTAACTTACGAGTGTTCTGACTTACGAGTGTTCTGACTTACGAGTGTTCCGACTTACGAGTGTTTCGGCTCACCAGTGTTTCGGCTTACGAGTGTTTCGACTTACGAAAATAACAAATAGACGCGGTTTCAAATCTCTATGCTTTTCAAATTCATTACATTAATCTTTATTTATACGTTTCGCTTTACGAGTGTTTCGACTTACGAGTGTTTCGACTTACGAGTGTTTCGGCTTACGATTGTTTTGACTTACGAGTGTTTTGACTTACATGTGTTTCGACTTACGCGTGTTTCGACTTACGAGTGTTTCGACTTGCGAGTGTTTCGACTACGAGTGTTTCGACTTACGAATGTTTTGACTTACGGATGTTTTGACTTACGGGTGTTTCGGCTTACGAGTGTTTCGACTTACGAGTGTTCTGACTTACGAGTGTTCTGACTTACGGGTGTTCTGACTTACGAGTGTTCCGACTTACGAGTGTTTCGGCTTAAGAGTGTTTCGGATTACGAGTGCTTCGACTTACGAGTGTTTCGGCTTACGAGTGTTTCGACTTACGAGTGTTCTGACTACGAGTGTTCTGACTTACGGGTGTTCTGACTTACGAGTGTTCCGACTTACGAGTGTTTCGACTTACGAGTGTTTCGGCTTTCGGGTGTTTAGACTTACGAGTGTTTCGGGTTACGAGTGTTTCGACTTACGAATGTTTTCGCTTACGAGTGTTTCGGCTTACGAGTGTTTCGACTTACGAGTGTTTCGACTTACGAGTGTTTTGACTTACGGTTTTTCGGCTTGCGAGTGTTTCGACATACGAGTGTTTTGACTTACGGGCGTTTCGACTTACGGGTGTTTCGACTTACGAGTGTTTCGACTTACGAGTGTTCTGACTTACGAGTGTTCTGACTTGCGAGTGTTCCGACTTACGAGTGTTTCGGCTTACGAGTGTTTCGACATACGAGTGTTTTGACTTACGAAAATAATAAATAGACGCGGTTTCAAATCTCTATGCTTTTCAAGTTCATTACATTAATCTTTATTTATACGTTTCGCTTTACGAATGTTTCGACTTACGAGTGTTTCGGCTTACGAGTGTTTCGACTTACGAGTGTTCTGACTACGAGTGTTCTGACTTACGGGTGCTCTGACTTATGAGTGTTTTGATTACGAGTGTTTCTACTTACGAGTGTTTCGACTTACGGGTGTTTCGGCTTACGAGTGTTTCGACTTACGAGTGTTTTGACTTACGAATGTTTTGCCTTATGGGTGTTCCGGTTTACGAGTGTTTCGACTCACAAGTATTCTGACTTACGAGTGTTCCGACTTACGGGTGTTTCGACTTACGAGTGTTTCGACTTACGAGTGTTCCGACTTACGAGGGTTTCGGCTTACGGGTGTTCCGACTTACGAGTATTTTCGGCTTACGAGTGTTTCGACTTACGAGTGTTTTGACTTACGGGTGTTTTGACATACGAGTGTTTCGATACGAGTGTTCTGACTTACGAGTGTTCTGACTTACGAGTGTTCTGACTTACGAGTGTTCCGACTTACGAGTGTTTCGGCTCACGAGTGATTCGGCTTACGAGTGTTTCGACTTACGAAAATAATAGATAGACGCGGTTTCAAATCTCTATGCTTTTCAAGTTCATTACATTAATCTTTATTTATACGTTTCGCTTTACGAATGTTTCGACTTACGAGTGTTTCGGCTTACGATTGTTTTGACTTACGAGATTTTTGACTTACGGGTCTTTCGACTTAGGAGTGTTTCGACTTACGAGTGTTTCGGCTTACAAGTGTTTCGTCTTACGAGTGTTTCGGCTTACGAGTGTTTCGACTTACGAGTGTTCTGACTACGAGTGTTCTGACTTACGGGTGTTCTGACTTACGAGTGTTCCGACTTGCGAGTGTTTCGGCTTATGAATGTTTCGACTTACGAGTGTTTCGGCTTACGAGTGTTTCGACTTACGAGTGTTTCGGCTTACGATTGTTTCGACTTACGAATGTTTTTGCTTACGAGTGTTTCGACTTACGAGTGTTTTGATTTACGGTGTTTCGGCTTACGAGTGTTTCGACTTACGAGTGTTTTGACTTACGGGTGTTTTGACATACGAGTGTTTCGATACGAGTGTTCTGACTTACGAGTGTTCTGACTTGCGAGTGTTCCGACTTACGAGTGTTTCGGCTTACGAGTGTTTCGACATACGAGTTTTTTAACTTACGGGTGTTTCGACTTACGTGTGTTTCGACTTACGAGTGTTTCGGCTTACGAGTGTTTCGGCTTACGAGTGTTTCGGCTCACGAGTGTTTCGACTTACGAGTGTTTCGACTTACGAGTGTTTCGACTTACGAGTGTTTCGACTTAAGAGTGTTTCGACTTACGAGTGTTTCGACTTACGAGTGATTTTGCCATACGGGTGTTTCGGTTTACGAGTGTTTCGACTTACGAGTGTTCTGACTTACGAGTGTTCCGACTTACGAGTGTTTCGACTTACGAGTGTTTTGACTTACGAGTGTTCCGACCTACGAGCGTTTCGGCTTATGGGAGTTCCGACCTACGAGTGTTTCGACTTACGAGTGTTTTGACTTACGAGTGTTTCGGCTTACGAGTGTTTCGACTTACGAGTGTTTCGACTTACGAGTGTTTTGACTTACGAGTGTTTTGACTTACGGTGTTTCGACTTCCGAGTGTTTTGACTTACGGGTGTTTTGACATACGAGTGTTTCGATACAAGTGTTCTGACTTCCGAGTGTTTTGACTTACGAGTGTTCTGACTTACGAGTGTTCTGACTTACGAGTGTTCTGAATTACGAGTGTTCCGATTTACGAGTGTTTCGGCTTATGAGTGTTTCGACTTACGAATGTTTTTGCTTACGGGCGTTTCGACTTACGAATGTTTTTGCTTACGAGTGTTTCGGCTTACGAGTGATTCGACTTACGGGTGTTTTGACTTAAGGGTGTTTTGTCTTACGGGTGTTGTGAATTACGAGTGTTCCGATTTACGAGTGTTTTGACTTACGGTGTTTCGGCTTACGAGTTATTCGACTTACGAATGTTTTGACTTACGGGTGTTTCGGCTTGCGAGTGTTTCGACTTACTAATGTTTTTACTTACGAGTGTTTCGGCGTACGAGTGTTTTGACTTACGAGTGTTTTGACTTACGAATGTTTTGACTTACGGGTGTTTCGGCTTACGAGTGTTTCGGCTTACGAGTGTTTCGACATACGAGTTTTTTAACTTACGGGTGTTTCGACTTACGAGTGTTTCGACTTACGAGTGTTTCGGCTTACGAGTGTTTCGGCTTACGAGTGTTTCGGCTCACGAGTGTTTCGACTTACGAGTGTTTCGACTTACGAGTGTTTCGACTTAAGAGTGTTTCGACTTACGAGTGTTTCGACTTACGAGTGATTTTGCCATACGGGTGTTTCGGTTTACGAGTGTTTCGACTTACGAGTGTTCTGACTTACGAGTGTTCCGACTTACGAGTGTTTCGACTTACGAGTGTTTTGACTTACGAGTGTTCCGACCTACGAGCGTTTCGGCTTATGGGAGTTCCGACCTACGAGTGTTTCGACTTACGAGTGTTTTGACTTACGAGTGTTTCCGCTTACGAGTGTTTCGGCTTACGAGTGTTTCGACTTACTAATGTTTTTACTTACGAGTGTTTCGGTGTACGAGTGTTTCGACTTAAGGATGTTTCGACTTACGGGTGTTTCGGCTTACGAGTGTTTCGACTTACGAGTGTTTTGACTTACGAGTGTTCTGACTTACGAGTGTTCTGACTTATGAGTGTTCCGACTTACGAGTGTTCCGACTTACGAGTGTTTCGGCTTATGAGTGTTTCGACTTACGGGCGTTTCGACTTACGGGTGTTTCGACTTACGAGTGTTTTGACTTACGAGTGTTCTGACTTACGAGTGTTCTGACTTACGAGTGTTCCGACTTACGGCTGTTTCGACTTACGAGTGTTTTGACTTACGAGTGTTCCGACTTACGAGTGTTTCGGCTTACGGGTGTTTCGACGTACGAGTATTTTTGGCTTACGAGTGTTTCGACTTACGAGTGTTTTGAATTACGATTGTTTCGGCTTACGAGTGTTTCGACTTACGAGTATTTCGACTTACGAGTGTTTTGACTTATGGGTGTTTGACATACGAGTGTTTCGATACGAATGCTCTGACTTACGAGTGTTCTGACTTACCAGTGTTCTGACTTACGAGTGTTCTGACTTACGGGTGTTCTGACTTACGTGTGTTCCGACTTACGAGTGTTTCGGCTATGGGTGTTTCGACTTACGAGTGTTTCGACTTACGAATGTTTTGGCTTTCGAGTGTTTCGGCTTACGAGTGTATCGACTTACGAATGTTTTGGCTTACGAGTGTTTCGGCTTACGGGTGTTTCGACTTACGAGTGTTTCGACTTACGAGTGTTTTGACTTACGGTGTTTCGGCTTACGAGTTATTCGACATACGAGTGTTTCGACTTACGGGTGTTTCGACTTACGGGTGTTTCGACATATGAGTGTTTCGACTTACGAGTGTTCTGACTTACGAGTGTGCTGACTTACGAGTGTTCCGACTTACGAGTGTTTAGGTTTACGAGTGTTTCGACACATGAGTGTTTTGACTTACGGGTGTTTCGACTTACGGGTGTTTCGACTTACGAGTGTTTCGGCTTACGAGTGTTTCGACTTACTAATGTTTTTACTTACGAGTGTTTCGGTGTACGAGTGTTTCGACTTAAGGATGTTTCGATTTACGAGTGTTTCGACTTACGAGTGTTTCGGCTTACGTGAGTTTCGTCTTAAGAGTGTTCTGATTTACGAGTGTTCTGACTTGCGGGTGTTCTGATTTACGAGTGTTCCGACTTACGAGTGTTTCGGCTTATGAGTGTTTCGACTTACGAGTGTTTCGGCTTACGAGTGTTTCACCTTATGGGTGTTTCGACTTACGAGTGTTTTTACTTATGGTATTTCGGCTTCCGAGTGTTTCGACATACGAGTGTTTTGACTTACGGGTGTTTCGGCTTACGAGTGTTTCGACTTACGAGTGTTTCGCCTTACGAGTGTTTCGACTTACTAATGTTTTTACTTACGAGTGTTTCGGCGTACGAGTGTTTCGACTTACGAGTCTTTCGGCTTACGAGTGTTTCGACTTACTAATGTTTTTACTTACGATGTTTCGGCGTACGAGTGTTTCGACTTACGAGTGTTTCGACTTACGGGTGTTTTGACTTACGGGTGTTTCGGCTTACGAGTGTTTTGACTTAAGGGTGTTTCGACTTACGAGTATTTTGGGCTTACGAGTGTTTCGACTTACGAGTGTTTTGACTTACGAGTGTTCTGATTTACGGATGTTTCGACATACGAGTGTTCAGACTTACGAGTGTTCCGACTTACGAGTGTTTCGGCTTACGAGTGTTTCGGCTCACGAGTGTTTCGACTTACGAGTATTTCGACTTACGAGTGTTTTGACTTACGGTGTTTCGGGTTACGAGTGTTTCGACTTACGAGTGTTCTAACTTACGAGTGTTCTGACTTACGAGTGTTCTGACTTACGAGTGTTCCGACTTACGAGTGTTTCGGCTCACGAGTGTTTCGGCTTACGAGTGTTTCGACTTACGAAAATAACAAATAGACGCGGTTTCAAATCTCTATGCTTTTCAAATTCATTACATTAATCTTTATTTATACGTTTCGCTTTACGAGTGTTTCGACTTACGAGTGTTTCGACTTACGAGTGTTTCGGCTTACGAGTGTTTTGACTTACGAGTGTTTTGACTTACATGTGTTTCGACTTACGCGTGTTTCGACTTACGAGTGTTTCGACTTGCGAGTGTTTCGACTACGGGTGTTTCGACTTACGAATGTTTTGACTTACGGATGTTTTGACTTACGGGTGTTTCGGCTTACGAGTGTTTCGACTTACGAGTGTTTCGACTTACGAGTGTTTTGACTTACGGGTGTTTTGACTTACGGTGTTTCGGCTTACGAGTGTTTCGACTTACGAGTGTTTCGACTTACGGGTGTTTTGACATACGAGTGTTTCGATACGAGTGTTCTGACTTACGAGTGTTCTGACTTACGAGTGTTCTGACTTACGAGTGTTCTGACTTACGAGTGTTCTGACATACGTGTGTTCTGACTTACGAGTGTTCCGATTTACGAGTGTTTCGGCTTATGAGTGTTTCGACTTACGTATGTTTTTGCTTACGGGTGTTTCGACTTACGAATGTTTTTGCTTACGAGTGTTTCGGCTTACGAGTGTTTCGACTTACGAAAATAACAAATAGACGCGGTTTCAAATCTCTATGCTTTTCAAATTCATTACATTAATCTTTATTTACACGTTTCGCTTTACGAGTGTTTCGACTTACGAGTGTTCCGACTTACGAGTGTTTCGACTTACGAGTGTTTCGACTTACGAGTGTTTCGACTTACGAGTGTTTCGACTTACGAGTGTTTCGACTTACGAGTGTTTTGACTTACGAGTGTTCTGACTTACGAGTGTTCTGACTTACGAGTGTTTCGACTTACGAGTGTTCTGACTTACGAGTGTTCTGACTTACGAGTGTTCCGACTTACGAGTGTTTCGACTTACGAGTGTTTCGACTTACGAGTGTTTCGACTTACGAGTGTTTCGGCTTAAGAGTGTTTTGACTTACGAGTGTTCTGACTACGAGTGTTCTGACTTACGAGTGTTTCGGCTTATGAGTGTTTCGACTCACGAGTGTTTCGGCTTATGAGTGTTTCGACTTACGAGTGTTTCGGCTTACGAGTGTTTCGACTTACGAGTGTTTCGACTTACGAGTGTTTCGACTTACGGGTGTTTCGACTTACGAGTGTTTCGACTACGAGTGTTTCGACTTACGAGTGTTTCGGCTTACGAGTGTTTCGACATACGGGTGTTTCGACTTACGGTGTTTCGGCTTACGAGTGTTTCGACTTACGAGTGTTCTGACTTACGAGTGTTCTGACTTATGAGTGTTCTGACTTACGAGTGTTCTGACTTACGAGTGTTCCGACTTGCGAGTGTTTCGGCTTACGAGTATTTCGGCTTACGAGTGTTTCGACTTACGAATGTTTCGACTTACGAGTGTTTCGACTTACGAGTGTTTAGACTTACGAGTGTTTTGACTTACGGTTTCGGCTTACGAGTGTTTCGACTTACGAGTGTTTTGACTTACTGGTGTTTTGACATAAGAGTGTTTCGATACGAGTGTTTCGACTTACGAGTGTTCTGACTTACGAGTGTTCTGACTTACGAGTGTTCTGACTTACGAGTGTTCTAACTTACGAGTGTTCTGACTTACGAGTGTTCTGACTTACGAGTGTTCCGACTTACGAGTGTTTCGGCTCACCAGTGTTTCGGCTTACGAGTGTTTCGACTTACGAAAATAACAAATAGACGCGGTTTCAAATCTCTATGCTTTTCAAATTCATTACATTAATCTTTATTTATACGTTTCGCTTTACGAGTGTTTCGACTTACGAGTGTTTCGACTTACGAGTGTTTCGGCTTACGATTGTTTTGACTTACGAGTGTTTTGACTTACATGTGTTTCGACTTACGCGTGTTTCGACTTACGAGTGTTTCGACTTGCGAGTGTTTCGACTACGGGTGTTTCGACTTACGAATGTTTTGACTTACGGATGTTTTGACTTACGGGTGTTTCGGCTTACGAGTGTTTCGACTTACGAGTGTTCTGACTTACGAGTGTTCTGACTTACGGGTGTTCTGACTTACGAGTGTTCCGACTTACGAGTGTTTCGGCTTAAGAGTGTTTCGGATTACGAGTGCTTCGACTTACGAGTGTTTCGGCTTACGAGTGTTTCGACTTACGAGTGTTCTGACTACGAGTGTTCTGACTTACGGGTGTTCTGACTTACGAGTGTTCCGACTTACGAGTGTTTCGACTTACGAGTGTTTCGGCTTTCGGGTGTTTAGACTTACGAGTGTTTCGGGTTACGAGTGTTTCGACTTACGAATGTTTTCGCTTACGAGTGTTTCGGCTTACGAGTGTTTCGACTTACGAGTGTTTCGACTTACGAGTGTTTTGACTTACGGTTTTTCGGCTTGCGAGTGTTTCGACATACGAGTGTTTTGACTTACGGGCGTTTCGACTTACGGGTGTTTCGACTTACGAGTGTTTCGACTTACGAGTGTTCTGACTTACGAGTGTTCTGACTTGCGAGTGTTCCGACTTACGAGTGTTTCGGCTTACGAGTGTTTCGACATACGAGTGTTTTGACTTACGAAAATAATAAATAGACGCGGTTTCAAATCTCTATGCTTTTCAAGTTCATTACATTAATCTTTATTTATACGTTTCGCTTTACGAATGTTTCGACTTACGAGTGTTTCGGCTTACGAGTGTTTCGACTTACGAGTGTTCTGACTACGAGTGTTCTGACTTACGGGTGCTCTGACTTATGAGTGTTTTGATTACGAGTGTTTCTACTTACGAGTGTTTCGACTTACGGGTGTTTCGGCTTACGAGTGTTTCGACTTACGAGTGTTTTGACTTACGAATGTTTTGCCTTATGGGTGTTCCGGTTTACGAGTGTTTCGACTCACGAGTATTCTGACTTACGAGTGTTCCGACTTACGGGTGTTTCGACTTACGAGTGTTTCGACTTACGAGTGTTCCGACTTACGAGGGTTTCGGCTTACGGGTGTTCCGACTTACGAGTATTTTCGGCTTACGAGTGTTTCGACTTACGAGTGTTTTGACTTACGGGTGTTTTGACATACGAGTGTTTCGATACGAGTGTTCTGACTACGAGTGTTCTGACTTACGAGTGTTCTGACTTACGAGTGTTCCGACTTACGAGTGTTTCGGCTCACGAGTGATTCGGCTTACGAGTGTTTCGACTTACGAAAATAATAGATAGACGCGGTTTCAAATCTCTATGCTTTTCAAGTTCATTACATTAATCTTTATTTATACGTTTCGCTTTACGAATGTTTCGACTTACGAGTGTTTCGGCTTACGATTGTTTTGACTTACGAGATTTTTGACTTACGGGTCTTTCGACTTAGGAGTGTTTCGACTTACGAGTGTTTCGGCTTACAAGTGTTTCGTCTTACGAGTGTTTCGGCTTACGAGTGTTTCGACTTACGAGTGTTCTGACTACGAGTGTTCTGACTTACGGGTGTTCTGACTTACGAGTGTTCCGACTTGCGAGTGTTTCGGCTTATGAATGTTTCGACTTACGAGTGTTTCGGCTTACGAGTGTTTCGACTTACGAGTGTTTCGGCTTACGATTGTTTCGACTTACGAATGTTTTTGCTTACGAGTGTTTCGACTTACGAGTGTTTTGATTTACGGTGTTTCGGCTTACGAGTGTTTCGACTTACGAGTGTTTTGACTTACGGGTGTTTTGACATACGAGTGTTTCGATACGAGTGTTCTGACTTACGAGTGTTCTGACTTGCGAGTGTTCCGACTTACGAGTGTTTCGGCTTACGAGTGTTTCGACATACGAGTTTTTTAACTTACGGGTGTTTCGACTTACGTGTGTTTCGACTTACGAGTGTTTCGGCTTACGAGTGTTTCGGCTTACGAGTGTTTCGGCTCACGAGTGTTTCGACTTACGAGTGTTTCGACTTACGAGTGTTTCGACTTAAGAGTGTTTCGACTTACGAGTGTTTCGACTTACGAGTGATTTTGCCATACGGGTGTTTCGGTTTACGAGTGTTTCGACTTACGAGTGTTCTGACTTACGAGTGTTCCGACTTACGAGTGTTTCGACTTACGAGTGTTTTGACTTACGAGTGTTCCGACCTACGAGCGTTTCGGCTTATGGGAGTTCCGACCTACGAGTGTTTCGACTTACGAGTGTTTTGACTTACGAGTGTTTCGGCTTACGAGTGTTTCGACTTACGAGTGTTTCGACTTACGAGTGTTTTGACTTACGGTGTTTCGACTTCCGAGTGTTTTGACTTACGGGTGTTTTGACATACGAGTGTTTCGATACAAGTGTTCTGACTTCCGAGTGTTTTGACTTACGAGTGTTCTGACTTACGAGTGTCCTGACTTACGAGTGTTCTGAATTACGAGTGTTCCGATTTACGAGTGTTTCGGCTTATGAGTGTTTCGACTTACGAATGTTTTTGCTTACGGGCGTTTCGACTTACGAATGTTTTTGCTTACGAGTGTTTCGGCTTACGAGTGATTCGACTTACGGGTGTTTTGACTTAAGGGTGTTTTGTCTTACGGGTGTTGTGAATTACGAGTGTTCCGATTTACGAGTGTTTTGACTTACGGTGTTTCGGCTTACGAGTTATTCGACTTACGAATGTTTTGACTTACGGGTGTTTCGGCTTGCGAGTGTTTCGACTTACGAGTGTTTCGGCTTATGAGTGTTTCGACTTACTAATGTTTTTACTTACGAGTGTTTCGGCGTACGAGTGTTTTGACTTACGAGTGTTTCGACTTACGAGTGTTTTGACTTACGAATGTTTTGACTTACGGGTGTTTCGGCTTACGAGTGTTTCGGCTTACGAGTGTTTCGACATACGAGTTTTTTAACTTACGGGTGTTTCGACTTACGAGTGTTTCGACTTACGAGTGTTTCGGCTTACGAGTGTTTCGGCTTACGAGTGTTTCGGCTCACGAGTGTTTCGACTTACGAGTGTTTCGACTTACGAGTGTTTCGACTTAAGAGTGTTTCGACTTACGAGTGTTTCGACTTACGAGTGATTTTGCCATACGGGTGTTTCGGTTTACGAGTGTTTCGACTTACGAGTGTTCTGACTTACGAGTGTTCCGACTTACGAGTGTTTCGACTTACGAGTGTTTTGACTTACGAGTGTTCCGACCTACGAGCGTTTCGGCTTATGGGAGTTCCGACCTACGAGTGTTTCGACTTACGAGTGTTTTGACTTACGAGTGTTTCCGCTTACGAGTGTTTCGGCTTACGAGTGTTTCGACTTACTAATGTTTTTACTTACGAGTGTTTCGGTGTACGAGTGTTTCGACTTAAGGATGTTTCGACTTACGGGTGTTTCGGCTTACGAGTGTTTCGACTTACGAGTGTTTTGACTTACGAGTGTTCTGACTTACGAGTGTTCTGACTTATGAGTGTTCCGACTTACGAGTGTTCCGACTTACGAGTGTTTCGGCTTATGAGTGTTTCGACTTACGGGCGTTTCGACTTACGGGTGTTTCGACTTACGAGTGTTTTGACTTACGAGTGTTCTGACTTACGAGTGTTCTGACTTACGAGTGTTCCGACTTACGGCTGTTTCGACTTACGAGTGTTTTGACTTACGAGTGTTCCGACTTACGAGTGTTTCGGCTTACGGGTGTTTCGACGTACGAGTATTTTTGGCTTACGAGTGTTTCGACTTACGAGTGTTTTGAATTACGATTGTTTCGGCTTACGAGTGTTTCGACTTACGAGTATTTCGACTTACGAGTGTTTTGACTTATGGGTGTTTGACATACGAGTGTTTCGATACGAATGCTCTGACTTACGAGTGTTCTGACTTACCAGTGTTCTGACTTACGAGTGTTCTGACTTACGGGTGTTCTGACTTACGTGTGTTCCGACTTACGAGTGTTTCGGCTATGGGTGTTTCGACTTACGAGTGTTTCGACTTACGAATGTTTTGGCTTACAAGTGTTTCGGCTTACGAGTGTATCGACTTACGAATGTTTTGGCTTACGAGTGTTTCGGCTTACGGGTGTTTCGACTTACGAGTGTTTCGACTTACGAGTGTTTTGACTTACGGTGTTTCGGCTTACGAGTTATTCGACATACGAGTGTTTCGACTTACGGGTGTTTCGACTTACGGGTGTTTCGACTTATGAGTGTTTCGACTTACGAGTGTTCTGACTTACGATGGTGCTGACTTACGAGTGTTCCGGCTTACGAGTGTTTAGGTTTACGAGTGTTTCGACACATGAGTGTTTTGACTTACGGGTGTTTCGACTTACGGGTGTTTCGACTTACGAGTGTTTCGGCTTACGAGTGTTTCGACTTACTAATGTTTTTATTTACGAGTGTTTCGGTGTACGAGTGTTTCGACTTAAGGATGTTTCGATTTACGAGTGTTTCGACTTACGAGTGTTTCGGCTTACGTGAGTTTCGACTTAAGAGTGTTCTGATTTACGAGTGTTCTGACTTGCGGGTGTTCTGATTTACGAGTGTTCCGACTTACGAGTGTTTCGGCTTATGAGTGTTTCGACTTACGAGTGTTTCGGCTTACGAGTGTTTCACCTTATGGGTGTTTCGACTTACGAGTGTTTTTACTTATGGTGTTTCGGCTTCCGAGTGTTTCGACATACGAGTGTTTTGACTTACGGGTGTTTCGGCTTACGAGTGTTTCGACTTACGAGTGTTTCGGCTTACGAGTGTTTCGACTTACTAATGTTTTTACTTACGAGTGTTTCGGCGTACGAGAGTTTTGACTTACGAGTGTTTCGACTTACGAGTGTTTCGACTTACGAGTATTTTGACTTACGAATGTTTTGACTTACGGGTGTTTCGGCTTACGAGTGTTTCGACTTACGAGTCTTTCGGCTTACGAGTGTTTCGACTTACGGGTGTTTTGACTTACGGGTGTTTCGGCTTACGAGTGTTTTGACTTAAGGGTGTTTCGACTTACGAGTATTTTGGGCTTACGAGTGTTTCGACTTACGAGTGTTTTGACTTACGAGTGTTCTGATTTACGGATGTTTCGACATACGAGTGTTCAGACTTACGAGTGTTCCGACTTACGAGTGTTTCGGCTTACGAGTGTTTCGGCTCACGAGTGTTTCGACTTACGAGTATTTCGACTTACGAGTGTTTTGACTTACGGTGTTTCGGGTTACGAGTGTTTCGACTTACGAGTGTTTTGACTTACTGGTGTTATGACATACGAGTGTTTCGATACGAGTGTTTCGACTTACGAGTGTTCTGACTTACGAGTGTTCTAACTTACGAGTGTTCTGACTTACGAGTGTTCTGACTTACGAGTGTTCCGACTTACGAGTGTTTCGGCTCACGAGTGTTTCGGCTTACGAGTGTTTCGACTTACGAAAATAACAAATAGACGCGGTTTCAAATCTCTATGCTTTTCAAATTCATTACATTAATCTTTATTTATACGTTTCGCTTTACGAGTGTTTCGACTTACGAGTGTTTCGACTTACGAGTGTTTCGGCTTACGAGTGTTTTGACTTACGAGTGTTTTGACTTACATGTGTTTCGACTTACGCGTGTTTCGACTTACGAGTGTTTCGACTTGCGAGTGTTTCGACTACGGGTGTTTCGACTTACGAATGTTTTGACTTACGGATGTTTTGACTTACGGGTGTTTCGGCTTACGAGTGTTTCGACTTAAGAGTGTTTCGACTTACGAGTGTTTTGACTTACGGGTGTTTTGACTTACGGTGTTTCGGCTTACGAGTGTTTCGACTTACGGGTGTTTTGACATACGAGTGTTTCGATACGAGTGTTCTGACTTACGAGTGTTCTGACTTACGAGTGTTCTGACTTACGAGTGTTCTGACTTACGAGTGTTCTGACATACGTGTGTTCTGACTTACGAGTGTTCCGATTTACGAGTGTTTCGGCTTATGAGTGTTTCGACTTACGTATGTTTTTGCTTACGGGTGTTTCGACTTACGAAAGTTTTTGCTTACGAGTGTTTCGGCTTACGAGTGTTTCGACTTACGAAAATAACAAATAGACGCGGTTTCAAATCTCTATGCTTTTCAAATTCATTACATTAATCTTTATTTACACGTTTCGCTTTACGAGTGTTTCGACTTACGAGTGTTCCGACTTACGAGTGTTTCGACTTACGAGTGTTTCGACTTACGAGTGTTTCGACTTACGAGTGTTTCGACTTACGAGTGTTTTGACTTACGAGTGTTCTGACTTACGAGTGTTCTGACTTACGAGTGTTTCGACATACGAGTGTTCTGACTTACGAGTGTTCTGACTTACGAGTGTTCCGACTTACGAGTGTTTCGACTTACGAGTGTTTCGACTTACGAGTGTTTCGACTTACGAGTGTTTCGGCTTACGAGTGTTTTGACTTACGAGTGTTCTGACTACGAGTGTTCTGACTTACGAGTGTTTCGGCTTATGAGTGTTTCGACTCACGAGTGTTTCGGCTTATGAGTGTTTCGACTTACGAGTGTTTCGGCTTACGAGTGTTTCGACTTACGAGTGTTTCGACTTACGAGTGTTTCGACTTACGGGTGTTTCGACTTACGAGTGTTTCGACTACGAGTGTTTCGACTTACGAGTGTTTCGGCTTACGAGTGTTTCGACATACGGGTGTTTCGACTTACGGTGTTTCGGCTTACGAGTGTTTCGACTTACGAGTGTTCTGACTTACGAGTGTTCTGACTTATGAGTGTTCTGACTTACGAGTGTTCTGACTTACGAGTGTTCCGACTTACGAGTGTTTTGGCTTACGAGTGTTTCGGCTTACGAGTGTTTCGACTTACGAATGTTTCGACTTACGAGTGTTTCGACTTACGAGTGTTTAGACTTACGAGTGTTTTGACTTACGGTGTTTCGGCTTACGAGTGTTTCGACTTACGAGTGTTTTGACTTACGAGTGTTTTGACATAAGAGTGTTTCGATACGAGTGTTTCGACTTACGAGTGTTCTGACTTACGAGTGTTCTGACTTACGAGTGTTCTGACTTACGAGTGTTCTAACTTACGAGTGTTCTGACTTACGAGTGTTCTGACTTACGAGTGTTCCGACTTACGAGTGTTTCGGCTCACCAGTGTTTCGGCTTACGAGTGTTTTGACTTACGAAAATAACAAATAGACGCGGTTTCAAATCTCTATGCTTTTCAAATTCATTACATTAATCTTTATTTATACGTTTCGCTTTACGAGTGTTTCGACTTACGAGTGTTTCGACTTACGAGTGTTTCGGCTTACGATTGTTTTGACTTACGAGTGTTTTGACTTACATGTGTTTCGACTTACGCGTGTTTCGACTTACGAGTGTTTCGACTTGCGAGTGTTTCGACTACGGGTGTTTCGACTTACGAATGTTTTGACTTACGGATGTTTTGACTTACGGGTGTTTCGGCTTACGAGTGTTTCGACTTACGAGTGTTCTGACTTACGAGTGTTCTGACTTACGGGTGTTCTGACTTACGAGTGTTCCGACTTACGAGTGTTTCGGCTTAAGAGTGTTTCGGATTACGAGTGCTTCGACTTACGAGTGTTTCGGCTTACGAGTGTTTCGACTTACGAGTGTTCTGACTACGAGTGTTCTGACTTACGGGTGTTCTGACTTACGAGTGTTCCGACTTACGAGTGTTTCGACTTACGAGTGTTTCGGCTTTCGGGTGTTTAGACTTACGAGTGTTTCGGGTTACGAGTGTTTCGACTTACGAATGTTTTCGCTTACGAGTGTTTCGGCTTACGAGTGTTTCGACTTACGAGTGTTTCGACTTACGAGTGTTTTGACTTACGGTTTTTCGGCTTGCGAGTGTTTCGACATACGAGTGTTTTGACTTACGGGCGTTTCGACTTACGGGTGTTTCGACTTACGAGTGTTTCGACTTACGAGTGTTCTGACTTACGAGTGTTCTGACTTACGAGTGTTCCGACTTACGAGTGTTTCGGCTTACGAGTGTTTCGACATACGAGTGTTTTGACTTACGAAAATAATAAATAGACGCGGTTTCAAATCTCTATGCTTTTCAAGTTCATTACATTAATCTTTATTTATACGTTTCGCTTTACGAATGTTTCGACTTACGAGTGTTTCGGCTTACGAGTGTTTCGACTTACGAGTGTTCTGACTACGAGTGTTGTGACTTACGGGTGCTCTGACTTATGAGTGTTTTGACTTACGAGAGTTTCTACTTACGAGTGTTTCGACTTACGGGTGTTTCGGCTTACGAGTGTTTCGACTTACGAGTGTTTTGACTTACGAATGTTTTGCCTTACGGGTGTTCCGGTTTACGAGTGTTTCGACTCACGAGTATTCTGACTTACGAGTGTTCCGACTTACGGGTGTTTCGACTTACGAGTGTTTCGACTTACGAGTGTTCCGACTTACGAGGGTTTCGGCTTACGGGTGTTCCGACTTACGAGTATTTTCGGCTTACGAGTGTTTCGACTTACGAGTGTTTTGACTTACGGGTGTTTTGACATACGAGTGTTTCGATACGAGTGTTCTGACTTACGAGTGTTCTGACTTACGAGTGTTCTGACTTACGAGTGTTCCGACTTACGAGTGTTTCGGCTCACGAGTGTTTCGGCTTACGAGTGTTTCGACTTACGAAAATAATAAATAGACGCGGTTTCAAATCTCTATGCTTTTCAAGTTCATTACATTAATCTTTATTTATACGTTTCGCTTTACGAATGTTTCGACTTACCAGTGTTTCGGCTTACGATTGTTTTGACTTACGAGATTTTTGACTTACGGGTCTTTCGACTTAGGAGTGTTTCGACTTACGAGTGTTTCGGCTTACAAGTGTTTCGTCTTACGAGTGTTTCGGCTTACGAGTGTTTCGACTTACGAGTGTTCTGAGTACGAGTGTTCTGACTTACGGGTGTTCTGACTTACGAGTGTTCCGACTTGCGAGTGTTTCGGCTTATGAATGTTTCGACTTACGAGTGTTTCGGCTTACGAGTGTTTCGACTTACGAGTGTTTCGGCTTACGATTGTTTCGACTTACGAATGTTTTTGCTTACGAGTGTTTCGACTTACGAGTGTTTTGATTTACGGTGTTTCGGCTTACGAGTGTTTCGACTTACGAGTGTTTTTACTTACGGGTGTTTTGACATACGAGTGTTTCGATACGAGTGTTCTGACTTACGAGTGTTCTGACTTGCGAGTGTTCCGACTTACGAGTGTTTCGGCTTACGAGTGTTTCGACATACGAGTTTTTTAACTTACGGATGTTTCGACTTACGTGTGTTTCGACTTACGAGTGTTTCGGCTTACGAGTGTTTCGGCTTACGAGTGTTTCGGCTCACGAGTGTTTCGACTTACGAGTGTTTCGACTTACGAGTGTTTCGACTTAAGAGTGTTTCGACTTACGAGTGTTTCGACTTACGAGTGATTTTGCCATACGGGTGTTTCGGTTTACGAGTGTTTCGACTTACGAGTGTTCTGACTTACGAGTGTTCCGACTTACGAGTGTTTCGACTTACGAGTGTTTTGACTTACGAGTGTTCCGACCTAGAGCGTTTCGGCTTATGGGAGTTCCGACCTACGAGTGTTTCGACTTACGAGTGTTTTGACTTACGAGTGTTTTGACTTACGAGTGTTTTGACTTACGGTGTTTCGACTTCCGAGTGTTTTGACTTACGGGTGTTTTGACATACGAGTGTTTCGATACAAGTGTTCTGACTTCCGAGTGTTTTGACTTACGAGTGTTCTGACTTACGAGTGTTCTGACTTACGAGTGTTCTGACTTACGAGTGTTCCGATTTACGAGTGTTTCGGCTTATGAGTGTTTCGACTTACGAATGTTTTTGCTTACGGGCGTTTCGACTTACGAATGTTTTTGCTTACGAGTGTTTCGGCTTACGAGTGATTCGACTTACGAGTGTTTTGACTTAAGGGTGTTTTGACTTACGGGTGTTGTGAATTACGAGTGTTCCGATTTACGAGTGTTTTGACTTACGGTGTTTCGGCTTACGAGTTATTCGACTTACGAATGTTTCGGCTTATGAGTGTTTCGACTTACTAATGTTTTTACTTACGAGTGTTTCGGCGTACGAGTGTTTTAACTTACGAGTGTTTCGACTTACGAGTGTTTTGACTTACGAGTGTTTTGACTTACGGGTGTTTCGGCTTACGAGTGTTTCGACTTACGAGTGTTTCGGCTGGCGAGTGTTTCGACTTACGAGTGTTTTGACTTAAGGGTGTTTCGACTTACGAGTGTTTCGACTTACGAGTGTTTCGACTTACGAGTGTTTTGGCTTACGAATGTTTTGACTTACGGGTGTTTCGACTTACGGGTGTTTCGACTTACGAGTGTTTCGACTTACGAGTGTTTTGACTTACGAGTGTTCTGACTTACGAGTGTTCTGACTTAAGAGTGTTCCGACTTACGAGTGTTCCGACTTACGAGTGTTTCGGCTTACGAGTGTTTCGGCTTACGAGTGTTTCGGCTTACGAGTGTTTTGACTTACGAGTGTTCTGACTACGAGTGTTCTGACTTACGGGTGTTCTGACTTACGAGTGTTCCGACTTACGAGTGTTTCGGCTTATGAGTGTTTCGACTTACGGGCGTTTCGACTTACGCGTGTTTCGACTTACGAGTGTTTTGACTTACGAGTGTTCTGACTTAGGAGTGTTCTGACTTACGAGTGTTTCGGCTTACGCGTGTTTCGACGTACGAGTATTTTTGGCTTACGAGTGTTTCGACTTACGAGTGTTTTGAATTACGATTGTTTCGGCTTACGAGTGTTTCGACTTACGAGTATTTCGACTTACGAGTGTTTTGACTTATGGGTGTTTTGACATACGATTGTTTCGATACGAGTGCTCTGACTTACGAGTGTTCTGACTTACGAGTGTTCTGACCTACGAGTGTTCTGACTTACGGGTGTTCTGACTTACGTGTGTTCCGACTTACGAGTGTTTCGGCTATGGGTGTTTCGACTTACGAGTGTTTCGACTTACGAATGTTTTGGCTTACGAGTGTTTCGGCTTACGAGTGTTTCGACTTACGAATGTTTTGGCTTACGAGTGTTTCGGCTTACGGGTGTTTCGACTAATGAGTGTTTCGACTTACGAGTGTTTTGACTTACGGTGTTTCGGCTTACGAGTTATTTGACATACGAGTGTTTCGACTTACGGGTGTTTCGACTTACGGGTGTTTCGACTTACGAGTGTTCTGACTTACGAGTGTTCTGACTTACGAGTGTTCTGACTTACGAGTGTTTCGACTTACGAGTGTTTCGGTTTACGAGTGTTTCGACACACGAGTGTTTTGACTTACGGGGGTTTCGACTTACTGTTGTTTCGACTTACGGGTGTTTCGGCTTACGAGTGTTTCGACTTACTAATGTTTTTACTTACGAGTGTTTCGGTGTACGAGTGTTTCGACTTAAGGATGTTTCGGCTTACGAGTGTTTCGACTTACGAGTGTTTCGGCTTACGTGAGTTTCGACTTAAGGGTGTTTTGACTTACGGGTGTTGTGAATTACGAGTGTTCCGATTTACGAGTGTTTTGACTTACGGTGTTTCGGCTTACGAGTTATTCGACTTACGAATGTTTTGACTTACGGGTGTTTCGGCTTGCGAGTGTTTCGACTTACGAGTGTTTCGGCTTATGAGTGTTTCGACTTACTAATGTTTTTACTTACGAGTGTTTCGGCGTACGAGTGTTTTGACTTACGAGTGTTTCGACTTACGAGTGTTTTGACTTACGAATGTTTTGACTTACGGGTGTTTCGGCTTACAAGTGTTCCGACTTACGAGTGTTTCGGCTGGCGAGTGTTTCGACTTACGAGTGTTTTGACTTAAGGGTGTTTCGACTGACGAGTGTTTCGACTTACGAGTGTTTCGACTTACGAGTGTTTCAGCTTACGAGTGTTTCGACTTACGAGTGTTTCGACATACGAGTGTTTCGACTTACGAATGTTTTTGCTTACGGGTGTTTCGACTTACGAATGTTTTTGCTTACGAGTGTTTCGGTTTACGAGTGTTCCGACTTACGAGTGTTCCGACATACGAGTGTTTCGGCTTACGAGTGTTTCCGGCTTACGAGTGTTTCGACTTACGAGTGTTTCGACTTACGAGTGTTTTGACTTACGGTGTTTCGGCTTACGAGTGATTAGACTTACGAGTGTTTTGACTTACGGGTGTTTTGACTTACGGGTGTTGTGAATTACGAGTGTTCCGATTTACGAGTGTTTTGACTTACGGTGTTTCGGCTTACGAGTGATTCGACTTACGAATGTTTTGACTTACGGGTGTTTCGACTTACGAGTGTTTTGACTTACGAATGTTTTGACTTACGGGTGTTTCGGCTTACGAGTGTTTCGACTTACGAGTGTTTCGGCTTGCGAGTGTTTTGACTTACTAATGTTTTTACTTACGAGAGTTTCGGCCTACGTGTGTTTCGACTTACGAGTGTTTTGACTTATGGGTGTTTCGACTTACGAGTGTTTCGACTTACGAGTGTTTCGACTTACGAATGTTTCGGATTACGAGTGTTTTGACTTGAGGTTGTTTCGACTTACGAGTGTTTCGATACGAGTGTTTCGACTTACGAGTGTTCTGACTTACGAGTGTTCTGATTTACGGATGTTTCGACACACGAGTGTTTCGAATTACGAGTGTTTCGACTTACGAGTGGTTTGACTTACGGGTGTTTTCACATACGAGTGTTTCGATACGAGTGTTTCGACTTACGAGTGTTCTGACTTACGAGTGTTCTGACTTACGAGTGTTCTGACTTACGAGTGTTCTCACTTACGAGTGTTCCGACTTACGAGTGTTCCGATTTACGAGTGTTTCGGCTTACGAGTGTTTTGATTTACGAGTGTTTTGACTTACGGGTGCTTCGACTTACGCGTGTTTCGACTTACGAGTGTTTCGACTTACGAGTGTTTCGACTTACGAGTGTTTCGGCTTACGAGTGTTTCGACTTACGAGTGTTCTGACTACGAGTGTTCTGACTTACGGGTGTTCTGACTTACGAGTGTTCCGACTTACGAGTGTTTCGGCTTATGAGTGTTTCGACTTACGAGTGCTTCGACTTACGAGTGTTTTTGCTTACGGGTGTTTCGACTTACGAATGTTTTTGCTTACGAGTGTTTCGGCTTACGAGTGTTTCGGCTTATGAGTGTTTCGACTTACTAATGTTTTTACTTACGAGTGTTTCGGTGTACGAGTGTTTCGACTTAAGGATGTTTCGACTTACGGGTGTTTCGGCTTACGAGTGTTTCGATACGAGTGTTCTGACTTACGAGTGTTTCCGCTTACGAGTGTTTCGGCTTACGAGTGTTTCGACTTACTAATGTTTTTACTTACGAGTGTTTCGGTGTACGAGTGTTTCGACTTAAGGATGTTTCGACTTACGGGTGTTTCGGCTTACGAGTGTTTCGACTTACGAGTGTTTTGACTTACGAGTGTTCTGACTTATGAGTGTTCCGACTTACGAGTGTTCCAACTTACGAGTGTTTCGGCTTATGAGTGTTTCGACTTACGGGCGTTTCGACTTACGGGTGTTTCGACTTACGAGTGTTTTGACTTACGAGTGTTCTGACTTACCGGTGTTCCGACTTACGACTGTTTCGACTTACGAGTGTTTTGACTTACGAGTGTTCCGACTTACGAGTGTTTCGGCTTACGGGTGTTTCCACGTACGAGTATTTTTGGCTTACGAGTGTTTCGACTTACGAGTGTTTTGAATTACGATTGTTTCGGCTTACGAGTGTTTCGACTTACGAGTGTTTTGACTTATGGGTGTTTTTACATACGAGTGTTTCGATACGAATGCTCTGACTTACGAGTGTCCTGACTTACGAGTGTTCTGACTTACGAGTGTTCTGACTTACGTGTGTTCCGACTTACGAGTGTTTCGGCTATGGGTGTTTCGACTTACGAGTGTTTTGACTTACGGGTGTTTCGACTTACTGGTGTTTCGACTTACGAGTGTTTCGACTTATGAGTGTTTCGACTTACGAGTGTTCTGACTTACGAGTGTTCTGACTTACGAGTGTTCCGACTTACGAGTGTTTAGGTTTACGAGTGTTTCGACACATGAGTGTTTTGACTTACGGGTGTTTCGACTTACCGGTGTTTCAACTTACGAGTGTTTCGGCTTACGAGTGTTTCGACTGACTAATGTTTTTACTTACGAGTGTTTCGGTGTACGAGTGTTTCGACTTAAGGATGTTTCGATTTACGAGTGTTTCGACTTACGAGTGTTTCGGCTTACGTGAGTTTCGACTTAATAGTGTTCTGATTTACGAGTGTTCTGACTTGCGGGTGTTCTGATTTACGAGTGTTCCGACTTACGAGTGTTTCGCCTTATGGGTGTTTCGACTTACGAGTGTTTTTACTTACGGTGTTTCGGCTTCCGAGTGTTTCGACATACGAGTGTTTTGACTTACGGGTGTTTCGGCTTACGAGTGTTTCGACTTACGAGTGTTTCGGCTTACGAGTGTTTCGACTTACTAATGTTTTTACTTACGAGTGTTTCGCCGTACGAGTGTTTTGACTTACGAGTGTTTCGACTTACGAGTGTTTCGACTTACGAGTGTTTTGACTTACGAATGTTTTGACTTACGGGTGTTTCGGCTTACGAGTGTTTCGACTTACGAGTCTTTCGGCTTACGAGTGTTTCGATTTACTAATGTTTTTACTTACGAGTGTTTCGGCGTACGAGTGTTTCGACTTACGGGTGTTTTGACTTACGGGTGTTTCGACTTACGAGTGTTTTGACTTAAGGGTGTTTCGACTTACGAGTATTTTGGGCTTACGAGTGTTTCGACTTACGAGTGTTTTGACTTACGAGTGTTCTTATTTACGGATGTTTCGACATACGAGTGTTCAGACTTACGAGTGTTCCGACTTACGAGTGTTTCGGCTTACGAGTGTTTCGGCTCAAGAGTGTTTCGACTTACGAGTGTTTCGACTTACGAGTGTTTCGACTTACGAGTGTTTTGACTTACGAGTGTTCTGACTTATGAGTGTTCCGACTTACGAGTGTTCCAACTTACGAGTGTTTCGGCTTATGAGTGTTTCGACTTACGGGCGTTTCGACTTACGGGTGTTTCGACTTACGAGTGTTTTGACTTACGAGTGTTCTGACTTACCGGTGTTCCGACTTACGACTGTTTCGACTTACGAGTGTTTTGACTTACGAGTGTTCCGACTTACGAG
Source organism: Eledone cirrhosa (assembly GCA_964016885.1). Classification (NCBI taxonomy): domain Eukaryota; kingdom Metazoa; phylum Mollusca; class Cephalopoda; order Octopoda; family Eledonidae; genus Eledone; species Eledone cirrhosa. The sequence continues at coordinate 258,048,614 of OZ024741.1, forward strand.
TGTTTCGGCTTACGGGTGTTTCCACGTACGAGTATTTTTGGCTTACGAGTGTTTCGACTTACGAGTGTTTTGAATTACGATTGTTTCGGCTTACGAGTGTTTCGACTTACGAGTGTTTTGACTTATGGGTGTTTTTACATACGAGTGTTTCGATACGAATGCTCTGACTTACGAGTGTCCTGACTTACGAGTGTTCTGACTTACGAGTGTTCTGACTTACGTGTGTTCCGACTTACGAGTGTTTCGGCTATGGGTGTTTCGACTTACGAGTGTTTTGACTTACGGGTGTTTCGACTTACTGGTGTTTCGACTTACGAGTGTTTCGACTTATGAGTGTTTCGACTTACGAGTGTTCTGACTTACGAGTGTTCTGACTTACGAGTGTTCCGACTTACGAGTGTTTAGGTTTACGAGTGTTTCGACACATGAGTGTTTTGACTTACGGGTGTTTCGACTTACCGGTGTTTCAACTTACGAGTGTTTCGGCTTACGAGTGTTTCGACTGACTAATGTTTTTACTTACGAGTGTTTCGGTGTACGAGTGTTTCGACTTAAGGATGTTTCGATTTACGAGTGTTTCGACTTACGAGTGTTTCGGCTTACGTGAGTTTCGACTTAATAGTGTTCTGATTTACGAGTGTTCTGACTTGCGGGTGTTCTGATTTACGAGTGTTCCGACTTACGAGTGTTTCGCCTTATGGGTGTTTCGACTTACGAGTGTTTTTACTTACGGTGTTTCGGCTTCCGAGTGTTTCGACATACGAGTGTTTTGACTTACGGGTGTTTCGGCTTACGAGTGTTTCGACTTACGAGTGTTTCGGCTTACGAGTGTTTCGACTTACTAATGTTTTTACTTACGAGTGTTTCGCCGTACGAGTGTTTTGACTTACGAGTGTTTCGACTTACGAGTGTTTCGACTTACGAGTGTTTTGACTTACGAATGTTTTGACTTACGGGTGTTTCTGCTTACGAGTGTTTCGACTTACGAGTCTTTCGGCTTACGAGTGTTTCGATTTACTAATGTTTTTACTTACGAGTGTTTCGGCGTACGAGTGTTTCGACTTACGGGTGTTTTGACTTACGGGTGTTTCGACTTACGAGTGTTTTGACTTAAGGGTGTTTCGACTTACGAGTATTTTGGGCTTACGAGTGTTTCGACTTACGAGTGTTTTGACTTACGAGTGTTCTTATTTACGGATGTTTCGACATACGAGTGTTCAGACTTACGAGTGTTCCGACTTACGAGTGTTTCGGCTTACGAGTGTTTCGGCTCAAGAGTGTTTCGACTTACGAGTGTTTCGACTTACGAGTGTTTCGACTTACGAGTGTTTCGACTTACGAGTGTTTTGACTTACGGTGTTTCGGCTTACGAGTGTTTCGACTTACGAGTGTTTTGACTTACTGGTGTTTTGACATACGAGTGTTTCGATACGAGTGTTTCGACTTACTAGTGTTCTGACTTACGAGTGTTCTAACTTACGAGTGTTCTGACTTACGAGTGTTCTGACTTACGAGTGTTCCGACTTACGAGTGTTTCGGCTCACGAGTGTTTCGGCTTACGAGTGTTTCGACTTACGAAAATAACAAATAGACGCGGTTTCAAATCTCTATGCTTTTCAAATTCATTACATTAATCTTTATTTATACGTTTCGCTTTACGAGTGTTTCGACTTACGAGTGTTTCGACTTACGAGTGTTTCGGCTTACGAGTGTTTTGACTTACGAGTGTTTTGACTTACATGTGTTTCGACTTACGCGTGTTTCGACTTACGAGTGTTTCGACTTGCGAGTGTTTCGACTATGGGTGTTTCGACTTACGAATGTTTTGACTTACGGATGTTTTGACTTACGGGTGTTTCGGCTTACGAGTGTTTCGACTTACGAGTGTTTCGACTTACGAGTGTTTTGACTTACGAGTGTTTTGACTTACGGTGTTTGGGCTTACGAGTGTTTCGACTTACAAGTGTTTTGACTTACGGGTGTTTTGACATACGAGTGTTTCGATACGAGTGTTCTGACTTACGAGTGTTCTGACTTACGAGTGTTCTGACTTACGAGTGTTCTGACATACGTGTGTTCTGACTTACGAGTGTTCCGATTTACGAGTGTTTCGGCATATGAGTGTTTCGACTTACGAATGTTTTTGCTTACGGGTGTTTCGACTTATGAATGTTTTTGCTTACGAGTGTTTCGGCTTACGAGTGTTTCGACTTACGAAAATAACAAATAGACGCGGTTTCAAATCTCTATGCTTTTCAAATTCATTACATTAATCTTTATTTACACGTTTCGCTTTACGAGTGTTTCGACTTACGCGTGTTTCGACTTACGAGTGTTTCCACTTACGAGTGTTTCGACTTACGAGTGTTTCGACTTACGAGTGTTTCGACTTACGAGTGTTCTGACTTACGAGTGTTCTGACTTAGGAGTGTTTCGACTTACGAGTGTTCTGACTTAGGAGTGTTCTGACTTACGATTGTTCCGACTTACGAGTGTTTCGACTTACGAGTGTTTCGATACGAATGCTCTGACTTACGAGTGTTCTGACTTACGAGTGTTCTGACTTACGAGTATTCTGACTTACGTGTGTTCCGACTTACGAGTGTTTCGGCTATGGGTGTTTCGACTTACGAGTGTTTCGACTTACGAATGTTTTGGCTTACGAGTGTTTCGGCTTACGAGTGTTTCGACTTACGAATGTTTTGGCTTACGAGTGTTTCGGCTTACGGGTGTTTCGACTTACGAGTGTTTTGACTTACGAGTGTTCTGACTTACGAGTGTTCTGACTAACGAGTGTTCCGATACGAGTGTTTAGGTTTACGAGTGTTTCGACACATGAGTGTTTTGACTTACGGGTGTTTCGACTTACGGGTGTTTCGACTTACGAGTGTTTCGGCTTACGAGTGTTTCGACTTACTAATGTTTTTACTTACGTTTCGACTTAAGGATGTTTCGATTTACGAGTGTTTCGACTTACGAGTGTTTCGGCTTACGTGAGTTTCGACTTAAGAGTGTTCTGATTTACGAGTGTTCTGACTTGCGGGTGTTCTGATTTACGAGTGTTCCGACTTACGAGTGTTTCGGCTTATGAGTGTTTCGACTTACGAGTGTTTCGGCTTACGAGTGTTTCGCCTTATGGTTGTTTCGACTTACGAGTGTTTTTACTTACGGTGTTTCGGCTTCCGAGTGTTTCGAGATACGAGTGTTTTGACTTACGGGTGTTTCGGCTTACGAGTGTTTCGACTTACGAGTGTTTCGGCTTACGAGTGTTTCGACTTACTAATGTTTTTACTTACGAGTGTTTCGGCGTACGAGAGTTTTGACTTACGAGTGTTTCGATCTACGAGTGTTTCGACTTACGAGTGTTTTGACTTACGAATGTTTTGACTTACGGGTGTTTCGGCTTACGAGTGTTTCGACTTACGAGTCTTTCGGCTTACGAGTGTTTCGACTTACTAATGTTTTTACTTACGAGTGTTTCGGCGTACGAGTGTTTCGACTTACGAGTGTTTCGACTTACGGGTGTTTTGACTTACGGGTGTTTCGGCTTACGAGTGTTTTGACTTAAGGGTGTTTCGACTTACGAGTATTTTTGGCTTACGAGTGTTTCGACTTACGAGTGTTTTGACTTACGAGTGTTCTGATTTACGGATGTTTCGACATACGAGTGTTCAGACTTACGAGTGTTCCAACTTACGAGTGTTTCGGCTTACGAGTGTTTCGGCTCACGAGTGTTTCGACTTACGAGTATTTCGACTTACGAGTGTTTCGACTTACGAGTGTTTCGACTTACGAGTGTTTTGACTTACGGTGTTTCGGCTTACGAGTGTTTCGACTTACGAGTGTTTTGACTTACTGGTGTTTTGACATACGAGTGTTTCGATACGAGTGTTTCGACTTACGAGTGTTCTGACTTAAGAGTGTTCCGACTTACGAGTGTTTCGGCTCACGAGTGTTTCGGCTTACGAGTGTTTCGACTTACGAGTGTTTCGACTTACGAGTGTTTCGGCTTGCGAGTGTTTCGACTACGGGTGTTTCGACTTACGAATGTTTTGACTTACGGATGTTTTGACTTACGGGTGTTTCGGCTTACGAGTGTTTCGACTTACGAGTGTTTTGACTTACGAGTGTTTTGACTTACGGTGTTTCGGCTTACGAGTGTTTCGACTACGAGTGTTTCGACTTACGAGTGTTTCGGCTTACGAGTGTTTCGACATACGGGTGTTTTGACTTACGGGTGTTTTGACATACGAGTGTTCTGACTTACGAGTGTTCCGATTTACGAGTGTTTCGGCATATGAGTGTTTCGAATTACGAATGTTTTTGCTTACGGGTGTTTCGACTTACGAATGTTTTTGCTTACGAGTGTTTCGGCTTACGAGTGTTTCGACTTACGAAAATAACAAATAGACGCGGTTTCAAATCTCTATGCTTTTCAAATTCATTACATTAATCTTTATTTACACGTTTCGCTTTACGAGTGTTTCGACTTACGCGTGTTTCGACTTACGGGTGTTTCGACTTACGAGTGTTTCGACTTACGAGTGTTTCGTCTTACGAGTGTTTCGGCTTACGAGTGTTTTGACTTACGAGTGTTCCGACTACGAGTGTTCTGACTTACGAGTGTTTCGGCTTATGAGTGTTTCGACTTACGAGTGTTTCGGCTTATGAGTGTTTCGACTTACGACTGTTTCGACTTACGAGTGTTTCGACTCACGAGTGTTTCGACTTACGAGTTTTTCGACTTACGGGTGTTTCGACTTACGAGTGTTTCGACTACGAGTGTTTCGACTTACGAGTGTTTCGGCTTACGAGTGTTTCGACATACGGGTGTTTCGACTTACGGTGTTTCGGCTTACGAGTGTTTCGACTTACGAGTGTTCTGACTTACGAGTGTTCTGACTTATGAGTGTTCTGACTTACGAGTGTTCTGACTTACGAGTGTTCCGACTTACGAGTGTTTCGGCTTACGAGTGTTTCGACTTACGAGTGTTATGACTTACGAGTGTTCTGACTTATGAGTGTTTTGACTTACGAGTGTTCTGACTTACGAGTGTTCTGACTTATGAGTGTTTTGACTTACGAGTGTTCTGACTTACGAGTGTTTCGACTTACGAGTGTTCTGACTTAGGAGTGTTCTGACTTACGAATGTTCCGACTTACGAGTGTTTCGACTTACGAGTGTTTCGACTTACGGGTGTTTCGACTTACGAGTGTTTCGACTTACGGGTGTTTCGACTTACGAGTGTTTCGACTACGAGTGTTTCGACTTACGAGTGTTTCGGCTTACGAGTGTTTCGACATACGGGTGTTTCGACTTACGGTGTTTCGGCTTACGAATGTTTCGATACGAGTGTTCTGACTTACGAGTGTTCTGACTTACGAGTGTTCCGACTTACGAGTGTTTCGGCTCACGAGTGTTTCGGCTTACGAGTGTTTCAACTTACGAAAATAACAAATAGACGCGGTTTCAAATCTCTATGCTTTTCAAATTCATTACATTAATCTTTATTTATACGTTTCGCTTTACGAGTGTTTCGACTTACGAGTGTTTCGACATACGAGTGTTTCGGCTTACGAGTGTTTTGATTTACGAGTGTTTTGACTTACGGGTGCTTCGACTTACGCGTGTTTCGACTTACGAGTGTTTCGACTTACGAGTGTTTCGACTTACGAGTGATTCGACTTACGAATGTTTTGACTTACGGGTGTTTCGGCTTGCGAGTGTTTCGACTTACGAGTGTTTCGGCTTATGAGTGTTTCGACTTACTAATGTTTTTACTTACGAGTGTTTCGGCGTACGAGTGTTTTGACTTACGTGTTTCGACTTACGAGTGTTTTGACTTACGAATGTTTTGACTTACGGGTGTTTCGGCTTACGAGTGTTTCGACTTACGAGTGTTTCGGCTGGCGAGTGTTTCGACTTACGAGTGTTTTGACTTAAGGGTGTTTCGACATACGAGTGTTTCGACTTACGAGTGTTTCGACTTACGAATGTTTCGGCTTACGAGTGTTTTGACTTAAGGGTGTTTCGACTTACGAGTGTTTCGATACGAGTGTTTCGACTTACGAGTGTTCTGACTTACGAGTGTTCCGACTTACGAGTGTCTCGGCTTACGAGTGTTTCGGCTTACGAGTGTTTCGACTTACGAGTGTTTCGACTTACGAGTGTTCCGACTTACGGGTGTTTCGACTTACGAGTGTTTTGGCTTACGGTGTTTCGACTTACGAGTGTTTCGGCTTACGAGTGTTTTGACTTAAGGGTGTTTCGACTTACGAGTGTTTCGATACGAGTGTTTCGACTTACGAGTGTTCTGACTTACGATTGTTCTGACTTACGAGCGTTCTGACTTACGAGTGTTCTGACTTACGAGTGTTTCGGCTTACGAGTGTTTCGGCTTACGAGTGTTATGACTTACGAGTGTTTCGACTTACGAGTGTTCCGACTTACGGGTGTTTCGACTTACGAGTGTTTTGGCTTACGGTGTTTCGGCTTACGAGTGTTTCGAGTTAAGAGTGTTTTGACTTACGCGTGTTTTGACATACGAGTGTTCTGATTTACGAGTGTTCTGACTTACGAGTGTTCTGACTTACGAGTGTTCTGACTTACGAGTGTTCTGACTTACGAGTGTTCTGACATACGTATGTTCTGACTTACGAGTGTTCCGATTTACGAGTGTTTCGGCATATGAGTGTTTCGACTTACGAATGTTTTTGCTTACGGGTCATTCGACTTACGAATGTTTTTGCTTACGAGTGTTTCGGCTTACGAGTGTTTCGACTTACGAAAATAACAAATAGACGCGGTTTCAAATCTCTATGCTTTTCAAATTCATTACATTAATCTTCATTTACACGTTTCGCTTTACGAGTGTTTCGACTTACGCGTGTTTCGACTTACGAGTGTTTCGACTTACGAGTGTTTCGGCTTATGAGTGTTTCGACTTACGAGTGTTTCGGCTTATGAGTGTTTCGACTTACGAGTGTTTCGGCGTACGAGTGTTTCGGCTTATGAGTGTTTCGACTTACGAGTGTTTCGGCTTATGAGTGTTTCGACTTACGAGTGTTTCGGCGTACGAGTGTTTCGACTTACGAGTGTTTCGACTTACGAGTTTTTCGACTTACGGGTGTTTCGACTTACGAGTGTTTCGACTACGAGTGTTTCGACTTACGAGTGTTTCGGCTTACGAGTGTTTCGACATACGGGTGTTTCGACTTACGGTGTTTCGGCTTACGAGTGTTTCGACTTACGAGTGTTCTGACTTACGAGTGTTCTGACTTATGAGTTTTCTGACTTACGAGTGTTCTGACTTATGAGTGTTCTGACTTACGAGTGTTTCGACTTACGAGTGTTTTGACTTACGGGTGTTTTGACATACGAGTGTTCTGACTTACGAGTGTTCCGATTTACGAGTGTTTCGGCATATGAGTGTTTCGACTTACGAATGTTTTTGCTTACGGGTATTTCGACTTACGAATGTTTTTGCTTACGAGTGTTTCGGCTTACGAGTGTTTCGACTTACGAAAATAACAAATAGACGCGGTTTCAAATCTCTATGCTTTTCAAATTCATTACATTAATCTTTATTTACACGTTTCGCTTTACGAGTGTTTCGACTTACGCGTGTTTCGACTTACGAGTGTTTCGACTTACGAGTGTTTCGACTTACGAGTGTTTCGACTTACGAGTGTTTCGACTTACGAGTGTTCTGACTTACGAGTGTTCTGACTTACGAGTGTTTCGACTTACGAGTGTTCTGACTTAGGAGTGTTCTGACTTACGAGTGTTCCGACTTACGAGTGTTTCGACGTACGAGTGTTTCGACTTACGAGTGTTTCGACTTACGAGTGTTTCGGCTTACGAGTGTTTTGAATTACGAGTGTTCTGACTACGAGTGTTCTGACTTACGAGTGTTTCGGCTTATGAGTGTTTCGACTTACGAGTGTTTCGGCTTATGAGTGTTCCGACTTACGAGTGTTTCGGCTTACGAGTGTTTCGACTTACGAGTGTTTCGACTTACGAGTTTTTCGACTTACGGGTGTTTCGACTTACGGTGTTTCGGCTTACGAGTGTTTCGACTTACGAGTGTTCTGACTTACGAGTGTTCTGACTTATGAGTGTTCTGACTTACGAGTGTTCTGACTTACGAGTGTTCCGACTTACGAGTGTTTCGGCTTACGAGTGTTTCGACTTACGAGTGTTCTGACTTACGAGTGTTCTGACTTATGAGTGTTCTGACTTACGAGTGTTCTGACTTACGAGTGTTCCGACTTACGAGTGTTTCGGCTCACGAGTGTTTCGGCTTACGAGTGTTTCGACTTACGAAAATAACAAATAGACGCGGTTTCAAATCTCTATGCTTTTCAAATTCATTACATTAATCTTTATTTATACGTTTCGCTTTACGAGTGTTTCGACTTGCGAGTGTTTCGACTTACGTGTGTTTCGGCTTACGAGTGTTTCGACTTACGAGTGTTTCGACTTACGAGTGTTTTGACTTACTGGTGTTTTGACATACGAGTGTTTCGATACGAGTGTTTCGACTTACGAGTGTTCTGACTTACGAGTGTTCTGACTTACGAGTGTTTCGACTTACGAGTGTTCTGACTTAGGAGTGTTCTGACTTACGAATGTTCCGACTTACGAGGGTTTCGACTTACGAGTGTTTTGACTTACGAGTGTTTCGACTTACGAGTGTTTCGGCTTACGAGTGTTTTGACTTACGAGTGTTCAGACTACGAGTGTTCTGACTTACGAGTGTTTCGGCTTATTAGTGTTTCGACTTACGAGTGTTTCGGCTTATGAGTGTTTCGACTTACGAGTGTTTCGACTTACGAGTGTTTCGACTTACGAGTGTTTCGACTTACGGGTGTTTCGACTTACGAGTGTTTCGAATACGAGTGTTTCGACTTACGAGTGTTTCGGCTTACGAGTGTTTCGACATACGGGTGTTTCGCCTTACGGTGTTTCGGCTTACGAGTGTTTCGATACGAGTGTTCTGACTTACGAGTGTTCTGACTTACGAGTGTTCCGACTTTACGAGTGTTTCGGCTCACGAGTCTTACGGCTTACGAGTGTTTCGACTTACGAAAATAACAAATAGACGCGGTTTCAAATCTCTATGCTTTTCAAATTCATTACATTAATCTTTATTTATACGTTTCGCTTTACGAGTGTTTCGACTTACGAGTGTTTCGACATACGAGTGTTTCGGCTTACGAGTGTTTTGATTTACGAGTGTTTTGACTTACGGGTTCTTCGACTTACGCGTGTTTCGACTTACGAGTGTTTCGACTTACGAGTGTTTCGACTTACGAGTGATTTGACTTACGAATGTTTTGACTTACGGGTGTTTCGGCTTGCGAGTGTTTCGACTTACGAGTGTTTCGGCTTATGAGTGTTTCGAGTTACTAATGTTTTTACTTACGAGTGTTTCGGCGTACGAGTGTTTTGACTTACGAGTGTTTCGACTTACGAGTGTTTTGACTTACGAATGTTTTGACTTACGGGTGTTTCGGCTTACGAGTGTTTCGACTTACGAGTGTTTCGGCTGGCGAGTGTTTCGACTTACGAGTGTTTTGACTTAAGGGTGTTTCGACTTACGAGTGTTTCGACTTACGAGTGTTTCGTCTTACGAATGTTTCGGCTTACGAGTGTTTTGACTTAAGGGTGTTTCGACTTACGAGTGTTTCGATACGAGTGTTTCGACTTACGAGTGTTCTGACTTACGAGTGTTCCGACTTACGAGTGTCTCGGCTTACGAGTGTTTCGGCTTACGAGTGTTTCGACTTACGAGTGTTTCGACTTACGAGTGTTCCGACTTACGGGTGTTTCAACTTACGAGTGTTTTGGCTTACGGTGTTTCGACTTACGAGTGTTTCGACTTACGAGTGTTTCGACTTACGGGTGTTTCGACTTACGAGTGTTTCGACTACGAGTGTTTCGACTTACGAGTGTTTCGGCTTACGAGTGTTTCGACATACGGGTGTTTCGACTTACGGTGTTTCGGCTTACGAATGTTTCGATACGAGTGTTCTGACTTACGAGTGTTCTGACTTACGAGTGTTCTGACTTACGAGTGTTCCGACTTACGAGTGTTTCGGCTCACGAGTGTTTCGGCTTACGAGTGTTTCAACTTACGAAAATAACAAATAGACGCGGTTTCAAATCTCTATGCTTTTCAAATTCATTACATTAATCTTTATTTATACGTTTCGCTTTACGAGTGTTTCGACTTACGAGTGTTTCGACATACGAGTGTTTCGGCTTACGAGTGTTTTGATTTACGAGTGTTTTGACTTACGGGTGCTTCGACTTACGCGTGTTTCGACTTACGAGTGTTTCGACTTACGAGTGATTCGACTTACGAATGTTTTGACTTACGGGTGTTTCGGCTTGCGAGTGTTTCGACTTACGAGTGTTTCGGCTTATGAGTGTTTCGACTTACTAATGTTTTTACTTACGAGTGTTTCGGCGTACGAGTGTTTTGACTTACGAGTGTTTCGACTTACGAGTGTTTTGACTTACGAATGTTTTGACTTACGGGTGTTTCGGCTTACGAGTGTTTCGACTTACGAGTGTTTCGGCTGGCGAGTGTTTCGACTTACGAGTGTTTTGACTTAAGGGTGTTTCGACATACGAGTGTTTCGACTTACGAGTGTTTCGACTTACGAATGTTTCGGCTTACGAGTGTTTTGACTTAAGGGTGTTTCGACTTACGAGTGTTTCGATACGAGTGTTTCGACTTACGAGTGTTCTGACTTACGAGTGTTCCGACTTACGAGTGTCTCGGCTTACGAGTGTTTCGGCTTACGAGTGTTTCGACTTACGAGTGTTTCGACTTACGAGTGTTCCGACTTACGGGTGTTTCGACTTACGAGTGTTTTGGCTTACGGTGTTTCGACTTACGAGTGTTCTGACTTACGAGTGTTTCGACTTACGAGTGTTTCGATACGAGTGTTTCGACTTACGAGTGTTCTGACTTACGATTGTTCTGACTTACGAGCGTTCTGACTTACGAGTGTTTCGGCTTACGAGTGTTTCGGCTTACGAGTGTTTCGACTACGAGTGTTTCGACTTACGAGTGTTTCGGCTTACGAGTGTTTCGACATACGGGTGTTTCGACTTACGGTGTTTCGGCTTACGAGTGTTTCGACTTACGAGTGTTCTGACTTACGAGTGTTCTGACTTATGAGTTTTCTGACTTACGAGTGTTCTGACTTATGAGTGTTCTGACTTACGAGTGTTTCGACTTACGAGTGTTTTGACTTACGGGTGTTTTGACATACGAGTGTTCTGACTTACGAGTGTTCCGATTTACGAGTGTTTCGGCATATGAGTGTTTCGACTTACGAATGTTTTTGCTTACGGGTATTTCGACTTACGAATGTTTTTGCTTACGAGTGTTTCGGCTTACGAGTGTTTCGACTTACGAAAATAACAAATAGACGCGGTTTCAAATCTCTATGCTTTTCAAATTCATTACATTAATCTTTATTTACACGTTTCGCTTTACGAGTGTTTCGACTTACGCGTGTTTCGACTTACGAGTGTTTCGACTTACGAGTGTTTCGACTTACGAGTGTTTCGACTTACGAGTGTTTCGACTTACGAGTGTTTCGACTTACGAGTGTTCTGACTTACGAGTGTTTCGACTTACGAGTGTTCTGACTTAGGAGTGTTCTGACTTACGAGTGTTCCGACTTACGAGTGTTTCGACTTACGAGTGTTTCGACTTACGAGTGTTTCGACTTACGAGTGTTTCGGCTTACGAGTGTTTTGACTTACGAGTGTTCTGACTACGAGTGTTCTGACTTACGAGTGTTTCGGCTTATGAGTGTTTCGACTTACGAGTGTTTCGGCTTATGAGTGTTTCGACTTACGAGTGTTTCGGCTTACGAGTGTTTCGACTTACGAGTGTTTCGACTTACGAGTTTTTCGACTTACGGGTGTTTCGACTTACGGTGTTTCGGCTTACGAATGTTTCGACTTACGAGTGTTCTGACTTACGAGTGTTCTGACTTATGAGTGTTCTGACTTACGAGTGTTCTGACTTACGAGTGTTCCGACTTACGAGTGTTTCGGCTTACGAGTGTTTCGACTTACGAGTGTTCTGACTTACGAGTGTTCTGACTTATGAGTGTTCTGACTTACGAGTGTTCTGACTTACGAGTGTTCCGACTTACGAGTGTTTCGGCTCACGAGTGTTTCGGCTTACGAGTGTTTCGACTTACGAAAATAACAAATAGACGCGGTTTCAAATCTCTATGCTTTTCAAATTCATTACATTAATCTTTATTTATACGTTTCGCTTTACGAGTGTTTCGACTTGCGAGTGTTTCGAATTACGTGTGTTTCGGCTTACGAGTGTTTCGACTTACGAGTGTTTCGACTTACGAGTGTTTTGACTTACTGGTGTTTTGACATACGAGTGTTTCGATACGAGTGTTTCGACTTACGAGTGTTCTGACTTACGAGTGTTCTGACTTACGAGTGTTTCGACTTACGAGTGTTCTGAATTAGGAGTGTTCTGACTTACGAATGTTCCGACTTACGAGTGTTTCGACATACGAGTGTTTTGACTTGCGAGTGTTTCGACTTACGAGTGTTTCGGCTTACGAGTGTTTTGACTTACGAGTGTTCAGACTACGAGTGTTCTGACTTACGAGTGTTTCGGCTTATTAGTGTTTCGACTTACGAGTGTTTCGGCTTATGAGTGTTTCGACTTACGAGTGTTTCGACTTACGAGTGTTTCGACTTACGAGTGTTTCGACTTACGGGTGTTTCGACTTACGAGTGTTTCGAATACGAGTGTTTCGACTTACGAGTGTTTCGGCTTACGAGTGTTTCGACATACGGGTGTTTCGCCTTACGGTGTTTCGGCTTACGAGTGTTTCGATACGAGTGTTCTGACTTACGAGTGTTCTGACTTACGAGTGTTCCGACTTTACGAGTGTTTCGGCTCACGAGTGTTACGGCTTACGAGTGTTTCGACTTACGAAAATAACAAATAGACGCGGTTTCAAATCTCTATGCTTTTCAAATTTATTACATTAATCTTTATTTATACGTTTCGCTTTACGAGTGTTTCGACTTACGAGTGTTTCGACATACGAGTGTTTCGGCTTACGAGTGTTTTGATTTACGAGTGTTTTGACTTACGGGTTCTTCGACTTACGTGTGTTTCGACTTACGAGTGTTTCGACTTACGAGTGTTTCGACTTACGAGTGATTTGACTTACGAATGTTTTGACTTACGGGTGTTTCGGCTTGCGAGTGTTTCGACTTACGAGTGTTTCGGCTTATGAGTGTTTCGACTTACTAATGTTTTTACTTACGAGTGTTTCGGCGTACGAGTGTTTTGACTTACGAGTGTTTCGACTTACGAGTGTTTTGACTTACGAATGTTTTGACTTACGGGTGTTTCGGCTTACGAGTGTTTCGACTTACGAGTGTTTCGGCTGGCGAGTGTTTCGACTTACGAGTGTTTTGACTTAAGGGTGTTTCGACTTACGAGTGTTTCGACTTACGAGTGTTTCGTCTTACGAATGTTTCGGCTTACGAGTGTTTTGACTTAAGGGTGTTTCGACTTACGAGTGTTTCGATACGAGTGTTTCGACTTACGAGTGTTCTGACTTACGAGTGTTCCGACTTACGAGTGTCTCGGCTTACGAGTGTTTCGGCTTACGAGTGTTATGACTTACGAGTGTTTCGACTTACGAGTGTTCCGACTTACGGGTGTTTCGACTTACGAGTGTTTTGGCTTACGGTGTTTCGGCTTACGAGTGTTTCGAGTTAAGAGTGTTTTGACTTACGCGTGTTTTGACATACGAGTGTTCTGACTTACGAGTGTTCTGACTTACGAGTGTTCTGACTTACGAGTGTTCTGACTTACGAGTGTTCCGACTTTACGAGTGTTTCGGCTCACGAGTGTTTCGGCTTACGAGTGTTTCGACTTACGAAAATAACAAATAGACGCGGTTTCAAATCTCTATGCTTTTCAAATTCATTACATTAATCTTTATTTATACGTTTCGCTTTACGAGTGTTTCGACTTACGAGTGTTTCGACATACGAGTGTTTCGGCTTACGAGTGTTTTGATTTACGAGTGTTTTGACTTACGGGTGCTTCGACTTACGCGTGTTTCGACTTACGAGTGTTTCGACTTACGAGTGTTTCGACTTACGAGTGATTCGACTTACGAATGTTTTGACTTACGGGTGTTTCGGCTTGCGAGTGTTTCGACTTACGAGTGTTTCGGCTTATGAGTGTTTCGACTTACTAATGTTTTTACTTACGAGTGTTTCGGCGTACGAGTGTTTCGACTTACGAATGTTTTTGCTTACGGGTGTTTCGACTTACGAATGTTTTTGCTTACGAGTGTTTCGGTTTACGAGTGTTCCGACTTACGAGTGTTTCGGCTTACGAGTGTTTCCGGCTTACGAGTGTTTCGACTTACGAGTGTTTCGACTTACGAGTGTTTTGACTTACGGTGTTTCGGCTTACGAGTGATTAGACTTACGAGTGTTTTGATTTACGGGTGTTTTGACTTACGGGTGTTGTGAATTACGAGTGTTCCGATTTACGAATGTTTTGACTTACGGGTGTTTCGGCTTGCGAGTGTTTCGACTTACGAGTGTTTCGGCTTATGAGTGTTTCGACTTACTAATGTTTTTACTTACGAGTGTTTCGGCGTACGAGTGTTTTGACATACGAGTGTTTCGACTTACGAGTGTTTTGACTTACGAGTGTTTCGGCTTGCGAGTGTTTCGACTTACTAATGTTTTTACTTACGAGTGTTTCGGCGTACGAGTGTTTCGACTTACGAGTGTTTCGACTTACGGGTGTTTCGTCTTACGAGTGTTTCGACTTACGAGTGTTTTGACTTAAGGGTGTTTCGACTTACGAGTGTTTCGACTTACGAGTGTTTCGACTTACGAGTGTTTCGGATTACGACTGTTTTGACTTGAGGGTTTTCGACTTACGAGTGTTTCGATACGAGTGTTTCGACTTACGAGTGTTCTGACTTACGAGTGTTCTGATTTACGGATGTTTCGACACACGAGTGTTTCGAATTACGAGTGTTTCGACTTACGAGTGTTTTGACTTACGGGTGTTTTGACATACGAGTGTTTCGATCCGAGTGTTTCGACTTACGAGTGTTCTGACTTACGAGTGTTCTGACTTACGAGTGTTCTGACTTACGAGTGTTCTGACTTACGAGTGTTCTTACTTACGAGTGTTCCGACTTACGAGTGTTTCGGCTTACGAGTGTTTCGACTTACGAGTGTTCCGACTTACGGGTGTTTCGACTTACGAGTGTTTTGGCTTACGGTGTTTCGGCTTACGAGTGTTTCGAGTTACGAGTGTTTTGACTTACGCGTGTTTTGACATACGAGTGTTTCGATACGAGTGTTCTGACTTACGAGTGTTCTGACTTACGGGTGTTCTGACTTACGAGTGTTCCGACTTACGAGTGTTTCGGCTTATGAGTGTTTCGACTTACGAGTGTATCGGCTTACGAGTGTTTCGCCTTATGGGTGTTTCGACTTACGAGTGTTTTTACTTACGGTGTTTCGGCTTCCGAGTGTTTCGACATACGAGTGTTTTGACTTACGGGTGTTTCGGCTTACGAGTGTTTCGACTTACGAGTGTTTCGGCTTACGAGTGTTTCGACTTACTAATGTTTTTACTTACGAGTGTTTCGGCGTAGGAGAGTTTTGACTTACGAGTGTTTCGACTTACGAGTGTTTCGACTTACGAGTGTTTTGACTTACGAATGTTTTGACTTACGGGTGTTTCGGCTTACGAGTGTTTCGACTTACGAGTCTTTCGGCTTACGAGTGTTTCGACTTACTAATGTTTTTACTTACGAGTGTTTCGGCGTACGAGTCTTTCGACTTACGAGTGTTTCGACTTACGGGTGTTTTGACTTACGGGTGTTTCGGCTTACGAGTGTTTTGACTTAAGGGTGTTTCGACTTACTGGTGTTTTGACATACGAGTGTTTCGATACGATTGTTTCGACTTACGAGTGTTTTGAGTTACGAGTGTTCTGATTTACGGATGTTTCGACATACGAGTGTTCAGACTTACGAGTGTTCCGACTTACGAGTGTTTCGGCTTACGAGTGTTTCGGGTCACGAGTGTTTCGACTTACGAGTGTTTCGACTTACGAGTGTTTCGACTTACGAGTGTTTCGACTTACGAGTGTTTTGACTTACGGTGTTTCGGCTTACGAGTGTTTCGACTTACGAGTGTTTTGACTTACTGGTGTTTTGACATACGAGTGTTTCGATACGAGTGTTTCGACTTACGAGTGTTCTGACTTACGATTGTTCTGACTTACGAGTGTTCTTTATTACGAGTGTTCCGACTTACGAGTGTTTCGGCTTACGAGTGTTTCGACTTACGAGTGTTCCGACTTACGGGTGTTTCGACTTACGAGTGATTCGACTTACGAGCGATTCGACTTACGAATGTTTTGACTTACGGGTGTTTCGGCTTGCGAGTGTTTCGACTTACGAGTGTTTCGACTTACGAGTGTTTTGACTTACGAATGTTTTGACTTACGGGTGTTTCGGCTTACGAGTGTTTCGACTTACGAGTGTTTCGGCTTGCGAGTGTTTCGACTTACTAATGTTTTTACTTACGAGTGTTTCGGCGTACGAGTGTTTCGACTTACGAGTGTTTCGACTTACGGGTGTTTTGACTTACGGGTCTTTCGGCTTACGAGTGTTTCGACTTACGAGTGTTTTGACTTAAGGGTGTTTCGACTTACGAGTGTTTCGACTTACGAGTGTTTCGACTTACGAGTGTTTCGGATTACGAATGTTTTGACTTGAGGGTTTTCGACTTACGAGTGTTTCGACACGAGTGTTTCGACTTACGAGTTTTCTGACTTACGAGTGTTCTGATTTATGGATGTTTCGACACACGAGTGTTTCGAATTACGAGTGTTTCGACTTACGAGTGTTTTGACTTACGGGTGTTTTGACATACGAGTGTTTCGATACGAGTGTTTCGACTTACGAGTGTTCTGACTTACGAGTGTTCTGACTTACGAGTGTTCTGACTTACAAGTGTTCTTACTTACGAGTGTTCCGACTTACGAGTGTTTCGGCTTACGAGTGTTTCGACATACGAGTGTTCAGACTTACGGGTGTTTCGACTTCCGAGTGTTTTGGCTTACGGTGTTTCGGCTTACGAGTGTTTCGAGTTACGAGTGTTTTGACTTACGCGTGTTTTGACATACGAGTGTTTCGATACGAGTGTTCTGACTTACGAGTGTTCTGACTTACGAGTGTTCTGACTTACGAGTGTTCTGACTTACGAGTGTTCCGACTTTACGAGTGTTTCGGCTCACGAGTGTTTCGGCTTACGAGTGTTTCGACTTACAAAAATAACAAATAGACGCGGTTTCAAATCTCTATGCTTTTCAAATTCATTACATTAATCTTTATTTATACGTTTCGCTTTACGAGTGTTTCGACTTACGAGTGTTTCGACATACGAGTGTTTCGACTTACGAATGTTTTTGCTTACGGGTGTTTCGACTTACGAATGTTTTTGCTTACGAGTGTTTCGGTTTACGAGTGTTCCGACTTACGAGTGTTCCGACTTACGAGTGTTTCGGCTTACGAGTGTTTCCGGCTTACGAGTGTTTCGACTTACGAGTGTTTCGACTTACGAGTGTTTTGACTTACGGTGTTTCGGCTTACGAGTGATTAGACTTACGAGTGTTTTGACTTACGGGTGTTTTGACTTACGGGTGTTGTGAATTACGAGTGTTCCGATTTACGAGTGTTTTGACTTACGGTGTTTCGGCTTACAAGTGATTCGACTTACGAATGTTTTGACTTACGGGTATTTCGGCATGCGAGTGTTTCGACTTACGAGTGTTTCGGCTTACGAGTGTTTTGACTTAAGGGTGTTTCGAGTTACGAGTGTTTCGACTTACGAGTGTTCTGACTTACGAGTGTTCCGACTTACGAGTGTCTCGCCTTACGAGTGTTTCGGCTTACGAGTGTTTCGACTTACGAGTGTTTCGACTTACGGGTGTTTCGACTTACGAGTGTTTTGGCTTACGGTGTTTCGACTTACGAGTGTTTCGATACGAGTGTTTCGACTTACGAGTGTTCTGACTTACGATTGTTCTGACTTACGAGCGTTCTGACTTACGAGTGTTCTGACTTACGAGTGTTTCGGCTTACGAGTGTTTCGGCTTACGCGTGTTTCGACTTACGAGTGTTTCGACTTACGAGTGTTCCGATTTACGGGTGTTTCGACTTACGAGTGTTTTGGCTTACGGTGTTTCGGCTTACGAGTGTTTCGAGTTAAGAGTGTTTTGACTTACGCGTGTTTTGACATACGAGTGTTCTGACTTACGAGTGTTCTGACTTACGAGTGTTCTGACTTACGAGTGTTCTGACTTACGAGTGTTCCGACTTTACGAGTGTTTCGGCTCACGAGTGTTTCGACTTACGAGTGTTTCGACATACGAGTGTTTCGACTTACGAATGTTTTTGCTTACGGTTGTTTCGACTTACGAATGTTTTTGCTTACGAGTGTTTCGGTTTACGAGTGTTCCGACTTACGAGTGTTTCGGCTTACGAGTGTTTCCGGCTTACGAGTGTTTCGACTTAAGAGTGTTTCGACTTACGAGTGTTTTGACTTACGGTGTTTCGGCTTACGAGTGATTAGACTTACGAGTGTTTTGACTTACGGGTGTTTTGACTTACGGGTGTTGTGACTTACGAGTGTTCCGATTTACGAGTGTTTTGACTTACGGTGTTTCGGCTTACAAGTGTTTCGGCTTACGAGTGTTTCGACTTACGAGTGTTTCGGCTTGCGAGTGTTTCGACTTACTAATGTTTTTACTTACGAGTGTTTCGGCGTACGAGTGTTTCGACTTACGAGTGTTTCGACTTACGGGTGTTTTGACTTACGGGTGTTTCGGCTTACGAGTGTTTCGACTTACGAGTGTTTTGACTTAAGGGTGTTTCGACTTACCAGTGTTTCGACTTACGAGTGTTTCGACTTACGAGTGTTTCGGATTACGAGTGTTTTGACTTGAGGGTTTTCGACTTACGAGTGTTTCGATACGAGTGTTTCGACTTACGAGTGTTCTGACTTACGAGTGTTCTGATTTACGGATGTTTCGACACACGAGTGTTTCGAATTACGAGTGTTTCGACTTACGAGTGTTTTGACTTAAGGGTGTTTTGACATACGAGAGTTTCGATACGAGTGTTTCGACTTACGAGTGTTCTGACTTACGATTGTTCTGACTTACGAGTGTTCTTACTTACGAGTGTTCCGACTTACGAGTGTTTCGGCTTACGAGTGTTTCGACTTACGAGTGTTCCGACTTACGGGTGTTTCGACTTACGAGTGATTCGACTTACGAATGTTTTGACTTACGGGTGTTTCGGCTTGCGAGTGTTTCGACTTACGAGTGTTTCGACTTACGAGTGTTTTGACTTACGAATGTTTTGACTTACGGGTGTTTCGGCTTACGAGTGTTTCGACTTACGAGTGTTTCGGCTTGCGAGTGTTTCGACTTACTAATGATTTTACTTACGAGTGTTTCGGCGTACGAGTGTTTCGACTTACGAGTGTTTCGACTTACGGGTGTTTTGACTTACGGGTGTTTCGACTTACGAGTGTTTCGACTTACGAGTGTTTCGACTTACGAGTGTTTCGGATTACGAGTGTTTTGACTTGAGGGTTTTCGACTTACGAGTGTTTCGACACGAGTGTTTCGACTTACGAGTTTTCTGACTTACGAGTGTTCTGATTTATGGATGTTTCGACACACGAGTGTTTCGAATTACGAGTGTTTCGACTTACGAGTGTTTTGACTTACGGGTGTTTTGACATACGAGTGTTTCGATACGAGTGTTTCGACTTACGAGTGTTCTGACTTACGAGTGTTCTGACTTACGAGTGTTCTGACTTACGAGTGTTCTTACTTACGAGTGTTCCGACTTACGAGTGTTTCGGCTTACGAGTGTTTCGACATACGAGTGTTCCGACTTACGGGTGTTTCGACTTACGAGTGTTTTGGCTTACGGTGTTTCGGCTTACGAGTGTTTCGAGTTACGAGTGTTTTGACTTACGCGTGTTTTGACATACGAGTGTTTCGATACGAGTGTTCTGACTTACGAGTGTTCTGACTTACGAGTGTTCTGACTTACGAGTGTTCTGACTTACGAGTGTTCCGACTTTACGAGTGTTTCGGCTCACGAGTGTTTCGGCTTACGAGTGTTTCGACTTACAAATATAACAAATAGACGCGGTTTCAAATCTCTATGCTTTTCAAATTCATTACATTAATCTTTATTTATACGTTTCGCTTTATGAGTGTTTCGACTTACGAGTGTTTCGACATACGAGTGTTTCGGCTTACGAGTGTTTTGATTTACGAGTGTTTTGACTTACGGGTGCTTCGACTTACGCGTGTTTCGACTTACGAGTGTTTCGACTTACGAGTGTTTAGACTTACGAGTGTTTGGGCTTACGAGTGTTTTGACTTACGAATGTTTTGACTTACGATTGTTTCGGCTTACGAGTGTTCTGACTTACGAGTGTTCTGACTTACGAGTGTTCCGACTTTACGAGTGTTTCGGCTCACGAGTGTTTCGGCTTACGAGTGTTTCGACTCACGAAAACAACATATAGACGCGGTTTCAAATCTCTATGCTTTTCAAATTCATTACATTAATCTTTATTTATACGTTTCGCTTTACGAGTGTTTCGACTTACGAGTGTTTCGACATACGAGTGTTTCGACTTACGAATGTTTTGACTCACGGGTATTTCGGCTTGCGCATGTTTCGACTTACGAGTGTTTCGGCTTACGAGTGTTTTGACTTAAGGGTGTTTCGACTTACGAGTGTTTCGATACGAGTGTTTCGACTTACGAGTGTTCTGACTTACGAGTGTTCTGACTTACGAGTGTCTCGCCTTACGAGTGTTTCGGCTTACGAGTGTTTCGACTTACGAGTGTTTCGACTTACGAGTGTTCCGACTTACGGGTGTTTCGACATACGAGTGTTTTGGCTTACGGTGTTTCGACTTACGAGTGTTTCGGCTTACGAGTGTTTTGACTTAAGGGTGTTTCGACTTACGAGTGTTTCGATACGAGTGTTTCGACTTACGAGTGTTCTGGCTTACGATTGTTCTGACTTACGAGCGTTCTGACTTACGAGTGTTCTGACTTACGAGTGTTTCGGCTTACGAGTGTTTCGGCTTACGAGTGTTTCGACTTACGAGTGTTTCGACTTACGAGTGTTCCGATTTACGGGTGTTTCGACTTACGAGTGTTTTGGCTTACGGTGTTTCGGCTTACGAGTGTTTCGAGTTAAGAGTGTTTTGACATACGCGTGTTTTGACATACGAGTGTTCTGACTTACGAGTGTTCTGACTTACGAGTGTTCTGACTTACGAGTGTTCCGACTTTACGAGTGTTTCGGCTCACGAGTGTTTCGACTTACGAGTGTTTCGACATACGAGTGTTTCGACTTACGAATGTTTTTGCTTACGGATGTTTCGACTTACCAAATGTTTTTGCTTACGAGTGTTTCGGTTTACGAGTGTTCCGACTTACGAGTGTTTCGGCTTACGAGTGTTTCCGGCTTACGAGTGTTTCGACTTACGAGTGTTTCGACTTACGAGTGTTTTGACTTACCATGTTTCGGCTTACGAGTGATTAGACTTACGAGTGTTTTGACTTACGGGTGTTTTGACTTACGGGTGTTGTGAATTACGAGTGTTCCGATTTACGAGTGTTTTGACTTACGGTGTTTCGGCTTACAAGTGATTCGACTTACGAATGTTTTGACTTACGGGTGTTTCGGCTTGCGAGTGTTTCGACTTACGAGTGTTTCGACTTACGAGTGTTTTGACTTACGAATGTTTTGACTTACGGGTGTTTCGGCTTACGAGTGTTTCGACTTACGAGTGTTTTGACTTAAGGGTGTTTCGACTTACGAGTGTTTCGACTTACGAGTGTTTCGACTTACGAGTGTTTCGGATTACGAGTGTTTTGACTTGAGGGTTTTCGACTTACGAGTGTTCTGACTTACGAGTGTTCTGATTTACGGATGTTTCGACACACGAGTGTTTCGAATTACGAGTGTTTCGACTTACGAGTGTTTTGACTTAAGGGTGTTTTGACATACGAGTGTTTCGATACGAGTGTTTCGACTTACGAGTGTTCTGACTTACGATCGTTCTGACTTACGAGTGTTCTTACTTACGAGTGTTCCGACTTACGAGTGTTTCGGCTTACGAGTGTTTCGACTTACGAGTGTTCCGACTTACGGGTGTTTCGACTTACGAGTGATTCGACTTACGAATGTTTTGACTTACGGGTGTTTCGGCTTGCGAGTGTTTCAACTTACGAGTGTTTCGACTTACGAGTGTTTTGACTTACGAATGTTTTGACTTACGGGTGTTTCGGCTTACGAGTGTTTCGACTTACGAGTGTTTCGGCTTGCGAGTGTTTCGACTTACTAATGATTTTACTTACGAGTGTTTCGGCGTACGAGTGTTTCGACTTACGAGTGTTTCGAATTACGAGTGTTTCGACTTACGAGTGTTTTGACTTAAGGGTGTTTTGACATACGAGTGTTTCGATACGAGTGTTTCGACTTACGAGTGTTCTGACTTACGAGTGTTTCGACTTACGAGTGTTTCGACTTACGAGTGTTTCGGATTACGAGTGTTTTGACTTGAGGGTTTTCGACTTACGAGTGTTTCGACACGAGTGTTTCGACTTACGAGTTTTCTGACTTACGAGTGTTCTGATTTATGGATGTTTCGACACACGAGTGTTTCGAATTACGAGTGTTTCGACTTACGAGTGTTTCGAGTTACGAGTGTTTTGACTTACGCGTGTTTTGACATACGAGTGTTTCGATACGAGTGTTCTGACTTACGAGTGTTCTGACTTACGAGTGTTCTGACTTACGAGTGTTCCGACTTTACGAGTGTTTCGGCTCACGAGTGTTTCGGCTTACGAGTGTTTCGACTTACAAAAATAACAAATAGACGCGGTTTCAAATCTCTATGCTTTTCAAATTCATTACATTAATCTTTATTTATACGTTTCGCTTTACGAGTGTTTCGACTTACGAGTGTTTCGACATACGAGTGTTTCGACTTACGAATGTTTTGACTTACGGGTATTTCGGCTTGCGAGTGTTTCGACTTACGAGTGTTTCGGCTTACGAGTGTTTTGACTTAAGGGTGTTTCGACTTACGAGTGTTTCGATACGAGTGTTTCGACTTACGAGTGTTCTGACTTACGAGTGTTCCGACTTACGAGTGTCTCGCCTTACGAGTGTTTCGGCTTACGAGTGTTTCGACTTACGAGTGTTTCGACTTACGAGTGTTCCGACTTACGGGTGTTTCGACTTACGAGTGTTTTGGCTTACGGTGTTTCGACTTACGAGTGTTTCGGCTTACGAGTGTTTTGACTTAAGGGTGTTTCGACTTACGAGTGTTTCGATACGAGTGTTTCGACTTACGAGTGTTCTGACTTACGATTGTTCTGACTTACGAGCGTTCTGACTTACGAGTGTTCTGACTTACGAGTGTTCTGATTTTTGGATGTTTCGACACACGAGTGTTTCGAATTACGAGTGTTTCGACTTACGAGTGTTTTGACTTACGGGTGTTTTGACATACAAGTGTTTCGATACGAGTGTTTCGACTTACGAGTGTTCTGACTTACGAGTGTTCTGACTTACGAGTGTTCTGACTTACGAGTGTTCTTACTTACGAGTGTTCCGACTTACGAGTGTTTCGGCTTACGAGTGTTTCGACATACGAGTGTTCCGACTTACGGGTGTTTCGACTTACGAGTGTTTTGGCTTACGGTGTTTCGGCTTACGAGTGTTTCGAGTTACGAGTGTTTTGACTTACGCGTGTTTTGACATACGAGTGTTTCGATACGAGTGTTCTGACTTACGAGTGTTCTGACTTACGAGTGTTCTGACTTACGAGTGTTCCGACTTTACGAGTGTTTCGGCTCACGAGTGTTTCGGCTTACGAGTGTTTCGACTTACAAAAATAACAAATAGACGCGGTTTCAAATCTCTATGCTTTTCAAATTCATTACATTAATCTTTATTTATACGTTTCGCTTTATGAGTGTTTCGACTTACGAGTGTTTCGAAATACGAGTGTTTCGGCTTACGAGTGTTTTGATTTACGAGTGTTTTGACTTACGGGTGCTTCGACTTACGCGTGTTTCGACTTACGAGTGTTTCGACTTACGAGTGTTTCGACTTACGAGTGTTTGGGCTTACGAGTGTTTTGACTTACGAATGTTTTGACTTACGATTGTTTCGGCTTACGAGTGTTCTGACTTACGAGTGTTCTGACTTACGAGTGTTCCGACTTTACGAGTGTTTCGGCTCACGAGTGTTTCGGCTTACGAGTGTTTCGACTCACGAAAACAACATATAGACGCGGTTTCAAATCTCTATGCTTTTCAAATTCATTACATTAATCTTTATTTATACGTTTCGCTTTACGAGTGTTTCGACTTACGAGTGTTTCGACATACGAGTGTTTCGACTTACGAATGTTTTGACTTACGGGTATTTCGGCTTGCGAGTGTTTCGACTTACGAGTGTTTCGACTTACGAGTGTTCCGACTTACGGGTGTTTCGACTTACGAGTGATTCGACTTACGAGCGATTCGACTTACGAATGTTTTGACTTACGGGTGTTTCGGCTTGCGAGTGTTTCGACTTACGAGTGTTTCGACTTACGAGTGTTTTGACTTACGAATGTTTTGACTTACGGGTGTTTCGGCTTACGAGTGTTTCGACTTACGAGTGTTTCGGCTTGCGAGTGTTTCGACTTACTAATGTTTTTACTTACGAGTGTTTCGGCGTACGAGTGTTTCGACTTACGAGTGTTTCGACTTACGGGTGTTTTGACTTACGGGTGTTTCGGCTTACGAGTGTTTCGACTTACGAGTGTTTTGACTTAAGGGTGTTTCGACTTACGAGTGTTTCGACTTACGAGTGTTTCGACTTACGAGTGTTTCGGATTACGAATGTTTTGACTTGAGGGTTTTCGACTTACGAGTGTTTCGACACGAGTGTTTCGACTTACGAGTTTTCTGACTTACGAGTGTTCTGATTTATGGATGTTTCGACACACGAGTGTTTCGAATTACGAGTGTTTCGACTTACGAGTGTTTTGACTTACGGGTGTTTTGACATACGAGTGTTTCGATACGAGTGTTTCGACTTACGAGTGTTCTGACTTACGAGTGTTCTGACTTACGAGTGTTCTGACTTACAAGTGTTCTTACTTACGAGTGTTCCGACTTACGAGTGTTTCGGCTTACGAGTGTTTCGACATACGAGTGTTCAGACTTACGGGTGTTTCGACTTCCGAGTGTTTTGGCTTACGGTGTTTCGGCTTACGAGTGTTTCGAGTTACGAGTGTTTTGACTTACGCGTGTTTTGACATACGAGTGTTTCGATACGAGTGTTCTGACTTACGAGTGTTCTGACTTACGAGTGTTCTGACTTACGAGTGTTCCGACTTTACGAGTGTTTCGGCTCACGAGTGTTTCGGCTTACGAGTGTTTCGACTTACAAAAATAACAAATAGACGCGGTTTCAAATCTCTATGCTTTTCAAATTCATTACATTAATCTTTATTTATACGTTTCGCTTTATGAGTGTTTCGACTTACGAGTGTTTCGACATTCGAGTGTTTCGGCTTACGAGTGTTTTGATTTACGAGTGTTTTGACTTACGGGTGCTTCGACTTACGCGTGTTTCGACTTACGAGTGTTTCGACTTACGAGTGTTTCGACTTACGAGTGTTTGGGCTTACGAGTGTTTTGACTTACGAATGTTTTGACCTTACGAGTGTTTCGGCTTACGAGTGTTCCGACTTAAGGATGTTTCGACTTACGAGTGTTTCGACTTACGAGTGTTTCGGCTTACGTGAGTTTCGACTTAAGGGTGTTTTGACTTACGGGTGTTGTGAATTACGAGTGTTCCGATTTACGAGTGTTTTGACTTACGGTGTTTCGGCTTACGAGTTATTCGACTTACGAATGTTTTGACTTACGGGTGTTTCGGCTTGCGAGTGTTTCGACTTACGAGTGTTTCGGCTTATGAGTGTTTCGATTACTAATGTTTTTACTTACGAGTGTTTCGGCGTACGAGTGTTTTGACTTACGAGTGTTTCGACTTACGAGTGTTTTGACTTACGAATGTTTTGATTTACGGGTGTTTCGGCTTACGAGTCTTTCGACTTACGAGTGTTTCGGCTGGCGAGTGTTTCGACTTACGAGTGTTTTGACTTAAGGGTGTTTCCACTTACGAGTGTTTCGACTTACGAGTGTTTCGACTTACGAGTGTTTCGGCTTACGAGTGTTTTGACTTAAGGGTGTTTCGACTTACGAGTGTTTCGATACGAGTGTTTCGACTTACGAGTGTTCTGACTTACGAATATTCCGACTTACGAGTGTCTCGGCTTACGAGTGTTTCAGCTTACGAGTGTTTCGACTTACGAGTGTTCTGACTACGAGTGTTCTGACTTACGGGTGTTCTGACTTACGAGTGTTCCGACTTACGAGTGTTTCGGCTTATGAGTGTTTCGACTTACGAGTGCTTCGACTTACGAGTGTTTCGGCTTACGGGTGTTTCGACTTACGAATGTTTTTGCTTACGAGTGTTTCGGCTTACGAGTGTTTCGGCTTATGAGTGTTTCGAATTACGAGTGTTTTGACTTACGGGTGTTTTGACATACGAGTGTTTCGATACGAGTGTTCTGACATACGAGTGTTTCCGCTTACGAGTGTTCCGACTTACGACTGTTTCGACTTACGAGTGTTTTTACTTACGAGTATTCCGACTTACGAGTGTTTCGGCTTACGGGTGTTTCGACGTACGAGTATTTTTGGCTTACGAGTGTTTCGACTTACGAGTGTTTTGAATTACGATTGTTTCGGCTTACGAGTGTTTCGACTTACGAGTATTTCGACTTACGAGTGTTTTGACTTATGGGTGTTTTGACATACGAGTGTTTCGATACGAATGCTCTGACTTACGAGTGTTCTGACTTACGAGTGTTCTGACTTACGAGTGTTCTGACTTACGGGTGTTCTGACTTACGTGTGTTCCGACTTACGAGTGTTTCGGCTATGGGTGTTTCGACTTACGAGTGTTTCGACTTACGAATGTTTTGGCTTACGAGTGTTTCGGCTTACGAGTGTTTCGATACGAGTGTTTCGAATTACGAGTGTTCTGACTTACGAGTGTTCCGACTTACGAGTGTCTCGGCTTACGAGTGTTTCGATACGAGTGTTTCGACTTACGAGTGTTTCGACTTACGAGTGTTTCGACTTACGAGTGTTCTGATTTACGGATGTTTCGACATAGGAGTGTTTCGACTTACGAGTGTTTCGACTTACGAGTGTTTTGACTTACGTGTGTTTTGACATACGAGTGTTTCGATACGAGTGTTTCGACTTACGAGTGTTCTGACTTACGATTGTTCTGACTTACGAGCGTTCTGACTTACGAGTGTTTCGGCTTACGAGTGTTTCGGCTTACGAGTGTTTCGACTTACGAGTGTTTCGACTTACGAGTGTTCCGACTTACGGGTGTTTCGACTTACGAGTGTTTTGGCTTACGGTGTTTCGACTTACGAGTGTTTCGAGTTAAGAGTGTTTTGACTTACGCGTGTTTTGACATACGAGTGTTCTGACTTACGAGTGTTCTGACTTACGAGTGTTCTGACTTACGAGTGTTCTGACTTACGAGTGTTCTGACTTACGAGTGTTCCGACTTTACGAGTGTTTCGGCTCACGAGTGTTTCGGCTTACGAGTGTTTCCGGCTTACGAGTGTTTCGACTTACGAGTGTTTCGACTTACGAGTGTTTTGACTTACGGTGTTTCGGCTTACGAGTGATTAGACTTACGAGTGTTTTGACTTACGGGTGTTTTGACTTACGGGTGTTGTGAATTACGAGTGTTCCGATTTACGAGTGTTTTGACTTACAGTGTTTCGGCTTACAAGTGATTCGACTTACGAATGTTTTGACGTACGGGTGTTTCGGCTTGCGAGTGTTTCGACTTACGAGTGTTTCGGCTTATGAGTGTTTCGACTTACTAATGTTTTTACTTACGAGTTTTTCGGCGTACGAGTGTTTTGACATACGAGTGTTTCGACTTACGAGTGTTTTGACTTACGAATGTTTTGACTTACGGGTGTTTCGGCTTACGAGTGTTTCGACTTACGAGTGTTTCGGCTTGCGAGTGTTTCGACTTACTAATGTTTTTACTTACGAGTGTTTCGGCGTACGAGTGTTTCGACTTACGAGTGTTTCGACTTACGGGTGTTTCGGCTTACGAGTGTTTCGACTTACGAGTGTTTTGACTTAAGGGTGTTTCGACTTACGAGTGTTTCGACTTACGAGTGTTTCGACTTACGAGTGTTTCGGATTACGAGTGTTTTGACTTGAGGGTTTTCGACTTATGAGTGTTTCGATACGAGTGTTTCGACTTACGAGTGCTCTGACTTACGAGTGTTCTGATTTACGGATGTTTCGACACACGAGTGTTTCGAATTACGAGTGTTTCGACTTACGAGTGTTTTGACTTACGGGTGTTTTGACATACGAGTGTTTCGATACGAGTGTTTCGACTTACGAGTGTTCTGACTTACGAGTGTTCTGACTTACGAGTGTTCTGACTTACGAGCGTTCTGACTTACGAGTGTTCTGACTTACGAGTGTTCTGATTTTTGGATGTTTCGACACACGAGTGTTTCGAATTACGAGTGTTTCGACTTACGAGTGTTTTGACTTACGGGTGTTTTGACATACGAGTGTTTCGATACGAGTGTTTCGACTTACGAGTGTTCTGACTTACGAGTGTTCTGACTTACGAGTGTTCTGACTTACGAGTGTTCTTACTTACGAGTGTTCCGACTTACGAGTGTTTCGGCTTACGAGTGTTTCGACATACGAGTGTTCCGACTTACGGGTGTTTCGACTTACGAGTGTTTTGGCTTACGGTGTTTCGGCTTACGAGTGTTTCGAGTTACGAGTGTTTTGACTTACGCGTGTTTTGACATACGAGTGTTTCGATACGAGTGTTCTGACTTACGAGTGTTCTGACTTACGAGTGTTCTGACTTACGAGTGTTCCGACTTTACGAGTGTTTCGGCTCACGAGTGTTTCGGCTTACGAGTGTTTCGACTTACAAAAATAACAAATAGACGCGGTTTCAAATCTCTATGCTTTTCAAATTCATTACATTAATCTTTATTTATACGTTTCGCTTTATGAGTGTTTCGACTTACGAGTGTTTCGAAATACGAGTGTTTCGGCTTACGAGTGTTTTGATTTACGAGTGTTTTGACTTACGGGTGCTTCGACTTACGCGTGTTTCGACTTACGAGTGTTTCGACTTACGAGTGTTTCGACTTACGAGTGTTTGGGCTTACGAGTGTTTTGACTTACGAATGTTTTGACTTACGATTGTTTCGGCTTACGAGTGTTCTGACTTACGAGTGTTCTGACTTACGAGTGTTCCGACTTTACGAGTGTTTCGGCTCACGAGTGTTTCGGCTTACGAGTGTTTCGACTCACGAAAACAACATATAGACGCGGTTTCAAATCTCTATGCTTTTCAAATTCATTACATTAATCTTTATTTATACGTTTCGCTTTACGAGTGTTTCGACTTACGAGTGTTTCGACATACGAGTGTTTCGACTTACGAATGTTTTGACTTACGGGTATTTCGGCTTGCGAGTGTTTCGACTTACGAGTGTTTCGACTTACGAGTGTTCCGACTTACGGGTGTTTCGACTTACGAGTGATTCGACTTACGAGCGATTCGACTTACGAATGTTTTGACTTACGGGTGTTTCGGCTTGCGAGTGTTTCGACTTACGAGTGTTTCGACTTACGAGTGTTTTGACTTACGAATGTTTTGACTTACGGGTGTTTCGGCTTACGAGTGTTTCGACTTACGAGTGTTTCGGCTTGCGAGTGTTTCGACTTACTAATGTTTTTACTTACGAGTGTTTCGGCGTACGAGTGTTTCGACTTACGAGTGTTTCGACTTACGGGTGTTTTGACTTACGGGTGTTTCGGCTTACGAGTGTTTCGACTTACGAGTGTTTTGACTTAAGGGTGTTTCGACTTACGAGTGTTTCGACTTACGAGTGTTTCGACTTACGAGTGTTTCGGATTACGAATGTTTTGACTTGAGGGTTTTCGACTTACGAGTGTTTCGACACGAGTGTTTCGACTTACGAGTTTTCTGACTTACGAGTGTTCTGATTTATGGATGTTTCGACACACGAGTGTTTCGAATTACGAGTGTTTCGACTTACGAGTGTTTTGACTTACGGGTGTTTTGACATACGAGTGTTTCGATACGAGTGTTTCGACTTACGAGTGTTCTGACTTACGAGTGTTCTGACTTAAGAGTGTTCTGACTTACAAGTGTTCTTACTTACGAGTGTTCCGACTTACGAGTGTTTCGGCTTACGAGTGTTTCGACATACGAGTGTTCAGACTTACGGGTGTTTCGACTTCCGAGTGTTTTGGCTTACGGTGTTTCGGCTTACGAGTGTTTCGAGTTACGAGTGTTTTGACTTACGCGTGTTTTGACATACGAGTGTTTCGATACGAGTGTTCTGACTTACGAGTGTTCTGACTTACGAGTGTTCTGACTTACGAGTGTTCCGACTTTACGAGTGTTTCGGCTCACGAGTGTTTCGGCTTACGAGTGTTTCGACTTACAAAAATAACAAATAGACGCGGTTTCAAATCTCTATGCTTTTCAAATTCATTACATTAATCTTTATTTATACGTTTCGCTTTATGAGTGTTTCGACTTACGAGTGTTTCGACATTCGAGTGTTTCGGCTTACGAGTGTTTTGATTTACGAGTGTTTTGACTTACGGGTGCTTCGACTTACGCGTGTTTCGACTTACGAGTGTTTCGACTTACGAGTGTTTCGACTTACGAGTGTTTGGGCTTACGAGTGTTTTGACTTACGAATGTTTTGACCTTACGAGTGTTTCGGCTTACGAGTGTTCCGACTTAAGGATGTTTCGACTTACGAGTGTTTCGACTTACGAGTGTTTCGGCTTACGTGAGTTTCGACTTAAGGGTGTTTTGACTTACGGGTGTTGTGAATTACGAGTGTTCCGATTTACGAGTGTTTTGACTTACGGTGTTTCGGCTTACGAGTTATTCGACTTACGAATGTTTTGACTTACGGGTGTTTCGGCTTGCGAGTGTTTCGACTTACGAGTGTTTCGGCTTATGAGTGTTTCGATTACTAATGTTTTTACTTACGAGTGTTTCGGCGTACGAGTGTTTTGACTTACGAGTGTTTCGACTTACGAGTGTTTTGACTTACGAATGTTTTGATTTACGGGTGTTTCGGCTTACGAGTCTTTCGACTTACGAGTGTTTCGGCTGGCGAGTGTTTCGACTTACGAGTGTTTTGACTTAAGGGTGTTTCCACTTACGAGTGTTTCGACTTACGAGTGTTTCGACTTACGAGTGTTTCGGCTTACGAGTGTTTTGACTTAAGGGTGTTTCGACTTACGAGTGTTTCGATACGAGTGTTTCGACTTACGAGTGTTCTGACTTACGAATATTCCGACTTACGAGTGTCTCGGCTTACGAGTGTTTCAGCTTACGAGTGTTTCGACTTACGAGTGTTCTGACTACGAGTGTTCTGACTTACGGGTGTTCTGACTTACGAGTGTTCCGACTTACGAGTGTTTCGGCTTATGAGTGTTTCGACTTACGAGTGCTTCGACTTACGAGTGTTTCGGCTTACGGGTGTTTCGACTTACGAATGTTTTTGCTTACGAGTGTTTCGGCTTACGAGTGTTTCGGCTTATGAGTGTTTCGAATTACGAGTGTTTTGACTTACGGGTGTTTTGACATACGAGTGTTTCGATACGAGTGTTCTGACATACGAGTGTTTCCGCTTACGAGTGTTCCGACTTACGACTGTTTCGACTTACGAGTGTTTTTACTTACGAGTATTCCGACTTACGAGTGTTTCGGCTTACGGGTGTTTCGACGTACGAGTATTTTTGGCTTACGAGTGTTTCGACTTACGAGTGTTTTGAATTACGATTGTTTCGGCTTACGAGTGTTTCGACTTACGAGTATTTCGACTTACGAGTGTTTTGACTTATGGGTGTTTTGACATACGAGTGTTTCGATACGAATGCTCTGACTTACGAGTGTTCTGACTTACGAGTGTTCTGACTTACGAGTGTTCTGACTTACGGGTGTTCTGACTTACGTGTGTTCCGACTTACGAGTGTTTCGGCTATGGGTGTTTCGACTTACGAGTGTTTCGACTTACGAATGTTTTGGCTTACGAGTGTTTCGGCTTACGAGTGTTTCGATACGAGTGTTTCGAATTACGAGTGTTCTGACTTACGAGTGTTCCGACTTACGAGTGTCTCGGCTTACGAGTGTTTCGATACGAGTGTTTCGACTTACGAGTGTTTCGACTTACGAGTGTTTCGACTTACGAGTGTTCTGATTTACGGATGTTTCGACATAGGAGTGTTTCGACTTACGAGTGTTTCGACTTACGAGTGTTTTGACTTACGTGTGTTTTGACATACGAGTGTTTCGATACGAGTGTTTCGACTTACGAGTGTTCTGACTTACGATTGTTCTGACTTACGAGCGTTCTGACTTACGAGTGTTTCGGCTTACGAGTGTTTCGGCTTACGAGTGTTTCGACTTACGAGTGTTTCGACTTACGAGTGTTCCGACTTACGGGTGTTTCGACTTACGAGTGTTTTGGCTTACGGTGTTTCGACTTACGAGTGTTTCGAGTTAAGAGTGTTTTGACTTACGCGTGTTTTGACATACGAGTGTTCTGACTTACGAGTGTTCTGACTTACGAGTGTTCTGACTTACGAGTGTTCTGACTTACGAGTGTTCTGACTTACGAGTGTTCCGACTTTACGAGTGTTTCGGCTCACGAGTGTTTCGGCTTACGAGTGTTTCCGGCTTACGAGTGTTTCGACTTACGAGTGTTTCGACTTACGAGTGTTTTGACTTACGGTGTTTCGGCTTGCGAGTGTTTCGACTTACGAGTGTTTCGGCTTATGAGTGTTTCGACTTACTAATGTTTTTACTTACGAGTTTTTCGGCGTACGAGTGTTTTGACATACGAGTGTTTCGACTTACGAGTGTTTTGACTTACGAATGTTTTGACTTACGGGTGTTTCGGCTTACGAGTGTTTCGACTTACGAGTGTTTCGGCTTGCGAGTGTTTCGACTTACTAATGTTTTTACTTACGAGTGTTTCGGCGTACGAGTGTTTCGACTTACGAGTGTTTCGACTTACGGGTGTTTCGGCTTACGAGTGTTTCGACTTACGAGTGTTTTGACTTAAGGGTGTTTCGACTTACGAGTGTTTCGACTTACGAGTGTTTCGACTTACGAGTGTTTCGGATTACGAGTGTTTTGACTTGAGGGTTTTCGACTTATGAGTGTTTCGATACGAGTGTTTCGACTTACGAGTGCTCTGACTTACGAGTGTTCTGATTTACGGATGTTTCGACACACGAGTGTTTCGAATTACGAGTGTTTCGACTTACGAGTGTTTTGACTTACGGGTGTTTTGACATACGAGTGTTTCGATACGAGTGTTTCGACTTACGAGTGTTCTGACTTACGAGTGTTCTGACTTACGAGTGTTCTGACTTACGAGTGTTCCGACTTACGAGTGTTTCGGCTTACGAGTGTTTCGGCTTACGAGTGTTTCGGCTTACGAGTGTTTTGACTTACGAATGTTCTGACTACGAGTGTTCTGACTTACGGGTGTTCTGACTTACGAGTGTTCCGACTTACGAGTGATTCGGCTTATGAGTGTTTCGACTTACGGGCGTTTCGACGTACGGGTGTTTCGACTTACGAGTGTTTTGACTTACGAGTGTTCTGACTTACGAGTGTTCTGACTTACGAGTGTTCCGACTTACGACTGTTTCGACTTACGAGTGTTTTGACTTAAGAGTATTCCGACTTACGAGTGTTTCGGCTTACGGGTGTTTCGACGTACGAGTATTTTTGGCTTACGAGTGTTTCGACTTACGAGTGTTTTGAATTACGATTGTTTCGGCTTACGAGTGTTTCGACTTACGAGTATTTCGACTTACGAGTGTTTTGACTTATGGGTGTTTTGACATACGAGTGTTTCGATACGAATGCTCTGACTTACGAGTGTTCTGACTTACGAGTGTTCTGACTTACGAGTGTTCTGACTTACGGGTGTACTGACATACGTGTGTTCCGACTTACGAGTGTTTCGGCTATGGGTGTTTCGACTTACGAGTGTTTCGACTTACGAATGTTTTGGGTTACGAGTGTTTCGGCTTACGAGTGTTTCGACTTACGAATGTTTTGACTTACGGTGTTTCGGCTTACGAGTTATTCGACATACGAGTGTTTCGACTTACGGGTGTTTCGACTTACGAGTGTTTCGATTTATGAGTGTTTCGACTTACGAGTGTTCTGACCTACGAGTGTTCTGACTTACGAGTGTTCCGACTTACGAGTGTTTAGGTTTACGAGTGTTTCGACACACGAGTGTTTTGACTTACGGGGGTTTCGACTTACGGGTGTTTCGACTTACGAGTGTTTCGGCTTACGAGTGTTCCGACTTAAGGATGTTTCGACTTACGAGTGTTTCGACTTACGAGTGTTTCGGCTTACGTGAGTTTCGACTTAAGGGTGTTTTGACTTACGGGTGTTGTGAATTACGAGTGTTCCGATTTACGAGTGTTTTGACCTACGGTGTTTCGGCTTACGAGTTATTCGACTTACGAATGTTTTGACTTACGGGTGTTTCGGCTTGCGAGTGTTTCGACTTACGAGTGTTTCGGCTTATGAGTGTTTCGATTACTAATGTTTTTACTTACGAGTGTTTCGGCGTACGAGTGTTTTGACTTACGAGTGTTTCGACTTACGAGTGTTTTGACTTACGAATGTTTTGATTTACGGGTGTTTCGGCTTACGAGTCTTTCGACTTACGAGTGTTTCGGCTGGCGAGTGTTTCGACTTACGAGTGTTTTGACTTAAGGGTGTTTCGACTTACGAGTGTTTCGACTTACGAGTGTTTCGACTTACGAGTGTTTCGGCTTACGAGTGTTTTGACTTAAGGGTGTTTCGACTTACGAGTGTTTCGATACGAGTGTTTCGACTTACGAGTGTTCTGACTTACGAATATTCCGACTTACGAGTGTCTCGGCTTACGAGTGTTTCAGCTTACGAGTGTTTCGACTTACGAATGTTTTGACTTACGATTGTTTCGGCTTACGAGTGTTTCGACTTACGAGTGTTCTGACTACGAGTGTTCTGACTTACGGGTGTTCTGACTTACGAGTGTTCCGACTTACGAGTGTTTCGGCTTATGAGTGTTTCGACTTACGAGTGCTTCGACTTACGAGTGTTTCGGCTTACGGGTGTTTCGACTTACGAATGTTTTTGCTTACGAGTGTTTCGGCTTACGAGTGTTTCGGCTTATGAGTGTTTCGAATTACGAGTGTTTTGACTTACGGGTGTTTTGACATACGAGTGTTTCGATACGAGTGTTCTGACTTACGAGTGTTTCCGCTTACGAGTGTTCCGACTTACGACTGTTTCGACTTACGAGTGTTTTTACTTACGAGTATTCCGACTTACGAGTGTTTCGGCTTACGGGTGTTTCGACGTACGAGTATTTTTGGCTTACGAGTGTTTCGACTTACGAGTGTTTTGAATTACGATTGTTTCGGCTTACGAGTGTTTCGACTTACGAGTATTTCGACTTACGAGTGTTTTGACTTATGGGTGTTTTGACATACGAGTGTTTCGATACGAATGCTCTGACTTACGAGTGTTCTGACTTACGAGTGTTCTGACTTACGAGTGTTCTGACTTACGGGTGTTCTGACTTACGTGTGTTCCGACTTACGAGTGTTTCGGCTATGGGTGTTTCGACTTACGAGTGTTTCGACTTACGAATGTTTTGGCTTACGAGTGTTTCGGCTTACGAGTGTTTCGATACGAGTGTTTCGAATTACGAGTGTTCTGACTTACGAGTGTTCCGACTTACGAGTGTCTCGGCTTACGAGTGTTTCGATACGAGTGTTTCGACTTACGAGTGTTTCGACTTACGAGTGTTTCGACTTACGAGTGTTCTGATTTACGGATGTTTCGACATAGGAGTGTTTCGACTTACGAGTGTTTCGACTTACGAGTGTTTTGACTTACGTGTGTTTTGACATACGAGTGTTTCGATACGAGTGTTTCGACTTACGAGTGTTCTGACTTACGATTGTTCTGACTTACGAGCGTTCTGACTTACGAGTGTTTCGGCTTACGAGTGTTTCGGCTTACGAGTGTTTCGACTTACGAGTGTTTCGACTTACGAGTGTTCCGACTTACGGGTGTTTCGACTTACGAGTGTTTTGGCTTACGGTGTTTCGACTTACGAGTGTTTCGAGTTAAGAGTGTTTTGACTTACGCGTGTTTTGACATACGAGTGTTCTGACTTACGAGTGTTCTGACTTACGAGTGTTCTGACTTACGAGTGTTCTGACTTACGAGTGTTCTGACTTACGAGTGTTCCGACTTTACGAGTGTTTCGGCTCACGAGTGTTTCGGCTTACGAGTGTTTCCGGCTTACGAGTGTTTCGACTTACGAGTGTTTCGACTTACGAGTGTTTTGACTTACGGTGTTTCGGCTTACGAGTGATTAGACTTACGAGTGTTTTGACTTACGGGTGTTTTGACTTACGGGTGTTGTGAATTACGAGTGTTCCGATTTACGAGTGTTTTGACTTACAGTGTTTCGGCTTACAAGTGATTCGACTTACGAATGTTTTGACGTACGGGTGTTTCGGCTTGCGAGTGTTTCGACTTACGAGTGTTTCGGCTTATGAGTGTTTCGACTTACTAATGTTTTTACTTACGAGTGTTTCGGCGTACGAGTGTTTTGACATACGAGTGTTTCGACTTACGAGTGTTTTGACTTACGAATGTTTTGACTTACGGGTGTTTCGGCTTACGAGTGTTTCGACTTACGAGTGTTTCGGCTTGCGAGTGTTTCGACTTACAAATGTTTTTACTTACGAGTGTTTCGGCGTACGAGTGTTTCGACTTACGAGTGTTTCGACTTACGGGTGTTTCGGCTTACGAGTGTTTCGACTTACGAGTGTTTTGACTTAAGGGTGTTTCGACTTACGAGTGTTTCGACTTACAAGTGTTTCGACTTACGAGTGTTTCGGATTACGAGTGTTTTGACTTGAGGGTTTTCGACTTATGAGTGTTTCGATACGAGTGTTTCGACTTACGAGTGCTCTGACTTACGAGTGTTCTGATTTACGGATGTTTCGACACACGAGTGTTTCGAATTACGAGTGTTTCGACTTACGAGTGTTTTGACTTACGGGTGTTTTGACATACGAGTGTTTCGATACGAGTGTTTCGACTTACGAGTGTTCTGACTTACGAGTGTTCTGACTTACGAGTGTTCTGACTTACGAGTGTTCTTACTTACGAGTGTTCCGACTTACGCGTGTTTAGGCTTACGAGTGTTTCGACTTACGAGTGTTCCGACTTACAAAAATAACAAATAGACGCGGTTTCAAATCTCTATGCTTTTCAAATTCATTACATTAATCTTTATTTATACGTTTCGCTTTACGAGTGTTTCGACTTACGAGTGTTTCGACATACGAGTGTTTCGGCTTACGAGTGTTTTGATTTACGAGTGTTTTGACTTACGGGTGTTTCGACTTACGCGTGTTTAGACTTACGAGTGTTTCGACTTACGAGTGTTTCGACTTACGAGTGTTTCGGCTTACGAGTGTTTTGACTTACGAATGTTTTGACTTACGGGTGTTTCGGCTTACGAGTGTTTCGACTTACGAGTGTTCTGACTACGAGTGTTCTGACTTACGGGTGTTCTGACTTACGAGTGTTCCGACTTACGAGTGTTTCGGCTTATGAGTGTTTCGACTTACGAGTGCTTCGACTTACGAGTGTTTCGGCTTACGGGTGTTTCGACTTACGAATGTTTTTGCTTACGAGTGTTTCGGCTTACGAGTGTTTCGGCTTATGAGTGTTTCGACTTACGAGTGTTTTGACTTACGGGTGATTTGACATACGAGTGTTTCGATACGAGTGTTCTGACTTACGAATCTTTCCGCTTACGAGTGTTTCGGCTTACGAGTGTTTCGACTTACTAATGTTTTTACTTACGAGTGTTTCGGTGTACGAGTTTTTCGACTTAAGGATGTTTCGACTTACGAGTGTTCTGACTTACGATTGTTCTGACTTACGAGCGTTCTGACTTACGAGTGTTTCGGCTTACGAGTGTTTCGGCTTACGAGTGTTTCGACTTACGAGTGTTTCGACTTACGAGTGTTCCGACTTACGGGTGTTTCGACTTACGAGTGTTTTGGCTTACGGTGTTTCGACTTACGAGTGTTTCGAGTTAAGAGTGTTTTGACTTACGCGTGTTTTGACATACGAGTGTTCTGACTTACGAGTGTTCTGACTTACGAGTGTTCTGACTTACGAGTGTTCTGACTTACGAGTGTTCTGACTTACGAGTGTTCCGACTTTATGAGTGTTTCGGCTCACGAGTGTTTCGGCTTACGAGTGTTTCCGGCTTACGAGTGTTTCGACTTACGAGTGTTTCGACTTACGAGTGTTTTGACTTACGGTGTTTCGGCTTACGAGTGATTAGACTTACGAGTGTTTTGACTTACGGGTGTTTTGACTTACGGGTGTTGTGAATTACGAGTGTTCCGATTTACGAGTGTTTTGACTTACAGTGTTTCGGCTTACAAGTGATTCGACTTACGAATGTTTTGACGTACGGGTGTTTCGGCTTGCGAGTGTTTCGACTTACGAGTGTTTCGACTTACTAATGTTTTTACTTACGAGTGTTTCGGTGTACGAGTTTTTCGACTTAAGGATGTTTCGACTTACGAGTGTTTCGACTTACGAGTGTTTCGACTTACGAGTGTTTTGGCTTACGAATGTTTTGACTTACGGGTGTTTCGACTTACGGGTGTTTCGGTTTAAGAGTGTTTCGACTTACGAGTGTTTTGACTTACGAGTGTTCTGATTTACGAGTGTTCTGACTTATGAGTGTTCCGACTTACGAGTGTTCCGACTTACGAGTGTTTCGGCTTACGAGTGTTTCGGCTTAAGAGTGTTTCGGCTTACGAGTGTTTTGACTTACGAGTGTTCTGACTACGAGTGTTCTGACTTACGGGTGTTCAGACTTACGAGTGTTCCGACTTACGAGTGTTTCGGCTTATGAGTGTTTCGACTTACGGGCGTTTCGACTTACGGGTGTTTCGACTTACGAGTGTTTTGACTTACGAGTGTTCTGACTTACGAGTGTTCTGACATACGAGTGTTCCGACTTACGACTGTTTCGACTTACGAGTGTTTTGACTTACGAGTGTTCCGACTTACGAGTGTTTCGGCTTACGGATGTTTCGACGTACGAGTATTTTTGGCTTACGAGTGTTTCGACTTACGAGTGTTTTGAATTACGATTGTTTCGGCTTACGAGTGTTTCGACTTACGAGTATTTCGACTTACGAGTGTTTTGACTTATGGGTGTTTTGACATACGAGTATTTCGATTCGAATGCTCTGACTTACGAGTGTTCTGACTTACGAGTGTTCTGACTTACGAGTGTTCTGACTTACCGGTGTTCTGACTTACGTGTGTTCCGACTTACGAGTGTTTCGGCTTACGGGTGTTTCGACTTACAAGTGTTTCGACTTACGAGTGTTTTGACTTACGGTGTTTCGGCTTACGAGTTATTCGACATACGAGTGTTTCGACTTACGGGTGTTTCGAGTTACGGGTGTTTCGACTTACGAGTGTTTCGACTTATGAGTGTTTCGACTTACGAGTGTTCTGACTTACGAGTGTTTAGGTTTACGAGTGTTTCGACGCACGAGTGTTTTGACTTACGGGTGTTTCGACTTACGGGTGTTTCGACTTACGAGTGTTTCGGCTTACGAGTGTTTCGACTTACTAATGTTTTTACTTACGAGTGTTTCGGTGTACGAGTGTTTCGACTTAAGGATGTTTCGATTTACGAGTGTTTCGACTTACGAGTGTTTCGGCTTACGTGAGTTTCGACTTAAGAGTGTTCTGATTTACGAGTGTTCTGACTTGCGGGTGTTCTGATTTACGAGTGTTCCGACTTACGAGTGTTTCGGCTTATGAGTGTTTCGACTTACGAGTGTTTCGGCTTACGAGTGTTTCGCCTTATTGGTGTTTCGACTTACGAGTGTTTTTACTTACGGTGTTTCGGCTTACGAGTGTTTCGACATACGAGTGTTTTGACTTACGAATGTTTTGACTTACGGGTGTTTCGGCTTACGAGTGTTTCGACTTACGAGTGTTTCGGCTTACGAGTGTTTCGACTTAATAATGTTTTTACTTACGAGTGTTTCGGCGTACGAGTGTTTCGACTTACGAGTGTTTCGACTTAAGGGTGTTTTGACTTACGGGTGTTTCGGCTTACGAGTGTTTTGACTTAAGGGTGTTTCGACTTACGAGTATTTTTGGCTTACGAGTGTTTCGACTTACGAGTGTTTTGACTTACGAGTGTTCTGATTTACGGATGTTTCGACATACGAGTGTTCAGACTTACGAGTGTTCCGACTTACGAGTGTTTCGGCTTACGAGTGTTTCGACTTACGAGTGTTTCGACTTACGAGTGTTTCGACTTACGAGTGTTTCGACTTACGAGTGTTTTGACTTACGGTGTTTCGGCTTACGAGTGTTTCGACTTACGAGTGTTTTGACTTACTGGTGTTTTGACATACGAGTGTTTCGATACGAGTGTTTCGACTTACGAGTGTTCTGACTTACGAGTGTTCTAACTTACGAGTGTTCTGACTTACGAGTGTTCTGACTTACGAGTGTTCCGACTTACGAGTGTTTCGGCTCACGAGTGTTTCGGCTTACGAGTGTTTCGACTTATGAAAATAACAAATAGACGCGGTTTCAAATCTCTATGCTTTTCAAATTCATTACATTAATCTTTATTTATACGTTTCGCTTTACAAGTGTTTCGACTTACGTGTGTTTCGACTTACGAGTGTTTCGGCTTACGAGTGTTTTGACTTACGAGTGTTTTGACTTACATGTGTTTCGACTTACGCGTGTTTCGACTTACGAGTGTTTCGACTTACGAGTGTTTCGACTACGGGTGTTTCGACTTACGAATGTTTTGACTTACGGATGTTTTGACTTACAGGTGTTTCGGCTTACGAGTGTTTCGACTTACGAGTGTTTCGACTTACGAGTGTTTTGATTACGAGTGTTTTGACTTACGGTGTTTCGGCTTACGAGTGTTTCGACTTACGAGTGTTTTGACTTACGGGTGTTTTGACATACGAGTGTTTCGATACGAGTGTTCTGACTTACGAGTGTTCTGACTTACGAGTGTTCTGACTTACGAGTGTTCTGACATACGTGTGTTCTGACTTACGAGTGTTCCGATTTACGAGTGTTTCGGCATATGAGTGTTTCGACTTACGAATGTTTTTGCTTACGGGTGTTTCGACATACGAATGTTTTTTCTTACGAGTGTTTCAGCTTACGAGTGTTTCGACTTACGAAAATAACAAATAGACGCGGTTTCAAATCTCTGCTTTTCAAATTCATTACATTAATCTTTATTTACAAGTTTCGCTTTACGAGTGTTTCGACTTACGCGTGTTTCGACTTACGAGTGTTTCGACTTACGAGTGTTTCGACTTACGAGTGTTTCGACTTACGAGTGTTCTGACTTACGAGTGTTCTGACTTACGAGTGTTTCGACTTACGAGTGTTCTGACTTAGGAGTGTTCTGACTTACGAGTGGTCCGACTCACGAGTGTTTCGACTTACGAGTGTTTCGACTTACGAGTGTTTCGACTTACGAGTGTTTCGGCTGACGAGTGTTTTGACTTACGAGTGTTCTGACTACGAATGTTCTGACTTACGAGTGTTTCGGCTTATGAGTGTTTCGACTTACGAGTGTTTCGGCTTATGAGTGTTTCGACTTACGAGTGTTTCGGCTTACGAGTGTTTCGACTTACGAGTGTTTCGACTTACGAGTGTTTTGACTTACTGGTGTTTTGACATACGAGTGTTTCGATACGAGTGTTTCGACTTACGAGTGTTCTGACTTACGAGTGATCTAACTTACGAGTGTTCTGACTTACGAGTGTTCTGACTTACGAGTGTTCCGACTTGCGAGTGTTTCGGCTCACGAGTGTTTCGGCTTACGAGTGTTTCGACTTACGAAAATAACAAATAGACGCGGTTTCAAATCTCTATGCTTTTCAAATTCATTACATTAATCTTTATTTATACGTTTCGCTTTACGAGTGTTTCGACTTACGAGTGTTTCGACTTACGAGTGTTTCGGCTTACGAGTGTTTCGACTTACGAGTGTTTCGACTTACGAGTGTTTTGACTTACTGGTGTTTTGACATACGAGTGTTTCGATACGAGTGTTTCGACTTACGAGTGTTCTGACTTACGAGTGTTCTGACTTACGAGTGTTTCGACTTACGAGTGTTCTGACTTAGGAGTGTTCTGACTTACGAATGTTCCGACTTACGAGTGTTTCGACTTACGAGTGTTTTGACTTACGAGTGTTTCGACTTACGAGTGTTTCGGCTTACGAGTGTTTTGACTTACGAGTGTTCTGACTACGAGTGTTCTGACTTACGAGTGTTTCGGCTTATGAGTGTTTCGACTTACGAGTGTTTCGGCTTATGAGTGTTTCGACTTACGAGTGTTTCGGCTTACGAGTGTTTCGACTTACGAGTGTTTCGACTTACGAGTGTTTCGACTTACGGGTGTTTCGACTTACGAGTGTTTCGACTACGAGTGTTTCGACTTACGAGTGTTTCGACTTACGAGTGTTTCGACATACGGGTGTTTCGACTTACGGTGTTTCGGCTTACGAGTGTTTCGATACGAGTGTTCTGACTTACGAGTGTTCTGACTTACTAGTGTTCTGACTTACGAGTGTTCTGACTTACGAGTGTTCCGACTTTACGAGTGTTTCGGCTCACGAGTGTTTCGGCTTACGAGTGTTTCGACTTACGAAAATAACAAATAGACGCGGTTTCAAATCTCTATGCTTTTCAAATTCATTACATTAATCTTTATTTATACGTTTCGCTTTACGAGTGTTTCGACTTACGAGTGTTTCGACATACGAGTGTTTCGGCTTACGAGTGTTTTGATTTACGAGTGTTTTGACTTACGGGTGCTTCGACTTACGCGTGTTTGGACTTACGAGTGTTTCGACTTACGAGTGTTTCGACTTACGAGTGATTCGACTTACGAATGTTTTGACTTACGGGTGTTTCGGCTTGCGAGTGTTTCGACTTACGAGTGTTTCGGCTTATGAGTGTTTCGACTTACTAATGTTTTTACTTACGAGTGTTTCGGCGTACGAGTGTTTTGACTTACGAGTGTTTCGACTTACGAGTGTTTTGACTTACGATTGTTTCGGCTTACGAGTGTTTCGACTTACGAGTGTTCTGACTACGAGTGTTCTGACTTACGGGTGTTCTGACTTACGAGTGTTCCGACTTACGAGTGTTTCGGCTTATGAGTGTTTCGACTTACGAGTGCTTCGACTTACGAGTGTTTCGGCTTACGGGTGTTTCGACTTACGAATGTTTTTGCTTACGAGTGTTTAGGCTTACGAGTGTTTCGGCTTATGAGTGTTTCGAATTACGAGTGTTTTGACTTACGGGTGTTTTGACATACGAGTGTTTCGATACGAGTGTTCTGACTTACGAGTGTTTCCGCTTACGAGTGTTTCGGCTTACGAGTGTTTCGACTTACTAATGTTTTTACTTACGAGTGTTTCGGTGTACGAGTGTTTCGACTTAAGGATGTTTCGACTTACAAGTGTTTCGACTTACGAGTGTTTCGACTTACGAGTGTTTTGGCTTACGAATGTTTTGACTTACGTATGTTTCGACTTACGGGTGTTTCGGCTTACGAGTGTTTCGACTTACGAGTGTTTTGACTTACGAGTGTTCTGACTTACGAGTGTTCTGACTTATGAGTGTTCCGACTTACGAGTGTTCCGACTTACGAGTGTTTCGGCTTACGAGTGTTTCGGCTTACGAGTGTCTCGGCTTACGAGTGTTTTGACTTACGAGTGTTCTGACTACGAGTGTTCTGACTTACGGGTGTTCTGACTTACGAGTGTTCCGACTTACGAGTGTTTCGGCTTATGAGTGTTTCGACTTACGGGCGTTTCGACGTACGGGTGTTTCGACTTACGAGTGTTTTGACTTACGAGTTTTCTGACTTACGAGTGTTCTGACTTACGAGTGTTCCGACTTACGACTGTT
Organism: Eledone cirrhosa; assembly: GCA_964016885.1. Taxonomy (NCBI): domain Eukaryota; kingdom Metazoa; phylum Mollusca; class Cephalopoda; order Octopoda; family Eledonidae; genus Eledone; species Eledone cirrhosa. The sequence continues at coordinate 258,093,067 of OZ024741.1, forward strand.
TCGACTTACGAGTGTTTTGACTTAAGAGTATTCCGACTTACGAGTGTTTCGGCTTACGGGTGTTTCGACGTACGAGTATTTTTGGCTTACGAGTGTTTCGACTTACTAATGTTTTTACTTACGAGTGTTTCGGCTTACGAGTGTTTCGACTTACGAGTATTTCGACTTACGAGTGTTTTGACTTATGGGTGTTTTGACATACGAGTGTTTCGATACGAATGCTCTGACTTACGAGTGTTCTGACTTACGAGTGTTCTGACTTACGAGTGTTCTGACTTACGGGTGTTCTGACTTACGTGTGTTCCGACTTACGAGTGTTTCGGCTATGGGTGTTTCGACTTACGAGTGTTTCGACTTACGAGTGTTTTGACTTACGGTGTTTCGGCTTACGAGTGTTTCGACTTACGAATGTTTTGGCTTACAGTGTTTCGGCTTACGGGTGTTTCGACTTACGAGTGTTTCGACTTACGAGTGTTTTGACTTACGGTGTTTCGGCTTACGAGTTATTCGACATACGAGTGTTTCGACTTACGGGTGTTTCGACTTACGGGTGTTTCGACTTACGAGTGTTTCGATTTATGAGTGTTTCGACTTACGAGTGTTCTGACTTACGAGTGTTCTGACTTACGAGTGTTCCGACTTACGAGTGTTTCGGTTTACGATTGTTTCGACACACGAGTGTTTTGACTTACGGGGGTTTCGACTTACGGGTGTTTCGACTTACGAGTGTTTTGAATTACGAGTATTTCGACTTACGAGTGTTTTGACTTATGGGTGTTTTGACATACGAGTGTTTCGATACGAATGCTCTGACTTACGAGTGTTCTGACTTACGAGTGTTCTGACTTACGAGTGTTCTGACTTACGGGTGTACTGACATACGTGTGTTCCGACTTACGAGTGTTTCGGCTATGGGTGTTTCGACTTACGAGTGTTTCGACTTACGAATGTTTTGGGTTACGAGTGTTTCGGCTTACGAGTGTTTCGACTTACGAATGTTTTGACTTACGGTGTTTCGGCTTACGAGTTATTCGACATACGAGTGTTTCGACTTACGGGTGTTTCGACTTACGAGTGTTTCGATTTATGAGTGTTTCGACTTACGAGTGTTCTGACCTACGAGTGTTCTGACTTACGAGTGTTCCGACTTACGAGTGTTTAGGTTTACGAGTGTTTCGACACACGAGTGTTTTGACTTACGGGGGTTTCGACTTACGGGTGTTTCGACTTACGAGTGTTTCGGCTTACGAGTGTTCCGACTTAAGGATGTTTCGACTTACGAGTGTTTCGACTTACGAGTGTTTCGGCTTACGTGAGTTTCGACTTAAGGGTGTTTTGACTTACGGGTGTTGTGAATTACGAGTGTTCCGATTTACGAGTGTTTTGACCTACGGTGTTTCGGCTTACGAGTTATTCGACTTACGAATGTTTTGACTTACGGGTGTTTCGGCTTGCGAGTGTTTCGACTTACGAGTGTTTCGGCTTATGAGTGTTTCGATTACTAATGTTTTTACTTACGAGTGTTTCGGCGTACGAGTGTTTTGACTTACGAGTGTTTCGACTTACGAGTGTTTTGACTTACGAATGTTTTGATTTACGGGTGTTTCGGCTTACGAGTCTTTCGACTTACGAGTGTTTCGGCTGGCGAGTGTTTCGACTTACGAGTGTTTTGACTTAAGGGTGTTTCGACTTACGAGTGTTTCGACTTACGAGTGTTTCGACTTACGAGTGTTTCGGCTTACGAGTGTTTTGACTTAAGGGTGTTTCGACTTACGAGTGTTTCGATACGAGTGTTTCGACTTACGAGTGTTCTGACTTACGAATATTCCGACTTACGAGTGTCTCGGCTTACGAGTGTTTCAGCTTACGAGTGTTTCGACTTACGAATGTTTTGACTTACGATTGTTTCGGCTTACGAGTGTTTCGACTTACGAGTGTTCTGACTACGAGTGTTCTGACTTACGGGTGTTCTGACTTACGAGTGTTCCGACTTACGAGTGTTTCGGCTTATGAGTGTTTCGACTTACGAGTGCTTCGACTTACGAGTGTTTCGGCTTACGGGTGTTTCGACTTACGAATGTTTTTGCTTACGAGTGTTTCGGCTTACGAGTGTTTCGGCTTATGAGTGTTTCGAATTACGAGTGTTTTGACTTACGGGTGTTTTGACATACGAGTGTTTCGATACGAGTGTTCTGACTTACGAGTGTTTCCGCTTACGAGTGTTCCGACTTACGACTGTTTCGACTTACGAGTGTTTTTACTTACGAGTATTCCGACTTACGAGTGTTTCGGCTTACGGGTGTTTCGACGTACGAGTATTTTTGGCTTACGAGTGTTTCGACTTACGAGTGTTTTGAATTACGATTGTTTCGGCTTACGAGTGTTTCGACTTACGAGTATTTCGACTTACGAGTGTTTTGACTTATGGGTGTTTTGACATACGAGTGTTTCGATACGAATGCTCTGACTTACGAGTGTTCTGACTTACGAGTGTTCTGACTTACGAGTGTTCTGACTTACGGGTGTTCTGACTTACGTGTGTTCCGACTTACGAGTGTTTCGGCTATGGGTGTTTCGACTTACGAGTGTTTCGACTTACGAATGTTTTGGCTTACGAGTGTTTCGGCTTACGAGTGTTTCGATACGAGTGTTTCGAATTACGAGTGTTCTGACTTACGAGTGTTCCGACTTACGAGTGTCTCGGCTTACGAGTGTTTCGATACGAGTGTTTCGACTTACGAGTGTTTCGACTTACGAGTGTTTCGACTTACGAGTGTTCTGATTTACGGATGTTTCGACATAGGAGTGTTTCGACTTACGAGTGTTTCGACTTACGAGTGTTTTGACTTACGTGTGTTTTGACATACGAGTGTTTCGATACGAGTGTTTCGACTTACGAGTGTTCTGACTTACGATTGTTCTGACTTACGAGCGTTCTGACTTACGAGTGTTTCGGCTTACGAGTGTTTCGGCTTACGAGTGTTTCGACTTACGAGTGTTTCGACTTACGAGTGTTCCGACTTACGGGTGTTTCGACTTACGAGTGTTTTGGCTTACGGTGTTTCGACTTACGAGTGTTTCGAGTTAAGAGTGTTTTGACTTACGCGTGTTTTGACATACGAGTGTTCTGACTTACGAGTGTTCTGACTTACGAGTGTTCTGACTTACGAGTGTTCTGACTTACGAGTGTTCTGACTTACGAGTGTTCCGACTTTACGAGTGTTTCGGCTCACGAGTGTTTCGGCTTACGAGTGTTTCCGGCTTACGAGTGTTTCGACTTACGAGTGTTTCGACTTACGAGTGTTTTGACTTACGGTGTTTCGGCTTACGAGTGATTAGACTTACGAGTGTTTTGACTTACGGGTGTTTTGACTTACGGGTGTTGTGAATTACGAGTGTTCCGATTTACGAGTGTTTTGACTTACAGTGTTTCGGCTTACAAGTGATTCGACTTACGAATGTTTTGACGTACGGGTGTTTCGGCTTGCGAGTGTTTCGACTTACGAGTGTTTCGGCTTATGAGTGTTTCGACTTACTAATGTTTTTACTTACGAGTTTTTCGGCGTACGAGTGTTTTGACATACGAGTGTTTCGACTTACGAGTGTTTTGACTTACGAATGTTTTGACTTACGGGTGTTTCGGCTTACGAGTGTTTCGACTTACGAGTGTTTCGGCTTGCGAGTGTTTCGACTTACTAATGTTTTTACTTACGAGTGTTTCGGCGTACGAGTGTTTCGACTTACGAGTGTTTCGACTTACGGGTGTTTCGGCTTACGAGTGTTTCGACTTACGAGTGTTTTGACTTAAGGGTGTTTCGACTTACGAGTGTTTCGACTTACGAGTGTTTCGACTTACGAGTGTTTCGAATTACGAGTGTTTTGACTTGAGGGTTTTCGACTTATGAGTGTTTCGATACGAGTGTTTCGACTTACGAGTGCTCTGACTTACGAGTGTTCTGATTTACGGATGTTTCGACACACGAGTGTTTCGAATTACGAGTGTTTCGACTTACGAGTGTTTTGACTTACGGGTGTTTTGACATACGAGTGTTTCGATACGAGTGTTTCGACTTACGAGTGTTCTGACTTACGAGTGTTCTGACTTACGAGTGTTCTGACTTACGAGTGTTCTTACTTACGAGTGTTCCGACTTACGCGTGTTTAGGCTTACGAGTGTTTCGACTTACGAGTGTTCCGACTTACAAAAATAACAAATAGACGCGGTTTCAAATCTCTATGCTTTTCAAATTCATTACATTAATCTTTATTTATACGTTTCGCTTTACGAGTGTTTCGACTTACGAGTGTTTCGACATACGAGTGTTTCGGCTTACGAGTGTTTTGATTTACGAGTGTTTTGACTTACGGGTGCTTCGACTTACGCGTGTTTCGACTTACGAGTGTTTCGACTTACGAGTGTTTCGACTTACGAGTGTTTCGGCTTACGAGTGTTTTGACTTACGAATGTTTTGACTTACGGGTGTTTCGGCTTACGAGTGTTTCGACTTACGAGTGTTCTGACTACGAGTGTTCTGACTTACGGGTGTTCTGACTTACGAGTGTTCCGACTTACGAGTGTTTCGGCTTATGAGTGTTTCGACTTACGAGTGCTTCGACTTACGAGTGTTTCGGCTTACGGGTGTTTCGACTTACGAATGTTTTTGCTTACGAGTGTTTCGGCTTACGAGTGTTTCGGCTTATGAGTGTTTCGACTTACGAGTGTTTTGACTTACGGGTGATTTGACATACGAGTGTTTCGATACGAGTGTTCTGACTTACGAGTCTTTCCGCTTACGAGTGTTTCGGCTTACGAGTGTTTCGACTTACTAATGTTTTTACTTACGAGTGTTTCGGTGTACGAGTTTTTCGACTTAAGGATGTTTCGACTTACGAGTGTTTCGACTTACGAGTGTTTCGACTTACGAGTGTTTTGGCTTACGAATGTTTTGACTTACGGGTGTTTCGACTTACGGGTGTTTCGGTTTAAGAGTGTTTCGACTTACGAGTGTTTTGACTTACGAGTGTTCTGATTTACGAGTGTTCTGACTTATGAGTGTTCCGACTTACGAGTGTTCCGACTTACGAGTGTTTCGGCTTACGAGTGTTTCGGCTTAAGAGTGTTTCGGCTTACGAGTGTTTTGACTTACGAGTGTTCTGACTACGAGTGTTCTGACTTACGGGTGTTCAGACTTACGAGTGTTCCGACTTACGAGTGTTTCGGCTTATGAGTGTTTCGACTTACGGGCGTTTCGACTTACGGGTGTTTCGACTTACGAGTGTTTTGACTTACGAGTGTTCTGACTTACGAGTGTTCTGACATACGAGTGTTCCGACTTACGACTGTTTCGACTTACGAGTGTTTTGACTTACGAGTGTTCCGACTTACGAGTGTTTCGGCTTACGGATGTTTCGACGTACGAGTATTTTTGGCTTACGAGTGTTTCGACTTACGAGTGTTTTGAATTACGATTGTTTCGGCTTACGAGTGTTTCGACTTACGAGTATTTCGACTTACGAGTGTTTTGACTTATGGGTGTTTTGACATACGAGTATTTCGATTCGAATGCTCTGACTTACGAGTGTTCTGACTTACGAGTGTTCTGACTTACGAGTGTTCTGACTTACCGGTGTTCTGACTTACGTGTGTTCCGACTTACGAGTGTTTCGGCTTACGGGTGTTTCGACTTACAAGTGTTTCGACTTACGAGTGTTTTGACTTACGGTGTTTCGGCTTACGAGTTATTCGACATACGAGTGTTTCGACTTACGGGTGTTTCGAGTTACGGGTGTTTCGACTTACGAGTGTTTCGACTTATGAGTGTTTCGACTTACGAGTGTTCTGACTTACGAGTGTTTAGGTTTACGAGTGTTTCGACACACGAGTGTTTTGACTTACGGGTGTTTCGACTTACGGGTGTTTCGACTTACGAGTGTTTCGGCTTACGAGTGTTTCGACTTACTAATGTTTTTACTTACGAGTGTTTCGGTGTACGAGTGTTTCGACTTAAGGATGTTTCGATTTACGAGTGTTTCGACTTACGAGTGTTTCGGCTTACGTGAGTTTCGACTTAAGAGTGTTCTGATTTACGAGTGTTCTGACTTGCGGGTGTTCTGATTTACGAGTGTTCCGACTTACGAGTGTTTCGGCTTATGAGTGTTTCGACTTACGAGTGTTTCGGCTTACGAGTGTTTCGCCTTATTGGTGTTTCGACTTACGAGTGTTTTTACTTACGGTGTTTCGGCTTACGAGTGTTTCGACATACGAGTGTTTTGACTTACGAATGTTTTGACTTACGGGTGTTTCGGCTTACGAGTGTTTCGACTTACGAGTGTTTCGGCTTACGAGTGTTTCGACTTAATAATGTTTTTACTTACGAGTGTTTCGGCGTACGAGTGTTTCGACTTACGAGTGTTTCGACTTAAGGGTGTTTTGACTTACGGGTGTTTCGGCTTACGAGTGTTTTGACTTAAGGGTGTTTCGACTTACGAGTATTTTTGGCTTACGAGTGTTTCGACTTACGAGTGTTTTGACTTACGAGTGTTCTGATTTACGGATGTTTCGACATACGAGTGTTCAGACTTACGAGTGTTCCGACTTACGAGTGTTTCGGCTTACGAGTGTTTCGACTTACGAGTGTTTCGACTTACGAGTGTTTCGACTTACGAGTGTTTCGACTTACGAGTGTTTTGACTTACGGTGTTTCGGCTTACGAGTGTTTCGACTTACGAGTGTTTTGACTTACTGGTGTTTTGACATACGAGTGTTTCGATACGAGTGTTTCGACTTACGAGTGTTCTGACTTACGAGTGTTCTAACTTACGAGTGTTCTGACTTACGAGTGTTCTGACTTACGAGTGTTCCGACTTACGAGTGTTTCGGCTCACGAGTGTTTCGGCTTACGAGTGTTTCGACTTATGAAAATAACAAATAGACGCGGTTTCAAATCTCTATGCTTTTCAAATTCATTACATTAATCTTTATTTATACGTTTCGCTTTACAAGTGTTTCGACTTACGTGTGTTTCGACTTACGAGTGTTTCGGCTTACGAGTGTTTTGACTTACGAGTGTTTTGACTTACATGTGTTTCGACTTACGCGTGTTTCGACTTACGAGTGTTTCGACTTACGAGTGTTTCGACTACGGGTGTTTCGACTTACGAATGTTTTGACTTACGGATGTTTTGACTTACAGGTGTTTCGGCTTACGAGTGTTTCGACTTACGAGTGTTTCGACTTACGAGTGTTTTGATTACGAGTGTTTTGACTTACGGTGTTTCGGCTTACGAGTGTTTCGACTTACGAGTGTTTTGACTTACGGGTGTTTTGACATACGAGTGTTTCGATACGAGTGTTCTGACTTACGAGTGTTCTGACTTACGAGTGTTCTGACTTACGAGTGTTCTGACATACGTGTGTTCTGACTTACGAGTGTTCCGATTTACGAGTGTTTCGGCATATGAGTGTTTCGACTTACGAATGTTTTTGCTTACGGGTGTTTCGACATACGAATGTTTTTTCTTACGAGTGTTTCAGCTTACGAGTGTTTCGACTTACGAAAATAACAAATAGACGCGGTTTCAAATCTCTGCTTTTCAAATTCATTACATTAATCTTTATTTACAAGTTTCGCTTTACGAGTGTTTCGACTTACGCGTGTTTCGACTTACGAGTGTTTCGACTTACGAGTGTTTCGACTTACGAGTGTTTCGACTTACGAGTGTTCTGACTTACGAGTGTTCTGACTTACGAGTGTTTCGACTTACGAGTGTTCTGACTTAGGAGTGTTCTGACTTACGAGTGGTCCGACTCACGAGTGTTTCGACTTACGAGTGTTTCGACTTACGAGTGTTTCGACTTACGAGTGTTTCGGCTGACGAGTGTTTTGACTTACGAGTGTTCTGACTACGAATGTTCTGACTTACGAGTGTTTCGGCTTATGAGTGTTTCGACTTACGAGTGTTTCGGCTTATGAGTGTTTCGACTTACGAGTGTTTCGGCTTACGAGTGTTTCGACTTACGAGTGTTTCGACTTACGAGTGTTTTGACTTACTGGTGTTTTGACATACGAGTGTTTCGATACGAGTGTTTCGACTTACGAGTGTTCTGACTTACGAGTGATCTAACTTACGAGTGTTCTGACTTACGAGTGTTCTGACTTACGAGTGTTCCGACTTGCGAGTGTTTCGGCTCACGAGTGTTTCGGCTTACGAGTGTTTCGACTTACGAAAATAACAAATAGACGCGGTTTCAAATCTCTATGCTTTTCAAATTCATTACATTAATCTTTATTTATACGTTTCGCTTTACGAGTGTTTCGACTTACGAGTGTTTCGACTTACGAGTGTTTCGGCTTACGAGTGTTTCGACTTACGAGTGTTTCGACTTACGAGTGTTTTGACTTACTGGTGTTTTGACATACGAGTGTTTCGATACGAGTGTTTCGACTTACGAGTGTTCTGACTTACGAGTGTTCTGACTTACGAGTGTTTCGACTTACGAGTGTTCTGACTTAGGAGTGTTCTGACTTACGAATGTTCCGACTTACGAGTGTTTCGACTTACGAGTGTTTTGACTTACGAGTGTTTCGACTTACGAGTGTTTCGGCTTACGAGTGTTTTGACTTACGAGTGTTCTGACTACGAGTGTTCTGACTTACGAGTGTTTCGGCTTATGAGTGTTTCGACTTACGAGTGTTTCGGCTTATGAGTGTTTCGACTTACGAGTGTTTCGGCTTACGAGTGTTTCGACTTACGAGTGTTTCGACTTACGAGTGTTTCGACTTACGGGTGTTTCGACTTACGAGTGTTTCGACTACGAGTGTTTCGACTTACGAGTGTTTCGACTTACGAGTGTTTCGACATACGGGTGTTTCGACTTACGGTGTTTCGGCTTACGAGTGTTTCGATACGAGTGTTCTGACTTACGAGTGTTCTGACTTACTAGTGTTCTGACTTACGAGTGTTCTGACTTACGAGTGTTCCGACTTTACGAGTGTTTCGGCTCACGAGTGTTTCGGCTTACGAGTGTTTCGACTTACGAAAATAACAAATAGACGCGGTTTCAAATCTCTATGCTTTTCAAATTCATTACATTAATCTTTATTTATACGTTTCGCTTTACGAGTGTTTCGACTTACGAGTGTTTCGACATACGAGTGTTTCGGCTTACGAGTGTTTTGATTTACGAGTGTTTTGACTTACGGGTGCTTCGACTTACGCGTGTTTGGACTTACGAGTGTTTCGACTTACGAGTGTTTCGACTTACGAGTGATTCGACTTACGAATGTTTTGACTTACGGGTGTTTCGGCTTGCGAGTGTTTCGACTTACGAGTGTTTCGGCTTATGAGTGTTTCGACTTACTAATGTTTTTACTTACGAGTGTTTCGGCGTACGAGTGTTTTGACTTACGAGTGTTTCGACTTACGAGTGTTTTGACTTACGATTGTTTCGGCTTACGAGTGTTTCGACTTACGAGTGTTCTGACTACGAGTGTTCTGACTTACGGGTGTTCTGACTTACGAGTGTTCCGACTTACGAGTGTTTCGGCTTATGAGTGTTTCGACTTACGAGTGCTTCGACTTACGAGTGTTTCGGCTTACGGGTGTTTCGACTTACGAATGTTTTTGCTTACGAGTGTTTAGGCTTACGAGTGTTTCGGCTTATGAGTGTTTCGAATTACGAGTGTTTTGACTTACGGGTGTTTTGACATACGAGTGTTTCGATACGAGTGTTCTGACTTACGAGTGTTTCCGCTTACGAGTGTTTCGGCTTACGAGTGTTTCGACTTACTAATGTTTTTACTTACGAGTGTTTCGGTGTACGAGTGTTTCGACTTAAGGATGTTTCGACTTACAAGTGTTTCGACTTACGAGTGTTTCGACTTACGAGTGTTTTGGCTTACGAATGTTTTGACTTACGTATGTTTCGACTTACGGGTGTTTCGGCTTACGAGTGTTTCGACTTACGAGTGTTTTGACTTACGAGTGTTCTGACTTACGAGTGTTCTGACTTATGAGTGTTCCGACTTACGAGTGTTCCGACTTACGAGTGTTTCGGCTTACGAATGTTTCGGCTTACGAGTGTCTCGGCTTACGAGTGTTTTGACTTACGAGTGTTCTGACTACGAGTGTTCTGACTTACGGGTGTTCTGACTTACGAGTGTTCCGACTTACGAGTGTTTCGGCTTATGAGTGTTTCGACTTACGGGCGTTTCGACGTACGGGTGTTTCGACTTACGAGTGTTTTGACTTACGAGTTTTCTGACTTACGAGTGTTCTGACTTACGAGTGTTCCGACTTACGACTGTTTCGACTTACGAGTGTTTTGACTTAAGAGTATTCCGACTTACGAGTGTTTCGGCTTACGGGTGTTTCGACGTACGAGTATTTTTGGCTTACGAGTGTTTCGACTTACTAATGTTTTTACTTACGAGTGTTTCGGCTTACGAGTGTTTCGACTTACGAGTATTTCGACTTACGAGTGTTTTGACTTATGGGTGTTTTGACATACGAGTGTTTCGATACGAATGCTCTGACTTACGAGTGTTCTGACTTACGAGTGTTCTGACTTACGAGTGTTCTGACTTACGGGTGTTCTGACTTACGTGTGTTCCGACTTACGAGTGTTTCGGCTATGGGTGTTTCGACTTACGAGTGTTTCGACTTACGAGTGTTTTGACTTACGGTGTTTCGGCTTACGAGTGTTTCGACTTACGAATGTTTTGGCTTACAGTGTTTCGGCTTACGGGTGTTTCGACTTACGAGTGTTTCGACTTACGAGTGTTTTGACTTACGGTGTTTCGGCTTACGAGTTATTCGACATACGAGTGTTTCGACTTACGGGTGTTTCGACTTACGGGTGTTTCGACTTACGAGTGTTTCGATTTATGAGTGTTTCGACTTACGAGTGTTCTGACTTACGAGTGTTCTGACTTACGAGTGTTCCGACTTACGAGTGTTTCGGTTTACGATTGTTTCGACACACGAGTGTTTTGACTTACGGGGGTTTCGACTTACGGGTGTTTCGACTTACCAGTGTTTCGGCTTACGAGTGTTTCGACTTACTAATGTTTTTACTTACGAGTGTTTCGGTGTACGAGTGTTTCGACTTAAGGATGTTTCGACTTACGAGTGTTTCGACTTACGAGTGTTTCGGCTTACGTGAGTTTCGACTTAAGAGTGTTTTGACTTACGGGTGTTGTGAATTACGAGTGTTCCGATTTACGAGTGCTTTGACTTACGGTGTTTCGGCTTACGAGTGTTTTGACTTACGAGTGTTCTGACTACGAGTGTTCTGACTTACGAGTGTTTCGGCTTATGAGTGTTTCGACTTACGAGTGTTTCGGCTTATGAGTGTTTCGACTTACGAGTGTTTCGGCTTACGAGTGTTTCGACTTACGAGTGTTTCGACTTACGAGTGTTTCGACTTACGGGTGTTTCGACTTACGAGTGTTTCGACTACGAGTGTTTCGACTTACGAGTGTTTCGACTAACGAGTGTTTCGACATACGGGTGTTTCGACTTACGGTGTTTCGGCTTACGAGTGTTTCGATACGAGTGTTCTGACTTACGAGTGTTCTGACTTACTAGTGTTCTGACTTACGAGTGTTCTGACTTACGAGTGTTCCGACTTTACGAGTGTTTCGGCTCACGAGTGTTTCGGCTTACGAGTGTTTCGACTTACGAAAATAACAAATAGACGCGGTTTCAAATCTCTATGCTTTTCAAATTCATTACATTAATCTTTATTTATACGTTTCGCTTTACGAGTGTTTCGACTTACGAGTGTTTCGACATACGAGTGTTTCGGCTTACGAGTGTTTTGATTTACGAGTGTTTTGACTTACGGGTGCTTCGACTTACGCGTGTTTGGACTTACGAGTGTTTCGACTTACGAGTGTTTCGACTGACGAGTGATTCGACTTACGAATGTTTTGACTTACGGGTGTTTCGGCTTGCGAGTGTTTCGACTTACGAGTGTTTCGGCTTATGAGTGTTTCGACTTACTAATGTTTTTACTTACGAGTGTTTCGGCGTACGAGTGTTTTGACTTACGAGTGTTTCGACTTACGAGTGTTTTGACTTACGATTGTTTCGGCTTACGAGTGTTTCGACTTACGAGTGTTCTGACTACGAGTGTTCTGACTTACGGGTGTTCTGACTTACGAGTGTTCCGACTTACGAGTGTTTCGGCTTATGAGTGTTTCGACTTACGAGTGCTTCGACTTACGAGTGTTTCGGCTTACGGGTGTTTCGACTTACGAATGTTTTTGCTTACGAGTGTTTAGGCTTACGAGTGTTTCGGCTTATGAGTGTTTCGAATTACGAGTGTTTTGACTTACGGGTGTTTTGACATACGAGTGTTTCGATACGAGTGTTCTGACTTACGAGTGTTTCCGCTTACGAGTGTTTCGGCTTACGAGTGTTTCGACTTACTAATGTTTTTACTTACGAGTGTTTCGGTGTACGAGTGTTTCGACTTAAGGATGTTTCGACTTACAAGTGTTTCGACTTACGAGTGTTTCGACTTACGAGTGTTTTGGCTTACGAATGTTTTGACTTACGTATGTTTCGACTTACGGGTGTTTCGGCTTACGAGTGTTTCGAATTACGAGTGTTTTGACTTACGAGTGTTCTGACTTACGAGTGTTCTGACTTATGAGTGTTCCGACTTACGAGTGTTCCGACTTACGAGTGTTTCGGCTTACGAGTGTTTCGGCTTACGAGTGTTTCGGCTTACGAGTGTTTTGACTTACGAGTGTTCTGACTACGAGTGTTCTGACTTACGGGTGTTCTGACTTACGAGTGTTCCGACTTACGAGTGTTTCGGCTTATGAGTGTTTCGACTTACGGGCGTTTCGACGTACGGGTGTTTCGACTTACGAGTGTTTTGACTTACGAGTTTTCTGACTTACGAGTGTTCTGACTTACGAGTGTTCCGACTTACGACTGTTTCGACTTACGAGTGTTTTGACTTAAGAGTATTCCGACTTACGAGTGTTTCGGCTTACGGGTGTTTCGACGTACGAGTATTTTTGGCTTACGAGTGTTTCGACTTACTAATGTTTTTACTTACGAGTGTTTCGGCTTACGAGTGTTTCGACTTACGAGTATTTCGACTTACGAGTGTTTTGACTTATGGGTGTTTTGACATACGAGTGTTTCGATACGAATGCTCTGACTTACGAGTGTTCTGACTTACGAGTGTTCTGACTTACGAGTGTTCTGACTTACGGGTGTTCTGACTTACGTGTGTTCCGACTTACGAGTGTTTCGGCTATGGGTGTTTCGACTTACGAGTGTTTCGACTTACGAGTGTTTTGACTTACGGTGTTTCGGCTTACGAGTGTTTCGACTTACGAATGTTTTGGCTTACGAGTGTTTCGGCTTACGGGTGTTTCGACTTACGAGTGTTTCGACTTACGAGTGTTTTGACTTACGGTGTTTCGGCTTACGAGTTATTCGACATACGAGTGTTTCGACTTACGGGTGTTTCGACTTACGGGTGTTTCGACTTACGAGTGTTTCGATTTATGAGTGTTTCGACTTACGAGTGTTCTGACTTACGAGTGTTCTGACTTACGAGTGTTCCGACTTACGAGTGTTTCGGTTTACGAGTGTTTCGACACACGAGTGTTTTGACTTACGGGGGTTTCGACTTACGGGTGTTTCGACTTACCAGTGTTTCGGTTTACGAGTGTTTCGACTTACTAATGTTTTTACTTACGAGTGTTTCGGTGTACGAGTGTTTCGACTTAAGGATGTTTCGACTTACGAGTGTTTCGACTTACGAGTGTTTCGGCTTACGTGAGTTTCGACTTAAGAGTGTTTTGACTTACGGGTGTTGTGAATTACGAGTGTTCCGATTTACGAGTGTTTTGACTTACGGTGTTTCGGCTTACGAGTTATTCGACTTACGAATGTTTTGACTTACGGGTGTTTTGGCTTGCGAGTGTTTCGACTTACGAGTGTTTCGGCTTATGAGTGTTTCGACTTAAGGGTGTTTCGACTTACGAGTGTTTCGACTTACGAGTGTTTCGACTTACGAGTGCTTCGACTTACGAGTGTTTCGGCTTACGGGTGTTTCGACTTACGAATGTTTTTGCTTACGAGTGTTTCGGCTTACGAGTGTTTCGGCTTATCAGTGTTTCGAATTACGAGTGTTTTGACTTACGGGTGTTTTGACATACGAGTGTTTCGATACGAGTGTTCTGACTTACGAGTGTTTCCGCTTACGAGTGTTTCGACTTACTAATGTTTTTACTTACGAGTGTTTCGACTTAAGGATGTTTCGACTTACGAGTGTTTCGACTTACGAGTGTTTCGACTTACGAGTGTTTCGACTTACGAGTGTTTTGGCTTACAAATGTTTTGACTTACGGGTGTTTCGACTTACGGGTGTTTCGGCTTACGAGTGTTTCGACTTACGAGTGTTTTGACTTACGAGTGTTCTGACTTACGAGTGTTCTGACTTATGAGTGTTCTGACTTACGAGTGTTCCGACTTACGAGTGTTTCGGCTTACGAGTGTTTCGGCTTACGAGTGTTTCGGCTTACGAGTGTTTTGACTTACGAGTGTTCTGACTACGAGTGTTCTGACTTACGGGTGTTCTGACTTACGAGTGTTCCGACTTACGAGTGTTTCGGCTTATGAGTGTTTCGACTTACGGGCGTTTCGACTTACGGGTGTTTCGACTTACGAGTGTTTTGACTTACGAGTGTTCTGACTTACGAGTGTTCTGACTTACGAGTGTTCCGACTCACGACTGTTTCGACTTACGAGTGTTTTGACTTACGAGTATTCCGACTTACGAGTGTTTCGGCTTACGGGTGTTTCGACGTACGAGTATTTTTGGCTTACGAGTGTTTCGACTTACGAGTGTTTTGAATTACGATTGTTTCGGCTTACGAGTGTTTCGACTTACGAGTATTTCGACTTACGAGTGTTTTGACTGATGGGTGTTTTGACATACGAGTGTTTCGATACGAATGCTCTGACTTACGAGTGTTCTGACTTACGAGTGTTCTGACTTACGAGTGTTCTGACTTACGGGTGTTCTGACTTACGTGTGTTCCGACTTACGAGTGTTTCGGCTATGGGTGTTTCGACTTACGAGTGTTTCGACGTACGAATGTTTTGGCTTACGAGTGTTTCGGCTTACGAGTGTTTCGACTTACGAATGTTTTGGCTTACGAGTGTTTCGGCTTACGGGTGTTTCGACTTACGAGTGTTTCGACTTACGAGTGTTTTGACTTACGGTGTTTCGGCTTACGAGTTATTCGACATACGAGTGTTTCGACTTACGGGTGTTTCGACTTACGGGTGTTTCGACTTACGAGTGTTTCGATTTATGAGTGTTTCGACTTACGAGTGTTCTGACTTACGAGTGTTCTGACTTACGAGTGTTCCGACTTACGAGTGTTTCGGTTTACGAGTGTTTCGACACACGAGTGTTTTGACTTACGGGGGTTTCGACTTACGGGTGTTTCGACTTACCAGTGTTTCGGCTTACGAGTGTTTCGACTTACTAATGTTTTTACTTACGAGTGTTTCGGTGTACGAGTGTTTCGACTTAAGGATGTTTCGACTTACGAGTGTTTCGACTTACGAGTGTTTCGGCTTACGTGAGTTTCGACTTAAGGGTGTTTTGACTTACGGGTGTTGTGAATTACGAGTGTTCCGATTTAAGAGTGTTTTGACTTACGGTGTTTCGGCTTACGAGTTATTCGACTTACGAATGTTTTGACTTACGGGTGTTTTGGCTTGCGAGTGTTTCGACTTACGAGTGTTTCGGCTTATGAGTGTTTCGACTTAAGGGTGTTTCGACTTACGAGTGTTTCGACTTACGATTGTTTCGACTTACGAGTGTTTCGGCTTACGAGTGTTTTGACTTACGAATGTTCCGACTTACGAGTGTCTCGGCTTACGAGTGTTTCAGCTTACGAGTGTTTCGACTTACGAATGTTTTGACTTACGATTGTTTCGGCTTACGAGTGTTTCGACTTACGAGTGTTCTGACTACGAGTGTTCTGACTTACGGGTGTTCTGACTTACGAGTGTTCCGACTTACGAGTGTTTCGGCTTATGGGTGTTTCGACTTACGAGTGCTTCGACTTACGAGTGTTTCGGCTTACGGGTGTTTCGACTTACGAATGTTTTTGCTTACGAGTGTTTCGGCTTACGAGTGTTTCGGCTTATGCGTGTTTCGAATTACGAGTGTTTTGACTTACGGGTGTTTTGACATACGAGTGTTTCGATACGAGTGTTCTGACTTACGAGTGTTTCCGCTTACGAGTGTTTCGGCTTACGAGTGTTTCGACTTACTAATGTTTTTACTTACGAGTGTTTCGGTGTACGAGTGTTTCGACTGAAGGATGTTTAGACTTACGAGTGTTTCGACTTACGATTGTTTCGGCTTACGTGTGTTTCGACTTACGAGTGTTCTGACTTACAAGTGTTCTTACTTACGAGTGTTCCGACTTACGAGTGTTCCGACTTACGAGTGTTTCGGCTTACGAGTGTTGCGGCTTACGAGTGTTTCGACTTACGAGTGTTCCGACTTACGGGTGTTTCGACTTACGAGTATTTTGGCTTAC
The DNA here is from genome assembly GCA_964016885.1 of Eledone cirrhosa. NCBI lineage: Eukaryota > Metazoa > Mollusca > Cephalopoda > Octopoda > Eledonidae > Eledone > Eledone cirrhosa. The sequence continues at coordinate 258,109,662 of OZ024741.1, forward strand.
GGTGTTTCGGCTTACGAGTGTTTCGAGTTACGAGAGTTTTGACTTACGCGTGTTTTGACATACGAGTGTTTCGATACGAGTGTTCTGACTTACGAGTGTTCTGACTTACGAGTGTTCTGAGTTACGAGTGTTCTGACTTACGAGTGTTCCGACTTTACGAGTGTTTCGGCTCACGAGTGTTTCGACTTACGAGTGTTTCGACATACGAGTGTTTCGGCTTACGAGTGTTTTTATTTACGAGTGTTTTGACTTACGGGTGCTTCGACTTACGCGTGTTTCGACTTACGAGTGTTTCGACTTACGAGTGTTTCGACTTACGAGTGTTTCTGCTTACGAGTGTTTTGACTTACGAGTGTTTCGGCTGGCGAGTGTTTCGACTTACGAGTGTTTTGACTTAAGGGTGTTTCGACTTACGAGTGTTTTGACTTACGAGTGTTTCGACTTACGAGTGTTTCGGCTTACGAGTGTTTTGACTTACGAGTGTCTCGGCTTACGAGTGTTTCGGCTTACGAGTGTTTCGACTTACGAGTGTTTCGACTTACGAGTGTTCCGACTTACGTGTGTTTCGACTTACGAGTGTTTTGGCTTACGGTGTTTCGACTTACGAGTGTTTCGGCTTACGAGTGTTTTGACTTAAGGGTGTTTCGACTTACGAGTGTTTCGATACGAGTGTTTCGACTTACGAGTGTTTCGGCTTACGAGTGTTTCGACTTACGAGTGTTTCGACTTACGAGTGTTCTGATTTACGGATGTTTCGACATACGAGTGTTTCGACTTACGAGTGTTTCGACTTACGAGTGTTTTGACTTACGTGTGTTTTGACATACGAGTGTTTGGATACGAGTGTTCTGACTTACGATTGTTCTGACTTACGAGCGTTCTGACTTACGAGTGTTTTGGCTTACGAGTGTTTCGGCTTACGAGTGTTTCGACTTACGAGTGTTTCGACTTACGAGTGTTCCGACTTACGGGTGTTTCGACTTACGAGTGTTTTGGCTTACGGTGTTTCGACTTACGAGTGTTTCGAGTTAAGAGTGTTTTGACTTACGCGTGTTTTGACATACGAGTCTTCTGACTTACGAGTGTTCTGACTTACGAGTGTTCTGACTTACGAGTCTTCCGACTTTACGAGTGTTTCGGCTCACGAGTGTTTCGGCTTACGAGTGTTTCGACTTACGAAAATAACAAATAGACGCGGTTTCAAATCTCTATGCTTTTCAAATTCATTACATTAATCTTTATTTATACGTTTCGCTTTACGAGTGTTTCGACTTACGAGTGTTTCGACATACGAGTGTTTCGACTTACGAATGTTTTTGCTTACGGGTGTTTCGACTTACGAATGTTTTTGCTTACGAGTGTTTCGGTTTACGAGTGTTCCGACTTACGAGTGTTCCGACTTACGAGTGTTTCGGCTTACGAGTGTTTCCGGCTTACGAGTGTTTCGACTTACGAGTGTTTCGACTTACGAGTGTTTTGACTTACGGTGTTTCGGCTTACGAGTGATTAGACTTACGAGTGTTTTGACTTACGGGTGTTTTGACTTACGGGTGTTGTGAATTACGAGTGTTCTGATTTACGAGTGTTTTGACTTACGGTGTTTCGGCTTACAAGTGATTCGACTTACGAATGTTTTGACTTACGGGTGTTTCGGCTTGCGTGTGTTTCGACTTACGAGTGTTTCGGCTTATGAGTGTTTCGACTTACTAATGTTTTTACTTACGAGTGTTTCGGCGTACGAGTGTTTTGACTTACGAGTGATTCGACTTACGAGTGTTTTGACGTACGAATATTTTGACTTACGGGTGTTTCGGCTTACGAGTGTTTCGACTTACGAGTGTTTCGGCTTTCGAGTGTTTCGACTTACTAATGTTTTTACTTACGAGTGTTTCGGCGTACGAGTGTTTCGACTTACGAGTGTTTCGACTTACGGGTGTTTTGACTTACGGGTGTTTCGGCTTACGAGTGTTTCGACTTACAAGTGTTTTGACTTAAGGGTGTTTCGACTTACGAGTGTTTCGACTTACGAGTGTTTCGACTTACGGGTGTTTCGACTTACGAGTGTTTTGGCTTACGGTGTTTCGACTTACGAGTGTTTCGGCTTACGAGTGTTTTGACTTAAAGGTGTTTCGACTTACGAGTGTTTCGATACGAGTGTTTCGACTTACGAGTGTTTCGGCTTACGAGTGTTTCGACTTACGACTGTTTCGACTTACGAGTGTTCTGTTTTACGGATGTTTCGAAATACGAGTGTTTCGACTTACGAGTGTTTCGACTTACGAGTGTTTTGACTTACGGGTGTTTTGACATACGAGTGTTTCGATACGAGTGTTTCGACTTACGAGTGTTCTGACTTACGATTGTTCTGACTTACGAGAGTTCTGACTTACGAGTGTTCCGACTTTACGAGTGTTTCGGCTCACGAGTGTTTCGGCTTACGAGTGTTTCGACTCACGAAAATAACAAATAGACGCGGTTTCAAATCTCTATGCTTTTCAAATTCATTACATTAATCTTTATTTATACGTTTCGCTTTACGAGTGTTTCGACTTACGAGTGTTTCGGCTTACGAGTGTTTTGACTTACGAGTGTTTTGACTTACATGTGTTTCGACTTACGCGTGTTTCGACTTACGAGTGTTTTGACTTGCGAGTGTTTCGACTACGGGTGTTTCGACTTACGAATGTTTTGACTTACGGATGTTTTGACTTACGGGTGTTTCGGCTTACGAGTGTTTCGACTTACGAGTGTTTCGACTTACGAGTGTTTTGACTTACGAGTGTTTTGACTTACGGTGTTTCGGCTTACGAGTGTTTCGACTTACGAGTGTTTTGACTTACGGGTGTTTTGACATACGAGTGTTTCGATACGAGTGTTCTGACTTACGAGTGTTCTGACTTACGAGTGTTTCCGCTTACGAGTGTTTCGGCTTACGAGTGTTTCGACTTACTAATGTTTTTACTTACGAGTGTTTCGGTGTACGAGTGTTTCGACTGAAGGATGTTTAGACTTACGAGTGTTTCGACTTACGATTGTTTCGGCTTACGTGTGTTTCGACTTACGAGTGTTCTGACTTACAAGTGTTCTTACTTACGAGTGTTCCGACTTACGAGTGTTCCGACTTACGAGTGTTTCGGCTTACGAGTGTTGCGGCTTACGAGTGTTTCGACTTACGAGTGTTCCGACTTACGGGTGTTTCGACTTACGAGTATTTTGGCTTACGGTGTTTCGGCTTACGAGTGTTTCGAGTTACGAGAGTTTTGACTTACGCGTGTTTTGACATACGAGTGTTTCGATACGAGTGTTCTGACTTACGAGTGTTCTGACTTACGAGTGTTCTGAGTTACGAGTGTTCTGACTTACGAGTGTTCCGACTTTACGAGTGTTTCGGCTCACGAGTGTTTCGACTTACGAGTGTTTCGACATACGAGTGTTTCGGCTTACGAGTGTTTTTATTTACGAGTGTTTTGACTTACGGGTGCTTCGACTTACGCGTGTTTCGACTTACGAGTGTTTCGACTTACGAGTGTTTCGACTTACGAGTGTTTCTGCTTACGAGTGTTTTGACTTACGAGTGTTTCGGCTGGCGAGTGTTTCGACTTACGAGTGTTTTGACTTAAGGGTGTTTCGACTTACGAGTGTTTTGACTTACGAGTGTTTCGACTTACGAGTGTTTCGGCTTACGAGTGTTTTGACTTACGAGTGTCTCGGCTTACGAGTGTTTCGGCTTACGAGTGTTTCGACTTACGAGTGTTTCGACTTACGAGTGTTCCGACTTACGTGTGTTTCGACTTACGAGTGTTTTGGCTTACGGTGTTTCGACTTACGAGTGTTTCGGCTTACGAGTGTTTTGACTTAAGGGTGTTTCGACTTACGAGTGTTTCGATACGAGTGTTTCGACTTACGAGTGTTTCGGCTTACGAGTGTTTCGACTTACGAGTGTTTCGACTTACGAGTGTTCTGATTTACGGATGTTTCGACATACGAGTGTTTCGACTTACGAGTGTTTCGACTTACGAGTGTTTTGACTTACGTGTGTTTTGACATACGAGTGTTTGGATACGAGTGTTCTGACTTACGATTGTTCTGACTTACGAGCGTTCTGACTTACGAGTGTTTTGGCTTACGAGTGTTTCGGCTTACGAGTGTTTCGACTTACGAGTGTTTCGACTTACGAGTGTTCCGACTTACGGGTGTTTCGACTTACGAGTGTTTTGGCTTACGGTGTTTCGACTTACGAGTGTTTCGAGTTAAGAGTGTTTTGACTTACGCGTGTTTTGACATACGAGTCTTCTGACTTACGAGTGTTCTGACTTACGAGTGTTCTGACTTACGAGTCTTCCGACTTTACGAGTGTTTCGGCTCACGAGTGTTTCGGCTTACGAGTGTTTCGACTTACGAAAATAACAAATAGACGCGGTTTCAAATCTCTATGCTTTTCAAATTCATTACATTAATCTTTATTTATACGTTTCGCTTTACGAGTGTTTCGACTTACGAGTGTTTCGACATACGAGTGTTTCGACTTACGAATGTTTTTGCTTACGGGTGTTTCGACTTACGAATGTTTTTGCTTACGAGTGTTTCGGTTTACGAGTGTTCCGACTTACGAGTGTTCCGACTTACGAGTGTTTCGGCTTACGAGTGTTTCCGGCTTACGAGTGTTTCGACTTACGAGTGTTTCGACTTACGAGTGTTTTGACTTACGGTGTTTCGGCTTACGAGTGATTAGACTTACGAGTGTTTTGACTTACGGGTGTTTTGACTTACGGGTGTTGTGAATTACGAGTGTTCTGATTTACGAGTGTTTTGACTTACGGTGTTTCGGCTTACAAGTGATTCGACTTACGAATGTTTTGACTTACGGGTGTTTCGGCTTGCGTGTGTTTCGACTTACGAGTGTTTCGGCTTATGAGTGTTTCGACTTACTAATGTTTTTACTTACGAGTGTTTCGGCGTACGAGTGTTTTGACTTACGAGTGATTCGACTTACGAGTGTTTTGACGTACGAATATTTTGACTTACGGGTGTTTCGGCTTACGAGTGTTTCGACTTACGAGTGTTTCGGCTTTCGAGTGTTTCGACTTACTAATGTTTTTACTTACGAGTGTTTCGGCGTACGAGTGTTTCGACTTACGAGTGTTTCGACTTACGGGTGTTTTGACTTACGGGTGTTTCGGCTTACGAGTGTTTCGACTTACAAGTGTTTTGACTTAAGGGTGTTTCGACTTACGAGTGTTTCGACTTACGAGTGTTTCGACTTACGGGTGTTTCGACTTACGAGTGTTTTGGCTTACGGTGTTTCGACTTCGAGTGTTTCGGCTTACGAGTGTTTTGACTTAAAGGTGTTTCGACTTACGAGTGTTTCGATACGAGTGTTTCGACTTACGAGTGTTTCGGCTTACGAGTGTTTCGACTTACGACTGTTTCGACTTACGAGTGTTCTGTTTTACGGATGTTTCGAAATACGAGTGTTTCGACTTACGAGTGTTTCGACTTACGAGTGTTTTGACTTACGGGTGTTTTGACATACGAGTGTTTCGATACGAGTGTTTCGACTTACGAGTGTTCTGACTTACGATTGTTCTGACTTACGAGAGTTCTGACTTACGAGTGTTCCGACTTTACGAGTGTTTCGGCTCACGAGTGTTTCGGCTTACGAGTGTTTCGACTCACGAAAATAACAAATAGACGCGGTTTCAAATCTCTATGCTTTTCAAATTCATTACATTAATCTTTATTTATACGTTTCGCTTTACGAGTGTTTCGACTTACGAGTGTTTCGGCTTACGAGTGTTTTGACTTACGAGTGTTTTGACTTACATGTGTTTCGACTTACGCGTGTTTCGACTTACGAGTGTTTTGACTTGCGAGTGTTTCGACTACGGGTGTTTCGACTTACGAATGTTTTGACTTACGGATGTTTTGACTTACGGGTGTTTCGGCTTACGAGTGTTTCGACTTACGAGTGTTTCGACTTACGAGTGTTTTGACTTACGAGTGTTTTGACTTACGGTGTTTCGGCTTACGAGTGTTTCGACTTACGAGTGTTTTGACTTACGGGTGTTTTGACATACGAGTGTTTCGATACGAGTGTTCTGACTTACGAGTGTTCTGACTTACGAGTGTTCTGCCTTACGAGTGTTCTGACATACGTGTGTTCTGACTTACGAGTGTTCCGATTTACGAGTGTTTCGGCATATGAGTGTTTCGACTTACGGATGTTTTTGCTTACGGGTGTTTCGACTTACGAATGTTTTTGCTTACGAGTGTTTCGGCTTACGAGTGTTTCGACTTACGAAAATAACAAATAGACGCGGTTTCAAATCTCTATGCTTTTCAAATTCATTACATTAATCTTTATTTACACGTTTCGCTTTACGAGTGTTTCGACTTACGAGTGTTTCGACTTACGAGTGTTTCGACTTACGAGTGTTTCGACTTACGAGTGTTTCGACTTACGAGTGTTTCGACTTACGAGTGTTTTGACTTACGAGTGTTCTGACTTACGAGTGTTCTGACTTACGAGTGTTTCGACTTACGAGTGTTCTGACTTACGAGTGTTCTGACTTACGAATGTTCCGACTTACGAGTGTTTCGACTTACGAGTGTTTCGACTTACGAGTGTTTCCACTTACGAGTGTTTCGGCTTACGAGTGTTTTGACTTACGAGTGTTCTGACTACGAGTGTTCTGACTTACGAGTGTTTCGGCTTATGAGTGTTTCGACATACGAGTGTTTCGGCTTATGAGTGTTTCGACTTACGAGTGTTTCGGCTTACGAGTGTTTCGACTTACGAGTGTTTAGACTTACAAGTGTTTCGACTTACGGGTGTTTCGACTTACGAGTGTTTCGACTACGAGTGTTTCGACTTACGAGTGTTTCGGCTTACGAGTGTTTCGACATACGGGTGTTTCGACTTACGGTGTTTCGGCTTACGAGTGTTTCGATACGAGTGTTCTGACTTACGAGTGTTCTGACTTACGAGTGTTCTGACTTACGAGTGTTCTGACTTACGAGTGTTCCGACTTTACGAGTGTTTCGGCTCACGAGTGTTTCGGCTTACGAGTGTTTCCACTTACGAAAATAACAAATAGACGCGGTTTCAAATCTCTATGCTTTTCAAATTCGTTACATTATTCTTTATTTATACGTTTCGCTTTACGAGTGTTTCGACTTACGAGTGTTTCGACATACGAGTGTTTCGGCTTACGAGTGTTTTAATTTACGAGTGTTTTGAATTACGGGTGCTTCGACTTACGCGTGTTTCGACTTACGAGTGTTTCGACTTACGAGTGTTTCGACTTACGAGTGATTCGACTTACGAATGTTTTGACTTACGGGTGTTTCGGCTTGCGAGTGTTTCGACTTACGAGTGTTTCGGCTTATGAGTGTTTCGACTTACTAATGTTTTTACTTACGAGTGTTTCGGCGTACGAGTCTTTTGACTTACGAGTGTTTCGACTTACGAGTGTTTTGACTTACGAGTGTTTCGACTTACGCGTGTTTCGGCTTACGAGTGTTTCGACTTACGAGTGTTTCGGCTGGCGAGTGTTTCGACTTACGAGTGTTTTGACTTAAGGGTGTTTCGACTTACGAGTGTTTCGACTTACGAGTGTTTCGACTTACGAGTGTTTCGGCTTACGAGTGTTTTGACTTAAGGGTGTTTCGACTTACGAGTGTTTCGATACGAGTGTTTCGACTTACGAGTGTTCTGACTTACGATTGTTCTGACTTACGAGCGTTCTGACTTACGAGTGTTCTGACTTACGAGTGTTTCGGCTTACGAGTGTTTCGGCTTACGAGTGTTTCGACTTACGAGTGTTTCGACTTACGAGTGTTCCGACTTACGGGTGTTTCGACTTACGAGTGTTTCCGCTTACGAGTGTTTCGACTTACGAGTGTTTTGACTTAAGGGTGTTTCGACTTACGTGTGTTTTGACTTACGAGTGTTTCGACTTACGAGTGTTTCGGAATACGAGTGTTTTGACTTGAGGGTTTTCGACTTACGAGCGTTTCGATACGAGTGTTTCGACTTACGAGTGTTCTGACTTACGAATGTTCTGATTTACGGATGTTTCGACACACGAGTGTTTCGAATTACGAGTGTTTCGACTTAAGAGTGTTTTGACTTACGGGTGTTTTGACATACGAGTGTTCTGACTTACGAGTGTTCTGACTTACGAGTGTTCTGACTTACGAGTGTTCTGACTTACGAGTGTTCCGACTTTACGAGTGTTTCGGCTCACGAGTGTTTCGACTTACGAGTGTTTCGACTTACGAGTGTTTCGACTTACGGGTGTTTTGACTTACGGGTGTTTCCGCTTACGAGTGTTTCGACTTACGAGTGTTTTGACTTAAGGGTGTTTCGACTTACGTGTGTTTTGACTTACGAGTGTTTCGACTTACGAGTGTTTCGGAATACGAGTGTTTTGACTTGAGGGTTTTCGACTTACGAGTGTTTCGATACGAGTGTTTCGACTTACGAGTGTTCTGACTTACGAGTGTTCTGATTTACGGATGTTTCGACACACGAGTGTTTCGAATTACGAGTGTTTCGACTTAAGAGTGTTTTGACTTACGGGTGTTTTGACATACGAGTGTTTCGATACGAGTGTTTCGACTTACGAGTGTTCTGACTTACGAGTGTTCTGACTTACGAGTGTTCTGAATTACGAGTGTTCTTACTTACGAGTGTTCCGACTTACGAGTGTTTCGGCTTACGAGTGTTTCGACTTACGAGTGTTCCGACTTACGGGTGTTTCGACTTACGAGTGTTTTGGCTTACGAGTGTTTCGAGTTACGAGTGTTTTGACTTACGCGTGTTTTGACATACGAGTGTTTCGATACGAGTGTTCTGACTTACGAGTGTTCTGACTTACGAGTGTTCTGACTTACGAGTGTTTCGACTTACGAGTGTTCTGACTTACGAGTGTTCTGACTTACGAATGTTCCGACTTACGAGTGTTTCGACTTACGAGTGTTTCGACTTACGAGTGTTTCGACTTACGAGTGTTTCGGCTTACGAGTGTTTTGACTTACGAGTGTTCTGACTACGAGTGTTCTTACTTACGAGTGTTTCGGCTTATGAGTGTTTCGACTTACGAGTGTTTCGGCTTATGAGTGTTTCGACTTACGAGTGTTTCGACTTACGGGTGTTTCGACTTACGATTGTTTCGACTACGAGTGTTTCGACTTACGAGTGTTTCGGCTTACGAGTGTTTCGACATACGGGTGTTTCGACTTACGGTGTTTCGGCTTACGAGTGTTTCGATGCGAGTGTTCTGACTTACGAGTGTTCTGACTTACGAGTGTTCTGACTTACGAGTGTTCTGAATTACGAGTGTTCCGACTTTACGAGTGTTTCGGCTCACGAGTGTTTCGGTTACGAGTGTTTCGACTTACGAAAATAACAAATAGACGCGGTTTCAAATCTCTATGCTTTTCAAATTCATTACATTAATCTTTATTTATACGTTTCGCTTTACGAGTGTTTCGACTTACGAGTGTTTCGACATACGAGTGTTTCGGCTTACGAGTGTTTTGATTTACGAGTGTTTTGACTTACGGGTGCTTCGACTTACGCGTGTTTCGACTTACGAGTGATTCGACTTACGAATGTTTTGACTTACGGGTGTTTCGGCTTGCGAGTGTTTCGACTTACGAGTGTTTCGGCTTATGAGTGTTTCGACTTACTAATGTTTTTACTTATGAGTGTTTCGGCGTACGAGTGTTTTGACTTACGAGTGTTTCGACTTACGAGTGTTTTGACTTACGAATGTTTTGACTTACGGGTGTTTCGGCTTACGAGTGTTTCGACTTACGAGTGTTTCGGCTGGCGAGTGTTTCGGCTTACGAGTGTTTTGACTTAAGGGTCTTTCGACTTACGAGTGTTTCGACTTACGAGTGTTTCGACTTACGAGTGTTTCGGCTTACGAGTGTTTTGACTTAAGGGTGTTTCGACTTACGAGTGTTTCGATACGAGTGTTTCGACTTACGAGTGTTCTGACTTACGAGTGTTCCGACTTACGAGTGTCTCGGCTTACGAGTGTTTCCGCTTACGAGTGTTTCGACTTACGAGTGTTTCGACTTACGAGTGTTCCGACTTACGGGTGTTTCGACTTACGAGTGTTTTGGCTTACGGTGTTTCGACTTACGAGTGTTTCGGCTTACGAGTGTTTTGACTTAAGGGTGTTTAGACTTACGAGTGTTTCGATACGAGTGTTTCGACTTACGAGTGTTCTGACTTACGATTGTTCTGACTTACGCGCGTTCTGACTTACGAGTGTTCTGACTTACGAGTGTTCTGACTTACGAGTGTTCCTACTTTACGAGTGTTTCGGCTCACGAGTGTTTCGACTTACGAGTGTTTCGACATACGAGTGTTTCGACTTACGAATGTTTTTGCTTACGGGTGTTTCGACTTACGAATGTTTTTGCTTACGAGTGTTTCGGTTTACGAGTGTTCCGACTTACGAGTGTTTCGGCTTACGAGTGTTTCGACTTACGAGTGTTTCGACTTACGAGTGTTTTGACTTACGGTGTTTCGGCTTACGAGTGATTAGACTTACGAGTGTTTTGACTTACGGGTGTTTTGACTTACAGGTGTTGTGAATTACGAGTGTTCCGATTTACGAGTGTTTTGACTTACGGTGTTTCGGCTTACACGTGATTCGACTTACGAATGTTTTGACTTACGGGTGTTTCGGCTTGCGAGTGTTTCGACTTACGAGTGTTTCGAATTACGAGTGTTTTGACTTACGAATGTTTTGACTTACGGGTGTTTCGGCTTACGAGTGTTTCGACTTACGAGTGTTTCGGCTTGCGAGTGTTTCGACTTACTAATGTTTTTACTTACGAGTGTTTCGGCGTACGAGTGTTTCGACTTACGAGTCTTTCGACTTACGGGTGTTTTGAATTATGGGTGTTTCGGCTTACGAGTGTTTCGACTTACGAGTGTTTTGACTTAAGGGTGTTTCGACTTACGAGTGTTTCGACTTACGAGTGTTTCGACTTACGAGTGTTTCAGATTACGAGTGTTTTGACTTGAGGGTTTCCGACTTACGAGTGTTTCGATACGAGTGTTTCGACTTACGAGTGTTCTGATTTACGGATGTTTCGACACACGAGTGTTTCGAATTACGAGTGTTTCGACTTACGAGTGTTTTGACTTAAGGGTGTTTTGACATACGAGTGTTTCGATACGAGTGTTTCGACTTACGAGTGTTCTGACTTACGATTGTTCTGACTTACGAGTGTTCTTACTTACGAGTGTTCGGACTTACGAGTGTTTCGGCTTACGAGTGTTTCGACTTACGAGTGTTCCGACTTACGGGTGTTTCGACTTACGAGTGATTCGACTTACGAATGTTTTGACTTACGGGTGTTTCGGCTTGCGAGTGTTTCCTCTTACGAGTGTTTCGACTTACGAGTGTTTTGACTTACGAATGTTTTGACTTACGGGTGTTTCGGCTTACGAATGTTTCGACTTACGAGTGTTTCGGCTTGCGAGTGTTTCGACTTACTAATGTTTTTACTTACGAGTGTTTCGGCGTACGAGTGTTTCGACTTACGAGTGTTTCGACTTACGGGTGTTTTGACTTACGGGTGTTTCGGCTTACGAGTGTTTCGACTTACGAGTGTTTTGACTTAAGGGTGTTTCGACTTATGAGTGTTTCGACTTACGAGTGTTTCGACTTACGAGTGTTTCGGATTACGAGTGTTTCGACTTACGGGTGTTTTGACTTACGGGTGTTTCGGCTTACGAGTGTTTCGACTTACGAGTGTTTTGACTTAAGGGTGTTTCGACTTACGAGTGTTTCGACTTACGAGTGTTTCGACTTACGAGTGTTTCGACTTACGAGTGTTTCGGATTACGAGTGTTTTGACTTGAGGGTTTTCGACTTACGAGTGTTTCGATACGAGTGTTTCGACTTACGAGTGTTCTGACTTACGATTGTTCTGACTTACGAGTGTTCTTACTTACGAGTGTTCCGACTTACGAGTGTTTCGGCTTACGAGTGTTTCGACTTACGAGTGTTCCGACTTACGGGTGTTTCGACTTACGAGTGATTCGACTTACGAATGTTTTGACTTACGGGTGTTTCGGCTTGCGAGTGTTTCGACTTACGAGTGTTTCGACTTACGAGTGTTTTGACTTACGAATGTTTTGACTTACGGGTGTTTCGGCTTACGAGTGTTTCGACTTACGAGTGTTTCGGCTTGCGAGTGTTTCGACTTACTAATGTTTTTACTTCCGAGTGTTTCGGCGTACGAGTGTTTCGACTTACGAGTGTTTCGACTTACGGGTGTTTTGACTTACGGGTGTTTCGACACACGAGTGTTTCGAATTACGAGTGTTTCGACTTACGAGTGTTTAGACTTACAAGTGTTTCGACTTACGGGTGTTTCGACTTACGAGTGTTTCGACTACGAGTGTTTCGACTTACGAGTGTTTCGGCTTACGAGTGTTTCGACATACGGGTGTTTCGACTTACGGTGTTTCGGCTTACGAGTGTTTCGATACGAGTGTTCTGACTTACGAGTGTTCTGACTTACGAGTGTTCTGACTTACGAGTGTTCTGACTTACGAGTGTTCCGACTTTACGAGTGTTTCGGCTCACGAGTGTTTCGGCTTACGAGTGTTTCCACTTACGAAAATAACAAATAGACGCGGTTTCAAATCTCTATGCTTTTCAAATTCGTTACATTATTCTTTATTTATACGTTTCGCTTTACGAGTGTTTCGACTTACGAGTGTTTCGACATACGAGTGTTTCGGCTTACGAGTGTTTTAATTTACGAGTGTTTTGAATTACGGGTGCTTCGACTTACGCGTGTTTCGACTTACGAGTGTTTCGACTTACGAGTGTTTCGACTTACGAGTGATTCGACTTACGAATGTTTTGACTTACGGGTGTTTCGGCTTGCGAGTGTTTCGACTTACGAGTGCTTCGACTTACGAGTGTTTCGGCTTACGGGTGTTTCGACTTACGAATGTTTTTGCTTACGAGTGTTTCGGCTTACGAGTGTTTTGACTTACGGGTGTTTTGACATACGAGTGTTTCGATACGAGTGTTCTGACTTACGAGTGTTTCCGCTTACGAGTGTTTCGACTTACTAATGTTTTTACTTACGAGTGTTTCGACTTAAGGATGTTTCGACTTACGAGTGTTTCGACTTACGAGTGTTTCGACTTACGAGTGTTTCGACTTACGAGTGTTTTGGCTTACAAATGTTTTGACTTACGGGTGTTTCGACTTACGGGTGTTTCGGCTTACGAGTGTTTCGACTTACGAGTGTTTTGACTTACGAGTGTTCTGACTTACGAGTGTTCTGACTTATGAGTGTTCTGACTTACGAGTGTTCCGACTTACGAGTGTTTCGGCTTACGAGTGTTTCGGCTTACGAGTGTTTCGGCTTACGAGTGTTTTGACTTACGAGTGTTCTGACTACGAGTGTTCTGACTTACGGGTGTTCTGACTTACGAGTGTTCCGACTTACGAGTGTTTCGGCTTATGAGTGTTTCGACTTACGGGCGTTTCGACTTACGGGTGTTTCGACTTACGAGTGTTTTGACTTACGAGTGTTCTGACTTACGAGTGTTCTGACTTACGAGTGTTCCGACTCACGACTGTTTCGACTTACGAGTGTTTTGACTTACGAGTATTCCGACTTACGAGTGTTTCGGCTTACGGGTGTTTCGACGTACGAGTATTTTTGGCTTACGAGTGTTTCGACTTACGAGTGTTTTGAATTACGATTGTTTCGGCTTACGAGTGTTTCGACTTACGAGTATTTCGACTTACGAGTGTTTTGACTTATGGGTGTTTTGACATACGAGTGTTTCGATACGAATGCTCTGACTTACGAGTGTTCTGACTTACGAGTGTTCTGACTTACGAGTGTTCTGACTTACGGGTGTTCTGACTTACGTGTGTTCCGACTTACGAGTGTTTCGGCTATGGGTGTTTCGACTTACGAGTGTTTCGACGTACGAATGTTTTGGCTTACGAGTGTTTCGGCTTACGAGTGTTTCGACTTACGAATGTTTTGGCTTACGAGTGTTTCGGCTTACGGGTGTTTCGACTTACGAGTGTTTCGACTTACGAGTGTTTTGACTTACGGTGTTTCGGCTTACGAGTTATTCGACATACGAGTGTTTCGACTTACGGGTGTTTCGACTTACGGGTGTTTCGACTTACGAGTGTTTCGATTTATGAGTGTTTCGACTTACGAGTGTTCTGACTTACGAGTGTTCTGACTTACGAGTGTTCCGACTTACGAGTGTTTCGGTTTACGAGTGTTTCGACACACGAGTGTTTTGACTTACGGGGGTTTCGACTTACGGGTGTTTCGACTTACCAGTGTTTCGGCTTACGAGTGTTTCGACTTACTAATGTTTTTACTTACGAGTGTTTCGGTGTACGAGTGTTTCGACTTAAGGATGTTTCGACTTACGAGTGTTTCGACTTACGAGTGTTTCGGCTTACGTGAGTTTCGACTTAAGGGTGTTTTGACTTACGGGTGTTGTGAATTACGAGTGTTCCGATTTAAGAGTGTTTTGACTTACGGTGTTTCGGCTTACGAGTTATTCGACTTACGAATGTTTTGACTTACGGGTGTTTTGGCTTGCGAGTGTTTCGACTTACGAGTGTTTCGGCTTATGAGTGTTTCGACTTAAGGGTGTTTCGACTTACGAGTGTTTCGACTTACGAGTGTTTCGACTTACGAGTGTTTCGGCTTACGAGTGTTTTGACTTAAGGGTGTTTCGACTTACGAGTGTTTCGATACGAGTGTTTCGACTTACGAGTGTTCTGACTTACGAATGTTCCGACTTACGAGTGTCTCGGCTTACGAGTGTTTCAGCTTACGAGTGTTTCGACTTACGAATGTTTTGACTTACGATTGTTTCGGCTTACGAGTGTTTCGACTTACGAGTGTTCTGACTACGAGTGTTCTGACTTACGGGTGTTCTGACTTACGAGTGTTCCGACTTACGAGTGTTTCGGCTTATGAGTGTTTCGACTTACGAGTGCTTCGACTTACGAGTGTTTCGGCTTACGGGTGTTTCGACTTACGAATGTTTTTGCTTACGAGTGTTTCGGCTTACGAGTGTTTCGGCTTATGCGTGTTTCGAATTACGAGTGTTTTGACTTACGGGTGTTTTGACATACGAGTGTTTCGATACGAGTGTTCTGACTTACGAGTGTTTCCGCTTACGAGTGTTTCGGCTTACGAGTGTTTCGACTTACTAATGTTTTTACTTACGAGTGTTTCGGTGTACGAGTGTTTCGACTGAAGGATGTTTAGACTTACGAGTGTTTCGACTTACGATTGTTTCGGCTTACGTGTGTTTCGACTTACGAGTGTTCTGACTTACAAGTGTTCTTACTTACGAGTGTTCCGACTTACGAGTGTTCCGACTTACGAGTGTTTCGGCTTACGAGTGTTGCGGCTTACGAGTGTTTCGACTTACGAGTGTTCCGACTTACGGGTGTTTCGACTTACGAGTATTTTGGCTTACGGTGTTTCGGCTTACGAGTGTTTCGAGTTACGAGAGTTTTGACTTACGCGTGTTTTGACATACGAGTGTTTCGATACGAGTGTTCTGACTTACGAGTGTTCTGACTTACGAGTGTTCTGAGTTACGAGTGTTCTGACTTACGAGTGTTCCGACTTTACGAGTGTTTCGGCTCACGAGTGTTTCGACTTACGAGTGTTTCGACATACGAGTGTTTCGGCTTACGAGTGTTTTTATTTACGAGTGTTTTGACTTACGGGTGCTTCGACTTACGCGTGTTTCGACTTACGAGTGTTTCGACTTACGAGTGTTTCGACTTACGAGTGTTTCGGCTTACGAGTGTTTTGACTTACGAGTGTTTCGGCTGGCGAGTGTTTCGACTTACGAGTGTTTTGACTTACGGGTGTTTTGACATACGAGTGTTTCGATACGAGTGTTCTGACTTACGAGTGTTTCCGCTTACGAGTGTTTCGACTTACTAATGTTTTTACTTACGAGTGTTTCGACTTAAGGATGTTTCGACTTACGAGTGTTTCGACTTACGAGTGTTTCGACTTACGAGTGTTTCGACTTACGAGTGTTTTGGCTTACAAATGTTTTGACTTACGGGTGTTTCGACTTACGGGTGTTTCGGCTTACGAGTGTTTCGACTTACGAGTGTTTTGACTTACGAGTGTTCTGACTTACGAGTGTTCTGACTTATGAGTGTTCTGACTTACGAGTGTTCCGACTTACGAGTGTTTCGGCTTACGAGTGTTTCGGCTTACGAGTGTTTCGGCTTACGAGTGTTTTGACTTACGAGTGTTCTGACTACGAGTGTTCTGACTTACGGGTGTTCTGACTTACGAGTGTTCCGACTTACGAGTGTTTCGGCTTATGAGTGTTTCGACTTACGGGCGTTTCGACTTACGGGTGTTTCGACTTACGAGTGTTTTGACTTACGAGTGTTCTGACTTACGAGTGTTCTGACTTACGAGTGTTCCGACTCACGACTGTTTCGACTTACGAGTGTTTTGACTTACGAGTATTCCGACTTACGAGTGTTTCGGCTTACGGGTGTTTCGACGTACGAGTATTTTTGGCTTACGAGTGTTTCGACTTACGAGTGTTTTGAATTACGATTGTTTCGGCTTACGAGTGTTTCGACTTACGAGTATTTCGACTTACGAGTGTTTTGACTTATGGGTGTTTTGACATACGAGTGTTTCGATACGAATGCTCTGACTTACGAGTGTTCTGACTTACGAGTGTTCTGACTTACGAGTGTTCTGACTTACGGGTGTTCTGACTTACGTGTGTTCCGACTTACGAGTGTTTCGGCTATGGGTGTTTCGACTTACGAGTGTTTCGACGTACGAATGTTTTGGCTTACGAGTGTTTCGGCTTACGAGTGTTTCGACTTACGAATGTTTTGGCTTACGAGTGTTTCGGCTTACGGGTGTTTCGACTTACGAGTGTTTCGACTTACGAGTGTTTTGACTTACGGTGTTTCGGCTTACGAGTTATTCGACATACGAGTGTTTCGACTTACGGGTGTTTCGACTTACGGGTGTTTCGACTTACGAGTGTTTCGATTTATGAGTGTTTCGACTTACGAGTGTTCTGACTTACGAGTGTTCTGACTTACGAGTGTTCCGACTTACGAGTGTTTCGGTTTACGAGTGTTTCGACACACGAGTGTTTTGACTTACGGGGGTTTCGACTTACGGGTGTTTCGACTTACCAGTGTTTCGGCTTACGAGTGTTTCGACTTACTAATGTTTTTACTTACGAGTGTTTCGGTGTACGAGTGTTTCGACTTAAGGATGTTTCGACTTACGAGTGTTTCGACTTACGAGTGTTTCGGCTTACGTGAGTTTCGACTTAAGGGTGTTTTGACTTACGGGTGTTGTGAATTACGAGTGTTCCGATTTAAGAGTGTTTTGACTTACGGTGTTTCGGCTTACGAGTTATTCGACTTACGAATGTTTTGACTTACGGGTGTTTTGGCTTGCGAGTGTTTCGACTTACGAGTGTTTCGGCTTATGAGTGTTTCGACTTAAGGGTGTTTCGACTTACGAGTGTTTCGACTTACGAGTGTTTCGACTTACGAGTGTTTCGGCTTACGAGTGTTTTGACTTAAGGGTGTTTCGACTTACGAGTGTTTCGATACGAGTGTTTCGACTTACGAGTGTTCTGACTTACGAATGTTCCGACTTACGAGTGTCTCGGCTTACGAGTGTTTCAGCTTACGAGTGTTTCGACTTACGAATGTTTTGACTTACGATTGTTTCGGCTTAC
Source organism: Eledone cirrhosa (assembly GCA_964016885.1). Taxonomy (NCBI): domain Eukaryota; kingdom Metazoa; phylum Mollusca; class Cephalopoda; order Octopoda; family Eledonidae; genus Eledone; species Eledone cirrhosa. The sequence goes on from OZ024741.1 coordinate 258,127,465, forward strand.
GAGTGTTTCGACTTACGAGTGTTCTGACTACGAGTGTTCTGACTTACGGGTGTTCTGACTTACGAGTGTTCCGACTTACGAGTGTTTCGGCTTATGAGTGTTTCGACTTACGAGTGCTTCGACTTACGAGTGTTTCGGCTTACGGGTGTTTCGACTTACGAATGTTTTTGCTTACGAGTGTTTCGGCTTACGAGTGTTTCGGCTTATGCGTGTTTCGAATTACGAGTGTTTTGACTTACGGGTGTTTTGACATACGAGTGTTTCGATACGAGTGTTCTGACTTACGAGTGTTTCCGCTTACGAGTGTTTCGGCTTACGAGTGTTTCGACTTACTAATGTTTTTACTTACGAGTGTTTCGGTGTACGAGTGTTTCGACTGAAGGATGTTTAGACTTACGAGTGTTTCGACTTACGATTGTTTCGGCTTACGTGTGTTTCGACTTACGAGTGTTCTGACTTACAAGTGTTCTTACTTACGAGTGTTCCGACTTACGAGTGTTCCGACTTACGAGTGTTTCGGCTTACGAGTGTTGCGGCTTACGAGTGTTTCGACTTACGAGTGTTCCGACTTACGGGTGTTTCGACTTACGAGTATTTTGGCTTACGGTGTTTCGGCTTACGAGTGTTTCGAGTTACGAGAGTTTTGACTTACGCGTGTTTTGACATACGAGTGTTTCGATACGAGTGTTCTGACTTACGAGTGTTCTGACTTACGAGTGTTCTGAGTTACGAGTGTTCTGACTTACGAGTGTTCCGACTTTACGAGTGTTTCGGCTCACGAGTGTTTCGACTTACGAGTGTTTCGACATACGAGTGTTTCGGCTTACGAGTGTTTTTATTTACGAGTGTTTTGACTTACGGGTGCTTCGACTTACGCGTGTTTCGACTTACGAGTGTTTCGACTTACGAGTGTTTCGACTTACGAGTGTTTCGGCTTACGAGTGTTTTGACTTACGAGTGTTTCGGCTGGCGAGTGTTTCGACTTACGAGTGTTTTGACTTAAGGGTGTTTCGACTTACGAGTGTTTTGACTTACGAGTGTTTCGACTTACGAGTGTTTCGGCTTACGAGTGTTTTGACTTACGAGTGTCTCGGCTTACGAGTGTTTCGGCTTACGAGTGTTTCGACTTACGAGTGTTTCGACTTACGAGTGTTCCGACTTACGTGTGTTTCGACTTACGAGTGTTTTGGCTTACGGTGTTTCGACTTACGAGTGTTTCGGCTTACGAGTGTTTTGACTTAAGGGTGTTTCGACTTACGAGTGTTTCGATACGAGTGTTTCGACTTACGAGTGTTTCGGCTTACGAGTGTTTCGACTTACGAGTGTTTCGACTTACGAGTGTTCTGATTTACGGATGTTTCGACATACGAGTGTTTCGACTTACGAGTGTTTCGACTTACGAGTGTTTTGACTTACGTGTGTTTTGACATACGAGTGTTTGGATACGAGTGTTCTGACTTACGATTGTTCTGACTTACGAGCGTTCTGACTTACGAGTGTTTTGGCTTACGAGTGTTTCGGCTTACGAGTGTTTCGACTTACGAGTGTTTCGACTTACGAGTGTTCCGACTTACGGGTGTTTCGACTTACGAGTGTTTTGGCTTACGGTGTTTCGACTTACGAGTGTTTCGAGTTAAGAGTGTTTTGACTTACGCGTGTTTTGACATACGAGTCTTCTGACTTACGAGTGTTCTGACTTACGAGTGTTCTGACTTACGAGTCTTCCGACTTTACGAGTGTTTCGGCTCACGAGTGTTTCGGCTTACGAGTGTTTCGACTTACGAAAATAACAAATAGACGCGGTTTCAAATCTCTATGCTTTTCAAATTCATTACATTAATCTTTATTTATACGTTTCGCTTTACGAGTGTTTCGATATACGAGTGTTTCGACATACGAGTGTTTCGACTTACGAATGTTTTTGCTTACGGGTGTTTCGACTTACGAATGTTTTTGCTTACGAGTGTTTCGGTTTACGAGTGTTCCGACTTACGAGTGTTCCGACTTACGAGTGTTTCGGCTTACGAGTGTTTCCGGCTTACGAGTGTTTCGACTTACGAGTGTTTCGACTTACGAGTGTTTTGACTTACGGTGTTTCGGCTTACGAGTGATTAGACTTACGAGTGTTTTGACTTACGGGTGTTTTGACTTACGGGTGTTGTGAATTACGAGTGTTCTGATTTACGAGTGTTTTGACTTACGGTGTTTCGGCTTACAAGTGATTCGACTTACGAATGTTTTGACTTACGGGTGTTTCGGCTTGCGTGTGTTTCGACTTACGAGTGTTTCGGCTTATGAGTGTTTCGACTTACTAATGTTTTTACTTACGAGTGTTTCGGCGTACGAGTGTTTTGACTTACGAGTGATTCGACTTACGAGTGTTTTGACGTACGAATATTTTGACTTACGGGTGTTTCGGCTTACGAGTGTTTCGACTTACGAGTGTTTCGGCTTTCGAGTGTTTCGACTTACTAATGTTTTTACTTACGAGTGTTTCGGCGTACGAGTGTTTCGACTTACGAGTGTTTCGACTTACGGGTGTTTTGACTTACGGGTGTTTCGGCTTACGAGTGTTTCGACTTACAAGTGTTTTGACTTAAGGGTGTTTCGACTTACGAGTGTTTCGACTTACGAGTGTTTCGACTTACGGGTGTTTCGACTTACGAGTGTTTTGGCTTACGGTGTTTCGACTTACGAGTGTTTCGGCTTACGAGTGTTTTGACTTAAAGGTGTTTCGACTTACGAGTGTTTCGATACGAGTGTTTCGACTTACGAGTGTTTCGGCTTACGAGTGTTTCGACTTACGACTGTTTCGACTTACGAGTGTTCTGTTTTACGGATGTTTCGAAATACGAGTGTTTCGACTTACGAGTGTTTCGACTTACGAGTGTTTTGACTTACGGGTGTTTTGACATACGAGTGTTTCGATACGAGTGTTTCGACTTACGAGTGTTCTGACTTACGATTGTTCTGACTTACGAGAGTTCTGACTTACGAGTGTTCCGACTTTACGAGTGTTTCGGCTCACGAGTGTTTCGGCTTACGAGTGTTTCGACTCACGAAAATAACAAATAGACGCGGTTTCAAATCTCTATGCTTTTCAAATTCATTACATTAATCTTTATTTATACGTTTCGCTTTACGAGTGTTTCGACTTACGAGTGTTTCGGCTTACGAGTGTTTTGACTTACGAGTGTTTTGACTTACATGTGTTTCGACTTACGCGTGTTTCGACTTACGAGTGTTTTGACTTGCGAGTGTTTCGACTACGGGTGTTTCGACTTACGAATGTTTTGACTTACGGATGTTTTGACTTACGGGTGTTTCGGCTTACGAGTGTTTCGACTTACGAGTGTTTCGACTTACGAGTGTTTTGACTTACGAGTGTTTTGACTTACGGTGTTTCGGCTTACGAGTGTTTCGACTTACGAGTGTTTTGACTTACGGGTGTTTTGACATACGAGTGTTTCGATACGAGTGTTCTGACTTACGAGTGTTCTGACTTACGAGTGTTCTGCCTTACGAGTGTTCTGACATACGTGTGTTCTGACTTACGAGTGTTCCGATTTACGAGTGTTTCGGCATATGAGTGTTTCGACTTACGGATGTTTTTGCTTACGGGTGTTTCGACTTACGAATGTTTTTGCTTACGAGTGTTTCGGCTTACGAGTGTTTCGACTTACGAAAATAACAAATAGACGCGGTTTCAAATCTCTATGCTTTTCAAATTCATTACATTAATCTTTATTTACACGTTTCGCTTTACGAGTGTTTCGACTTACGAGTGTTTCGACTTACGAGTGTTTCGACTTACGAGTGTTTCGACTTACGAGTGTTTCGACTTACGAGTGTTTCGACTTACGAGTGTTTTGACTTACGAGTGTTCTGACTTACGAGTGTTCTGACTTACGAGTGTTTCGACTTACGAGTGTTCTGACTTACGAGTGTTCTGACTTACGAATGTTCCGACTTACGAGTGTTTCGACTTACGAGTGTTTCGACTTACGAGTGTTTCCACTTACGAGTGTTTCGGCTTACGAGTGTTTTGACTTACGAGTGTTCTGACTACGAGTGTTCTGACTTACGAGTGTTTCGGCTTATGAGTGTTTCGACATACGAGTGTTTCGGCTTATGAGTGTTTCGACTTACGAGTGTTTCGGCTTACGAGTGTTTCGACTTACGAGTGTTTAGACTTACAAGTGTTTCGACTTACGGGTGTTTCGACTTACGAGTGTTTCGACTACGAGTGTTTCGACTTACGAGTGTTTCGGCTTACGAGTGTTTCGACATACGGGTGTTTCGACTTACGGTGTTTCGGCTTACGAGTGTTTCGATACGAGTGTTCTGACTTACGAGTGTTCTGACTTACGAGTGTTCTGACTTACGAGTGTTCTGACTTACGAGTGTTCCGACTTTACGAGTGTTTCGGCTCACGAGTGTTTCGGCTTACGAGTGTTTCCACTTACGAAAATAACAAATAGACGCGGTTTCAAATCTCTATGCTTTTCAAATTCGTTACATTATTCTTTATTTATACGTTTCGCTTTACGAGTGTTTCGACTTACGAGTGTTTCGACATACGAGTGTTTCGGCTTACGAGTGTTTTAATTTACGAGTGTTTTGAATTACGGGTGCTTCGACTTACGCGTGTTTCGACTTACGAGTGTTTCGACTTACGAGTGTTTCGACTTACGAGTGATTCGACTTACGAATGTTTTGACTTACGGGTGTTTCGGCTTGCGAGTGTTTCGACTTACGAGTGTTTCGGCTTATGAGTGTTTCGACTTACTAATGTTTTTACTTACGAGTGTTTCGGCGTACGAGTCTTTTGACTTACGAGTGTTTCGACTTACGAGTGTTTTGACTTACGAGTGTTTCGACTTACGCGTGTTTCGGCTTACGAGTGTTTCGACTTACGAGTGTTTCGGCTGGCGAGTGTTTCGACTTACGAGTGTTTTGACTTAAGGGTGTTTCGACTTACGAGTGTTTCGACTTACGAGTGTTTCGACTTACGAGTGTTTCGGCTTACGAGTGTTTTGACTTAAGGGTGTTTCGACTTACGAGTGTTTCAATACGAGTGTTTCGACTTACGAGTGTTCTGACTTACGATTGTCCTGACTTACGAGCGTTCTGACTTACGAGTGTTCTGACTTACGAGTGTTTCGGCTTACGAGTGTTTCGGCTTACGAGTGTTTCGACTTACGAGTGTTTCGACTTACGAGTGTTCCGACTTACGGGTGTTTCGACTTACGAGTGTTTCCGCTTACGAGTGTTTCGACTTATGAGTGTTTTGACTTAAGGGTGTTTCGACTTACGTGTGTTTTGACTTACGAGTGTTTCGACTTACGAGTGTTTCGGAATACGAGTGTTTTGACTTGAGGGTTTTCGACTTACGAGTGTTTCGATACGAGTGTTTCGACTTACGAGTGTTCTGACTTACGAATGTTCTGATTTACGGATGTTTCGACACACGAGTGTTTCGAATTACGAGTGTTTCGACTTAAGAGTGTTTTGACTTACGGGTGTTTTGACATACGAGTGTTCTGACTTACGAGTGTTCTGACTTACGAGTGTTCTGACTTACGAGTGTTCTGACTTACGAGTGTTCCGACTTTACGAGTGTTTCGGCTCACGAGTGTTTCGACTTACGAGTGTTTCGACTTACGAGTGTTTCGACTTACGGGTGTTTTGACTTACGGGTGTTTCCGCTTACGAGTGTTTCGACTTACGAGTGTTTTGACTTAAGGGTGTTTCGACTTACGTGTGTTTTGACTTACGAGTGTTTCGACTTACGAGTGTTTCGGAATACGAGTGTTTTGACTTGAGGGTTTTCGACTTACGAGTGTTTCGATACGAGTGTTTCGACTTACGAGTGTTCTGACTTACGAGTGTTCTGATTTACGGATGTTTCGACACACGAGTGTTTCGAATTACGAGTGTTTCGACTTAAGAGTGTTTTGACTTACGGGTGTTTTGACATACGAGTGTTTCGATACGAGTGTTTCGACTTACGAGTGTTCTGACTTACGAGTGTTCTGACTTACGAGTGTTCTGACTTACGAGTGTTCTTACTTACGAGTGTTCCGACTTACGAGTGTTTCGGCTTACGAGTGTTTCGACTTACGAGTGTTCCGACTTACGGGTGTTTCGACTTACGAGTGTTTTGGCTTACGAGTGTTTCGAGTTACGAGTGTTTTGACTTACGCGTGTTTTGACATACGAGTGTTTCGATACGAGTGTTCTGACTTACGAGTGTTCTGACTTACGAGTGTTTCGACTTACGAGTGTTCTGACTTACGAGTGTTCTGACTTACGAATGTTCCGACTTACGAGTGTTTCGACTTACGAGTGTTTCGACTTACGAGTGTTTCGACTTACGAGTGTTTCGGCTTACGAGTGTTTTGACTTACGAGTGTTCTGACTACGAGTGTTCTTACTTACGAGTGTTTCGGCTTATGAGTGTTTCGACTTACGAGTGTTTCGGCTTATGAGTGTTTCGACTTACGAGTGTTTCGACTTACGGGTGTTTCGACTTACGATTGTTTCGACTACGAGTGTTTCGACTTACGAGTGTTTCGGCTTACGAGTGTTTCGACATACGGGTGTTTCGACTTACGGTGTTTCGGCTTACGAGTGTTTCGATGCGAGTGTTCTGACTTACGAGTGTTCTGACTTACGAGTGTTCTGACTTACGAGTGTTCTGAATTACGAGTGTTCCGACTTTACGAGTGTTTCGGCTCACGAGTGTTTCGGTTACGAGTGTTTCGACTTACGAAAATAACAAATAGACGCGGTTTCAAATCTCTATGCTTTTCAAATTCATTACATTAATCTTTATTTATACGTTTCGCTTTACGAGTGTTTCGACTTACGAGTGTTTCGACATACGAGTGTTTCGGCTTACGAGTGTTTTGATTTACGAGTGTTTTGACTTACGGGTGCTTCGACTTACGCGTGTTTCGACTTACGAGTGATTCGACTTACGAATGTTTTGACTTACGGGTGTTTCGGCTTGCGAGTGTTTCGACTTACGAGTGTTTCGGCTTATGAGTGTTTCGACTTACTAATGTTTTTACTTATGAGTGTTTCGGCGTACGAGTGTTTTGACTTACGAGTGTTTCGACTTACGAGTGTTTTGACTTACGAATGTTTTGACTTACGGGTGTTTCGGCTTACGAGTGTTTCGACTTACGAGTGTTTCGGCTGGCGAGTGTTTCGGCTTACGAGTGTTTTGACTTAAGGGTCTTTCGACTTACGAGTGTTTCGACTTACGAGTGTTTCGACTTACGAGTGTTTCGGCTTACGAGTGTTTTGACTTAAGGGTGTTTCGACTTACGAGTGTTTCGATACGAGTGTTTCGACTTACGAGTGTTCTGACTTACGAGTGTTCCGACTTACGAGTGTCTCGGCTTACGAGTGTTTCCGCTTACGAGTGTTTCGACTTACGAGTGTTTCGACTTACGAGTGTTCCGACTTACGGGTGTTTCGACTTACGAGTGTTTTGGCTTACGGTGTTTCGACTTACGAGTGTTTCGGCTTACGAGTGTTTTGACTTAAGGGTGTTTAGACTTACGAGTGTTTCGATACGAGTGTTTCGACTTACGAGTGTTCTGACTTACGATTGTTCTGACTTACGCGCGTTCTGACTTACGAGTGTTCTGACTTACGAGTGTTTCGGCTTACGAGTGTTTCGGCTTACGAGTGTTTCGACTTACGAGTGTTTCGACTTACGAGTGTTCCGACTTACGGGTGTTTCGACTTACGAGTGTTTTGGCTTACGGTGTTTCGGCTTACGAGTGTTTCGAGTTAAGAGTGTTTTGACTTACGCGTGTTTTGACATACGAGTGTTCTGACTTACGAGTGTTCTGACTTACGAGTGTTCTGACTTACGAGTGTTCCTACTTTACGAGTGTTTCGGCTCACGAGTGTTTCGACTTACGAGTGTTTCGACATACGAGTGTTTCGACTTACGAATGTTTTTGCTTACGGGTGTTTCGACTTACGAATGTTTTTGCTTACGAGTGTTTCGGTTTACGAGTGTTCCGACTTACGAGGGTTTCGGCTTACGAGTGTTTCGACTTACGAGTGTTTCGACTTACGAGTGTTTTGACTTACGGTGTTTCGGCTTACGAGTGATTAGACTTACGAGTGTTTTGACTTACGGGTGTTTTGACTTACAGGTGTTGTGAATTACGAGTGTTCCGATTTACGAGTGTTTTGACTTACGGTGTTTCGGCTTACACGTGATTCGACTTACGAATGTTTTGACTTACGGGTGTTTCGGCTTGCGAGTGTTTCGACTTACGAGTGTTTCGAATTACGAGTGTTTTGACTTACGAATGTTTTGACTTACGGGTGTTTCGGCTTACGAGTGTTTCGACTTACGAGTGTTTCGGCTTGCGAGTGTTTCGACTTACTAATGTTTTTACTTACGAGTGTTTCGGCGTACGAGTGTTTCGACTTACGAGTCTTTCGACTTACGGGTGTTTTGAATTATGGGTGTTTCGGCTTACGAGTGTTTCGACTTACGAGTGTTTTGACTTAAGGGTGTTTCGACTTACGAGTGTTTCGACTTACGAGTGTTTCGACTTACGAGTGTTTCAGATTACGAGTGTTTTGACTTGAGGGTTTCCGACTTACGAGTGTTTCGATACGAGTGTTTCGACTTACGAGTGTTCTGATTTACGGATGTTTCGACACACGAGTGTTTCGAATTACGAGTGTTTCGACTTACGAGTGTTTTGACTTAAGGGTGTTTTGACATACGAGTGTTTCGATACGAGTGTTTCGACTTACGAGTGTTCTGACTTACGATTGTTCTGACTTACGAGTGTTCTTACTTACGAGTGTTCGGACTTACGAGTGTTTCGGCTTACGAGTGTTTCGACTTACGAGTGTTCCGACTTACGGGTGTTTCGACTTACGAGTGATTCGACTTACGAATGTTTTGACTTACGGGTGTTTCGGCTTGCGAGTGTTTCCTCTTACGAGTGTTTCGACTTACGAGTGTTTTGACTTACGAATGTTTTGACTTACGGGTGTTTCGGCTTACGAATGTTTCGACTTACGAGTGTTTCGGCTTGCGAGTGTTTCGACTTACTAATGTTTTTACTTACGAGTGTTTCGGCGTACGAGTGTTTCGACTTACGAGTGTTTCGACTTACGGGTGTTTTGACTTACGGGTGTTTCGGCTTACGAGTGTTTCGACTTACGAGTGTTTTGACTTAAGGGTGTTTCGACTTATGAGTGTTTCGACTTACGAGTGTTTCGACTTACGAGTGTTTCGGATTACGAGTGTTTCGACTTACGGGTGTTTTGACTTACGGGTGTTTCGGCTTACGAGTGTTTCGACTTACGAGTGTTTTGACTTAAGGGTGTTTCGACTTACGAGTGTTTCGACTTACGAGTGTTTCGACTTACGAGTGTTTCGACTTACGAGTGTTTCGGATTACGAGTGTTTTGACTTGAGGGTTTTCGACTTACGAGTGTTTCGATACGAGTGTTTCGACTTACGAGTGTTCTGACTTACGATTGTTCTGACTTACGAGTGTTCTTACTTACGAGTGTTCCGACTTACGAGTGTTTCGGCTTACGAGTGTTTCGACTTACGAGTGTTCCGACTTACGGGTGTTTCGACTTACGAGTGATTCGACTTACGAATGTTTTGACTTACGGGTGTTTCGGCTTGCGAGTGTTTCGACTTACGAGTGTTTCGACTTACGAGTGTTTTGACTTACGAATGTTTTGACTTACGGGTGTTTCGGCTTACGAGTGTTTCGACTTACGAGTGTTTCGGCTTGCGAGTGTTTCGACTTACTAATGTTTTTACTTCCGAGTGTTTCGGCGTACGAGTGTTTCGACTTACGAGTGTTTCGACTTACGGGTGTTTTGACTTACGGGTGTTTCGACACACGAGTGTTTCGAATTACGAGTGTTTCGACTTACGAGTGTTTAGACTTACAAGTGTTTCGACTTACGGGTGTTTCGACTTACGAGTGTTTCGACTACGAGTGTTTCGACTTACGAGTGTTTCGGCTTACGAGTGTTTCGACATACGGGTGTTTCGACTTACGGTGTTTCGGCTTACGAGTGTTTCGATACGAGTGTTCTGACTTACGAGTGTTCTGACTTACGAGTGTTCTGACTTACGAGTGTTCTGACTTACGAGTGTTCCGACTTTACGAGTGTTTCGGCTCACGAGTGTTTCGGCTTACGAGTGTTTCCACTTACGAAAATAACAAATAGACGCGGTTTCAAATCTCTATGCTTTTCAAATTCGTTACATTATTCTTTATTTATACGTTTCGCTTTACGAGTGTTTCGACTTACGAGTGTTTCGACATACGAGTGTTTCGGCTTACGAGTGTTTTAATTTACGAGTGTTTTGAATTACGGGTGCTTCGACTTACGCGTGTTTCGACTTACGAGTGTTTCGACTTACGAGTGTTTCGACTTACGAGTGATTCGACTTACGAATGTTTTGACTTACGGGTGTTTCGGCTTGCGAGTGTTTCGACTTACGAGTGTTTCGGCTTATGAGTGTTTCGACTTACTAATGTTTTTACTTACGAGTGTTTCGGCGTACGAGTCTTTTGACTTACGAGTGTTTCGACTTACGAGTGTTTTGACTTACGAGTGTTTCGACTTACGCGTGTTTCGGCTTACGAGTGTTTCGACTTACGAGTGTTTCGGCTGGCGAGTGTTTCGACTTACGAGTGTTTTGACTTAAGGGTGTTTCGACTTACGAGTGTTTCGACTTACGAGTGTTTCGACTTACGAGTGTTTCGGCTTACGAGTGTTTTGACTTAAGGGTGTTTCGACTTACGAGTGTTTCGATACGAGTGTTTCGACTTACGAGTGTTCTGACTTACGATTGTTCTGACTTACGAGCGTTCTGACTTACGAGTGTTCTGACTTACGAGTGTTTCGGCTTACGAGTGTTTCGGCTTACGAGTGTTTCGACTTACGAGTGTTTCGACTTACGAGTGTTCCGACTTACGGGTGTTTCGACTTACGAGTGTTTTGGCTTATAGTGTTTCGGCTTACGAGTGTTTCGAGTTAAGAGTGTTTTGACTTACGCGTGTTTTGACATACGAGTGTTCTGACTTACGAGTGTTCTGACTTACGAGTGTTCTGACTTACGAGTGTTCTGACTTACGAGTGTTCCGACTTTACGAGTGTTTCGGCTCACGAGTGTTTCGACTTACGAGTGTTTCGACTTACGAGTGTTTCGACTTACGGGTGTTTTGACTTACGGGTGTTTCCGCTTACGAGTGTTTCGACTTACGAGTGTTTTGACTTAAGGGTGTTTCGACTTACGTGTGTTTTGACTTACGAGTGTTTCGACTTACGAGTGTTTCGGAATACGAGTGTTTTGACTTGAGGGTTTTCGACTTACGAGTGTTTCGATACGAGTGTTTCGACTTACGAGTGTTCTGACTTACGAGTGTTCTGATTTACGGATGTTTCGACACACGAGTGTTTCGAATTACGAGTGTTTCGACTTAAGAGTGTTTTGACTTACGGGTGTTTTGACATACGAGTGTTTCGATACGAGTGTTTCGACTTACGAGTGTTCTGACTTACGAGTGTTCTGACTTACGAGTGTTCTGACTTACGAGTGTTCTTACTTACGAGTGTTCCGACTTACGAGTGTTTCGGCTTACGAGTGTTTCGACTTACGAGTGTTCCGACTTACGGGTGTTTCGACTTACGAGTGTTTTGGCTTACGAGTGTTTCGAGTTACGAGTGTTTTGACCTACGCGTGTTTTGACATACGAGTGTTTCGATACGAGTGTTCTGACTTACGAGTGTTCTGACTTACGAGTGTTCTGACTTACGAGTGTTTCGACTTACGAGTGTTCTGACTTACGAGTGTTCTGACTTACGAATGTTCCGACTTACGAGTGTTTCGACTTACGAGTGTTTCGACTTACGAGTGTTTCGACTTACGAGTGTTTCGGCTTACGAGTGTTTTGACTTACGAGTGTTCTGACTACGAGTGTTCTTACTTACGAGTGTTTCGGCTTATGAGTGTTTCGACTTACGAGTGTTTCGGCTTATGAGTGTTTCGACTTACGAGTGTTTCGACTTACGGGTGTTTCGACTTACGATTGTTTCGACTACGAGTGTTTCGACTTACGAGTGTTTCGGCTTACGAGTGTTTCGACATACGGGTGTTTCGACTTACGGTGTTTCGGCTTACGAGTGTTTCGATGCGAGTGTTCTGACTTACGAGTGTTCTGACTTACGAGTGTTCTGACTTACGAGTGTTCTGAATTACGAGTGTTCCGACTTTACGAGTGTTTCGGCTCACGAGTGTTTCGGTTACGAGTGTTTCGACTTACGAAAATAACAAATAGACGCGGTTTCAAATCTCTATGCTTTTCAAATTCATTACATTAATCTTTATTTATACGTTTCGCTTTACGAGTGTTTCGACTTACGAGTGTTTCGACATACGAGTGTTTCGGCTTACGAGTGTTTTGATTTACGAGTGTTTTGACTTACGGGTGCTTCGACTTACGCGTGTTTCGACTTACGAGTGATTCGACTTACGAATGTTTTGACTTACGGGTGTTTCGGCTTGCGAGTGTTTCGACTTACGAGTGTTTCGGCTTATGAGTGTTTCGACTTACTAATGTTTTTACTTATGAGTGTTTCGGCGTACGAGTGTTTTGACTTACGAGTGTTTCGACTTACGAGTGTTTTGACTTACGAATGTTTTGACTTACGGGTGTTTCGGCTTACGAGTGTTTCGACTTACGAGTGTTTCGGCTGGCGAGTGTTTCGGCTTACGAGTGTTTTGACTTAAGGGTCTTTCGACTTACGAGTGTTTCGACTTACGAGTGTTTCGACTTACGAGTGTTTCGGCTTACGAGTGTTTTGACTTAAGGGTGTTTCGACTTACGAGTGTTTCGATACGAGTGTTTCGACTTACGAGTGTTCTGACTTACGAGTGTTCCGACTTACGAGTGTCTCGGCTTACGAGTGTTTCCGCTTACGAGTGTTTCGACTTACGAGTGTTTCGACTTACGAGTGTTCCGACTTACGGGTGTTTCGACTTACGAGTGTTTTGGCTTACGGTGTTTCGACTTACGAGTGTTTCGGCTTACGAGTGTTTTGACTTAAGGGTGTTTAGACTTACGAGTGTTTCGATACGAGTGTTTCGACTTACGAGTGTTCTGACTTACGATTGTTCTGACTTACGCGCGTTCTGACTTACGAGTGTTCTGACTTACGAGTGTTTCGGCTTACGAGTGTTTCGGCTTACGAGTGTTTCGACTTACGAGTGTTTCGACTTACGAGTGTTCCGACTTACGGGTGTTTCGACTTACGAGTGTTTTGGCTTACGGTGTTTCGGCTTACGAGTGTTTCGAGTTAAGAGTGTTTTGACTTACGCGTGTTTTGACATACGAGTGTTCTGACTTACGAGTGTTCTGACTTACGAGTGTTCTGACTTACGAGTGTTCCGACTTTACGAGTGTTTCGGCTCACGAGTGTTTCGACTTACGAGTGTTTCGACATACGAGTGTTTCGACTTACGAATGTTTTTGCTTACGGGTGTTTCGACTTACGAATGTTTTTGCTTACGAGTGTTTCGGTTTACGAGTGTTCCGACTTACGAGTGTTTCGGCTTACGAGTGTTTCCGGCTTACGAGTGTTTCGACTTACGAGTGTTTCGACTTACGAGTGTTTTGACTTACGGTGTTTCGGCTTACGAGTGAATAGACTTACGAGTGTTTTGACTTACGGGTGTTTTGACATACAGGTGTTGTGAATTACGAGTGTTCCGATTTACGAGTGTTTTGACTTACGGTGTTTCGGCTTACACGTGATTCGACTTACGAATGTTTTGACTTACGGGTGTTTCGGCTTGCGAGTGTTTCGACTTACGAGTGTTTCGAATTACGAGTGTTTTGACTTACGAATGTTTTGACTTACGGGTGTTTCGGCTTACGAGTGTTTCGACTTACGAGTGTTTCGGCTTGCGAGTGTTTCGACTTACTAATGTTTTTACTTACGAGTGTTTCGGCGTACGAGTGTTTCGACTTACGAGTCTTTCGACTTATGGGTGTTTTGAATTACGGGTGTTTCGGCTTACGAGTGTTTCGACTTACGAGTGTTTTGACTTAAGGGTGTTTCGACTTACGAGTGTTTCGACTTACGAGTGTTTCGACTTACGAGTGTTTCAGATTACGAGTGTTTTGACTTGAGGGTTTCCGACTTACGAGTGTTTCGATACGAGTGTTTCGACTTACGAGTGTTCTGATTTACGGATGTTTCGACACACGAGTGTTTCGAATTACGAGTGTTTCGACTTACAAGTGTTTTGACTTAAGGGTGTTTTGACATACGAGTGTTTCGATACGAGTGTTTCGACTTACGAGTGTTCTGACTTACGATTGTTCTGACTTACGAGTGTTCTTACTTACGAGTGTTCCGACTTACGAGTGTTTCGGCTTACGAGTGTTTCGACTTACGAGTGTTCCGACTTACGGGTGTTTCGACTTACGAGTGATTCGACTTACGAATGTTTTGACTTACGGGTGTTTCGGCTTGCGAGTGTTTCGACTTACGAGTGTTTCGACTTACGAGTGTTTTGACTTACGAATGTTTTGACTTACGGGTGTTTCGGCTTACGAATGTTTCGACTTACGAGTGTTTCGGCTTGCGTGTGTTTCGACTTACTAATGTTTTTACTTACGAGTGTTTCGGCGTACGAGTGTTTCGACTTACGAGTGTTTCGACTTACGGGTGTTTTGACTTACGGGTGTTTCGGCTTACGAGTGTTTCGACTTACGAGTGTTTTGACTTAAGGGTGTTTCGACTTACGAATGTTTCGACTTACGAGTGTTTCGACTTACGAGTGTTTCGGATTACGAGTGTTTCGACTTACGGGTGTTTTGACTTACGGGTGTTTCGGCTTACGAGTGTTTCGACTTACGAGTGTTTTGACTTAAGGGTGTTTCGACTTACGAGTGTTTCGACTTACGAGTGTTTCGACTTACGAGTGTTTCGACTTACGAGTGTTTCGGATTACGAGTGTTTTGACTTGAGGGTTTTCGACTTACGAGTGTTTCGATACGAGTGTTTCGACTTACGAGTGTTCTGACTTACGATTGTTCTGACTTACGAGTGTTCTTACTTACGAGTGTTCCGACTTACGAGTGTTTCGGCTTACGAGTGTTTCGACTTACGAGTGTTCCGACTTACGGGTGTTTCGACTTACGAGTGATTCGACTTACGAATGTTTTGACTTACGGGTGTTTCGGCTTGCGAGTGTTTCGACTTACGAGTGTTTCGACTTACGAGTGTTTTGACTTACGAATGTTTTGACTTACGGGTGTTTCGGCTTACGAGTGTTTCGACTTACGAGTGTTTCGGCTTGCGAGTGTTTCGACTTACTAATGTTTTTACTTCCGAGTGTTTCGGCGTACGAGTGTTTCGACTTACGAGTGTTTCGACTTACGGGTGTTTTGACTTACGGGTGTTTCGACACACGAGTGTTTCGAATTACGAGTGTTTCGACTTACGAGTGTTTTGACTTACGGGTGTTTTGACATACGAGTGTTTCGATACGAGTGTTTCGACTTACGAGTGTTCTGACTTACGAGTGTTCTGACTTACGAGTGTTCTGACTTACGAGTGTTCTTACTTACGAGTGTTCCGACTTACGAGTGTTTCGGCTTACGAGTGTTTCGACATACGAGTGTTCCGACTTACGGGTGTTTCGACTTACGAGTGTTTTGGCTTACGGTGTTTCGGCTTACGAGTGTTTCGAGTTACGAGTGTTTTGACTTACGCGTGTTTTGACATACGAGTGTTTCGATACGAGTGTTCTGACTACGAGTGTTCTGACTTACGAGTGTTTCGGCTTATGAGTGTTTCGACTTACGAGTGTTTCGGCTTATGAGTGTTTCGACTTACGAGTGTTTCGGCTTACGAGTGTTTCGACTTACGAGTGTTTCGACTTACAAGTGTTTCGACTTACGGGTGTTTCGACTTACGAGTGTTTCGACTACGAGTGTTTCGACTTACGAGTGTTTCGGCTTACGAGTGTTTCGACATACGGGTGTTTCGACTTACGGTGTTTCGGCTTACGAGTGTTTCGATACGAGTGTTCTGACTTACGAGTGTTCTGACTTACGAGTGTTCTGACTTACGAGTGTTCTGACTTACGAGTGTTCTGACTTACGAGTGTTCCGACTTTACGAGTGTTTCGGCTCACGAGTGTTTCGGCTTACGAGTCTTTCCACTTACGAAAATAACAAATAGACGCGGTTTCAAATCTCTATGCTTTTCAAATTCGTTACATTAATCTTTATTTATACGTTTCGCTTTACGAGTGTTTCGACTTACGAGTGTTTTGACATACGAGTGTTTCGGCTTACGAGTGTTTTAATTTACGAGTGTTTTGAATTACGGGTGCTTCGACTTACGCGTGTTTCGACTTACGAGTGTTTCGACTTACGAGTGTTTCGACTTACGAGTGATTCGACTTACGAATGTTTTGACTTACGGGTGTTTCGGCTTGCGAGTGTTTCGACTTACGAGTGTTTCGGCTTATGAGTGTTTCGACTTACTAATGTTTTTACTTACGAGTGTTTCGGCGTACGAGTCTTTTGACTTACGAGTGTTTCGACTTACGAGTGTTTTGACTTACGAATGTTCTGACTTACGGGTGTTTCGGCTTACGAGTGTTTCGACTTACGAGTGTTTCGGCTGGCGAGTGTTTCGACTTACGAGTGTTTTGACTTAAGGGTGTTTCGACTTACGAGTGTTTCGATACGAGTGTTTCGACTTACGAGTGTTCTGACTTACGATTGTTCTGACTTACGAGCGTTCTGACTTACGAGTGTTCTGACTTACGAGTGTTTCGGCTTATGAGTGTTTCGGCTTACGAGTGTTTCGACTTACGAGTGTTTCGACTTACGAGTGTTCCGACTTACGGGTGTTTCGACTTACGAGTGTTTTGGCTTATAGTGTTTCGGCTTACGAGTGTTTCGAGTTAAGTGTTTTGACTTACGCGTGTTTTGACATACGAGTGTTCTGACTTACGAGTGTTCTGACTTACGAGTGTTCTGACTTACGAGTGTTCTGACTTACGAGTGTTCCAACTTTACGAGTGATTCGACTTACGAATGTTTTGACTTACGGGTGTTTCGGCTTGCGAGTGTTTCGACTTACGAGTGTTTCGACTTACGAGTGTTTTGACTTACGAATGTTTTGACTTACGGGTGTTTCGGCTTACGAGTGTTTCGACTTACGAGTGTTTCGGCTTGCGAGTGTTTCGACTTACTAATGTTTTTACTTCCGAGTGTTTCGGCGTACGAGTGTTTCGACTTACGAGTGTTTCGACTTACGGGTGTTTTGACTTACGGGTGTTTCGGCTTACGAGTGTTTCGACTTACGAGTGTTTTGACTTAAGGGTGTTTCGACTTACGAGTGTTTCGACTTACGAGTGTTTCGACTTACGAGTGTTTCGGATTACGAGTGTTTTGACTTGAGGGTTTTCGACTTACGAGTGTTTCGACACGAGTGTTTCGACTTACGAGTTTTCTGACTTACGAGTGTTCTGATTTATGGATGTTTCGACACACGAGTCTTTCGAATTACGAGTGTTTCGACTTACGAGTGTTTTGACTTACGGGTGTTTTGACATACGAGTGTTTCGATACGAGTGTTTCGACTTACGAGTGTTCTGACTACGAGTGTTCTGACTTACGGGTGTTTCGACTTACGAGTGTTTCGACTTACGAGTGTTTCGACTTACGAGTGTTTCGACTTACGAGTGTTTCGGATTACGAGTGTTTTGACTTGAGGGTTTTCGACTTACGAGTGTTTCGATACGAGTGTTTCGACTTACAAGTGTTCTGACTTACGATTGTTCTGACTTACGAGTGTTCTTACTTACGAGTGTTCCGACTTACGAGTGATTCGGCTTACGAGTGTTTCGACTTACGAGTGTTCCGACTTACGGGTGTTTCGACTTACGAGTGATTCGACTTACGAATGTTTTGACTTACGGGTGTTTCGGCTTGCGAGTGTTTCGACTTACGAGTGTTTCGACTTACGAGTGTTTTGACTTACGAATGTTTTGACTTACGGGTGTTTCGGCTTACGAGTGTTTCGACTTACGAGTGTTTCGGCTTGCGAGTGTTTCGACTTACTAATGTTTTTACTTCCGAGTGTTTCGGCGTACGAGTGTTTCGACTTACGAGTGTTTCGACTTACGGGTGTTTTGACTTACGGGTGTTTCGGCTTACGAGTGTTTCGACTTACGAGTGTTTTGACTTAAGGGTGTTTCGACTTACGAGTGTTTCGACTTACGAGTGTTTCGACTTACGAGTGTTTCGGATTACGAGTGTTTTGACTTGAGGGTTTTCGACTTACGAGTGTTTCGACAGGAGTGTTTCGACTTAGGAGTTTTCTGACTTACGAGTGTTCTGATTTATGGATGTTTCGACACACGAGTGTTTCGAATTACGAGTGTTTCGACTTACGAGTGTTTTGACTTACGGGTGTTTTGACATACGAGTGTTTCGATACGAGTGTTTCGACTTACGAGTGTTCTGACTACGAGTGTTCTGACTTACGAGTGTTCTGACTTACGAGTGTTCTTACTTACGAGTGTTCCGACTTACGAGTGTTTCGGCTTACGAGTGTTTCGACATACGAGTGTTCCGACTTACGGGTGTTTCGACTTACGAGTGTTTTGGCTTACGGTGTTTCGGCTTACGAGTGTTTCGAGTTACGAGTGTTTTGACTTACGCGTGTTTTGACATACGAGTGTTTCGATACGAGTGTTCTGACTACGAGTGTTCTGACTTACGAGTGTTTCGGCTTATGAGTGTTTCGACTTACGAGTGTTTCGGCTTATGAGTGTTTCGACTTACGAGTGTTTCGGCTTACGAGTGTTTCGACTTACGAGTGTTTCGACTTACAAGTGTTTCGACTTACGGGTGTTTCGACTTACGAGTGTTTCGACTACGAGTGTTTCGACTTACGAGTGTTTCGGCTTACGAGTGTTTCGACATACGGGTGTTTCGACTTACGGTGTTTCGGCTTACGAGTGTTTCGATACGAGTGTTCTGACTTACGAGTGTTCTGACTTACGAGTGTTCTGACTTACGAGTGTTCTGACTTACGAGTGTTCCGACTTTACGAGTGTTTCGGCTCACGAGTGTTTCGGCTTACGAGTGTTTCCACTTACGAAAATAACAAATAGACGCGGTTTCAAATCTCTATGCTTTTCAAATTCGTTACATTAATCTTTATTTATACGTTTCGCTTTACGAGTGTTTCGACTTACGAGTGTTTCGACATACGAGTGTTTCGGCTTACGAGTGTTTCGACTTACGAGTGTTCCGACTTACGGGTGTTTCGACTTACGAGTGATTCGACTTACGAATGTTTTGACTTACGGGTGTTTCGGCTTGCGAGTGTTTCGACTTACGAGTGTTTCGACTTACGAGTGTTTTGAATTACGAATGTTTTGACTTACGGGTGTTTCGGCTTACGAGTGTTTCGACTTACGAGTGTTTCGGCTTGCGAGTGTTTCGACTTACTAATGTTTTTACTTCCGAGTTTTTCGGCATACGAGTGTTTCGACTTACGAGTGTTTCGACTTACGGGTGTTTTGACTTACGGGTGTTTCGGCTTACGAGTGTTTCGACTTACGAGTGTTTTGACTTAAGGGTGTTTCGACTTACGAGTGTTTCGACTTACGAGTGTTTCGACTTACGAGTGTTTCGGATTACGAGTGTTTTGACTTGAGGGTTTTCGACTTACGAGTGTTTCGACACGAGTGTTTCGATTTACGAGTTTTCTGACTTACGAGTGTTCTGATTTATGGATGTTTCGACACACGAGTGTTTCGAATTACGAGTGTTTCGACTTACGAGTGTTTTGACTTACGGGTGTTTTGACATACGAGTGTTTCGATACGAGTGTTTCGACTTACGTGTGTTCTGACTTACGAGTGTTCTGACTTACGAGTGTTCTGACTTACGAGTGTTCTTACTTACGAGTGTTCCGACTTACGAGTGTTTCGGCTTACGAGTGTTTCGACATACGAGTGTTCCGACTTACGGGTGTTTCGACTTACGAGTGTTTTGGCTTACGGTGTTTCGGCTTACGAGTGTTTCGAGTTACGAGTGTTTTGACTTACGCGTGTTTTGACATACGAGTGTTTCGATACGAGTGTTCCGACTTACGGGTGTTTCGACTTACGAGTGTTTTGGCTTACGGTGTTTCGACTTACGAGTGTTTCGAGTTAAGAGTGTTTTGAGTTACGCGTGTTTTGACATACGAGTGTTCTGACTTACGAGTGTTCTGACTTACGAGTGTTCTGACTTACGAGTGTTCTGACTTACGAGTGTTCCGACTTTACAGTGTTTCGGCTCACGAGTGTTTCGGCTTACGAGTGTTTCGACTTACAAAAATAACAAATAGACGCGGTTTCAAATCTCTATGCTTTTCAAATTCATTACATTAATCTTTATTTATACGTTTCGCTTTATGATAGTTTCGACTTACGAGTGTTTCGACATACGAGTGTTTCAGCTTACGAGTGTTTTGATTTACGAGTGTTTTGACTTACGGGTGCTTCGACTTACGCGTGTTTCGACTTACGAGTGTTTCGACTTACGAGTGTTTTGACTTACGAATGTTTTGACTTACGATTGTTTCGGCTTACGAATGTTTCGACTTACGAGTGTTCTGACTACGAGTGTTCTGACTTACGGGTGTTCTGACTTACGAGTGCTTCGACTTACGAGTTTTTCGGCATACGAGTGTTTCGACTTACGAGTGTTTCGACTTACGGGTGTTTTGACTTACGGGTGTTTCGGCTTACGAGTGTTTCGACTTACGAGTGTTTTGACTTAAGGGTGTTTCGACTTACGAGTGTTTCGACTTACGAGTGTTTCGACTTACGAGTGTTTCGGATTACGAGTGTTTTGACTTGAGGGTTTTCGACTTACGAGTGTTTCGACACGAGTGTTTCGACTTACGAGTTTTCTGACTTACGAGTGTTCTGATTTATGGATGTTTCGACACACGAGTGTTTCGAATTACGAGTGTTTCGACTTACGAGTGTTTTGACTTACGGGTGTTTTGACATACGAGTGTTTCGATACGAGTGTTTCGACTTACGTGTGTTCTGACTTACGAGTGTTCTGACTTACGAGTGTTCTGACTTACGAGTGTTCTTACTTACGAGTGTTCCGACTTACGAGTGTTTCGGCTTACGAGTGTTTCGACTTACGAGTGTTTCGACTTACGAGTGTTTCGGATTACGAGTGTTTTGACTTGAGGGTTTTCGACTTACGAGTGTTTCGACACGAGTGTTTCGACTTACGAGTTTTCTGACTTACGAGTGTTCTGATTTATGGATGTTTCGACACACGAGTGTTTCGAATTACGAGTGTTTCGACTTACGAGTGTTTTGACTTACGGGTGTTTTGACATACGAGTGTTTCGATACGAGTGTTTCGACTTACGAGTGTTCTGACTTACGAGTGTTCTGACTTACGAGTGTTCTGACTTACGAGTGTTCTTACTTACGAGTGTTCCGACTTACGAGTGTTTCGGCTTACGAGTGTTTCGACATACGAGTGTTCCGACTTACGGGTGTTTCGACTTACGAGTGTTTTGGCTTACGGTGTTTCGGCTTACGAGTGTTTCGAGTTACGAGTGTTTTGACTTACGCGTGTTTTGACATACGAGTGTTTCGATACGAGTGTTCTGACTACGAGTGTTCTGACTTACGAGTGTTTCGGCTTATGAGTGTTTCGACTTACGAGTGTTTCGGCTTATGAGTGTTTCGACTTACGAGTGTTTCGGCTTACGAGTGTTTCGACTTACGAGTGTTTCGACTTACAAGTGTTTCGACTTACGGGTGTTTCGACTTACGAGTGTTTCGACTACGAGTGTTTCGACTTACGAGTGTTTCGGCTTACGAGTGTTTCGACATACGGGTGTTTCGACTTACGGTGTTTCGGCTTACGAGTGTTTCGATACGAGTGTTCTGACTTACGAGTGTTCTGACTTACGAGTGTTCTGACTTACGAGTGTTCTGACTTACGAGTGTTCCGACTTTACGAGTGTTTCGGCTCACGAGTGTTTCGGCTTACGAGTGTTTCCACTTACGAAAATAACAAATAGACGCGGTTTCAAATCTCTATGCTTTTCAAATTCGTTACATTAATCTTTATTTAAACGTTTCGCTTTACGAGTGTTTCGACTTACGAGTGTTTCGACATACGAGTGTTTCGGCTTACGAGTGTTTTAATTTACGAGTGTTTTGAATTACGGGTGCTTCGACTTACGAGTGTTTCGGCTTACGAGTGTTTCGACTTACGAGTGTTCCGACTTACGGGTGTTTCGACTTACGAGTGATTCGACTTACGAATGTTTTGACTTACGGGTGTTTCGGCTTGCGAGTGTTTCGACTTACGAGTGTTTCGACTTACGAGTGTTTTGACTTACGAGTGTTCTGACTTACGAGTGTTCTTACTTACGAGTGTTCCGACTTACGAGTGTTTCGGCTTACGAGTGTTTCGACATACGAGTGTTCCGACTTACGGGTGTTTCGACTTACGAGTGTTTTGGCTTACGGTGTTTCGGCTTACGAGTGTTTCGAGTTACGAGTGTTTTGACTTACGCGTGTTTTGACATACGAGTGTTTCGATACGAGTGTTCCGACTTACGGGTGTTTCGACTTACGAGTGTTTTGGCTTACGGTGTTTCGACTTACGAGTGTTTCGAGTTAAGAGTGTTTTGAGTTACGCGTGTTTTCACATACGAGTGTTCTGACTTACGAGTGTTCTGACTTACGAGTGTTCTGACTTACGAGTGTTCTGACTTACGAGTGTTCCGACTTTACAGTGTTTCGGCTCACGAGTGTTTCGGCTTACGAGTGTTTCGACTTACAAAAATAACAAATAGACGCGGTTTCAAATCTCTATGCTTTTCAAATTCATTACATTAATCTTTATTTATACGTTTCGCTTTATGATAGTTTCGACTTACGAGTGTTTCGACATACGAGTGTTTCAGCTTACGAGTGTTTTGATTTACGAGTGTTTTGACTTACGGGTGCTTCGACTTACGCGTGTTTCGACTTACGAGTGTTTCGACTTACGAGTGTTTTGACTTACGAATGTTTTGACTTACGATTGTTTCGGCTTACGAATGTTTCGACTTACGAGTGTTCTGACTACGAGTGTTCTGACTTACGGGTGTTCTGACTTACGAGTGCTTCGACTTACGAGTGTTTCGGCTTACGGGTGTTTCGACTTACGAATGTTTTTGCTTACGAGTGTTTCGGCTTACGAGTGTTTCGGCTTATGAGTGTTTCGACTTACGAGTGTTTTGACTTACGGGTGTTTTGACATACGAGTGTTTCGATACGAGTGTTCTGACTTACGAGTGTTTCCGCTTACGAGTGTTTCGGCTTACGAGTGTTTCGACTTACTAATGTTTTTACTTACGAGTGTTTCGGTGTACGAGTGTTTCGACATAAGGATGTTTCGACTTACGAGTGTTTCGACTTACGAGTGTTTCGACTTACGAGTGTTTCGACTTACGAGTGTTTTGGCTTACGAATGTTTTGAATTACGGGTGTTTCGACTTACGGGTGTTTCGGCTTACGAGTGTTTCGACTTACGAGTGTTTTGACTTACGAGTGTTCTGACTTACGAGTGTTCTGACTTATGAGTGTTCCGACTTACGAGTGTTCCGACTTACGAGTGTTTCGGCTTACGAGTGTTTCGACTTACGGGCGTTTCGACTTACGGGTGTTTCGACTTACGAGTGTTTTAACTTACGAGTGTTCTGACTTACGAGTGTTCTGACTTACGAGTGTTCCGACTTACGACTGTTTCGACTTACGAGTGTTTTGACTTACGAGTGTTCCGACTTACGAGTGTTTCGGCTTACGGGTGTTTCGACGTACGAGTATTTTTGGCTTACGAGTGTTTCGACTTACGAGTGTTTTGAATTACGATTGTTTCGGCTTACGAGTGTTTCGACTTACGAGTATTTCGACTTACGAGTGTTTTGACTTATGGGTGTTTTGACATACGAGTGTTTTGATACGAATGCTCTGACTTACGAGTGTTCCGACTTACGAGTGTTCTGACTTACGAGTGTTCTGACTTACGGGTGTTCTGACTTACGTGTGTTCCGACTTACGAGTGTTTCGGCTATGGGTGTTTCGACTTACGAGTGTTTCGACTTACGAATGTTTTGGCTTACGAGTGTTTCGGCTTACGAGTGTTTCGACTTACGAATGTTTTGGCTTACGAGTGTTTCGGCTTACGGGTGTTTCGACTTACGAGTTATTCGACATACGAGTGTTTCGACTTACGGGTGTTTCGACTTACGGGTGTTTCGACTTACGAGTGTTTCGATTAATGAGTGTTTCGACTTACGAGTGTTCTGACTTACGAGTGTTCTGACTTACGAGTGTTCCGACTTACGAGTGTTTCGGTTTACGAGTGTTTCGACACACGAGTGTTTTGACTTACGGGGGTTTCGACTTACGGATGTTTCGACTTACGAGTGTTTCGGCTTACGAGTGTTTCGACTTACTAATGTTTTTACTTACGAGTGTTTCGGTGTTCGAGTGTTTCGACTTAAGGATGTTTCGACTTACGAGAGTTTCGACTTACGAGTGTTTCGGCTTACGTGAGTTTCGACTTAAGGGTGTTTTGACTTACGGGTGTTGTGAATTACGAGTGTTCCGATTTACGAGTGTTTTGACTTACGGTGTTTCGGCTTACGAGTTATTCGACTTACGAATGTTTTGACTTACGGGTGTTTCGGCTTGCGAGTGTTTCGACTTACGAGTGTTTCGGCTTATGAGTGTTTCGGCTTACGAGTGTTCCGACTTACGAGTGTTCCGACTTACGAGTGTTTCGGCTTACGAGTGTTTCCGGCTTACGAGTGTTTCGACTTACGAGTGTTTCGACTTACGAGTGTTTTGACTTACGGTGTTTCGGCTTACGAGTGATTAGACTTACGAGTGTTTTGACTTACGGGTGTTTCGACTTACGAGTGTTTCGATACGAGTGTTTCGACTTACGAGTGTTTCGGCTTACGAGCGTTTCGACTTACGAGTGTTTCGACTTACGTGTGTTCTGATTTACGGATGTTTCGACATACGGGTGTTTCGACTTACGAGTGTTTCGACTTACGAGTGTTTTGACTTACGGGTGTTTTGAGATACGAGTGTTTCGATACGAGTGTTTCGACTTACGAGTGTTCTGACTTCCGATTGTTCTGACTTACGAGCGTTCTGACTTACGAGTGTTTCGGCTTACGAGTGTTTCGGCTTACGAGTGTTTCGACTTACGAGTGTTTCGACTTACGAGTGTTCCGACTTACGGGTGTTTCGACTTACGAGTGTTTTGGCTCACGATGTTTCGACTTACGAGTGTTTCGAGTTAAGAGTGTTTTGAATTACGCGTGTTTTGACATACGAGTGTTCTGACTTACGAGTGTTCTGACTTACGAGTGTTCTGACTTACGAGTGTTCTGACTTACGAGTGTTCCGACTTTACGAGTGTTTCGGCTCACGAGTGTTTCGGCTTACGAGTGTTTTGACTTACGAAAATAACATATAGACGCGGTTTCAAATCTCTATGCTTTTCAAATTCATTACATTAATCTTTATTTATACGTTTCGCTTTACGAGTGTTTCGACTTACGAGTGTTTCGACATACGAGTGTTTCGACTTACGAATGTTTTTGCTTACGGGTGTTTCGACTTACGAATGTTTTTGCTTACGAGTGTTTCGGTTTACGAGTGTTCCGACTTACGAGTGTTCCGACTTACGAGTGTTTCGGCTTACGAGTGTTTCCGGCTTACGAGTGTTTCGACTTACGAGTGTTTCGACTTACGAGTGTTTTGACTTACGGGGTTTCGGCTTACGAGTGATTAGACTTACGAGTGTTTTGACTTACGGGTGTTTTGACTTACGGGTGTTGTGAATTACGAGTGTTCCGATTTACGAGTGTTTTGACTTACGGTGTTTCGGCTTACAAGTGATTCGACTTACGAATGTTTTGACTTACGGGTGTTTCGGCTTGCGAGTGTTTCGACTTACGAGTGTTTCGGCTTATGAGTGTTTCGACTTACTAATGTTTTTACTTACGAGTGTTTCGGCGTACGAGTGTTTTGACTTACGAGTGTTTCGACTTACGAGTGTTTTGACTTACGAATGTTTTGACTTACGGGTGTTTCGGCTTACGAGTGTTTCGACTTACGAGTGTTTCGGCTTGCGAGTGTTTCGACTTACTAATGTTTTTACTTACGAGTGTTTCGGCGTACGAGTGTTTCGATTTACGAGTGTTTCGAGTTACGGGTGTTTTAACTTACGGGTGTTTCGGCTTACGAGTGTTTCGACTTACGAGTGTTTTGACTTAAGGGTGTTTCGACTTACGAGTGTTTCGACTTACGAGTGTTTCGACTTACGGGTGTTTCGACTTACGAGTGTTTTGACTTAAGGGTGTTTCGACTTACGAGTGTTTCGATACGAGTGTTTCGACTTACGAGTGTTTCGGCTTACGAGTGTTTCGACTTACGAGTGTTTCGACTTACGAGTGTTATGATTTACGGATGTTTCGACATACGAGTGTTTCGACTTACGAGTGTTTCGACTTACGAGTGTTTTGACTTACGGGTGTTTTGACATACGAGTGTTTCGATACGAGTGTTTCGACTTACGAGTGATCTGACTTACGATTGTTCTGACTCACGAGCGTTCTGACTTACGAGTGTTTCGGTTTACGAGTGTTTCGGCTTACGAGTGTTTCGAGTTACGAGTGTTTCGACTTACGAGTGTTCCGACTTACGGGTGTTTCGACTTACGAGTGTTTTGGCTTACGGTGTTTCGACTTACGAGTGTTTCGAGTTAAGAGTGTTTTGACTTACGCATGTTTTGACATACGAGTGTTCTGACTTACGAGTGTTCTGACTTACGAGTGTTCTGACTTACGAGTGTTCTGACTTACGAGTGTTCTGACTTACGAGTGATTAGACTTACGAGTGTTTTGACTTACGGGTGTTTTGACTTACGGGTGTTGTGAATTACGAGTGTTCCGATTTACGAGTGTTTTGACTTACGGTGTTTCGGCTTACAAGTGATTCGACTTACGAATGTTTTGACTTACGGGTATTTCGGCTTGCGAGTGTTTCGACTTACGAGTGTTTCGGCTTATGAGTGTTTCGACTTACTAATGTTTTTACTTACGAGTGTTTCGGCGTACGAGTGTTTTGACTTACGAGTGTTTTGACTTACGGGTGTTTCGGCTTACGAGTGTTTCGACTTACGAGTGTTTCGGCTTGCGAGTGTTTCGACTTACTAATGTTTTTACTTACGAGTGTTTCGGCGTACGAGTGTTTCGACTTACGAGTGTTTCGACTTACGGGTGTTTTGACTTACGGGTGTTTCGGCTTACGAGTGTTTCGACTTACGAGTGTTTTGACTTAAGGGTGTTTCGACTTACGAGTGTTTCGACTTACGAGTGTTTCGACTTACGAGTGTTTCGGATTACGAGTGTTTTGACTTGAGGGTTTTCGACTTACGAGTGTTTCGATACGAGTGTTTCGACTTACGAGTGTATCTGACTTACGAGTGTTCTGATTTACGGATGTTTTGACACACGAGTGTTTCGAATTACGATTGTTTCGACTTACGAGTGTTTTGACTTACGGGTGTTTTTACATACGAGTGTTTCGATACGAGTGTTTCGACTTACGAGTGTTCTGACTTACGAGTGTTCTGACTTACGAGTGTTCTGACTTACAAGTGTTCTTACTTACGAGTGTTCCGACTTACGAGTGTTCCGACTTACGAGTGTTTCGGCTTACGAATGTTTCGACTTACGAGTGTTTCGACTTACGAGTGTTCCGACTTACGGGTGTTTCGACTTACGAAAATAACAAATAGACGCGGTTTCAAATCTCTATGCTTTTCAAATTCATTACATTAATCTTTATTTATACGCTTCGCTTTACGAGTGTTTCGACTTACGAGTGTTTCGACATGCGAGTGTTTCGACTTACGAGTGTTTCGATTACGAGTGTTTCGGCTTACGAGTGTTTTGACTTACGAATGTTTTGACTTACGATTGTTTCGGCTTACGAGTGTTTCGACTTACGAGTGTTCTGACTACGAGTGTTCTGACTTACGGGTGTTCTGACTTACGAGTGTTCCGACTTACCAGTGTTTCGGCTTATGAGTGTTTCGACTTACGAGTGTTCTGACTACGAGTGTTTCGACTTACGAGTGTTCTGACTACGAGTGTTCTGACTTACGGGTGTTCTGACTTACGAGTGTTCCGACTTACGAGTGCTTCGACTTACGAGTGTTTCGGCTTACGGGTGTTTCGACTTACGAATGTTTTTGCTTACGAGTGTTTCGGCTTACGAGTGTTTCGGCTTATGAGTGTTTCGACTTACGAGTGTTTTGACTTACGGGTGTTTTGACATACGAGTGTTTCGATACGAGTGTTCTGACTTACGAGTGTTTCCGCTTACGAGTGTTTCGGCTTACGAGTGTTTCGACTTACTAATGTTTTTACTTACAAGTGTTTCGGTGTACGAGTGTTTCGACTTAAGGATGTTTCGACTTACGAGTGTTTCGACTTACGAGTGTTCTGACTACGAATGTTTTGACTTACGGGTGTTTCGACTTACGGGTGTTTCGGCTTACGAGTGTTTCGACTTACGAGTGTTTTGACTTACGAGTGTTCTGACTTACGAGTGTTCTGACTTATGAGTGTTCCGACTTACGAGTGTTCCGACTTACGAGTGTTTCGGCTTACGAGTGTTTCGGCTTACGAGTGTTTCGGCTTACGAGTGTTTTGACTTACGAGTGTTCTGACTACGAGTGTCTGACTTACGGGTGTTCTGACTTTCGAGTGTTCCGACTTACGAGTGTTTCGGCTTATGAGTGTTTCGACTTACGGGCGTTTCGACTTACGGGTGTTTCGACTTACGAGTGTTTTGACTTACGAGTGTTCTGACTTACGAGTGTTCTGACTTACGAGTGTTCCGACTTACGACTGTTTCGACTTACGAGTGTTTTGACTTACGAGTGTTCCGACTTACGAGTGTTTCGGCTTACGGGTGTTTCGACGTACGAGTATTTTTGGCTTACGAGTGTTCCGACTTACGAGTGTCTCGGCTTACGAGTGTTTCGGCTTACGAGTGTTTCGACTTACGAGTGTTTCGACTTACGAGTGTTCCGACTTACGGGTGTTTCGACTTACGAGTGTTTTGGCTTACGGTGTTTCGACTTACGAGTGTTTCGGCTTACGAGTGTTTTGACTTAAGGGTGTTTCGACTTACGAGTGTTCTGATTTACGGATGTTTCGACATACGAGTGTTTCGACTTATGAGGGTTTCGACTTACGAGTGTTTCGGCTTACGAGTGTTTCGACTTACGAGTGTTTCGACTTACGAGTGTTCTGATTTACGGATGTTTCGACATACGAGTGTTTCGACTTACGAGTGTTTCGACTTACGAGTGTTTTGACTTACGTGTGTTTTGACATACGAGTGTTTCGATACGAGTGTTTCGACTTACGAGTGTTCTGACTTACGATTGTTCTGACTTGCGAGCGTTCTGGCTTACGAGTGTTTCGGCTTACGAGTGTTTCGGCTTACGAGTGTTTCGACTTACGAGTGTTTCGACTTACGAGTGTTCCGACTTATGGGTGTTTTGACTTACGAGTGTTTTGGCTTACGGTGTTTCGACTTACGAGTGTTTCGAGTTAAGAGTGTTTTGACTTACGCGTGTTTTGACATACGAGTGTTCTGACTTACGAGTGTTTCTGACTTACGAGTGTTCTGACTTACGAGTGTTCTGACTTACGCGTGTTCTGACTTACGAGTGTTCCGACTTCACGAGTGTTTCGGCTCACGACTGTTTCGGCTTACGAGTGTTTCGACTTACGAAAATAACAAATAGACGCGGTTTCAAATCTCTATGCTTTTCAAATTCATTACATTAATCTTTATTTATACGTTTCGCTTTACGAGTGTTTCGACTTACGAGTGTTTCGACTTACGAGTGTTTCGGCTTACGAGTGTTTTGACTTACGAGTGTTTCGGCTGGCGAGTGTTTCGACTTACGAGTGTTTTGACTTAATGGTGTTTCGACTTACGAGTGTTTCGACTTACGAGTGTTTCGACTTACGAGTGTTTCGGCTTACGAGTGATTTGACTTAAGGGTGTTTCGACTTACGAGTGTTTCGATACGAGTGTTTCAAATTACGAGTGTTCTGACTTACGAGTGTTCCGACTTACGAGTGTCTCGGCTTACGAGTGTTTCGATACGAGTGTTTCGACTTACGAGTGTTCGGCTTACGAGTGTTTCGACTTACGAGTGTTTCGACTTACGAGTGTTCTGATTTACGGTTGTTTCGACATACGAGTGTTTCGACTTACGAGTGTTTCGACTTACGAGTGTTTTGACTTACGTGTGTTTTGACATACGAGTGTTTCGATACGAGTGTTTCGACTTACGAGTGTTCTGACTTACGATTGTTCTGACTTACGAGCGTTGTGACTTACGAGTGTTTCGGCTTACGAGTGTCTCGGCTTACGAGTGTTTCGACTTACGAGTGTTTCGACTTACGAGTGTTCCGACTTACGGGTGTTTCGACTTACGAGTGTTTTGGCTTACGGTGTTTCGACTTACGAGTGTTTCGAGTTAAGAGTGTTTTGACTTAAGCGTGTTTTGACATACGAGTGTTCTGACTTACGAGTGTTCTGACTTACGAGTGTTCTGACTTACGAGTGTTCTGACTTACGAGTGTTCTGACTTACGAGTGTTCCGACTTTAGCGTGTTTCGGCTCACGAGTGTTTCGGCTTACGAGTGTTTCCGGCTTACGAGTGTTTCGACTTACGAGTGTTTC
The DNA here is from genome assembly GCA_964016885.1 of Eledone cirrhosa. Lineage (NCBI taxonomy): Eukaryota > Metazoa > Mollusca > Cephalopoda > Octopoda > Eledonidae > Eledone > Eledone cirrhosa. The sequence continues at coordinate 258,158,402 of OZ024741.1, forward strand.
GACTTACGAGTGTTTTGACTTACGGTGTTTCGGCTTACGAGTGATTAGACTTACGAGTGTTTTGACTTACGGGTGTTTTGACTTACGGGTGTTGTGAATTACGAGTGTTCCGATTTACGAGTGTTTTGACTTACAGTGTTTCGGCTTACAAGTGATTCGACTTACGAATGTTTTGACGTACGGGTGTTTCGGCTTGCGAGTGTTTCGACTTACGAGTGTTTCAACTTACGAGTGTTTCGGCTTATGAGTGTTTCGACTTACTAATGTTTTTACTTACGAGTGTTTCGGCGTACGAGTGTTTTGACATACGAGTGTTTCGACTTACGAGTGTTTTGACTTACGAATGTTTTGACTTACGGGTGTTTCGGCTTACGAGTGTTTCGACTTACGAGTGTTTCGGCGTGCGAGTGTTTCGACTCACTAATGTTTTTACTTACGAGTGTTTCGGCGTACGAGTGTTTCGACTTACGAGTGTTTCGACTTACGGGTGTTTCGGCTTACGAGTGTTTCGACTTACTAGTGTTTTGACTTAAGGGTGTTTCGACTTACGAGTGTTCCGACTTACGAGTGTTTCGACTTACGAGTGTTTCGGATTACGAGTGTTTTGACTTGAGGGTTTTCGACTTACGAGTGTTTCGATACGAGTGTTTCGACTTACGAGTGTTCTGACTTACGAGTGTTCTGATTTACGGATGTTTCGACACACGAGTGTTTCGAATTACGAGTGTTTCGACTTACGAGTGTTTTGACTTGCGGGTGTTTTGACATACGAGTGTTTCGATACGAGTGTTTTGACTTACGAGTGTTCTGACTTACGAGTGTTCTGACTTACGAGTGTTCTGACTTACGAGTGTTCTTACTTACGAGTGTTCCGACTTACGAGTGTTTCGGCTTACGAGTGTTTCGACTTACGAGTGTTCCGACTTACGGATGTTTCGACTTACGAGTGTTTTGGCTTACGGTGTTTCGGCTTACGAGTGTTTCGACTTACAAAAATAACAAATAGACGCGGTTTCAAATCTCTATGCTTTTCAAATTCATTACATTAATCTTTATTTATACGTTTCGCTTTACGAGTGTTTCGACTTACGAGTGTTTCAAAATACGAGTGTTTCGGCTTACGAGTGTTTTGATTTACGAGTGTTTTGACTTACGGGTGCTTCGACTTACGCGTGTTTCGACTTACGAGTGTTTCGACTTACGAGTGTTTCGACTTACGAGTGTTTCGGCTTACGAGTGTTTTGACTTACGAATGTTTTGACATACGATTGTTTCGGCTTACGAGTGTTTCGACTTACGAGTGTTCTGACTACGAGTGTTCTGACTTACGGGTGTTCTGACTTACGAGTGTTCCGACTTACGAGTGTTTCGGCTTATGAGTGTTCCGACTTACGAGTGTTTCGGCTTACGGGTGTTTCGACGTACGAGTATTTTTGGCTTACGAGTGTTTCGACTTACGAGTGTTTTGAATTACGATTGTTTCGGCTTACGAGTGTTTCGACTTACGAGTATTTCGACTTACGAGTGTTTTGACTTATGGGGGTTTTGACATACGAGTGTTTCGATACGAATGCTCTGACTTACGAGTGTTCTGACTTACGAGTGTTCTGACTTACGAGTGTTCTGACTTACGGGTGTTCTGACTTACGTGTGTTCCGACTTACGAGTGTTTCGGCTATGGGTGTTTCGACTTACGAGTGTTTCGACTTACGAATCTTTTGGCTTACGAGCTTTTCGGCTTACGAGTGTTTCGACTTACGAATGTTTTGGCTTACGAGTGTTTCGGCTTACGGGTGTTTCGACTTACGAGTGTTTCGACTTACGAGTGTTTTGACTTACGGTGTTTCGGCTTACGAGTTATTCGACATACGAGTGTTTCGATTTACGGGTGTTTCGACTTACGGGTGTTTCGACTTACGAGTGTTTCGACTTATGAGTGTTTCGACTTACGAGTGTTCTGACTTACGAGTGTTCTGACTTACGAGTGTTCCGACTTACGAGTGTTTAGGTTTACGAGTGTTTCGACACACGAATGTTTTGACTTACGGGTGTTTCGACTTACGGGTGTTTCGACTTACGAGTGTTTCGGCTTACGAGTGTTTCGACTTACTAATGTTTTTACTTACGAGTCTTTCGGTGTACGAGTGTTTCGACAGAAGGATGTTTCGATTTACGAGTGTTTCGACTTACGAGTGTTTCGGCTTACGTGAGTTTCGACTTAAGAGTGTTCTGATTTACGAGTGTTCTGACTTGCGGGTGTTCTGATTTACGAGTGTTCCGACTTACGAGTGTTTCGGCTTACGAGTGTTTCGCCTTGTGGGTGTTTCGACTTACGAGTGTTTTTACTTACGGTGTTTCGGCTACGAGTGTTTCGACATACGAGTGTTTTGACTTACGGGTGTTTCGACTTACGAGTGTTTTGACTTACGAATGTTTTGACTTACGGGTGTTTCGGCTTACGAGTGTTTCGACTTACGAGTGTTTCGGCTTACGAGTGTTTCGACTTAATAATGTTTTTACTTACGAGTGTTTCGGCGTACGAGTGTTTCGACTTACGAGTGTATCGACTTACGGGTGTTTTGACTTACGGGTGTTTCGGCTTACGAGTGTTTTGACTTAAGGGTGTTTCGACTTACGAGTATTTTTGGCTTACGAGTGTTTCGACTTACGAGTGTTTTGACTTACGAGTGTTCTGATTTACGGATGTTTCGACATACGAGTGTTCAGATTTACGAGTGGTCCGACTTACGAGTGTTTCGACTTACGAGTGTTTCGACTTACGAGTGTTTTGACTTACGGTGTTTCGGCTTACGAGTGTTTCGACTTACGAGTGTTTTGACTTACTGGTGTTTTGACATACGAGTGTTTCGATACGAGAGTTTCGACTTACGAGTGTTCTGACTTACGAGTGTTCTAACTTACGAGTGTTCTGACTTACGAGTGTTCTGACTTACGAGTGTTCCGACTTACGAGTGTTTCGGCTCACGAGTGTTTCGGCTTACGAGTGTTTCGACTTACGAAAATAACAAATAGACGCGGTTTCAAATCTCTATGCTTTTCAAATTCATTACATTAATCTTTATTCATATGTTTCGCTTTACGAGTGTTTCGACTTACGAGTGTTTCGACTTACGAGTGTTTCGGCTTACGAGTGTTTTGACTTACGAGTGTTTTGACTTACATGTGTTTCGACTTACGCATTTTTCGACTTACGAGTGTTTCGACTTACGAGTGTTTTGACTTACGGATGTTTTGACTTACGGGTGTTTCGGCTTACGAGTGTTTCGACTTACGAGTGTTTCGACTTACGAGTGTTTTGACTTACGAGTGTTTTGACTTACGGTGTTTCGGCTTACGAGTGTTTCGACTTACGAGTGTTTTGACTTACGGGTGTTTTGACATACGAGTGTTTCGATACGAGTGTTCTGACTTACGAGTGTTCTGACTTACGAGTGTTCTGACTTACGAGTGTTCTGACTTACGAGTGTTCTGACATACGTGTGTTCTGACTTACGAGTGTTCCGATTTACGAGTGTTTCGCCATATGAGTGTTTCGACTTACGAATGTTTTTGCTTACGGGTGTTTCGACTTACGAATGTTTTTGCTTACGAGTGTTTCGGCTTACGAGTGTTTCGACTTACGAAAATAACAAATAGACGCGGTTTCAAATCTCTGCTTTTCAAATTCATTACATTAATCTTTATTTACACGTTTCGCTTTACGAGTGTTTCGACTTACGAGTGTTTCGACTTACGAGTGTTTCGACTTACGAGTGTTTCGACTTACGAGTGTTCTGAATAACGAGTGTTCTGACTTACGAGTGTTTCGACTTACGAGTGTTCTGACTTAGGAGTGTTCTGACTTACGAGTGTTCCGACTTACGAGTGTTTCGACTTACGAGTGTTTCGACTTACGAGTGTTTCGACTTACGAGTGTTTCGGCTTACGAGTGTTTTGACTTACGAGTGTTCTGACTACGAGTGTTCTGACTTACGAGTGTTTCGGCTTATGAGTGTTTCGACTTACGATTGTTTCGGCTTATGAGTGTTTCGACTTACGAGTGTTTCGGCTTACGAGTGTTTCGACTTACGAGTGTTTCGACTTACGAGTGTTTCGGCTTACGAGTGTTTCGACATACGGGTGTTTCGACTTACGGTGTTTAGGCTTACGAGTGTTTCGACTTACGAGTGTTCTGACTTACGAGTGTTCTGACTTATGAGTGTTCTGACTTACGAGTGTTCTGACTTACGAGTGTTCCGACTTACGAGTGTTTCGGCTTACGAGTGTTTCGGCTTACGAGTGTTTCGACTTACGAGTGTTCTGACTTACGAGTGTTCTGACTTATGAGTGTTCTGACTTACGAGTGTTCTGACTTACGAGTGTTTCGACTTACGAGTGTTTCGACTTACGAGTGTTTTGACTTACTGGTGTTTTGACATACGAGTGTTTCGATACGAGTGTTTCGACTTACGAGTGTTCTGACTTACGAGTGTTCTAACTTACGAGTGTTCTGACTTACGAGTGTTCTGACTTACGAGTGTTCCGACTTACGAGTGTTTCGACTCACGAGTGTTTCGGCTTACGAGTGTTTCGACTTACGAAAATAACAAATAGACGCGGTTTCAAATCTCTATGCTTTTCAAATTCATTACATTAATCTTTATTTATACGTTTTGCTTTACGAGTGTTTCGACTTACGAGTGTTTCGACTTACGAGTGTTTCGGCTTACGAGTGTTTCGACTTACGAGTGTTTCGACTTACGAGTGTTTTGACTTACTGGTGTTTTGACATACGAGTGTTTCGATACGAGTGTTTCGACTTACGAGTGTTCTGACTTACGAGTGTTCTGACTTACGAGTGTTTCGACTTACGAGTGTTCTGACTTACGAGTGTTCTGACTTACGAATGTTCCGACTTACGAGTGTTTCGACTTACGAGTGTTTTGACTTACGAGTGTTTCGACTTACGAGTGTTTCGGCTTACGAGTGTTTTGACTTACGAGTGTTCTGACTACGAGTGTTCTGACTTACGAGTGTTTCGGCTTATGAGTGTTTCGACTTACGAGTGTTTCGGCTTATGAGTGTTTCGACTTACGAGTGTTTCGGCTTACGAGTGTTTCGACTTACGAGTGTTTCGACTTACGAGTGTTTCGACTTACGGGTGTTTCGACTTACGAGTGTTTCGACTACGAGTGTTTCGACTTACGAGTGTTTCGACTTACGAGTGTTTCGACATACGGGTGTTTCGACTTACGGTGTTTCGGCTTACGAGTGTTTCGATACGAGTGTTCTGACTTACGAGTGTTCTGACTTACTAGTGTTCTGACTTACGAGTGTTCTGACTTACGAGTGTTTCGGTGTACGAGTGTTTCGACTTAAGGATGTTTCGACTTACGAGTGTTTTGACTTACGAGTGTTTCGGCTGGCGAGTGTTTCGACTTACGAGTGTTTTGACTTAATGGTGTTTCGACTTACGAGTGTTTCGACTTACGAGTGTTTCGACTTACGAGTGTTTCGGCTTACGAGTGATTTGACTTAAGGGTGTTTCGACTTACGAGTGTTTCGATACGAGTGTTTCAAATTACGAGTGTTCTGACTTACGAGTGTTCCGACTTACGAGTGTCTCGGCTTACGAGTGTTTCGATACGAGTGTTTCGACTTACGAGTGTTCGGCTTACGAGTGTTTCGACTTACGAGTGTTTCGACTTACGAGTGTTCTGATTTACGGTTGTTTCGACATACGAGTGTTTCGACTTACGAGTGTTTCGACTTACGAGTGTTTTGACTTACGTGTGTTTTGACATACGAGTGTTTCGATACGAGTGTTTCGACTTACGAGTGTTCTGACTTACGATTGTTCTGACTTACGAGCGTTGTGACTTACGAGTGTTTCGGCTTACGAGTGTCTCGGCTTACGAGTGTTTCGACTTACGAGTGTTTTGACTTACGAATGTTTTGACTTACGGGTGTTTCGGCTTACGAGTGTTTCGACTTACGAGTGTTTCGGCTTACGAGTGTTTCGACTTAATAATGTTTTTACTTACGAGTGTTTCGGCGTACGAGTGTTTCGACTTACGAGTGTATCGACTTACGGGTGTTTTGACTTACGGGTGTTTCGGCTTACGAGTGTTTTGACTTAAGGGTGTTTCGACTTACGAGTATTTTTGGCTTACGAGTGTTTCGACTTACGAGTGTTTTGACTTACGAGTGTTCTGATTTACGGATGTTTCGACATACGAGTGTTCAGATTTACGAGTGGTCCGACTTACGAGTGTTTCGACTTACGAGTGTTTCGACTTACGAGTGTTTTGACTTACGGTGTTTCGGCTTACGAGTGTTTCGACTTACGAGTGTTTTGACTTACTGGTGTTTTGACATACGAGTGTTTCGATACGAGAGTTTCGACTTACGAGTGTTCTGACTTACGAGTGTTCTAACTTACGAGTGTTCTGACTTACGAGTGTTCTGACTTACGAGTGTTCCGACTTACGAGTGTTTCGGCTCACGAGTGTTTCGGCTTACGAGTGTTTCGACTTACGAAAATAACAAATAGACGCGGTTTCAAATCTCTATGCTTTTCAAATTCATTACATTAATCTTTATTCATATGTTTCGCTTTACGAGTGTTTCGACTTACGAGTGTTTCGACTTACGAGTGTTTCGGCTTACGAGTGTTTTGACTTACGAGTGTTTTGACTTACATGTGTTTCGACTTACGCATTTTTCGACTTACGAGTGTTTCGACTTACGAGTGTTTTGACTTACGGATGTTTTGACTTACGGGTGTTTCGGCTTACGAGTGTTTCGACTTACGAGTGTTTCGACTTACGAGTGTTTTGACTTACGAGTGTTTTGACTTACGGTGTTTCGGCTTACGAGTGTTTCGACTTACGAGTGTTTTGACTTACGGGTGTTTTGACATACGAGTGTTTCGATACGAGTGTTCTGACTTACGAGTGTTCTGACTTACGAGTGTTCTGACTTACGAGTGTTCTGACTTACGAGTGTTCTGACATACGTGTGTTCTGACTTACGAGTGTTCCGATTTACGAGTGTTTCGCCATATGAGTGTTTCGACTTACGAATGTTTTTGCTTACGGGTGTTTCGACTTACGAATGTTTTTGCTTACGAGTGTTTCGGCTTACGAGTGTTTCGACTTACGAAAATAACAAATAGACGCGGTTTCAAATCTCTGCTTTTCAAATTCATTACATTAATCTTTATTTACACGTTTCGCTTTACGAGTGTTTCGACTTACGAGTGTTTCGACTTACGAGTGTTTCGACTTACGAGTGTTTCGACTTACGAGTGTTCTGAATAACGAGTGTTCTGACTTACGAGTGTTTCGACTTACGAGTGTTCTGACTTAGGAGTGTTCTGACTTACGAGTGTTCCGACTTACGAGTGTTTCGACTTACGAGTGTTTCGACTTACGAGTGTTTCGACTTACGAGTGTTTCGGCTTACGAGTGTTTTGACTTACGAGTGTTCTGACTACGAGTGTTCTGACTTACGAGTGTTTCGGCTTATGAGTGTTTCGACTTACGAGTGTTTCGGCTTATGAGTGTTTCGACTTACGAGTGTTTCGGCTTACGAGTGTTTCGACTTACGAGTGTTTCGACTTACGAGTGTTTCGGCTTACGAGTGTTTCGACATACGGGTGTTTCGACTTACGGTGTTTAGGCTTACGAGTGTTTCGACTTACGAGTGTTCTGACTTACGAGTGTTCTGACTTATGAGTGTTCTGACTTACGAGTGTTCTGACTTACGAGTGTTCCGACTTACGAGTGTTTCGGCTTACGAGTGTTTCGGCTTACGAGTGTTTCGACTTACGAGTGTTCTGACTTACGAGTGTTCTGACTTATGAGTGTTCTGACTTACGAGTGTTCTGACTTACGAGTGTTTCGACTTACGAGTGTTTCGACTTACGAGTGTTTTGACTTACTGGTGTTTTGACATACGAGTGTTTCGATACGAGTGTTTCGACTTACGAGTGTTCTGACTTACGAGTGTTCTAACTTACGAGTGTTCTGACTTACGAGTGTTCTGACTTACGAGTGTTCCGACTTACGAGTGTTTCGACTCACGAGTGTTTCGGCTTACGAGTGTTTCGACTTACGAAAATAACAAATAGACGCGGTTTCAAATCTCTATGCTTTTCAAATTCATTACATTAATCTTTATTTATACGTTTTGCTTTACGAGTGTTTCGACTTACGAGTGTTTCGACTTACGAGTGTTTCGGCTTACGAGTGTTTCGACTTACGAGTGTTTCGACTTACGAGTGTTTTGACTTACTGGTGTTTTGACATACGAGTGTTTCGATACGAGTGTTTCGACTTACGAGTGTTCTGACTTACGAGTGTTCTGACTTACGAGTGTTTCGACTTACGAGTGTTCTGACTTACGAGTGTTCTGACTTACGAATGTTCCGACTTACGAGTGTTTCGACTTACGAGTGTTTTGACTTACGAGTATTTCGACTTACGAGTGTTTCGGCTTACGAGTGTTTTGACTTACGAGTGTTCTGACTACGAGTGTTCTGACTTACGAGTGTTTCGGCTTATGAGTGTTTCGACTTACGAGTGTTTCGGCTTATGAGTGTTTCGACTTACGAGTGTTTCGGCTTACGAGTGTTTCGACTTACGAGTGTTTCGACTTACGAGTGTTTCGACTTACGGGTGTTTCGACTTACGAGTGTTTCGACTACGAGTGTTTCGACTTACGAGTGTTTCGACTTACGAGTGTTTCGACATACGGGTGTTTCGACTTACGGTGTTTCGGCTTACGAGTGTTTCGATACGAGTGTTCTGACTTACGAGTGTTCTGACTTACTAGTGTTCTGACTTACGAGTGTTCTGACTTACGAGTGTTTCGGTGTACGAGTGTTTCGACTTAAGGATGTTTCGACTTACGAGTGTTTTGACTTACGAGTGTTTCGGCTGGCGAGTGTTTCGACTTACGAGTGTTTTGACTTAATGGTGTTTCGACTTACGAGTGTTTCGACTTACGAGTGTTTCGACTTACGAGTGTTTCGGCTTACGAGTGATTTGACTTAAGGGTGTTTCGACTTACGAGTGTTTCGATACGAGTGTTTCAAATTACGAGTGTTCTGACTTACGAGTGTTCCGACTTACGAGTGTCTCGGCTTACGAGTGTTTCGATACGAGTGTTTCGACTTACGAGTGTTCGGCTTACGAGTGTTTCGACTTACGAGTGTTTCGACTTACGAGTGTTCTGATTTACGGTTGTTTCGACATACGAGTGTTTCGACTTACGAGTGTTTCGACTTACGAGTGTTTTGACTTACGTGTGTTTTGACATACGAGTGTTTCGATACGAGTGTTTCGACTTACGAGTGTTCTGACTTACGATTGTTCTGACTTACGAGCGTTGTGACTTACGAGTGTTTCGGCTTACGAGTGTCTCGGCTTACGAGTGTTTCGACTTACGAGTGTTTCGACTTACGAGTGTTCCGACTTACGGGTGTTTCGACTTACGAGTGTTTTGGCTTACGGTGTTTCGACTTACGAGTGTTTCGAGTTAAGAGTGTTTTGACTTAAGCGTGTTTTGACATACGAGTGTTCTGACTTACGAGTGTTCTGACTTACGAGTGTTCTGACTTACGAGTGTTCTGACTTACGAGTGTTCTGACTTACGAGTGTTCCGACTTTAGCGTGTTTCGGCTCACGAGTGTTTCGGCTTACGAGTGTTTCCGGCTTACGAGTGTTTCGACTTACGAGTGTTTCGACTTACGAGTGTTTTGACTTACGGTGTTTCGGCTTACGAGTGATTAGACTTACGAGTGTTTTGACTTACGGGTGTTTTGACTTACGGGTGTTGTGAATTACGAGTGTTCCGATTTACGAGTGTTTTGACTTACAGTGTTTCGGCTTACAAGTGATTCGACTTACGAATGTTTTGACGTACGGGTGTTTCGGCTTGCGAGTGTTTCGACTTACGAGTGTTTCAACTTACGAGTGTTTCGGCTTATGAGTGTTTCGACTTACTAATGTTTTTACTTACGAGTGTTTCGGCGTACGAGTGTTTTGACATACGAGTGTTTCGACTTACGAGTGTTTTGACTTACGAATGTTTTGACTTACGGGTGTTTCGGCTTACGAGTGTTTCGACTTACGAGTGTTTCGGCGTGCGAGTGTTTCGACTCACTAATGTTTTTACTTACGAGTGTTTCGGCGTACGAGTGTTTCGACTTACGAGTGTTTCGACTTACGGGTGTTTCGGCTTACGAGTGTTTCGACTTACTAGTGTTTTGACTTAAGGGTGTTTCGACTTACGAGTGTTCCGACTTACGAGTGTTTCGACTTACGAGTGTTTCGGATTACGAGTGTTTTGACTTGAGGGTTTTCGACTTACGAGTGTTTCGATACGAGTGTTTCGACTTACGAGTGTTCTGACTTACGAGTGTTCTGATTTACGGATGTTTCGACACACGAGTGTTTCGAATTACGAGTGTTTCGACTTACGAGTGTTTTGACTTGCGGGTGTTTTGACATACGAGTGTTTCGATACGAGTGTTTTGACTTACGAGTGTTCTGACTTACGAGTGTTCTGACTTACGAGTGTTCTGACTTACGAGTGTTCTTACTTACGAGTGTTCCGACTTACGAGTGTTTCGGCTTACGAGTGTTTCGATTACGAGTGTTCCGACTTACGGATGTTTCGACTTACGAGTGTTTTGGCTTACGGTGTTTCGGCTTACGAGTGTTTCGACTTACAAAAATAACAAATAGACGCGGTTTCAAATCTCTATGCTTTTCAAATTCATTACATTAATCTTTATTTATACGTTTCGCTTTACGAGTGTTTCGACTTACGAGTGTTTCAAAATACGAGTGTTTCGGCTTACGAGTGTTTTGATTTACGAGTGTTTTGACTTACGGGTGCTTCGACTTACGCGTGTTTCGACTTACGAGTGTTTCGACTTACGAGTGTTTCGACTTACGAGTGTTTCGGCTTACGAGTGTTTTGACTTACGAATGTTTTGACATACGATTGTTTCGGCTTACGAGTGTTTCGACTTACGAGTGTTCTGACTACGAGTGTTCTGACTTACGGGTGTTCTGACTTACGAGTGTTCCGACTTACGAGTGTTTCGGCTTATGAGTGTTCCGACTTACGAGTGTTTCGGCTTACGGGTGTTTCGACGTACGAGTATTTTTGGCTTACGAGTGTTTCGACTTACGAGTGTTTTGAATTACGATTGTTTCGGCTTACGAGTGTTTCGACTTACGAGTATTTCGACTTACGAGTGTTTTGACTTATGGGGGTTTTGACATACGAGTGTTTCGATACGAATGCTCTGACTTACGAGTGTTCTGACTTACGAGTGTTCTGACTTACGAGTGTTCTGACTTACGGGTGTTCTGACTTACGTGTGTTCCGACTTACGAGTGTTTCGGCTATGGGTGTTTCGACTTACGAGTGTTTCGACTTACGAATCTTTTGGCTTACGAGCTTTTCGGCTTACGAGTGTTTCGACTTACGAATGTTTTGGCTTACGAGTGTTTCGGCTTACGGGTGTTTCGACTTACGAGTGTTTCGACTTACGAGTGTTTTGACTTACGGTGTTTCGGCTTACGAGTTATTCGACATACGAGTGTTTCGATTTACGGGTGTTTCGACTTACGGGTGTTTCGACTTACGAGTGTTTCGACTTATGAGTGTTTCGACTTACGAGTGTTCTGACTTACGAGTGTTCTGACTTACGAGTGTTCCGACTTACGAGTGTTTAGGTTTACGAGTGTTTCGACACACGAATGTTTTGACTTACGGGTGTTTCGACTTACGGGTGTTTCGACTTACGAGTGTTTCGGCTTACGAGTGTTTCGACTTACTAATGTTTTTACTTACGAGTCTTTCGGTGTACGAGTGTTTCGACAGAAGGATGTTTCGATTTACGAGTGTTTCGACTTACGAGTGTTTCGGCTTACGTGAGTTTCGACTTAAGAGTGTTCTGATTTACGAGTGTTCTGACTTGCGGGTGTTCTGATTTACGAGTGTTCCGACTTACGAGTGTTTCGGCTTACGAGTGTTTCGCCTTGTGGGTGTTTCGACTTACGAGTGTTTTTACTTACGGTGTTTCGGCTACGAGTGTTTCGACATACGAGTGTTTTGACTTACGGGTGTTTCGACTTACGAGTGTTTTGACTTACGAATGTTTTGACTTACGGGTGTTTCGGCTTACGAGTGTTTCGACTTACGAGTGTTTCGGCTTACGAGTGTTTCGACTTAATAATGTTTTTACTTACGAGTGTTTCGGCGTACGAGTGTTTCGACTTACGAGTGTATCGACTTACGGGTGTTTTGACTTACGGGTGTTTCGGCTTACGAGTGTTTTGACTTAAGGGTGTTTCGACTTACGAGTATTTTTGGCTTACGAGTGTTTCGACTTACGAGTGTTTTGACTTACGAGTGTTCTGATTTACGGATGTTTCGACATACGAGTGTTCAGATTTACGAGTGGTCCGACTTACGAGTGTTTCGACTTACGAGTGTTTCGACTTACGAGTGTTTTGACTTACGGTGTTTCGGCTTACGAGTGTTTCGACTTACGAGTGTTTTGACTTACTGGTGTTTTGACATACGAGTGTTTCGATACGAGAGTTTCGACTTACGAGTGTTCTGACTTACGAGTGTTCTAACTTACGAGTGTTCTGACTTACGAGTGTTCTGACTTACGAGTGTTCCGACTTACGAGTGTTTCGGCTCACGAGTGTTTCGGCTTACGAGTGTTTCGACTTACGAAAATAACAAATAGACGCGGTTTCAAATCTCTATGCTTTTCAAATTCATTACATTAATCTTTATTCATATGTTTCGCTTTACGAGTGTTTCGACTTACGAGTGTTTCGACTTACGAGTGTTTCGGCTTACGAGTGTTTTGACTTACGAGTGTTTTGACTTACATGTGTTTCGACTTACGCATTTTTCGACTTACGAGTGTTTCGACTTATGAGTGTTTTGACTTACGGATGTTTTGACTTACGGGTGTTTCGGCTTACGAGTGTTTCGACTTACGAGTGTTTCGACTTACGAGTGTTTTGACTTACGAGTGTTTTGACTTACGGTGTTTCGGCTTACGAGTGTTTCCTCTTACGAGTGTTTTGACTTACGGGTGTTTTGACATACGAGTGTTTCGATACGAGTGTTCTGACTTACGAGTGTTCTGACTTACGAGTGTTCTGACTTACGAGTGTTCTGACTTACGAGTGTTCTGACATACGTGTGTTCTGACTTACGAGTGTTCCGATTTACGAGTGTTTCGCCATATGAGTGTTTCGACTTACGAATGTTTTTGCTTACGGGTGTTTCGACTTACGAATGTTTTTGCTTACGAGTGTTTCGGCTTACGAGTGTTTCGACTTACGAAAATAACAAATAGACGCGGTTTCAAATCTCTGCTTTTCAAATTCATTACATTAATCTTTATTTACACGTTTCGCTTTACGAGTGTTTCGACTTACGAGTGTTTCGACTTACGAGTGTTTCGACTTACGAGTGTTTCGACTTACGAGTGTTCTGAATAACGAGTGTTCTGACTTACGAGTGTTTCGACTTACGAGTGTTCTGACTTAGGAGTGTTCTGACTTACGAGTGTTCCGACTTGCGAGTGTTTCGACTTACGAGTGTTTCAACTTACGAGTGTTTCGGCTTATGAGTGTTTCGACTTACTAATGTTTTTACTTACGAGTGTTTCGGCGTACGAGTGTTTTGACATACGAGTGTTTCGACTTACGAGTGTTTTGACTTACGAATGTTTTGACTTACGGGTGTTTCGGCTTACGAGTGTTTCGACTTACGAGTGTTTCGGCGTGCGAGTGTTTCGACTCACTAATGTTTTTACTTACGAGTGTTTCGGCGTACGAGTGTTTCGACTTACGAGTGTTTCGACTTACGGGTGTTTCGGCTTACGAGTGTTTCGACTTACTAGTGTTTTGACTTAAGGGTGTTTCGACTTACGAGTGTTCCGACTTACGAGTGTTTCGACTTACGAGTGTTTCGGATTACGAGTGTTTTGACTTGAGGGTTTTCGACTTACGAGTGTTTCGATACGAGTGTTTCGACTTACGAGTGTTCTGACTTACGAGTGTTCTGATTTACGGATGTTTCGACACACGAGTGTTTCGAATTACGAGTGTTTCGACTTACGAGTGTTTTGACTTGCGGGTGTTTTGACATACGAGTGTTTCGATACGAGTGTTTTGACTTACGAGTGTTCTGACTTACGAGTGTTCTGACTTACGAGTGTTCTGACTTACGAGTGTTCTTACTTACGAGTGTTCCGACTTACGAGTGTTTCGGCTTACGAGTGTTTCGATTACGAGTGTTCCGACTTACGGATGTTTCGACTTACGAGTGTTTTGGCTTACGGTGTTTCGGCTTACGAGTGTTTCGACTTACAAAAATAACAAATAGACGCGGTTTCAAATCTCTATGCTTTTCAAATTCATTACATTAATCTTTATTTATACGTTTCGCTTTACGAGTGTTTCGACTTACGAGTGTTTCAAAATACGAGTGTTTCGGCTTACGAGTGTTTTGATTTACGAGTGTTTTGACTTACGGGTGCTTCGACTTACGCGTGTTTCGACTTACGAGTGTTTCGACTTACGAGTGTTTCGACTTACGAGTGTTTCGGCTTACGAGTGTTTTGACTTACGAATGTTTTGACATACGATTGTTTCGGCTTACGAGTGTTTCGACTTACGAGTGTTCTGACTACGAGTGTTCTGACTTACGGGTGTTCTGACTTACGAGTGTTCCGACTTACGAGTGTTTCGGCTTATGAGTGTTCCGACTTACGAGTGTTTCGGCTTACGGGTGTTTCGACGTACGAGTATTTTTGGCTTACGAGTGTTTCGACTTACGAGTGTTTTGAATTACGATTGTTTCGGCTTACGAGTGTTTCGACTTACGAGTATTTCGACTTACGAGTGTTTTGACTTATGGGGGTTTTGACATACGAGTGTTTCGATACGAATGCTCTGACTTACGAGTGTTCTGACTTACGAGTGTTCTGACTTACGAGTGTTCTGACTTACGGGTGTTCTGACTTACGTGTGTTCCGACTTACGAGTGTTTCGGCTATGGGTGTTTCGACTTACGAGTGTTTCGACTTACGAATCTTTTGGCTTACGAGCTTTTCGGCTTACGAGTGTTTCGACTTACGAATGTTTTGGCTTACGAGTGTTTCGGCTTACGGGTGTTTCGACTTACGAGTGTTTCGACTTACGAGTGTTTTGACTTACGGTGTTTCGGCTTACGAGTTATTCGACATACGAGTGTTTCGATTTACGGGTGTTTCGACTTACGGGTGTTTCGACTTACGAGTGTTTCGACTTATGAGTGTTTCGACTTACGAGTGTTCTGACTTACGAGTGTTCTGACTTACGAGTGTTCCGACTTACGAGTGTTTAGGTTTACGAGTGTTTCGACACACGAATGTTTTGACTTACGGGTGTTTCGACTTACGGGTGTTTCGACTTACGAGTGTTTCGGCTTACGAGTGTTTCGACTTACTAATGTTTTTACTTACGAGTCTTTCGGTGTACGAGTGTTTCGACAGAAGGATGTTTCGATTTACGAGTGTTTCGACTTACGAGTGTTTCGGCTTACGTGAGTTTCGACTTAAGAGTGTTCTGATTTACGAGTGTTCTGACTTGCGGGTGTTCTGATTTACGAGTGTTCCGACTTACGAGTGTTTCGGCTTACGAGTGTTTCGCCTTGTGGGTGTTTCGACTTACGAGTGTTTTTACTTACGGTGTTTCGGCTACGAGTGTTTCGACATACGAGTGTTTTGACTTACGGGTGTTTCGACTTACGAGTGTTTTGACTTACGAATGTTTTGACTTACGGGTGTTTCGGCTTACGAGTGTTTCGACTTACGAGTGTTTCGGCTTACGAGTGTTTCGACTTAATAATGTTTTTACTTACGAGTGTTTCGGCGTACGAGTGTTTCGACTTACGAGTGTATCGACTTACGGGTGTTTTGACTTACGGGTGTTTCGGCTTACGAGTGTTTTGACTTAAGGGTGTTTCGACTTACGAGTATTTTTGGCTTACGAGTGTTTCGACTTACGAGTGTTTTGACTTACGAGTGTTCTGATTTACGGATGTTTCGACATACGAGTGTTCAGATTTACGAGTGGTCCGACTTACGAGTGTTTCGACTTACGAGTGTTTCGACTTACGAGTGTTTTGACTTACGGTGTTTCGGCTTACGAGTGTTTCGACTTACGAGTGTTTTGACTTACTGGTGTTTTGACATACGAGTGTTTCGATACGAGAGTTTCGACTTACGAGTGTTCTGACTTACGAGTGTTCTAACTTACGAGTGTTCTGACTTACGAGTGTTCTGACTTACGAGTGTTCCGACTTACGAGTGTTTCGGCTCACGAGTGTTTCGGCTTACGAGTGTTTCGACTTACGAAAATAACAAATAGACGCGGTTTCAAATCTCTATGCTTTTCAAATTCATTACATTAATCTTTATTCATATGTTTCGCTTTACGAGTGTTTCGACTTACGAGTGTTTCGACTTACGAGTGTTTCGGCTTACGAGTGTTTTGACTTACGAGTGTTTTGACTTACATGTGTTTCGACTTACGCATTTTTCGACTTACGAGTGTTTCGACTTATGAGTGTTTTGACTTACGGATGTTTTGACTTACGGGTGTTTCGGCTTACGAGTGTTTCGACTTACGAGTGTTTCGACTTACGAGTGTTTTGACTTACGAGTGTTTTGACTTACGGTGTTTCGGCTTACGAGTGTTTCCTCTTACGAGTGTTTTGACTTACGGGTGTTTTGACATACGAGTGTTTCGATACGAGTGTTCTGACTTACGAGTGTTCTGACTTACGAGTGTTCTGACTTACGAGTGTTCTGACTTACGAGTGTTCTGACATACGTGTGTTCTGACTTACGAGTGTTCCGATTTACGAGTGTTTCGCCATATGAGTGTTTCGACTTACGAATGTTTTTGCTTACGGGTGTTTCGACTTACGAATGTTTTTGCTTACGAGTGTTTCGGCTTACGAGTGTTTCGACTTACGAAAATAACAAATAGACGCGGTTTCAAATCTCTGCTTTTCAAATTCATTACATTAATCTTTATTTACACGTTTCGCTTTACGAGTGTTTCGACTTACGAGTGTTTCGACTTACGAGTGTTTCGACTTACGAGTGTTTCGACTTACGAGTGTTCTGAATAACGAGTGTTCTGACTTACGAGTGTTTCGACTTACGAGTGTTCTGACTTAGGAGTGTTCTGACTTACGAGTGTTCCGACTTACGAGTGTTTCGACTTACGAGTGTTTCGACTTACGAGTGTTTCGACTTACGAGTGTTTCGGCTTACGAGTGTTTTGACTTACGAGTGTTCTGACTACGAGTGTTCTGACTTACGAGTGTTTCGGCTTATGAGTGTTTCGACTTACGAGTGTTTCGGCTTATGAGTGTTTCGACTTACGAGTGTTTCGGCTTACGAGTGTTTCGACTTACGAGTGTTTCGACTTACGAGTGTTTCGGCTTACGAGTGTTTCGACATACGGGTGTTTCGACTTACGGTGTTTAGGCTTACGAGTGTTTCGACTTACGAGTGTTCTGACTTACGAGTGTTCTGACTTATGAGTGTTCTGACTTACGAGTGTTCTGACTTACGAGTGTTCCGACTTACGAGTGTTTCGGCTTACGAGTGTTTCGGCTTACGAGTGTTTCGACTTACGAGTGTTCTGACTTACGAGTGTTCTGACTTATGAGTGTTCTGACTTACGAGTGTTCTGACTTACGAGTGTTTCGACTTACGAGTGTTTCGACTTACGAGTGTTTTGACTTACTGGTGTTTTGACATACGAGTGTTTCGATACGAGTGTTTCGACTTACGAGTGTTCTGACTTACGAGTGTTCTAACTTACGAGTGTTCTGACTTACGAGTGTTCTGACTTACGAGTGTTCCGACTTACGAGTGTTTCGACTCACGAGTGTTTCGGCTTACGAGTGTTTCGACTTACGAAAATAACAAATAGACGCGGTTTCAAATCTCTATGCTTTTCAAATTCATTACATTAATCTTTATTTATACGTTTTGCTTTACGAGTGTTTCGACTTACGAGTGTTTCGACTTACGAGTGTTTCGGCTTACGAGTGTTTCGACTTACGAGTGTTTCGACTTACGAGTGTTTTGACTTACTGGTGTTTTGACATACGAGTGTTTCGATACGAGTGTTTCGACTTACGAGTGTTCTGACTTACGAGTGTTCTGACTTACGAGTGTTTCGACTTACGAGTGTTCTGACTTACGAGTGTTCTGACTTACGAATGTTCCGACTTACGAGTGTTTCGACTTACGAGTGTTTTGACTTACGAGTGTTTCGACTTACGAGTGTTTCGGCTTACGAGTGTTTTGACTTACGAGTGTTCTGACTACGAGTGTTCTGACTTACGAGTGTTTCGGCTTATGAGTGTTTCGACTTACGAGTGTTTCGGCTTATGAGTGTTTCGACTTACGAGTGTTTCGGCTTACGAGTGTTTCGACTTACGAGTGTTTCGACTTACGAGTGTTTCGACTTACGGGTGTTTCGACTTACGAGTGTTTCGACTACGAGTGTTTCGACTTACGAGTGTTTCGACTTACGAGTGTTTCGACATACGGGTGTTTCGACTTACGGTGTTTCGGCTTACGAGTGTTTCGATACGAGTGTTCTGACTTACGAGTGTTCTGACTTACTAGTGTTCTGACTTACGAGTGTTCTGACTTACGAGTGTTTCGGTGTACGAGTGTTTCGACTTAAGGATGTTTCGACTTACGAGTGTTTCGACTTACGAGCGTTTCGACTTACGAGTGTTTCGACTTACGAGTGTTTTGGCTTACGAATGTTTTGACTTACGGGTGTTTCGACTTACGGGTGTTTCGGCTTACGAGTGTTTCGACTTACGAGTGTTTTGACTTACGAGTGTTCTGACTTACGAGTGTTCTGACTTATGAGTGTTCCGACTTACGAGTGTTCCGACTTACGAGTGTTTCGGCTTACGAGTGTTTCGGCTTACGAGTGTTTTGACTTACGAGTGTTCTGACTACGAGTGTTCTGACTTACGGGTGTTCTGACTTACGAGTGTTCCGACTTACGAGTGTTTCGGCTTATGAGTGTTTCGACTTACGGGCGTTTCGACTTACGGGTGTTTCGACTTACGAGTGTTTTGACTTACGAGTGTTCTGACTTACAAGTGTTCTGACTTACGAGTGTTCCGACTTACGACTGTTTCGACTTACGAGTGTTTTGACTTACGAGTATTCCGACTTACGAGTGTTTCGGCTTACGGGTGTTTCGACGTACGAGTATTTTTGGCTTCCGAGTGTTTCGACTTACGAGTGTTTTGAATTACGATTGTTTCGGCTTACGAGTGTTTCGACTTACGAGTATTTCGACTTACGAGTGTTTTGACTTATGGGTGTTTTGACATACGAGTGTTTCGATACGAATGCTCTGACTTACGAGTGTTCTGACTTACGAGTGTTCTGACTTACGAGTGTTCTGACTTACGGGTGTTCTGACTTACGTGTGTTCCGACTTACGAGTGTTTCGGCTATGGGTGTTTCGACTTACGAGTGTTTCGACTTACGAATATTTTGGCTTACGAGTGTTTCGGCTTACGAGTGTTTCGACTTACGAATGTTTTGGCTTACGAGTGTTTCGGCTTACGGGTGTTTCGACTTACGAGTGTTTCGACTTACGAGTGTTTTGACTTACGGTGTTTCGGCTTACGAGTTATTCGACATACGAGTGTTTCGACACACGAGTGTTTTGACTTACGGGGGTTTCGACTTACGGGTGTTTCGACTTACGAGTGTTTCGGCTTACGAGTGTTTCGACTTACTAATGTTTTTACTTACGAGTGTTTCGGTGTACGAGTGTTTCGACATAAGGATGTTTCGACTTACGAGTGTTTCGACTTACGAGTGTTTCGGCTTACGGTGTTTCGGCTTACGAGTTATTCGACTTACGAATGTTTTGACTTACGGGTGTTTTGGCTTGCGAGTGTTTCGACTTACGAGTGTTTCGGCTTATGAGTGTTTCGACTTACTAATGTTTTTACTTAAGAGTGTTTCGGCGTACGAGTGTTTTGACTTACCAGTGTTTTGACTTACGAATGTTTTGACTTACGGGTGTTTCGGCTTACGAGTCTTTCGACTTACGAGTGTTTCGGCTGGCAAGTGTTTCGACTTACGAGTGTTTTGACTTACGAGTGTTTCGACTTACGAGTGTTTTGACTTACGAGTGTTTCGACTTACGAGTGTTTTGACTTAAGGGTGTTTCGACTTACGAGTGTTTGGATACGAGTGTTTCGACTTACGAGTGTTTTGGCTTACGGTGTTTCGACTTACGAGTGTTTCGGCTTACGAGTGTTTTGACTTAAGGGTGTTTCGACTTACGAGTGTTTCGATACGAGTGTTTCGATTTACGAGTGTTTCGGCTTACGAGTGTTTCGACTTACGAGTGTTTCGACTTACGAGTGTTCTGATTTACGGATGTTTCGACATACGAGTGTTTCGATTTACGAGTGTTTCGACTTACGAGTGTTTTGACTTACGGGTGTTTTGACATACGAGTGTTTCGATACGAGTGTTTCGACTTACGAGTGTTCTGACTTACGATTGTTCTGACTTACGAGCGTTCTGACTTACGAGTGTTTCGGCTTACAAGTGATTCGACTTACGAATGTTTTGACTTACGGGTGTTTCGGCTTGCGAGTGTTTCGACTTACGAGTGTTTTTGCTTGCGAGTGTTTCGACTTACTAATAATTTTACTTACGAGTGTTTCGGCGTACGAGTGTTTCGACTTACGAGTGTTTCGACTTACGGGTGTTTTGACTTACGGGTGTTTCGGCTTACGAGTGTTTCGACTTACGAGTGTTTTAACTAAAGGGTGTTTCGACTTACGAGTGTTTCGACTTACGAGTGTTTCGACTTACGAGTGTTTCGTATTACGAGTGTTTTGACTTGAGGGTTTTCGACTTACGAGTGTTTCGATACGAGTGTTTCGACTTACGAGTGTTCTGACTTACGAGTGTTCTGACTTACAAGTGTTCTTACTTACGAGTGTTCCGACTTACGAGTGTTCCGACTTACGAGTGTTTCGGCTTACGAGTGTTTCGGCTTACGAGTGTTTCGACTTACGAGTGTTCCGACTTACGGGTGTTTCGACTTACGAGTGTTTTGGCTTACGGTGTTTCGGCTTACGAGTGTTTCGAGTTACGAGAGTTTTGACTTACGCGTGTTTTGACATACGAGTGTTTCGATACGAGTGTTCTGACTTACGAGTGTTCTGACTTACGAGTGTTCTGAGTTACGAGTGTTCTGACTTACGAGTGTTCCGACTTTACGAGTGTTTCGGCTCACGAGTGTTTCGGCTTACGAGTGTTTCGACTTAATAATGTTTTTACTTACGAGTGTTTCGGCGTACGAGTGTTTCGACTTACGAGTGTATCGACTTACGGGTGTTTTGACTTACGGGTGTTTCGGCTTACGAGTGTTTTGACTTAAGGGTGTTTCGACTTACGAGTATTTTTGGCTTACGAGTGTTTCGACTTACGAGTGTTTTGACTTACGAGTGTTCTGATTTACGGATGTTTCGACATACGAGTGTTCAGATTTACGAGTGGTCCGACTTACGAGTGTTTCGACTTACGAGTGTTTCGACTTACGAGTGTTTTGACTTACGGTGTTTCGGCTTACGAGTGTTTCGACTTACGAGTGTTTTGACTTACTGGTGTTTTGACATACGAGTGTTTCGATACGAGTGTTTCGACTTACGAGTGTTCTGACTTACGAGTGTTCTAACTTACGAGTGTTCTGACTTACGAGTGTTCTGACTTACGAGTGTTCCGACTTACGAGTGTTTCGGCTCACGAGTGTTTCGGCTTACGAGTGTTTCGACTTACGAAAATAACAAATAGACGCGGTTTCAAATCTCTATGCTTTTCAAATTCATTACATTAATCTTTATTCATATGTTTCGCTTTACGAGTGTTTCGACTTACGAGTGTTTCGACTTACGAGTGTTTCGGCTTACGAGTGTTTTGACTTACGAGTGTTTTGACTTACATGTGTTTCGACTTACGCATGTTTCGACTTACGAGTGTTTCGACTTACGAGTGTTTTGACTTACGGATGTTTTGACTTACGGGTGTTTCGGCTTACGAGTGTTTCGACTTACGAGTGTTTCGACTTACGAGTGTTTTGACTTACGAATGTTTTGACTTACGGTGTTTCGGCTTACGAGTGTTTCGACTTACGAGTGTTTTGACTTACGGGTGTTTTGACATACGAGTGTTTCGATACGAGTGTTCTGACTTACGAGTGTTCTGACTTACGAGTGTTCTGACTTACGAGTGTTCTGACTTACGAGTGTTCTGACATACGTGTGTTCTGACTTACGAGTGTTCCGATTTACGAGTGTTTCGCCATATGAGTGTTTCGACTTACGAATGTTTTTGCTTACGGGTGTTTCGACTTACGAATGTTTTTGCTTACGAGTGTTTCGGCTTACGAGTGTTTCGACTTACGAAAATAACAAATAGACGCGGTTTCAAATCTCTGCTTTTCAAATTCATTACATTAATCTTTATTTACACGTTTCGCTTTACGAGTGTTTCGACTTACGAGTGTTTCGACTTACGAGTGTTTCGACTTACGAGTGTTTCGACTTACGAGTGTTTCGACTTACGAGTGTTCTGAATAACGAGTGTTCTGACTTACGAGTGTTTCGACTTACGAGTGTTCTGACTTAGGAGTGTTCTGACTTACGAGTGTTCCGACTTACGAGTGTTTCGACTTACGAGTGTTTCGACTTACGAGTGTTTCGACTTACGAGTGTTTCGGCTTACGAGTGTTTTGACTTACGAGTGTTCTGACTACGAGTGTTCTGACTTACGAGTGTTTCGGCTTATGAGTGTTTCGACTTACGAGTGTTTCGGCTTATGAGTGTTTCGACTTACGAGTGTTTCGGCTTACGAGTGTTTCGACTTACGAGTGTTTCGACTTACGAGTGTTTCGGCTTACGAGTGTTTCGACATACGGGTGTTTCGACTTACGGTGTTTCGGCTTACGAGTGTTTCGACTTACGAGTGTTCTGACTTACGAGTGTTCTGACTTATGAGTGTTCTGACTTACGAGTGTTCTGACTTACGAGTGTTCCGACTTACGAGTGTTTCGGCTTACGAGTGTTTCGGCTTACGAGTGTTTCGACTTACGAGTGTTCTGACTTACGAGTGTTCTGACTTATGAGTGTTCTGACTTACGAGTGTTCTGACTTACGAGTGTTTCGACTTACGAGTGTTTCGACTTACGAGTGTTTTGACTTACTGGTGTTTTGACATACGAGTGTTTCGATACGAGTGTTTCGACTTACGAGTGTTCTGACTTACGAGTGTTCTAACTTACGAGTGTTCTGACTTACGAGTGTTCTGACTTACGAGTGTTCCGACTTACGAGTGTTTCGACTCACGAGTGTTTCGGCTTACGAGTGTTTCGACTTACGAAAATAACAAATAGACGCGGTTTCAAATCTCTATGCTTTTCAAATTCATTACATTAATCTTTATTTATACGTTTTGCTTTACGAGTGTTTCGACTTACGAGTGTTTCGACTTACGAGTGTTTCGGCTTACGAGTGTTTCGACTTACGAGTGTTTCGACTTACGAGTGTTTTGACTTACTGGTGTTTTGACATACGAGTGTTTCGATACGAGTGTTTCGACTTACGAGTGTTCTGACTTACGAGTGTTCTGACTTACGAGTGTTTCGACTTACGAGTGTTCTGACTTACGAGTGTTCTGACTTACGAATGTTCCGACTTACGAGTGTTTCGACTTACGAGTGTTTTGACTTACGAGTGTTTCGACTTACGAGTGTTTCGGCTTACGAGTGTTTTGACTTACGAGTGTTCTGACTACGAGTGTTCTGACTTACGAGTGTTTCGGCTTATGAGTGTTTCGACTTACGAGTGTTTCGGCTTATGAGTGTTTCGACTTACGAGTGTTTCGGCTTACGAGTGTTTCGACTTACGAGTGTTTCGACTTACGAGTGTTTCGACTTACGGGTGTTTCGACTTACGAGTGTTTCGACTACGAGTGTTTCGACTTACGAGTGTTTCGACTTACGAGTGTTTCGACATACGGGTGTTTCGACTTACGGTGTTTCGGCTTACGAGTGTTTCGATACGAGTGTTCTGACTTACGAGTGTTCTGACTTACTAGTGTTCTGACTTACGAGTGTTCTGACTTACGAGTGTTTCGGTGTACGAGTGTTTCGACTTAAGGATGTTTCGACTTACGAGTGTTTCGACTTACGAGCGTTTCGACTTACGAGTGTTTCGACTTACGAGTGTTTTGGCTTACGAATGTTTTGACTTACGGGTGTTTCGACTTACGGGTGTTTCGGCTTACGAGTGTTTCGACTTACGAGTGTTTTGACTTACGAGTGTTCTGACTTACGAGTGTTCTGACTTATGAGTGTTCCGACTTACGAGTGTTCCGACTTACGAGTGTTTCGGCTTACGAGTGTTTCGGCTTACGAGTGTTTTGACTTACGAGTGTTCTGACTACGAGTGTTCTGACTTACGGGTGTTCTGACTTACGAGTGTTCCGACTTACGAGTGTTTCGGCTTATGAGTGTTTCGACTTACGGGCGTTTCGACTTACGGGTGTTTCGACTTACGAGTGTTTTGACTTACGAGTGTTCTGACTTACAAGTGTTCTGACTTACGAGTGTTCCGACTTACGACTGTTTCGACTTACGAGTGTTTTGACTTACGAGTATTCCGACTTACGAGTGTTTCGGCTTACGGGTGTTTCGACGTACGAGTATTTTTGGCTTCCGAGTGTTTCGACTTACGAGTGTTTTGAATTACGATTGTTTCGGCTTACGAGTGTTTCGACTTACGAGTATTTCGACTTACGAGTGTTTTGACTTATGGGTGTTTTGACATACGAGTGTTTCGATACGAATGCTCTGACTTACGAGTGTTCTGACTTACGAGTGTTCTGACTTACGAGTGTTCTGACTTACGGGTGTTCTGACTTACGTGTGTTCCGACTTACGAGTGTTTCGGCTATGGGTGTTTCGACTTACGAGTGTTTCGACTTACGAATATTTTGGCTTACGAGTGTTTCGGCTTACGAGTGTTTCGACTTACGAATGTTTTGGCTTACGAGTGTTTCGGCTTACGGGTGTTTCGACTTACGAGTGTTTCGACTTACGAGTGTTTTGACTTACGGTGTTTCGGCTTACGAGTTATTCGACATACGAGTGTTTCGACACACGAGTGTTTTGACTTACGGGGGTTTCGACTTACG
This sequence comes from Eledone cirrhosa, assembly GCA_964016885.1. NCBI lineage: Eukaryota > Metazoa > Mollusca > Cephalopoda > Octopoda > Eledonidae > Eledone > Eledone cirrhosa. Next base: position 258,183,777 of record OZ024741.1, read on the forward strand.
GGTGTTTCGACTTACGAGTGTTTCGGCTTACGAGTGTTTCGACTTACTAATGTTTTTACTTACGAGTGTTTCGGTGTACGAGTGTTTCGACATAAGGATGTTTCGACTTACGAGTGTTTCGACTTACGAGTGTTTCGGCTTACGGTGTTTCGGCTTACGAGTTATTCGACTTACGAATGTTTTGACTTACGGGTGTTTTGGCTTGCGAGTGTTTCGACTTACGAGTGTTTCGGCTTATGAGTTTCGACTTACTAATGTTTTTACTTAAGAGTGTTTCGGCGTACGAGTGTTTTGACTTACCAGTGTTTTGACTTACGAATGTTTTGACTTACGGGTGTTTCGGCTTACGAGTCTTTCGACTTACGAGTGTTTCGGCTGGCAAGTGTTTCGACTTACGAGTGTTTTGACTTACGAGTGTTTCGACTTACGAGTGTTTTGACTTACGAGTGTTTCGACTTACGAGTGTTTTGACTTAAGGGTGTTTCGACTTACGAGTGTTTGGATACGAGTGTTTCGACTTACGAGTGTTTTGGCTTACGGTGTTTCGACTTACGAGTGTTTCGGCTTACGAGTGTTTTGACTTAAGGGTGTTTCGACTTACGAGTGTTTCGATACGAGTGTTTCGATTTACGAGTGTTTCGGCTTACGAGTGTTTCGACTTACGAGTGTTTCGACTTACGAGTGTTCTGATTTACGGATGTTTCGACATACGAGTGTTTCGATTTACGAGTGTTTCGACTTACGAGTGTTTTGACTTACGGGTGTTTTGACATACGAGTGTTTCGATACGAGTGTTTCGACTTACGAGTGTTCTGACTTACGATTGTTCTGACTTACGAGCGTTCTGACTTACGAGTGTTTCGGCTTACAAGTGATTCGACTTACGAATGTTTTGACTTACGGGTGTTTCGGCTTGCGAGTGTTTCGACTTACGAGTGTTTTTGCTTGCGAGTGTTTCGACTTACTAATAATTTTACTTACGAGTGTTTCGGCGTACGAGTGTTTCGACTTACGAGTGTTTCGACTTACGGGTGTTTTGACTTACGGGTGTTTCGGCTTACGAGTGTTTCGACTTACGAGTGTTTTAACTAAAGGGTGTTTCGACTTACGAGTGTTTCGACTTACGAGTGTTTCGACTTACGAGTGTTTCGTATTACGAGTGTTTTGACTTGAGGGTTTTCGACTTACGAGTGTTTCGATACGAGTGTTTCGACTTACGAGTGTTCTGACTTACGAGTGTTCTGACTTACAAGTGTTCTTACTTACGAGTGTTCCGACTTACGAGTGTTCCGACTTACGAGTGTTTCGGCTTACGAGTGTTTCGGCTTACGAGTGTTTCGACTTACGAGTGTTCCGACTTACGGGTGTTTCGACTTACGAGTGTTTTGGCTTACGGTGTTTCGGCTTACGAGTGTTTCGAGTTACGAGAGTTTTGACTTACGCGTGTTTTGACATACGAGTGTTTCGATACGAGTGTTCTGACTTACGAGTGTTCTGACTTACGAGTGTTCTGAGTTACGAGTGTTCTGACTTACGAGTGTTCCGACTTTACGAGTGTTTCGGCTCACGAGTGTTTCGGCTTACGAGTGTTTCGACTTAATAATGTTTTTACTTACGAGTGTTTCGGCGTACGAGTGTTTCGACTTACGAGTGTATCGACTTACGGGTGTTTTGACTTACGGGTGTTTCGGCTTACGAGTGTTTTGACTTAAGGGTGTTTCGACTTACGAGTATTTTTGGCTTACGAGTGTTTCGACTTACGAGTGTTTTGACTTACGAGTGTTCTGATTTACGGATGTTTCGACATACGAGTGTTCAGATTTACGAGTGGTCCGACTTACGAGTGTTTCGACTTACGAGTGTTTCGACTTACGAGTGTTTTGACTTACGGTGTTTCGGCTTACGAGTGTTTCGACTTACGAGTGTTTTGACTTACTGGTGTTTTGACATACGAGTGTTTCGATACGAGTGTTTCGACTTACGAGTGTTCTGACTTACGAGTGTTCTAACTTACGAGTGTTCTGACTTACGAGTGTTCTGACTTACGAGTGTTCCGACTTACGAGTGTTTCGGCTCACGAGTGTTTCGGCTTACGAGTGTTTCGACTTACGAAAATAACAAATAGACGCGGTTTCAAATCTCTATGCTTTTCAAATTCATTACATTAATCTTTATTCATATGTTTCGCTTTACGAGTGTTTCGACTTACGAGTGTTTCGACTTACGAGTGTTTCGGCTTACGAGTGTTTTGACTTACGAGTGTTTTGACTTACATGTGTTTCGACTTACGCATGTTTCGACTTACGAGTGTTTCGACTTACGAGTGTTTTGACTTACGGATGTTTTGACTTACGGGTGTTTCGGCTTACGAGTGTTTCGACTTACGAGTGTTTCGACTTACGAGTGTTTTGACTTACGAATGTTTTGACTTACGGTGTTTCGGCTTACGAGTGTTTCGACTTACGAGTGTTTTGACTTACGGGTGTTTTGACATACGAGTGTTTCGATACGAGTGTTCTGACTTACGAGTGTTCTGACTTACGAGTGTTCTGACTTACGAGTGTTCTGACTTACGAGTGTTCTGACATACGTGTGTTCTGACTTACGAGTGTTCCGATTTACGAGTGTTTCGCCATATGAGTGTTTCGACTTACGAATGTTTTTGCTTACGAGTGTTTCGGCTTACGAGTGTTTCGACTTACGAAAATAACAAATAGACGCGGTTTCAAATCTCTGCTTTTCAAATTCATTACATTAATCTTTATTTACACGTTTCGCTTTACGAGTGTTTCGACTTACGAGTGTTTCGACTTACGAGTGTTTCGACTTACGAGTGTTTCGACTTACGAGTGTTTCGACTTACGAGTGTTCTGAATAACGAGTGTTCTGACTTACGAGTGTTTCGACTTACGAGTGTTCTGACTTAGGAGTGTTCTGACTTACGAGTGTTCCGACTTACGAGTGTTTCGACTTACGAGTGTTTCGACTTACGAGTGTTTCGACTTACGAGTGTTTCGGCTTACGAGTGTTTTGACTTACGAGTGTTCTGACTACGAGTGTTCTGACTTACGAGTGTTTCGGCTTATGAGTGTTTCGACTTACGAGTGTTTCGGCTTATGAGTGTTTCGACTTACGAGTGTTTCGGCTTACGAGTGTTTCGACTTACGAGTGTTTCGACTTACGAGTGTTTCGGCTTACGAGTGTTTCGACATACGGGTGTTTCGACTTACGGTGTTTCGGCTTACGAGTGTTTCGACTTACGAGTGTTCTGACTTACGAGTGTTCTGACTTATGAGTGTTCTGACTTACGAGTGTTCTGACTTACGAGTGTTCCGACTTACGAGTGTTTCGGCTTACGAGTGTTTCGGCTTACGAGTGTTTCGACTTACGAGTGTTCTGACTTACGAGTGTTCTGACTTATGAGTGTTCTGACTTACGAGTGTTCTGACTTACGAGTGTTTCGACTTACGAGTGTTTCGACTTACGAGTGTTTTGACTTACTGGTGTTTTGACATACGAGTGTTTCGATACGAGTGTTTCGACTTACGAGTGTTCTGACTTACGAGTGTTCTAACTTACGAGTGATCTGACTTACGAGTGTTCTGACTTACGATTGTTCCGACTTACGAGTGTTTCGACTCACGAGTGTTTCGGCTTACGAGTGTTTCGACTTACGAAAATAACAAATAGACGCGGTTTCAAATCTCTATGCTTTTCAAATTCATTACATTAATCTTTATTTATACGTTTCGCTTTACGAGTGTTTCGACTTACGAGTGTTTCGACTTACGAGTGTTTCGGCTTACGAGTGTTTCGACTTACGAGTGTTTCGACTTACGAGTGTTTTGACTTACTGGTGTTTTGACATACGAGTGTTTCGATACGAGTGTTTCGACTTACGAGTGTTCTGACTTACGAGTGTTCTGACTTACGAGTGTTTCGACTTACGAGTGTTCTGACTTAGGAGTGTTCTGACTTACGAATGTTCCGACTTACGAGTGTTTCGACTTACGAGTGTTTTGACTTACGAGTGTTTCGACTTACGAGTGTTTTGACTTACGAGTGTTCTGACTACGAGTGTTCTGACTTACGAGTGTTTCGGCTTATGAGTGTTTCGACTTACGAGTGTTTCGGCTTATGAGTGTTTCGACTTACGAGTGTTTCGGCTTACGAGTGTTTCGACTTACGAGTGTTTCGACTTACGAGTGTTTCGATTTACGGGTGTTTCGACTTACGAGTGTTTCGACTACGAGTGTTTCGACTTACGAGTGTTTCGACTTACGAGTGTTTCGACATACGGGTGTTTCGACTTACGGTGTTTCGGCTTACGAGTGTTTCGATACGAGTGTTCTGACTTACGAGTGTTCTGACTTACTAGTGTTCTGACTTACGAGTGTTCTGACTTACGAGTGTTTCGGTGTACGAGTGTTTCGACTTAAGGATGTTTCGACTTACGAGTGTTTCGACTTACGAGCGTTTCGACTTACGAGTGTTTCGACTTACGAGTGTTTTGGCTTACGAATGTTTTGACTTACGGGTGTTTCGACTTACGGGTGTTTCGGCTTACGAGTGTTTCGACTTACGAGTGTTTTGACTTACGAGTGTTCTGACTTACGAGTGTTCTGACTTATGAGTGTTCCGACTTACGAGTGTTCCGACTTACGAGTGTTTCGGCTTACGAGTGTTTCGGCTTACGAGTGTTTTGACTTACGAGTGTTCTGACTACGAGTGTTCTGACTTACGGGTGTTCTGACTTACGAGTGTTCCGACTTACGAGTGTTTCGGCTTATGAGTGTTTCGACTTACGGGCGTTTCGACTTACGGGTGTTTCGACTTACGAGTGTTTCGACTTACGAGTGTTCCGACTTACGACTGTTTCGACTTACGAGTGTTTTGACTTACGAGTATTCCGACTTACGAGTGTTTCGGCTTACGGGTGTTTCGACGTACGAGTATTTTTGGCTTACGAGTGTTTCGACTTACGAGTGTTTTGAATTACGATTGTTTCGGCTTACGAGTGTTTCGACTTACGAGTATTTCGACTTACGAGTGTTTTGACTTATGGGTGTTTTGACATACGAGTGTTTCGATACGAATGCTCTGACTTACGAGTGTTCTGACTTACGAGTGTTCTGACTTACGAGTGTTCTGACTTACGGGTGTTCTGACTTACGTGTGTTCCGACTTACGAGTGTTTCGGCTATGGGTGTTTCGACTTACGAGTGTTTCGACTTACGAATATTTTGGCTTACGAGTGTTTCGGCTTACGAGTGTTTCGACTTACGAATGTTTTGGCTTACGAGTGTTTCGGCTTACGGGTGTTTCGACTTACGAGTGTTTCGACTTACGAGTGTTTTGACTTACGGTGTTTCGGCTTACGAGTTATTCGACATACGAGTGTTTCGACACACGAGTGTTTTGACTTACGGGGGTTTCGACTTACGGGTGTTTCGACTTACGAGTGTTTCGGCTTACGAGTGTTTCGACTTACTAATGTTTTTACTTACGAGTGTTTCGGTGTACGAGTGTTTCGACTTAAGGATGTTTCGACTTACGAGTGTTTCGACTTACGAGTGTTTCGGCTTACGGTGTTTCGGCTTACGAGTTATTCGACTTACGAATGTTTTGACTTACGGGTGTTTTGGCTTGCGAGTGTTTCGACTTACGAGTGTTTCGGCCTATGAGTGTTTCGACTTACTAATGTTTTTACTTAAGAGTGTTTCGGCGTACGAGTGTTTTGACTTACGAGTGTTTCGACTTACGAGTGTTTTGACTTACGAATGTTTTGACTTACATGTGTTTCGACTTACGCATGTTTCGACTTACGAGTGTTTCGACTTACGAGTGTTTTGACTTACGGATGTTTTGACTTACGGGTGTTTCGGCTTACGAGTGTTTCGACTTACGAGTGTTTCGACTTACGAGTGTTTTGACTTACGAATGTTTTGACTTACGGTGTTTCGGCTTACGAGTGTTTCGACTTACGAGTGTTTTGACTTACGGGTGTTTTGACATACGAGTGTTTCGATACGAGTGTTCTGACTTACGAGTGTTCTGACTTACGAGTGTTCTGACTTACGAGTGTTCTGACTTACGAGTGTTCTGACATACGTGTGTTCTGACTTACGAGTGTTCCGATTTACGAGTGTTTCGCCATATGAGTGTTTCGACTTACGAATGTTTTTGCTTACGGGTGTTTCGACTTACGAATGTTTTTGCTTACGAGTGTTTCGGCTTACGAGTGTTTCGACTTACGAAAATAACAAATAGACGCGGTTTCAAATCTCTGCTTTTCAAATTCATTACATTAATCTTTATTTACACGTTTCGCTTTACGAGTGTTTCGACTTACGAGTGTTTCGACTTACGAGTGTTTCGACTTACGAGTGTTTCGACTTACGAGTGTTTCGACTTACGAGTGTTCTGAATAACGAGTGTTCTGACTTACGAGTGTTTCGACTTACGAGTGTTCTGACTTAGGAGTGTTCTGACTTACGAGTGTTCCGACTTACGAGTGTTTCGACTTACGAGTGTTTCGACTTACGAGTGTTTCGACTTACGAGTGTTTCGGCTTACGAGTGTTTTGACTTACGAGTGTTCTGACTACGAGTGTTCTGACTTACGAGTGTTTCGGCTTATGAGTGTTTCGACTTACGAGTGTTTCGGCTTATGAGTGTTTCGACTTACGAGTGTTTCGGCTTACGAGTGTTTCGACTTACGAGTGTTTCGACTTACGAGTGTTTCGGCTTACGAGTGTTTCGACATACGGGTGTTTCGACTTACGGTGTTTCGGCTTACGAGTGTTTCGACTTACGAGTGTTCTGACTTACGAGTGTTCTGACTTATGAGTGTTCTGACTTACGAGTGTTCTGACTTACGAGTGTTCCGACTTACGAGTGTTTCGGCTTACGAGTGTTTCGGCTTACGAGTGTTTCGACTTACGAGTGTTCTGACTTACGAGTGTTCTGACTTATGAGTGTTCTGACTTACGAGTGTTCTGACTTACGAGTGTTTCGACTTACGAGTGTTTCGACTTACGAGTGTTTTGACTTACTGGTGTTTTGACATACGAGTGTTTCGATACGAGTGTTTCGACTTACGAGTGTTCTGACTTACGAGTGTTCTAACTTACGAGTGTTCTGACTTACGAGTGTTCTGACTTACGATTGTTCCGACTTACGAGTGTTTCGACTCACGAGTGTTTCGGCTTACGAGTGTTTCGACTTACGAAAATAACAAATAGACGCGGTTTCAAATCTCTATGCTTTTCAAATTCATTACATTAATCTTTATTTATACGTTTCGCTTTACGAGTGTTTCGACTTACGAGTGTTTCGACTTACGAGTGTTTCGGCTTACGAGTGTTTCGACTTACGAGTGTTTCGACTTACGAGTGTTTTGACTTACGAATGTTTTGACTTACGGTGTTTCGGCTTACGAGTGTTTCGACTTACGAGTGTTTTGACTTACGGGTGTTTTGACATACGAGTGTTTCGATACGAGTGTTCTGACTTACGAGTGTTCTGACTTACGAGTGTTCTGACTTACGAGTGTTCTGACTTACGAGTGTTCTGACATACGTGTGTTCTGACTTACGAGTGTTCCGATTTACGAGTGTTTCGCCATATGAGTGTTTCGACTTACGAATGTTTTTGCTTACGGGTGTTTCGACTTACGAATGTTTTTGCTTACGAGTGTTTCGGCTTACGAGTGTTTCGACTTACGAAAATAACAAATAGACGCGGTTTCAAATCTCTGCTTTTCAAATTCATTACATTAATCTTTATTTACACGTTTCGCTTTACGAGTGTTTCGACTTACGAGTGTTTCGACTTACGAGTGTTTCGACTTACGAGTGTTTCGACTTACGAGTGTTTCGACTTACGAGTGTTCTGAATAACGAGTGTTCTGACTTACGAGTGTTTTGACTTACGAGTGTTCTGACTACGAGTGTTCTGACTTACGAGTGTTTCGGCTTATGAGTGTTTCGACTTACGAGTGTTTCGGCTTATGAGTGTTTCGACTTACGAGTGTTTCGGCTTACGAGTGTTTCGACTTACGAGTGTTTCGACTTACGAGTGTTTCGGCTTACGAGTGTTTCGACATACGGGTGTTTCGACTTACGGTGTTTCGGCTTACGAGTGTTTCGACTTACGAGTGTTCTGACTTACGAGTGTTCTGACTTATGAGTGTTCTGACTTACGAGTGTTCTGACTTACGAGTGTTCCGACTTACGAGTGTTTCGGCTTACGAGTGTTTCGGCTTACGAGTGTTTCGACTTACGAGTGTTCTGACTTACGAGTGTTCTGACTTATGAGTGTTCTGACTTACGAGTGTTCTGACTTACGAGTGTTTCGACTTACGAGTGTTTCGACTTACGAGTGTTTTGACTTACTGGTGTTTTGACATACGAGTGTTTCGATACGAGTGTTTCGACTTACGAGTGTTCTGACTTACGAGTGTTCTAACTTACGAGTGATCTGACTTACGAGTGTTCTGACTTACGATTGTTCCGACTTACGAGTGTTTCGACTCACGAGTGTTTCGGCTTACGAGTGTTTCGACTTACGAAAATAACAAATAGACGCGGTTTCAAATCTCTATGCTTTTCAAATTCATTACATTAATCTTTATTTATACGTTTCGCTTTACGAGTGTTTCGACTTACGAGTGTTTCGACTTACGAGTGTTTCGGCTTACGAGTGTTTCGACTTACGAGTGTTTCGACTTACGAGTGTTTTGACTTACTGGTGTTTTGACATACGAGTGTTTCGATACGAGTGTTTCGACTTACGAGTGTTCTGACTTACGAGTGTTCTGACTTACGAGTGTTTCGACTTACGAGTGTTCTGACTTAGGAGTGTTCTGACTTACGAATGTTCCGACTTACGAGTGTTTCGACTTACGAGTGTTTTGACTTACGAGTGTTTCGACTTACGAGTGTTTCGGCTTACGAGTGTTTTGACTTACGAGTGTTCTGACTACGAGTGTTCTGACTTACGAGTGTTTCGGCTTATGAGTGTTTCGACTTACGAGTGTTTCGGCTTATGAGTGTTTCGACTTACGAGTGTTTCGGCTTACGAGTGTTTCGACTTACGAGTGTTTCGACTTACGAGTGTTTCGATTTACGGGTGTTTCGACTTACGAGTGTTTCGACTACGAGTGTTTCGACTTACGAGTGTTTCGACTTACGAGTGTTTCGACATACGGGTGTTTCGACTTACGGTGTTTCGGCTTACGAGTGTTTCGATACGAGTGTTCTGACTTACGAGTGTTCTGACTTACTAGTGTTCTGACTTACGAGTGTTCTGACTTACGAGTGTTTCGGTGTACGAGTGTTTCGACTTAAGGATGTTTCGACTTACGAGTGTTTCGACTTACGAGCGTTTCGACTTACGAGTGTTTCGACTTACGAGTGTTTTGGCTTACGAATGTTTTGACTTACGGGTGTTTCGACTTACGGGTGTTTCGGCTTACGAGTGTTTCGACTTACGAGTGTTTTGACTTACGAGTGTTCTGACTTACGAGTGTTCTGACTTATGAGTGTTCCGACTTACGAGTGTTCCGACTTACGAGTGTTTCGGCTTACGAGTGTTTCGGCTTACGAGTGTTTTGACTTACGAGTGTTCTGACTACGAGTGTTCTGACTTACGGGTGTTCTGACTTACGAGTGTTCCGACTTACGAGTGTTTCGGCTTATGAGTGTTTCGACTTACGGGCGTTTCGACTTACGGGTGTTTCGACTTACGAGTGTTTCGACTTACGAGTGTTCCGACTTACGACTGTTTCGACTTACGAGTGTTTTGACTTACGAGTATTCCGACTTACGAGTGTTTCGGCTTACGGGTGTTTCGACGTACGAGTATTTTTGGCTTACGAGTGTTTCGACTTACGAGTGTTTTGAATTACGATTGTTTCGGCTTACGAGTGTTTCGACTTACGAGTATTTCGACTTACGAGTGTTTTGACTTATGGGTGTTTTGACATACGAGTGTTTCGATACGAATGCTCTGACTTACGAGTGTTCTGACTTACGAGTGTTCTGACTTACGAGTGTTCTGACTTACGGGTGTTCTGACTTACGTGTGTTCCGACTTACGAGTGTTTCGGCTATGGGTGTTTCGACTTACGAGTGTTTCGACTTACGAATATTTTGGCTTACGAGTGTTTCGGCTTACGAGTGTTTCGACTTACGAGTGTTTCGACTTACGAGTGTTTCGGCTTACGAGTGTTTCGACATACGGGTGTTTCGACTTACGGTGTTTCGGCTTACGAGTGTTTCGACTTACGAGTGTTCTGACTTACGAGTGTTCTGACTTATGAGTGTTCTGACTTACGAGTGTTCTGACTTACGAGTGTTCCGACTTACGAGTGTTTCGGCTTACGAGTGTTTCGGCTTACGAGTGTTTCGACTTACGAGTGTTCTGACTTACGAGTGTTCTGACTTATGAGTGTTCTGACTTACGAGTGTTCTGACTTACGAGTGTTTCGACTTACGAGTGTTTCGACTTACGAGTGTTTTGACTTACTGGTGTTTTGACATACGAGTGTTTCGATACGAGTGTTTCGACTTACGAGTGTTCTGACTTACGAGTGTTCTAACTTACGAGTGATCTGACTTACGAGTGTTCTGACTTACGATTGTTCCGACTTACGAGTGTTTCGACTCACGAGTGTTTCGGCTTACGAGTGTTTCGACTTACGAAAATAACAAATAGACGCGGTTTCAAATCTCTATGCTTTTCAAATTCATTACATTAATCTTTATTTATACGTTTCGCTTTACGAGTGTTTCGACTTACGAGTGTTTCGACTTACGAGTGTTTCGGCTTACGAGTGTTTCGACTTACGAGTGTTTCGACTTACGAGTGTTTTGACTTACTGGTGTTTTGACATACGAGTGTTTCGATACGAGTGTTTCGACTTACGAGTGTTCTGACTTACGAGTGTTCTGACTTACGAGTGTTTCGACTTACGAGTGTTCTGACTTAGGAGTGTTCTGACTTACGAATGTTCCGACTTACGAGTGTTTCGACTTACGAGTGTTTTGACTTACGAGTGTTTCGACTTACGAGTGTTTCGGCTTACGAGTGTTTTGACTTACGAGTGTTCTGACTACGAGTGTTCTGACTTACGAGTGTTTCGGCTTATGAGTGTTTCGACTTACGAGTGTTTCGGCTTATGAGTGTTTCGACTTACGAGTGTTTCGGCTTACGAGTGTTTCGACTTACGAGTGTTTCGACTTACGAGTGTTTCGATTTACGGGTGTTTCGACTTACGAGTGTTTCGACTACGAGTGTTTCGACTTACGAGTGTTTCGACTTACGAGTGTTTCGACATACGGGTGTTTCGACTTACGGTGTTTCGGCTTACGAGTGTTTCGATACGAGTGTTCTGACTTACGAGTGTTCTGACTTACTAGTGTTCTGACTTACGAGTGTTCTGACTTACGAGTGTTTCGGTGTACGAGTGTTTCGACTTAAGGATGTTTCGACTTACGAGTGTTTCGACTTACGAGCGTTTCGACTTACGAGTGTTTCGACTTACGAGTGTTTTGGCTTACGAATGTTTTGACTTACGGGTGTTTCGACTTACGGGTGTTTCGGCTTACGAGTGTTTCGACTTACGAGTGTTTTGACTTACGAGTGTTCTGACTTACGAGTGTTCTGACTTATGAGTGTTCCGACTTACGAGTGTTCCGACTTACGAGTGTTTCGGCTTACGAGTGTTTCGGCTTACGAGTGTTTTGACTTACGAGTGTTCTGACTACGAGTGTTCTGACTTACGGGTGTTCTGACTTACGAGTGTTCCGACTTACGAGTGTTTCGGCTTATGAGTGTTTCGACTTACGGGCGTTTCGACTTACGGGTGTTTCGACTTACGAGTGTTTCGACTTACGAGTGTTCCGACTTACGACTGTTTCGACTTACGAGTGTTTTGACTTACGAGTATTCCGACTTACGAGTGTTTCGGCTTACGGGTGTTTCGACGTACGAGTATTTTTGGCTTACGAGTGTTTCGACTTACGAGTGTTTTGAATTACGATTGTTTCGGCTTACGAGTGTTTCGACTTACGAGTATTTCGACTTACGAGTGTTTTGACTTATGGGTGTTTTGACATACGAGTGTTTCGATACAAATGCTCTGACTTACGAGTGTTCTGACTTACGAGTGTTCTGACTTACGAGTGTTCTGACTTACGGGTGTTCTGACTTACGTGTGTTCCGACTTACGAGTGTTTCGGCTATGGGTGTTTCGACTTACGAGTGTTTCGACTTACGAATATTTTGGCTTACGAGTGTTTCGGCTTACGAGTGTTTCGACTTACGAATGTTTTGGCTTACGAGTGTTTCGGCTTACGGGTGTTTCGACTTACGAGTGTTTCGACTTACGAGTGTTTTGACTTACGGTGTTTCGGCTTACGAGTTATTCGACATACGAGTGTTTCGACACACGAGTGTTTTGACTTACGGGGGTTTCGACTTACGGGTGTTTCGACTTACGAGTGTTTCGGCTTACGAGTGTTTCGACTTACTAATGTTTTTACTTACGAGTGTTTCGGTGTACGAGTGTTTCGACTTAAGGATGTTTCGACTTACGAGTGTTTCGACTTACGAGTGTTTCGGCTTACGGTGTTTCGGCTTACGAGTTATTCGACTTACGAATGTTTTGACTTACGGGTGTTTTGGCTTGCGAGTGTTTCGACTTACGAGTGTTTCGGCCTATGAATGTTTCGACTTAGTAATGTTTTTACTTAAGAGTGTTTCGGCGTACGAGTGTTTTGACTTACGAGTGTTTCGACTTACGAGTGTTTTGACTTACGAATGTTTTGACTTACGGGTGTTTCGGCTTACGAGTCTTTCGACTTACGAGTGTTTCGGCTGGCAAGTGTTTCGACTTACGAGTGTTTTGACTTACGAGTGTTTCGACTTACGAGTGTTTTGACTTACGAGTGTTTCGACTTACGAGTGTTTTGACTTAAGGGTGTTTCGACTTACGAGTGTTTCGATACGAGTGTTTCGACTTACGAGTGTTTTGGCTTACGGTGTTTCGACTTACGAGTGTTTCGGCTTACGAGTGTTTTGACTTAAGGGTGTTTCGACTTACGAGTGTTTCGATACGAGTGTTTCGATTTACGAGTGTTTCGGCTTACGAGTGTTTCGACTTACGAGTGTTTCGACTTACGAGTGTTCTGATTTACGGATGTTTCGACATACGAGTGTTTCGACTTACGAGTGTTTCGACTTACGAGTGTTTTGACTTACGGGTGTTTTGACATACGAGTGTTTCGATACGAGTGTTTCGACTTACGAGTGTTCTGACTTACGATTGTTCTGACTTACGAGCGTTCTGACTTACGAGTGTTTCGGCTTGCGAGTGTTTCGACTTACGAGTGTTTTGGCTTGCGAGTGTTTCGACTTACTAATAATTTTACTTACGAGTGTTTCGGCGTACGAGTGTTTCGACTTACGAGTGTTTCGACTTACGGGTGTTTTGACTTACGGGTGTTTCGGCTTACGAGTGTTTCGACTTACGAGTGTTTCGACTTACGATTGTTTCGTATTACGAGTGTTTTGATTTGAGGGTTTTCGACTTACGAGTGTTTCGATACGAGTGTTTCGACTTACGAGTGTTCTGACTTACGAGTGTTCTGACTTACAAGTGTTCTTACTTACGAGTGTTCCGACTTACGAGTGTTCCGACTTACGAGTGTTTCGGCTTACGAGTGTTTCGGCTTACGAGTGTTTCGACTTACGAGTGTTCCGACTTACGGGTGTTTCGACTTACGAGTGTTTTGGCTTACGGTGTTTCGGCTTACGAGTGTTTCGAGTTACGAGAGTTTTGACTTACGCGTGTTTTGACATACGAGTGTTTCGATACGAGTGTTCTGACTTACGAGTGTTCTGACTTACGAGTGTTCTGAGTTACGAGTGTTCTGACTTACGAGTGTTCCGACTTTACGAGTGTTTCGGCTCACGAGTGTTTAGGCTTACGAGTGTTTCGACTTACGAAAATAACAAATAGACGCGGTTTCAAATCTCTATGCTTTTCAAATTCATTACATTAATCTTTATTCATACGTTTCGCTTTACGAGTGTTTCGACTTACGAGTGTTTCGACATACGAGTGTTTCGGCTTACGAGTGTTTTGATTTACGAGTGTTTTGACTTACGGGTGCTTCGACTTACGCGTGTTTCGACTTACGAGTGTTTCGACTTACGAGTGTTTCGACTTACGAGTGTTTCGGCTTACGAGTGTTTTGACTTACGAGTGTTTCGGCTGGCGAGTTTTTCGACTTACGAGTGTTTTGACTTAAGGGTGTTTCGACTTACGAGTGTTTCGACTTACGAGTGTTCCGACTTACGTGTGTTTCGACTTACGAGTGTTTTGGCTTACGGTGTTTCGACTTACGAGTGTTTCGGCTTACGAGTGTTTTGACTTAAGGGTGTTTCGACTTACGAGTGTTTCGATACGTGTGTTTCGACTTACGAGTGTTTCGGCTTACGAGTGTTTCGACTTACGAGTGTTTCGACTTACGAGTGTTCTGATTTACGGATGTTTCGACATACGAGTGTTTTGACTTACGAGTGTTTCGACTTACGAGTGTTTTGACTTACGTGTGTTTTGACATACGAGTGTTTCGATACGAGTGTTTCGACTTACGAGTGTTCTGACTTACGATTGTTCTGACTTACGAGCGTTCTGACTTACGAGTGTTTCGGCTTACGAGTGTTTCGGCTTACGAGTGTTTCGACTTACGAGTGTTTCGACTTACGAGTGTTCCGACTTACGGGTGTTTCGACTTACGAGTGTTTTGGCTTACGGTGTTTCGACTTACGAGTGTTTCGAGTTAAGAGTGTTTTGAGTTACGCGTGTTTTGACATACGAGTGTTCTGACTTACGAGTGTTCTGACTTACGAGTGTTCTGACTTACGAGTGTTCCGACTTTACGAGTGTTTCGGCTCACGAGTGTTTCGGCTCACGAGTCTTTCGGCTTACGAGTGTTTCGACTTACGAAAATAACAAATAGACGCGGTATCAAATCTCTATGCTTTTCAAATTCGTTACATTAATCTTTATTTATACGTTTCGCTTTACGAGTGTTTCGACTTACGAGTGTTTTGACATACGAGTGTTTCGGCTTACGAGTGTTTTAATTTACGAGTGTTTTGAATTACGGGTGCTTCGACTTACGCGTGTTTCGACTTACGAGTGTTTCGACTTACGAGTGTTTCGACTTACGAGTGATTCGACTTACGAATGTTTTGACTTACGGGTGTTTCGGCTTGCGAGTGTTTCAACTTACAAGTGTTTCGGCTTATGAGTGTTTCGACTTACTAATGTTTTTACTTACGAGTGTTTCGGCGTACGAGTCTTTTGACTTACGAGTGTTTCGACTTACGAGTGTTTTGACTTACGAATGTTCTGACTTACGGGTGTTTCGGCTTACGAGTGTTTCGACTTAGGAGTGTTTCGGCTGGCGAGTGTTTCGACTTACGAGTGTTTTGACTTAAGGGTGTTTCGACTTACGAGTGTTTCGACTTACGAGTGTTTCGACTTACGAGTGTTTCGGCTTACGAGTGTTTTGACTTAAGGGTGTTTCGACTTACGAGTGTTTCGATACGAGTGTTTCGACTTACGAGTGTTCTGACTTACGATTGTTCTGACTTACGAGCGTTCTGACTTACGAGTGTTCTGACTTACGAGTGTTTCGGCTTACGAGTGTTTCGGCTTACGAGTGTTTCGACTTACGAGTGTTTCGACTTACGAGTGTTCCGACTTACGGGTGTTTCGACTTACGAGTGTTTTGGCTTATAGTGTTTCGGCTTACGAGTGTTTCGAGTTAAGAGTGTTTTGACTTACGCGTGTTTTGACATACGAGTGTTCTGACTTACGAGTGTTCTGACTTACGAGTGTTCTGACTTACGAGTGTTCTGACTTACGAGTGTTCCGACTTTACGAGTGTTTCGGCTCACGAGTGTTTCGGCTTACGAGTGTTTCAACTTACGAAAATAACAAATAGACGCGGTTTCAAATCTCTATGCTTTTGAAATTCATTACATTAATCTTTATTTATACGTTTCGCTTTACGAGTGTTTCGACTTACGAGTGTTTCGACATACGAGTGTTTCGACTTACGAATGTTTTTGCTTACGGGTGTTTCGACTTACGAATGTTTTTGCTTACGAGTGTTTCGGTTTACGAGTGTTCCGACTTACGAGTGTTTCGGCTTACGAGTGTTTCCGGCTTACGAGTGTTTCGACTTACGAGTGTTTCGACTTACGAGTGTTTTGACTTACGGTGTTTCGGCTTACGAGTGATTAGACTTACGAGTGTTTTAACTTACGGGTGTTTTGACTTACGGGTGTTGTGAATTACGAGTGTTCCGATTTACGAGTGTTTTGACTTACGGTATTTCGGCTTACAAGTGATTCGACTTACGAATGTTTTGACTTACGGGTGTTTCGGCTTGCGAGTGTTTCGACTTACGAGTGTTTCGGCTTATGAGTGTTTCGACTTACTAATGTTTTTACTTACGAGTGTTTCGGCGTACGAGTGTTTTGACTTACGAGTGTTTCGACTTACGAATGTTTTGACTTACGAATGTTTTGACATACGGGTGTTTCGGCTTACGAGTGTTTCGACTTACGAGTGTTTTGACTTAAGGGTGTTTCGATTTACGAGTGTTTTGACTTACGAGTGTTTCGACTTACGAGTGTTTCGGATTACGAGTGTTTTGACTTGAGGGTTTTCGACTTACGAGTGTTTCGATACGAGTGTTTCGACTTACGAGTGTTCTGACTTACGAGTGTTCTGATTTACGGATGTTTCGACACACGAGTGTTTCGAATTACGAGTGTTTCGACTTACGAGTGTTTTGACTTACGGGTGTTTTGACATACGAGTGTTTCGATACGAGTGTTTCGACTTACGAGTGTTCTGACTTACGAGTGTTCTGACTTACGAGTGTTCTGACTTACGAGTGTTCTTACTTACGAGTGTTCCGACTTACGAGTGTTTCGGCTTACGAGTGTTTCGACTTACGACTGTTCCGACTTACAGGTGTTTCGACTTACGAGTGTTTTGGCTTACGGTGTTTCGGCTTACGAGTGTTTCGAGTTACGAGTGTTTTGACTTACGCGTGTTTTGACATACGAGTGTTTCGATACGAGTGTTCTGACTTACAAGTGTTCTGACTTACGAGTGTTCTGACTTACGAGTGTTCTGACTTACGAGTGTTTCGACTTACGAGTGTTCTGACTTACGAGTGTTCTGACTTACGAATGTTCCGACTTACGAGTGTTTCGACTTACGAGTGTTTAGACTTACGAGTGTTTCGACTTACGAGTGTTTCGGCTTACGAGTGTTTTGACTTACGAGTGTTCTGACTACGAGTGTTCTGACTTACGAGTGTTTCGGCTTATGAGTGTTTCGACTTACGAGTGTTTCGGCTTATGAGTGTTTCGACTTACGAGTGTTTCGACTTACGAGTGTTTCGACTTACGAGTGTTTCGACTTACGGGTGTTTCAACTTACGATTGTTTCAACTAAGAGTGTTTCGACTTACGAGTGTTTCGGCTTACGAGTGTTACGACATACGGGTGTTTCGACTTACGGTGTTTCAGCTTACGAGTGTTTCGATGCGAGTGTTCTGACTTACGAGTGTTCTGACTTACGAGTGTTCTGACTTACGAGTGTTCTGAATTACGAGTGTTCCGACTTTACGAGTGTTTCGGCTCACAAGTGTTTCGGCTTACGAGTGTTTCGACTTACGAAAATAACAAATAGACGCGGTTTCAAATCTCTATGCTTTTCAAATTCATTACATTAATCTTTATTTATACGTTTCGCTTTACGAGTGTTTCGACTTACGAGTGTTTCGACATACGAGTGTTTCGGCTTACGAGTGTTTTGACTTACGGGTGTTTCGACTTACGAGTGTTTTGGCTTACGGTGTTTCGGCTTACGAGTGTTTCGAATTACGAGTGTTTCGACTTACGAGTGTTTTGACTTACGGGTCTTTTGACATACGAGTGTTTCGATACGAGTGTTTCGACTTACGAGTGTTCTGACTTACGAGTGTTCTGACTTACGTGTGTTCTGACTTACGAGTGTTCTGATTTACGAGTGTTCCGACTTTACGAGTGTTTCGGCTCACGAGTGTTTCGGCTTACGAGTGTTTCGACTTACAAAAATAACAAATAGACGCGGTTTCAAATCTCTATGCTTTTCAAATTCATTACATTAATCTTTATTTATACGTTTCGCTTTACGAGTGTTTCGACTTACGAGTGTTTCGACATACGAGTGTTTCGGCTTACGAGTGTTTTGATTTACGAGTGTTTTGACTTACGGGTGCTACGACTTACGCGTGTTTCGACTTACGAGTGTTTCGACTAACGAGTGTTTCGACTTACGAGTGTTTCGGCTTACGAGTGTTTTGACTTACGAATGTTTTGACTTACGATTGTTTCGGCTTACGAGTGTTTCGACTTACGAGTGTTCTGACTACGAGTGTTCTGACTTACGGGTGTTCTGACTTACGAGTGTTCCGACTTACGAGTGTTTCGGCTTATGAGTGTTTCGACTTACGAGTGCTTCGACTTACGAGTGTTTCGGCTTACGGGTGTTTCGACTTACGAATGTTTTTGCTTACGAGTGTTTCGGCTTACGAGTGTTTCGGCTTATGAGTGTTTCGACTTACGAGTGTTTTGACTTACGGGTGATTTGACATACGAGTGTTTCGATACGAGTGTTCTGACTTACGAGTGTTTCCGCTTACGAGTGTTTCGGCTTACGAGTGTTTCGACTTACTAATGTTTTTACTTACGAGTGTTTCGCTGTACGAGTTTTTCGACTTAAGGATGTTTCGACTTACGAGTGTTTCGACTTACGAGTGTTTCGACTTACGAGTGTTTTGGCTTACGAATGTTTTGACTTACGGGTGTTTCGACTTACGGGTGTTTCGGTTTAAGAGTATTTCGACTTACGAGTGTTTTGACTTACGAGTGTTCTGATTTACGAGTGTTCTGACTTATGAGTGTTCCGACTTAAGAGTGTTCCGACTTTACGAGTGTTTCGGCTCACGAGTGTTTCGGCTTACGAGTGTTTCGACTTAATAATGTTTTTACTTACGAGTGTTTCGGCGTACGAGTGTTTCGACTTACGAGTGTATCGACTTACGGGTGTTTTGACTTACGGGTGTTTCGGCTTACGAGTGTTTTGACTTAAGGGTGTTTCGACTTACGAGTATTTTTGGCTTACGAGTGTTTCGACTTACGAGTGTTTTGACTTACGAGTGTTCTGATTTACGGATGTTTCGACATACGAGTGTTCAGATTTACGAGTGGTCCGACTTACGAGTGTTTCGACTTACGAGTGTTTCGACTTACGAGTGTTTTGACTTACGGTGTTTCGGCTTACGAGTGTTTCGACTTACGAGTGTTTTGACTTACTGGTGTTTTGACATACGAGTGTTTCGATACGAGTGTTTCGACTTACGAGTGTTCTGACTTACGAGTGTTCTAACTTACGAGTGTTCTGACTTACGAGTGTTCTGACTTACGAGTGTTCCGACTTACGAGTGTTTCGGCTCACGAGTGTTTCGGCTTACGAGTGTTTCGACTTACGAAAATAACAAATAGACGCGGTTTCAAATCTCTATGCTTTTCAAATTCATTACATTAATCTTTATTCATATGTTTCGCTTTACGAGTGTTTCGACTTACGAGTGTTTCGACTTACGAGTGTTTCGGCTTACGAGTGTTTTGACTTACGAGTGTTTTGACTTACATGTGTTTCGACTTACGCATGTTTCGACTTACGAGTGTTTCGACTTACGAGTGTTTTGACTTACGGATGTTTTGACTTACGGGTGTTTCGGCTTACGAGTGTTTCGACTTACGAGTGTTTCGACTTACGAGTGTTTTGACTTACGAATGTTTTGACTTACGGTGTTTCGGCTTACGAGTGTTTCGACTTACGAGTGTTTTGACTTACGGGTGTTTTGACATACGAGTGTTTCGATACGAGTGTTCTGACTTACGAGTGTTCTGACTTACGAGTGTTCTGACTTACGAGTGTTCTGACTTACGAGTGTTCTGACATACGTGTGTTCTGACTTACGAGTGTTCCGATTTACGAGTGTTTCGCCATATGAGTGTTTCGACTTACGAATGTTTTTGCTTACGGGTGTTTCGACTTACGAATGTTTTTGCTTACGAGTGTTTCGGCTTACGAGTGTTTCGACTTACGAAAATAACAAATAGACGCGGTTTCAAATCTCTGCTTTTCAAATTCATTACATTAATCTTTATTTACACGTTTCGCTTTACGAGTGTTTCGACTTACGAGTGTTTCGACTTACGAGTGTTTCGACTTACGAGTGTTTCGACTTACGAGTGTTTCGACTTACGAGTGTTCTGAATAACGAGTGTTCTGACTTACGAGTGTTTCGACTTACGAGTGTTCTGACTTAGGAGTGTTCTGACTTACGAGTGTTCCGACTTACGAGTGTTTCGACTTACGAGTGTTTCGACTTACGAGTGTTTCGACTTACGAGTGTTTCGGCTTACGAGTGTTTTGACTTACGAGTGTTCTGACTACGAGTGTTCTGACTTACGAGTGTTTCGGCTTATGAGTGTTTCGACTTACGAGTGTTTCGGCTTATGAGTGTTTCGACTTACGAGTGTTTCGGCTTACGAGTGTTTCGACTTACGAGTGTTTCGACTTACCAGTGTTTCGGCTTACGAGTGTTTCGACATACGGGTGTTTCGACTTACGGTGTTTCGGCTTACGAGTGTTTCGACTTACGAGTGTTCTGACTTACGAGTGTTCTGACTTATGAGTGTTCTGACTTACGAGTGTTCTGACTTACGAGTGTTCCGACTTACGAGTGTTTCGGCTTACGAGTGTTTCGGCTTACGAGTGTTTCGACTTACGAGTGTTCTGACTTACGAGTGTTCTGACTTATGAGTGTTCTGACTTACGAGTGTTCTGACTTACGAGTGTTTCGACTTACGAGTGTTTCGACTTACGAGTGTTTTGACTTACTGGTGTTTTGACATACGAGTGTTTCGATACGAGTGTTTCGACTTACGAGTGTTCTGACTTACGAGTGTTCTAACTTACGAGTGATCTGACTTACGAGTGTTCTGACTTACGATTGTTCCGACTTACGAGTGTTTCGACTCACGAGTGTTTCGGCTTACGAGTGTTTCGACTTACGAAAATAACAAATAGACGCGGTTTCAAATCTCTATGCTTTTCAAATTCATTACATTAATCTTTATTTATACGTTTCGCTTTACGAGTGTTTCGACTTACGAGTGTTTCGACTTACGAGTGTTTCGGCTTACGAGTGTTTCGACTTACGAGTGTTTCGACTTACGAGTGTTTTGACTTACTGGTGTTTTGACATACGAGTGTTTCGATACGAGTGTTTCGACTTACGAGTGTTCTGACTTACGAGTGTTCTGACTTACGAGTGTTTCGACTTACGAGTGTTCTGACTTAGGAGTGTTCTGACTTACGAATGTTCCGACTTACGAGTGTTTCGACTTACGAGTGTTTTGACTTACGAGTGTTTCGACTTACGAGTGTTTTGACTTACGAGTGTTCTGACTACGAGTGTTCTGACTTACGAGTGTTTCGGCTTATGAGTGTTTCGACTTACGAGTGTTTCGGCTTATGAGTGTTTCGACTTACGAGTGTTTCGGCTTACGAGTGTTTCGACTTACGAGTGTTTCGACTTACGAGTGTTTCGATTTACGGGTGTTTCGACTTACGAGTGTTTCGACTACGAGTGTTTCGACTTACGAGTGTTTCGACTTACGAGTGTTTCGACATACGGGTGTTTCGACTTACGGTGTTTCGGCTTACGAGTGTTTCGATACGAGTGTTCTGACTTACGAGTGTTCTGACTTACTAGTGTTCTGACTTACGAGTGTTCTGACTTACGAGTGTTTCGGTGTACGAGTGTTTCGACTTAAGGATGTTTCGACTTACGAGTGTTTCGACTTACGAGCGTTTCGACTTACGAGTGTTTCGACTTACGAGTGTTTTGGCTTACGAATGTTTTGACTTACGGGTGTTTCGACTTACGGGTGTTTCGGCTTACGAGTGTTTCGACTTACGAGTGTTTTGACTTACGAGTGTTCTGACTTACGAGTGTTCTGACTTATGAGTGTTCCGACTTACGAGTGTTCCGACTTACGAGTGTTTCGGCTTACGAGTGTTTCGGCTTACGAGTGTTTTGACTTACGAGTGTTCTGACTACGAGTGTTCTGACTTACGGGTGTTCTGACTTACGAGTGTTCCGACTTACGAGTGTTTCGGCTTATGAGTGTTTCGACTTACGGGCGTTTCGACTTACGGGTGTTTCGACTTACGAGTGTTTCGACTTACGAGTGTTCCGACTTACGACTGTTTCGACTTACGAGTGTTTTGACTTACGAGTATTCCGACTTACGAGTGTTTCGGCTTACGGGTGTTTCGACGTACGAGTATTTTTGGCTTACGAGTGTTTCGACTTACGAGTGTTTTGAATTACGATTGTTTCGGCTTACGAGTGTTTCGACTTACGAGTATTTCGACTTACGAGTGTTTTGACTTATGGGTGTTTTGACATACGAGTGTTTCGATACGAATGCTCTGACTTACGAGTGTTCTGACTTACGAGTGTTCTGACTTACGAGTGTTCTGACTTACGGGTGTTCTGACTTACGTGTGTTCCGACTTACGAGTGTTTCGGCTATGGGTGTTTCGACTTACGAGTGTTTCGACTTACGAATATTTTGGCTTACGAGTGTTTCGGCTTACGAGTGTTTCGACTTACGAATGTTTTGGCTTACGAGTGTTTCGGCTTACGGGTGTTTCGACTTACGAGTGTTTCGACTTACGAGTGTTTTGACTTACGGTGTTTCGGCTTACGAGTTATTCGACATACGAGTGTTTCGACACACGAGTGTTTTGACTTACGGGGGTTTCGACTTACGGGTGTTTCGACTTACGAGTGTTTCGGCTTACGAGTGTTTCGACTTACTAATGTTTTTACTTACGAGTGTTTCGGTGTACGAGTGTTTCGACTTAAGGATGTTTCGACTTACGAGTGTTTCGACTTACGAGTGTTTCGGCTTACGGTGTTTCGGCTTACGAGTTATTCGACTTACGAATGTTTTGACTTACGGTGTTTTGGCTTGCGAGTGTTTCGACTTACGAGTGTTTCGGCCTATGAGTGTTTCGACTTACTAATGTTTTTACTTAAGAGTGTTTCGGCGTACGAGTGTTTTGACTTACGAGTGTTTCGACTTACGAGTGTTTTGACTTACGAATGTTTTGACTTACATGTGTTTCGACTTACGCATGTTTCGACTTACGAGTGTTTCGACTTACGAGTGTTTTGACTTACGGATGTTTTGACTTACGGGTGTTTCGGCTTACGAGTGTTTCGACTTACGAGTGTTTCGACTTACGAGTGTTTTGACTTACGAATGTTTTGACTTACGGTGTTTCGGCTTACGAGTGTTTCGACTTACGAGTGTTTTGACTTACGGGTGTTTTGACATACGAGTGTTTCGATACGAGTGTTCTGACTTACGAGTGTTCTGACTTACGAGTGTTCTGACTTACGAGTGTTCTGACTTACGAGTGTTCTGACATACGTGTGTTCTGTCTTACGAGTGTTCCGATTTACGAGTGTTTCGCCATATGAGTGTTTCGACTTACGAATGTTTTTGCTTACGGGTGTTTCGACTTACGAATGTTTTTGCTTACGAGTGTTTCGGCTTACGAGTGTTTCGACTTACGAAAATAACAAATAGACGCGGTTTCAAATCTCTGCTTTTCAAATTCATTACATTAATCTTTATTTACACGTTTCGCTTTACGAGTGTTTCGACTTACGAGTGTTTCGACTTACGAGTGTTTCGACTTACGAGTGTTTCGACTTACGAGTGTTCTGAATAACGAGTGTTCTGACTTACGAGTGTTTCGACTTACGAGTGTTCTGACTTAGGAGTGTTCTGACTTACGAGTGTTCCGACTTACGAGTGTTTCGACTTACGAGTGTTTCGACTTACGAGTGTTTCGACTTACGAGTGTTTCGGCTTACGAGTGTTTTGACTTACGAGTGTTCTGACTACGAGTGTTCTGACTTACGAGTGTTTCGGCTTATGAGTGTTTCGACTTACGAGTGTTTCGGCTTATGAGTGTTTCGACTTACGAGTGTTTCGGCTTACGAGTGTTTCGACTTACGAGTGTTTCGACTTACGAGTGTTTCGGCTTACGAGTGTTTCGACATACGGGTGTTTCGACTTACGGTGTTTCGGCTTACGAGTGTTTCGACTTACGAGTGTTCTGACTTACGAGTGTTCTGACTTATGAGTGTTCTGACTTACGAGTGTTATGACTTACGAGTGTTCCGACTTACGAGTGTTTCGGCTTACGAGTGTTTCGGCTTACGAGTGTTTCGACTTACGAATGTTCTGACTTACGAGTGTTCTGACTTATGAGTGTTCTGACTTACGAGTGTTCTGACTTACGAGTGTTTCGACTTACGAGTGTTTCGACTTACGAGTGTTTTGACTTACTGGTGTTTTGACATACGAGTGTTTCGATACGAGTGTTTCGACTTACGAGTGTTCTGACTTACGAGTGTTCTAACTTACGAGTGTTCTGACTTACGAGTGTTCTGACTTACGATTGTTCCGACTTACGAGTGTTTCGACTCACGAGTGTTTCGGCTTACGAGTGTTTCGACTTACGAAAATAACAAATAGACGCGGTTTCAAATCTCTATGCTTTTCAAATTCATTACATTAATCTTTATTTATACGTTTCGCTTTACGAGTGTTTCGACTTACGAGTGTTTCGACTTACGAGTGTTTCGGCTTACGAGTGTTTCGACTTACGAGTGTTTCGACTTACGAGTGTTTTGACTTACGAATGTTTTGACTTACGGTGTTTCGGCTTACGAGTGTTTCGACTTACGAGTGTTTTGACTTACGGGTGTTTTGACATACGAGTGTTTCGATACGAGTGTTCTGACTTACGAGTGTTCTGACTTACGAGTGTTCTGACTTACGAGTGTTCTGACTTACGAGTGTTCTGACATACGTGTGTTCTGACTTACGAGTGTTCCGATTTACGAGTGTTTCGCCATATGAGTGTTTCGACTTACGAATGTTTTTGCTTACGGGTGTTTCGACTTACGAATGTTTTTGCTTACGAGTGTTTCGGCTTACGAGTGTTTCGACTTACGAAAATAACAAATAGACGCGGTTTCAAATCTCTGCTTTTCAAATTCATTACATTAATCTTTATTTACACGTTTCGCTTTACGAGTGTTTCGACTTACGAGTGTTTCGACTTACGAGTGTTTCGACTTACGAGTGTTTCGACTTACGAGTGTTTCGACTTACGAGTGTTTCGACTTACGAGTGTTCTGAATAACGAGTGTTCTGACTTACGAGTGTTTTGACTTACGAGTGTTCTGACTACGAGTGTTCTGACTTACGAGTGTTTCGGCTTATGAGTGTTTCGACTTACGAGTGTTTCGGCTTATGAGTGTTTCGACTTACGAGTGTTTCGGCTTACGAGTGTTTCGACTTACGAGTGTTTCGACTTACGAGTGTTTCGGCTTACGAGTGTTTCGACATACGGGTGTTTCGACTTACGGTGTTTCGGCTTACGAGTGTTTCGACTTACGAGTGTTCTGACTTACGAGTGTTCTGACTTATGAGTGTTCTGACTTACGAGTGTTCTGACTTACGAGTGTTCCGACTTACGAGTGTTTCGGCTTACGAGTGTTTCGGCTTACGAGTGTTTCGACTTACGAGTGTTCTGACTTACGAGTGTTCTGACTTATGAGTGTTCTGACTTACGAGTGTTCTGACTTACGAGTGTTTCGACTTACGAGTGTTTCGACTTACGAGTGTTTTGACTTACTGGTGTTTTGACATACGAGTGTTTCGATACGAGTGTTTCGACTTACGAGTGTTCTGACTTACGAGTGTTCTAACTTACGAGTGATCTGACTTACGAGTGTTCTGACTTACGATTGTTCCGACTTACGAGTGTTTCGACTCACGAGTGTTTCGGCTTACGAGTGTTTCGACTTACGAAAATAACAAATAGACGCGGTTTCAAATCTCTATGCTTTTCAAATTCATTACATTAATCTTTATTTATACGTTTCGCTTTACGAGTGTTTCGACTTACGAGTGTTTCGACTTACGAGTGTTTCGGCTTACGAGTGTTTCGACTTACGAGTGTTTCGACTTACGAGTGTTTTGACTTACTGGTGTTTTGACATACGAGTGTTTCGATACGAGTGTTTCGACTTACGAGTGTTCTGACTTACGAGTGTTCTGACTTACGAGTGTTTCGACTTACGAGTGTTCTGACTTAGGAGTGTTCTGACTTACGAATGTTCCGACTTACGAGTGTTTCGACTTACGAGTGTTTTGACTTACGAGTGTTTCGACTTACGAGTGTTTCGGCTTACGAGTGTTTTGACTTACGAGTGTTCTGACTACGAGTGTTCTGACTTACGAGTGTTTCGGCTTATGAGTGTTTCGACTTACGAGTGTTTCGGCTTATGAGTGTTTCGACTTACGAGTGTTTCGGCTTACGAGTGTTTCGACTTACGAGTGTTTCGACTTACGAGTGTTTCGATTTACGGGTGTTTCGACTTACGAGTGTTTCGACTACGAGTGTTTCGACTTACGAGTGTTTCGACTTACGAGTGTTTCGACATACGGGTGTTTCGACTTACGGTGTTTCGGCTTACGAGTGTTTCGATACGAGTGTTCTGACTTACGAGTGTTCTGACTTACTAGTGTTCTGACTTACGAGTGTTCTGACTTACGAGTGTTTCGGTGTACGAGTGTTTCGACTTAAGGATGTTTCGACTTACGAGTGTTTCGACTTAAGAGCGTTTCGACTTACGAGTGTTTCGACTTACGAGTGTTTTGGCTTACGAATGTTTTGACTTACGGGTGTTTCGACTTACGGGTGTTTCGGCTTACGAGTGTTTCGACTTACGAGTGTTTTGACTTACGAGTGTTCTGACTTACGAGTGTTCTGACTTATGAGTGTTCCGACTTACGAGTGTTCCGACTTACGAGTGTTTCGGCTTACGAGTGTTTCGGCTTACGAGTGTTTTGACTTACGAGTGTTCTGACTACGAGTGTTCTGACTTACGGGTGTTCTGACTTACGAGTGTTCCGACTTACGAGTGTTTCGGCTTATGAGTGTTTCGACTTACGGGCGTTTCGACTTACGGGTGTTTCGACTTACGAGTGTTTCGACTTACGAGTGTTCCGACTTACGACTGTTTCGACTTACGAGTGTTTTGACTTACGAGTATTCCGACTTACGAGTGTTTCGGCTTACGGGTGTTTCGACGTACGAGTATTTTTGGCTTACGAGTGTTTCGACTTACGAGTGTTTTGAATTACGATTGTTTCGGCTTAGGAGTGTTTCGACTTACGAGTATTTCGACTTACGAGTGTTTTGACTTATGGGTGTTTTGACATACGAGTGTTTCGATACGAATGCTCTGACTTACGAGTGTTCTGACTTACGAGTGTTCTGACTTACGAGTGTTCTGACTTACGGGTGTTCTGACTTACGTGTGTTCCGACTTACGAGTGTTTCGGCTATGGGTGTTTCGACTTACGAGTGTTTCGACTTACGAATATTTTGGCTTACGAGTGTTTCGGCTTACGAGTGTTTCGACTTACGAGTGTTTCGACTTACGAGTGTTTCGGCTTACGAGTGTTTCGACATACGGGTGTTTCGACTTACGGTGTTTCGGCTTACGAGTGTTTCGACTTACGAGTGTTCTGACTTACGAGTGTTCTGACTTATGAGTGTTCTGACTTACGAGTGTTCTGACTTACGAGTGTTCCGACTTACGAGTGTTTCGGCTTACGAGTGTTTCGGCTTACGAGTGTTTCGACTTACGAGTGTTCTGACTTACGAGTGTTCTGACTTATGAGTGTTCTGACTTACGAGTGTTCTGACTTACGAGTGTTTCGACTTACGAGTGTTTCGACTTACGAGTGTTTTGACTTACTGGTGTTTTGACATACGAGTGTTTCGATACGAGTGTTTCGACTTACGAGTGTTCTGACTTACGAGTGTTCTAACTTACGAGTGATCTGACTTACGAGTGTTCTGACTTACGATTGTTCCGACTTACGAGTGTTTCGACTCACGAGTGTTTCGGCTTACGAGTGTTTCGACTTACGAAAATAACAAATAGACGCGGTTTCAAATCTCTATGCTTTTCAAATTCATTACATTAATCTTTATTTATACGTTTCGCTTTACGAGTGTTTCGACTTACGAGTGTTTCGACTTACGAGTGTTTCGGCTTACGAGTGTTTCGACTTACGAGTGTTTCGACTTACGAGTGTTTTGACTTACTGGTGTTTTGACATACGAGTGTTTCGATACGAGTGTTTCGACTTACGAGTGTTCTGACTTACGAGTGTTCTGACTTACGAGTGTTTCGACTTACGAGTGTTCTGACTTAGGAGTGTTCTGACTTACGAATGTTCCGACTTACGAGTGTTTCGACTTACGAGTGTTTTGACTTACGAGTGTTTCGACTTACGAGTGTTTCGGCTTACGAGTGTTTTGACTTACGAGTGTTCTGACTACGAGTGTTCTGACTTACGAGTGTTTCGGCTTATGAGTGTTTCGACTTACGAGTGTTTCGGCTTATGAGTGTTTCGACTTACGAGTGTTTCGGCTTACGAGTGTTTCGACTTACGAGTGTTTCGACTTACGAGTGTTTCGATTTACGGGTGTTTCGACTTACGAGTGTTTCGACTACGAGTGTTTCGACTTACGAGTGTTTCGACTTACGAGTGTTTCGACATACGGGTGTTTCGACTTACGGTGTTTCGGCTTACGAGTGTTTCGATACGAGTGTTCTGACTTACGAGTGTTCTGACTTACTAGTGTTCTGACTTACGAGTGTTCTGACTTACGAGTGTTTCGGTGTACGAGTGTTTCGACTTAAGGATGTTTCGACTTACGAGTGTTTCGACTTACGAGCGTTTCGACTTACGAGTGTTTCGACTTACGAGTGTTTTGGCTTACGAATGTTTTGACTTACGGGTGTTTCGACTTACGGGTGTTTCGGCTTACGAGTGTTTCGACTTACGAGTGTTTTGACTTACGAGTGTTCTGACTTACGAGTGTTCTGACTTATGAGTGTTCCGACTTACGAGTGTTCCGACTTACGAGTGTTTCGGCTTACGAGTGTTTCGGCTTACGAGTGTTTTGACTTACGAGTGTTCTGACTACGAGTGTTCTGACTTACGGGTGTTCTGACTTACGAGTGTTCCGACTTACGAGTGTTTCGGCTTATGAGTGTTTCGACATACGGGCGTTTCGACTTACGGGTGTTTCGACTTACGAGTGTTTCGACTTACGAGTGTTCCGACTTACGACTGTTTCGACTTACGAGTGTTTTGACTTACGAGTATTCCGACTTACGAGTGTTTCGGCTTACGGGTGTTTCGACGTACGAGTATTTTTGGCTTACGAGTGTTTCGACTTACGAGTGTTTTGAATTACGATTGTTTCGGCTTACGAGTGTTTCGACTTACGAGTATTTCGACTTACGAGTGTTTTGACTTATGGGTGTTTTGACATACGAGTGTTTCGATACAAATGCTCTGACTTACGAGTGTTCTGACTTACGAGTGTTCTGACTTACGAGTGTTCTGACTTACGGGTGTTCTGACTTACGTGTGTTCCGACTTACGAGTGTTTCGGCTATGGGTGTTTCGACTTACGAGTGTTTCGACTTACGAATATTTTGGCTTACGAGTGTTTCGGCTTACGAGTGTTTCGACTTACGAATGTTTTGGCTTACGAGTGTTTCGGCTTACGGGTGTTTCGACTTACGAGTGTTTCGACTTACGAGTGTTTTGACTTACGGTGTTTCGGCTTACGAGTTATTCGACATACGAGTGTTTCGACACACGAGTGTTTTGACTTACGGGGGTTTCGACTTACGGGTGTTTCGACTTACGAGTGTTTCGGCTTACGAGTGTTTCGACTTACTAATGTTTTTACTTACGAGTGTTTCGGTGTACGAGTGTTTCGACTTAAGGATGTTTCGACTTACGAGTGTTTCGACTTACGAGTGTTTCGGCTTACGGTGTTTCGGCTTACGAGTTATTCGACTTACGAATGTTTTGACTTACGGGTGTTTTGGCTTGCGAGTGTTTCGACTTACGAGTGTTTCGGCCTATGAGTGTTTCGACTTAGTAATGTTTTTACTTAAGAGTGTTTCGGCGTACGAGTGTTTTGACTTACGAGTGTTTCGACTTACGAGTGTTTTGACTTACGAATGTTTTGACTTACGGGTGTTTCGGCTTACGAGTCTTTCGACTTACGAGTGTTTCGGCTGGCAAGTGTTTCGACTTACGAGTGTTTTGACTTACGAGTGTTTCGACTTACGAGTGTTTTGACTTATGAGTGTTTCGACTTACGAGTGTTTTGACTTAAGGGTGTTTCGACTTACGAGTGTTTCGATACGAGTGTTTCGACTTACGAGTGTTTTGGCTTACGGTGTTTCGACTTACGAGTGTTTCGGCTTACGAGTGTTTTGACTTAAGGGTGTTTCGACTTACGAGTGTTTCGATACGAGTGTTTCGATTTACGAGTGTTTCGGCTTACGAGTGTTTCGACTTACGAGTGTTTCGACTTACGAGTGTTCTGATTTACGGATGTTTCGACATACGAGTGTTTCGACTTACGAGTGTTTCGACTTACGAGTGTTTTGACTTACGGGTGTTTTGACATACGAGTGTTTCGATACGAGTGTTTCGACTTACGAGTGTTCTGACTTACGATTGCTCTGACTTACGAGCGTTCTGACTTACGAGTGTTTCGGCTTGCGAGTGTTTCGACTTACGAGTGTTTTGGCTTGCGAGTGTTTCGACTTACTAATAATTTTACTTACGAGTGTTTCGGCGTACGAGTGTTTCGACTTACGAGTGTTTCGACTTACGGGTGTTTTGACTTACGGGTGTTTCGGCTTACGAGTGTTTCGACTTACGAGTGTTTCGACTTACGATTGTTTCGTATTACGAGTGTTTTGATTTGAGGGTTTTCGACTTACGAGTGTTTCGATACGAGTGTTTCGACTTACGAGTGTTCTGACTTACGAGTGTTCTGACTTACAAGTGTTCTTACTTACGAGTGTTCCGACTTACGAGTGTTCCGACTTACGAGTGTTTCGGCTTACGAGTGTTTCGGCTTACGAGTGTTTCGACTTACGAGTGTTCCGACTTACGGGTGTTTCGACTTACGAGTGTTTTGGCTTACGGTGTTTCGGCTTACGAGTGTTTCGAGTTACGAGAGTTTTGACTTACGCGTGTTTTGACATACGAGTGTTTCGATACGAGTGTTCTGACTTACGAGTGTTCTGACTTACGAGTGTTCTGAGTTACGAGTGTTCTGACTTACGAGTGTTCCGACTTTACGAGTGTTTCGGCTCACGAGTGTTTAGGCTTACGAGTGTTTCGACTTACGAAAATAACAAATAGACGCGGTTTCAAATCTCTATGCTTTTCAAATTCATTACATTAATCTTTATTCATACGTTTCGCTTTACGAGTGTTTCGACTTACGAGTGTTTCGACATACGAGTGTTTCGGCTTACGAGTGTTTTGATTTACGAGTGTTTTGACTTACGGGTGCTTCGACTTACGCGTGTTTCGACTTACGAGTGTTTCGACTTACGAGTGTTTCGACTTACGAGTGTTTCGGCTTACGAGTGTTTTGACTTACGAGTGTTTCGGCTGGCGAGTTTTTCGACTTACGAGTGTTTTGACTTAAGGGTGTTTCGACTTACGAGTGTTTCGACTTACGAGTGTTCCGACTTACGTGTGTTTCGACTTACGAGTGTTTTGGCTTACGGTGTTTCGACTTACGAGTGTTTCGGCTTACGAGTGTTTTGACTTAAGGGTGTTTCGACTTACGAGTGTTTCGATACGTGTGTTTCGACTTACGAGTGTTTCGGCTTACGAGTGTTTCGACTTACGAGTGTTTCGACTTACGAGTGTTCTGATTTACGGATGTTTCGACATACGAGTGTTTTGACTTACGAGTGTTTCGACTTACGAGTGTTTTGACTTACGTGTGTTTTGACATACGAGTGTTTCGATACGAGTGTTTCGACTTACGAGTGTTCTGACTTACGATTGTTCTGACTTACGAGCGTTCTGACTTACGAGTGTTTCGGCTTACGAGTGTTTCGGCTTACGAGTGTTTCGACTTACGAGTGTTTCGACTTACGAGTGTTCCGACTTACGGGTGTTTCGACTTACGAGTGTTTTGGCTTACGGTGTTTCGACTTACGAGTGTTTCGAGTTAAGAGTGTTTTGAGTTACGCGTGTTTTGACATACGAGTGTTCTGACTTACGAGTGTTCTGACTTACGAGTGTTCTGACTTACGAGTGTTCCGACTTTACGAGTGTTTCGGCTCACGAGTGTTTCGGCTCACGAGTCTTTCGGCTTACGAGTGTTTCGACTTACGAAAATAACAAATAGACGCGGTATCAAATCTCTATGCTTTTCAAATTCGTTACATTAATCTTTATTTATACGTTTCGCTTTACGAGTGTTTCGACTTACGAGTGTTTTGACATACGAGTGTTTCGGCTTACGAGTGTTTTAATTTACGAGTGTTTTGAATTACGGGTGCTTCGACTTACGCGTGTTTCGACTTACGAGTGTTTCGACTTACGAGTGTTTCGACTTACGAGTGATTCGACTTACGAATGTTTTGACTTACGGGTGTTTCGGCTTGCGAGTGTTTCAACTTACAAGTGTTTCGGCTTATGAGTGTTTCGACTTACTAATGTTTTTACTTACGAGTGTTTCGGCGTACGAGTCTTTTGACTTACGAGTGTTTCGACTTACGAGTGTTTTGACTTACGAATGTTCTGACTTACGGGTGTTTCGGCTTACGAGTGTTTCGACTTAGGAGTGTTTCGGCTGGCGAGTGTTTCGACTTACGAGTGTTTTGACTTAAGGGTGTTTCGACTTACGAGTGTTTCGACTTACGAGTGTTTCGACTTACGAGTGTTTCGGCTTACGAGTGTTTTGACTTAAGGGTGTTTCGACTTACGAGTGTTTCGATACGAGTGTTTCGACTTGCGAGTGTTCTGACTTACGATTGTTCTGACTTACGAGCGTTCTGACTTACGAGTGTTCTGACTTACGAGTGTTTCGGCTTACGAGTGTTTCGGCTTACGAGTGTTTCGACTTACGAGTGTTTCGACTTACGAGTGTTCCGACTTACGGGTGTTTCGACTTACGAGTGTTTTGGCTTATAGTGTTTCGGCTTACGAGTGTTTCGAGTTAAGAGTGTTTTGACTTACGCGTGTTTTGACATACGAGTGTTCTGACTTACGAGTGTTCTGACTTACGAGTGTTCTGACTTACGAGTGTTCTGACTTACGAGTGTTCCGACTTTACGAGTGTTTCGGCTCACGAGTGTTTCGGCTTACGAGTGTTTCAACTTACGAAAATAACAAATAGACGCGGTTTCAAATCTCTATGCTTTTGAAATTCATTACATTAATCTTTATTTATACGTTTCGCTTTACGAGTGTTTCGACTTACGAGTGTTTCGACATACGAGTGTTTCGACTTACGAATGTTTTTGCTTACGGGTGTTTCGACTTACGAATGTTTTTGCTTACGAGTGTTTCGGTTTACGAGTGTTCCGACTTACGAGTGTTTCGGCTTACGAGTGTTTCCGGCTTACGAGTGTTTCGACTTACGAGTGTTTCGACTTACGAGTGTTTTGACTTACGGTGTTTCGGCTTACGAGTGATTAGACTTACGAGTGTTTTAACTTACGGGTGTTTTGACTTACGGGTGTTGTGAATTACGAGTGTTCCGATTTACGAGTGTTTTGACTTACGGTATTTCGGCTTACAAGTGATTCGACTTACGAATGTTTTGACTTACGGGTGTTTCGGCTTGCGAGTGTTTCGACTTACGAGTGTTTCGGCTTATGAGTGTTTCGACTTACTAATGTTTTTACTTACGAGTGTTTCGGCGTACGAGTGTTTTGACTTACGAGTGTTTCGACTTACGAATGTTTTGACTTACGAATGTTTTGACATACGGGTGTTTCGGCTTACGAGTGTTTCGACTTACGAGTGTTTTGACTTAAGGGTGTTTCGATTTACGAGTGTTTTGACTTACGAGTGTTTCGACTTACGAGTGTTTCGGATTACGAGTGTTTTGACTTGAGGGTTTTCGACTTACGAGTGTTTCGATACGAGTGTTTCGACTTACGAGTGTTCTGACTTACGAGTGTTCTGATTTACGGATGTTTCGACACACGAGTGTTTCGAATTACGAGTGTTTCGACTTACGAGTGTTTTGACTTACGGGTGTTTTGACATACGAGTG
The DNA here is from genome assembly GCA_964016885.1 of Eledone cirrhosa. NCBI lineage: Eukaryota > Metazoa > Mollusca > Cephalopoda > Octopoda > Eledonidae > Eledone > Eledone cirrhosa. The sequence continues at coordinate 258,218,238 of OZ024741.1, forward strand.
TTTCGATACGAGTGTTTCGACTTACGAGTGTTCTGACTTACGAGTGTTCTGACTTACGAGTGTTCTGACTTACGAGTGTTCTTACTTACGAGTGTTCCGACTTACGAGTGTTTCGGCTTACGAGTGTTTCGACTTACGACTGTTCCGACTTACAGGTGTTTCGACTTACGAGTGTTTTGGCTTACGGTGTTTCGGCTTACGAGTGTTTCGAGTTACGAGTGTTTTGACTTACGCGTGTTTTGACATACGAGTGTTTCGATACGAGTGTTCTGACTTACAAGTGTTCTGACTTACGAGTGTTCTGACTTACGAGTGTTCTGACTTACGAGTGTTTCGACTTACGAGTGTTCTGACTTACGAGTGTTCTGACTTACGAATGTTCCGACTTACGAGTGTTTCGACTTACGAGTGTTTAGACTTACGAGTGTTTCGACTTACGAGTGTTTCGGCTTACGAGTGTTTTGACTTACGAGTGTTCTGACTACGAGTGTTCTGACTTACGAGTGTTTCGGCTTATGAGTGTTTCGACTTACGAGTGTTTCGGCTTATGAGTGTTTCGACTTACGAGTGTTTCGACTTACGAGTGTTTCGACTTACGAGTGTTTCGACTTACGGGTGTTTCAACTTACGATTGTTTCAACTAAGAGTGTTTCGACTTACGAGTGTTTCGGCTTACGAGTGTTACGACATACGGGTGTTTCGACTTACGGTGTTTCAGCTTACGAGTGTTTCGATGCGAGTGTTCTGACTTACGAGTGTTCTGACTTACGAGTGTTCTGACTTACGAGTGTTCTGAATTACGAGTGTTCCGACTTTACGAGTGTTTCGGCTCACAAGTGTTTCGGCTTACGAGTGTTTCGACTTACGAAAATAACAAATAGACGCGGTTTCAAATCTCTATGCTTTTCAAATTCATTACATTAATCTTTATTTATACGTTTCGCTTTACGAGTGTTTCGACTTACGAGTGTTTCGACATACGAGTGTTTCGGCTTACGAGTGTTTTGACTTACGGGTGTTTCGACTTACGAGTGTTTTGGCTTACGGTGTTTCGGCTTACGAGTGTTTCGAATTACGAGTGTTTCGACTTACGAGTGTTTTGACTTACGGGTCTTTTGACATACGAGTGTTTCGATACGAGTGTTTCGACTTACGAGTGTTCTGACTTACGAGTGTTCTGACTTACGTGTGTTCTGACTTACGAGTGTTCTGATTTACGAGTGTTCCGACTTTACGAGTGTTTCGGCTCACGAGTGTTTCGGCTTACGAGTGTTTCGACTTACAAAAATAACAAATAGACGCGGTTTCAAATCTCTATGCTTTTCAAATTCATTACATTAATCTTTATTTATACGTTTCGCTTTACGAGTGTTTCGACTTACGAGTGTTTCGACATACGAGTGTTTCGGCTTACGAGTGTTTTGATTTACGAGTGTTTTGACTTACGGGTGCTACGACTTACGCGTGTTTCGACTTACGAGTGTTTCGACTAACGAGTGTTTCGACTTACGAGTGTTTCGGCTTACGAGTGTTTTGACTTACGAATGTTTTGACTTACGATTGTTTCGGCTTACGAGTGTTTCGACTTACGAGTGTTCTGACTACGAGTGTTCTGACTTACGGGTGTTCTGACTTACGAGTGTTCCGACTTACGAGTGTTTCGGCTTATGAGTGTTTCGACTTACGAGTGCTTCGACTTACGAGTGTTTCGGCTTACGGGTGTTTCGACTTACGAATGTTTTTGCTTACGAGTGTTTCGGCTTACGAGTGTTTCGGCTTATGAGTGTTTCGACTTACGAGTGTTTTGACTTACGGGTGATTTGACATACGAGTGTTTCGATACGAGTGTTCTGACTTACGAGTGTTTCCGCTTACGAGTGTTTCGGCTTACGAGTGTTTCGACTTACTAATGTTTTTACTTACGAGTGTTTCGCTGTACGAGTTTTTCGACTTAAGGATGTTTCGACTTACGAGTGTTTCGACTTACGAGTGTTTCGACTTACGAGTGTTTTGGCTTACGAATGTTTTGACTTACGGGTGTTTCGACTTACGGGTGTTTCGGTTTAAGAGTATTTCGACTTACGAGTGTTTTGACTTACGAGTGTTCTGATTTACGAGTGTTCTGACTTATGAGTGTTCCGACTTACGAGTGTTCCGACTTACGAGTGTTTCGGCTTACGAGTGTTTCGGCTTAAGAGTGTTTCGGCTTACGAGTGTTTTGACTTACGAGTGTTCTGACTACGAGTGTTCTGACTTACGGGTGTTCTGACTTACGAGTGTTCCGACTTACGAGTGTTTCGGCTTATGAGTGTTTCGACTTACGGGCGTTTCGACTTACGGGTGTTTCGACTTACGAGTGTTTTGACTTACGAGTGTTCTGACTTACGAGTGTTCTGACTTACGAGTGTTCCGACCTACGACTGTTTCGACTTACGAGTGTTTTGACTTACGAGTGTTCCGACTTACGAGTGTTTCGGCTTACGGGTGTTTCGACGTACGAGTATTTTTGGCTTACGAGTGTTTCGACTTACGAGTGTTTTGAATTACGATTGTTTCGGCTTACGAGTGTTTCGACTTACGAGTATTTCGACTTACGAGTGTTTTGACTTATGGGTGTTTTGACATACGAGTGTTTCGATACGAATGCTCTGACTTACGAGTGTTCTGACTTACGAGTGTTCTGACTTACGAGTGTTCTGACTTACGGGTGTTCTGACTTACGTGTTTTCCGACTTACGAGTGTTTCGGCTATGGGTGTTTCGACTTACGAGTGTTTCGACTTACGAATGTTTTGGCTTACGAGTGTTTCGGCTTACCAATGTTTCGACTTACGAATGTTTTGGCTTACGAGTGTTTCGGCTTACGGGTGTTTCGACTTACGAGTGTTTCGACTTACGAGTGTTTTGACTTACGGTCTTTCGGCTTACGAGTTATTCGACATACGAGTGTTTCGATTTACGGGTGTTTCGACTTACGGGTGTTTCGACTTACGAGCGTTTCGACTTATGAGTGTTTCGACTTACGAGTGTTCTGACTTACGAGTGTTCTGACTTACGAGTGTTCCGACTTACGAGTGTTTAGGTTTACGAGTGTTTCGACACACGAGTGTTTTGACTTACGGGTGTTTCGACTTACGGGTGTTTCGACTTACGAGTGTTTCGGCTTACGAGTGTTTCGACTTACTAATGTTTTTGCTTACGAGTGTTTCGGTGTACGAGTGTTTCGACAGAAGGATGTTTCGATTTACGAGTGTTTCGACTTACGAGTGTTTCGGCTTACGTGAGTTTCGACTTAAGAGTGTTCTGATTTACGAGTGTTCTGACTTGCGGGTGTTCTGATTTACGAGTGTTCCGACTTACGAGTGTTTCGGCTTATGAGTGTTTCGACTTACGAGTGTTTCGGCTTACGAGTGTTTCGCCTTATGGGTGTTTCGACCTACGAGTGTTTTTACTTACGGTGTTTCGGCTACGAGTGTTTCGACATACGAGTGTTTTGACTTACGGGTGTTTCGACTTACGAGTGTTTTGACTTACGAATGTTTTGACTTACGGGTGTTTCGGCTTACGAGTGTTTCGACTTACGAGTGTTTCGGCTTACGAGTGTTTCGACTTAATAATGTTTTTACTTACGAGTGTTTCGGCGTACGAGTGTTTCGACTTACGAGTGTTTCGACTTACGGGTGTTTTGACTTACGGGTGTTTCGGCTTACGAGTGTTTTGACTTAAGGGTGTTTCGACTTACGAGTATTTTTGGCTTACGAGTGTTTCGACTTACGAGTGTTTTGACTTACGAGTGTTCTGATTTACGGATGTTTCGACATACGAGTGTTCAGATTTACGAGTGTTCCGACTTACGAGTGTTTCGGCTTACGAGTGTTTCGGCTTACGAGTGTTTCGACTTACGAGTGTTTCGACTTACGAGTGTTTCGACTTACGAGTGTTTCGACTTACGGTGTTTCGGCTTACGAGTGTTTCGACTTACGAGTGTTTTGACTTACTGGTGTTTTGACATACGAGTGTTTCGATACGACTGTTTCGACTTACGAGTGTTCTGACTTACGAGTGTTCTGACTTACGAGTGTTCTGACTTACGAGTGTTCTGACTTACGAGTGTTCCGACTTACGAGTGTTTCGGCTCACGAGTGTTTCGGCTTACGAGTGTTTCGACTTACGAAAATAACAAATAGACGCGGTTTCAAATCTCTATGCTTTTCAAATTCATTACATTAATCTTTATTTATACGTTTCGCTTTACGAGTGTTTCGACTTACGAGTGTTCCGACTTACGAGTGTTTCGGCTTACGAGTGTTTTGACTTACGAGTGTTTTGACTTACATGTGTTTCGAATTACGCGTGTTTCGACTTACGAGTGTTTCGACTTACGAGTGTTTCGACTACGGGTGTTTCGACTTACGAATGTTTTGACTTACGGATGTTTTGACTTACGAGTGTTTCGGCTTACGAGTGTTTCGACTTACGAGTGTTTCGACTTACGAGTGTTTTGACTTACGAGTGTTTTGACTTACGGTGTTTCGGCTTACGAGTGTTTCGACTTACGAGTGTTTTGACTTACGGGTGTTTTGACATACGAGTGTTTCGATACGAGTGTTCTGACTTACGAGTGTTCTGACTTACGAGTGTTCTGACTTACGAGTGTTCTGACTTACGAGTGTTCTGACATACGTGTGTTCTGACTTACGAGTGTTCCGATTTACGAGTGTTTCGGCATATGAGTGTTTCGACTTACGAATGTTTTTGCTTACGGGTGTTTCGACTTACGAATGTTTTTGCTTACGAGTGTTTCGGCTTACGAGTGTTTCGACTTACGAAAATAACAAATAGACGCGGTTTCAAATCTCTGCTTTTCAAATTCATTACATTAATCTTTATTTACACGTTTCGCTTTACGAGTGTTTCGACTTACGCGTGTTTCGACTTACGAGTGTTTCGACTTACGAGTGTTTCGACTTACGAGTGTTTCGATTTACGAGTGTTTCGACTTACGAGTGTTCTGAATAACGAGTGTTCTGATTACGAGTGTTTCGACTTACGAGTGTTCTGACTTAGGAGTGTTCTGACTTACGAGTGTTCCGACTTACGAGTGTTTCGACTTACGAGTGTTTCGACTTACGAGTGTTTCGACTTACGAGTGTTTCGGCTTACGAGTGTTTTGACTTACGAGTGTTCTGACTACGAGTGTTCTGACTTACGAGTGTTTCGGCTTATGAGTGTTTCGACTTACGAGTGTTTCGGCTTATGAGTGTTTCGACTTACGAGTGTTTCGGCTTACGAGTGTTTCGACTTACGAGTGTTTCGACTTACGAGTGTTTCGGCTTACGAGTGTTTCGACATACGGGTGTTTCGACTTACGGTGTTTCGGTTTACGAGTGTTTCGACTTACGAGTGTTCTGACTTACGAGTGTTCTGACTTATGAGTGTTCTGACTTACGAGTGTTCTGACTTACGAGTGTTCCGACTTACGAGTGTTTCGGCTTACGAGTGTTTCGGCTTACGAGTGTTTCGACTTACGAGTGTTCTGACTTACGAGTGTTCTGACTTATGAGTGTTCTGACTTACGAGTGTTCTGACTTACGAGTGTTTCGACTTACGAGTGTTTCGACTTACGAGTGTTTTGACTTACTGGTGTTTTGACATACGAGTGTTTCGATACGAGTGTTTCGACTTACGAGTGTTCTGACTTACGAGTGTTCTAACTTACGAGTGTTCTGACTTACGGGTGTTCTGACTTACGAGTGTTCCGACTTACGAGTGTTTCGGCTCACGAGTGTTTCGGCTTACGAGTGTTTCGACTTACGAAAATAACAAATAGACGCGGTTTCAAATCTCTATGCTTTTCAAATTCATTACATTAATCTTTATTTATACGTTTCGCTTTACGAGTGTTTCGACTTACGAGGGTTTCGACTTACGAGTGTTTCGGCTTACGAGTGTTTCGACTTACGAGTGTTTCGACTTACGAGTGTTTTGACTTACTGGTGTTTTGACATACGAGTGTTTCGATACGAGTGTTTCGACTTACGAGTGTTCTGACTTACGAGTGTTCTGACTTACGAGTGTTTCGACTTACGAGTGTTCTGACTTAGGAGTGTTCTGACTTACGAATGTTCCGACTTACGAGTGTTTCGACTTACGAGTGTTTTGACTTACGAGTGTTTCGACTTACGAGTGTTTCGGCTTACCAGTGTTTTGACTTACGAGTGTTCTGACTTACGAGTGTTTCGGCTTATGAGTGTTTCGACTTACGAGTGTTTCGGCTTATGAGTGTTTCGACTTACGAGTGTTTCGGCTTACGAGTGTTTCGACTTACGAGTGTTTCGACTTACGAGTGTTTCGACTTACGGGTGTTTCGACTTACGAGTGTTTCGACTACGAGTGTTTCGACTTACGAGTGTTTCGACTTACGAGTGTTTCGACATACGGGTGTTTCGACTTACGGTGTTTCGGCTTACGAATGTTCCGACTTACGAGTGTTTCGACTTACGAGTGTTTCGATTTACGAGTGTTTCGGCTTACGAGTGTTTCGACTTACGAGTGTTTCGACTTACGAGTGTTCTGATTTACGGATGTTTCGACATACGAGTGTTTCGACTTACGAGTGTTTCGACTTACGAGTGTTTTGACTTACGGGTGTTTTGACATACGAGTGTTTCGATACGAGTGTTTCGACTTACGAGTGTTCTGACTTACGATTGTTCTGACTTACGAGCGTTCTGACTTACGAGTGTTTCGGCTTACAAGTGATTCGACTTACGAATGTTTTGACTTACGGGTGTTTCGGCTTGCGAGTGTTTCGACATACGGGTGTTTCGACTTACGGTGTTTCGGCTTACGAGTGTTTCGACTTACGAGTGTTCTGACTTACGAGTGTTCTGACTTATGAGTGTTCTGACTTACGAGTGTTCTGACTTACGAGTGTTCCGACTTACGAGTGTTTCGGCTTACGAGTGTTTCGGCTTACGAGTGTTTCGACTTACGAGTGTTCTGACTTACGAGTGTTCTGACTTATGAGTGTTCTGACTTACGAGTGTTCTGACTTACGAGTGTTTCGACTTACGAGTGTTTCGACTTACGAGTGTTTTGACTTACTGGTGTTTTGACATACGAGTGTTTCGATACGAGTGTTTCGACTTACGAGTGTTCTGACTTACGAGTGTTCTAACTTACGAGTGTTCTGACTTACGGGTGTTCTGACTTACGAGTGTTCCGACTTACGAGTGTTTCGGCTCACGAGTGTTTCGGCTTACGAGTGTTTCGACTTACGAAAATAACAAATAGACGCGGTTTCAAATCTCTATGCTTTTCAAATTCATTACATTAATCTTTATTTATACGTTTCGCTTTACGAGTGTTTCGACTTACGAGTGTTTCGACTTACGAGTGTTTCGGCTTACGAGTGTTTCGACTTACGAGTGTTTCGACTTACGAGTGTTTTGACTTACTGGTGTTTTGACATACGAGTGTTTCGATACGAGTGTTTCGACTTACGAGTGTTCTGACTTACGAGTGTTCTGACTTACGAGTGTTTCGACTTACGAGTGTTCTGACTTAGGAGTGTTCTGACTTACGAATGTTCCGACTTACGAGTGTTTCGACTTACGAGTGTTTTGACTTACGAGTGTTTCGACTTACGAGTGTTTCGGCTTACGAGTGTTTTGACTTACGAGTGTTTTGACTTACGAGTGTTTCGGCTTATGAGTGTTTCGACTTACGAGTGTTTCGGCTTATGAGTGTTTCGACTTACGAGTGTTTCGGCTTACGAGTGTTTCGACTTACGAGTGTTTCGACTTACGAGTGTTTCGACTTACGGGTGTTTCGACTTACGAGTGTTTCGACTACGAGTGTTTCGACTTACGAGTGTTTCGACTTACGAGTGTTTCGACATACGGGTGTTTCGACTTACGGTGTTTCGGCTTACGAATGTTCCGACTTACGAGTGTTTCGACTTACGAGTGTTTCGATTTACGAGTGTTTCGGCTTACGAGTGTTTCGACTTACGAGTGTTTCGACTTACGAGTGTTCTGATTTACGGATGTTTCGACATACGAGTGTTTCGACTTACGAGTGTTTCGACTTACGAGTGTTTTGACTTACGGGGGTTTTGACATACGAGTGTTTCGATACGAGTGTTTCGACTTACGAGTGTTCTGACTTACGATTGTTCTGACTTACGAGCGTTCTGACTTACGAGTGTTTCGGCTTACAAGTGATTCGACTTACGAATGTTTTTACTTACGGGTGTTTCGGCTTGCGAGTGTTTCGTCTTACGAGTGTTTTGGCTTGCGAGTGTTTCGACTTACTAATAATTTTACTTACGAGTGTTTCGGCGTACGAGTGTTTCGACTTACGAGTGTTTCGACTTACGGGTGTTTTGACTTACGGGTGTTTCGGCTTACGAGTGTTTCGACTTACGAGTGTTTTGACTAAAGGGTGTTTCGACTTACGAGTGTTTCGACTTACGAGTGTTTCGACTTACGATTGTTTCGTATTACGAGTGTTTTGACTTGAGGGTTTTCGACTTACGAGTGTTTCGATACGAGTGTTTCGACTTACGAGTGTTCTGACTTACGAGTGTTCTGACTTACAAGTGTTCTTACTTACGAGTGTTCCGACTTACGAGTGTTCCGACTTACGAGTGTTTCGGCTTACGAGTGTTTCGGCTTACGAGTGTTTCGACTTACGAGTGTTCCGACTTACGGGTGTTTCGACTTACGAGTGTTTTGGCTTACGGTGTTTCGGCTTACGAGTGTTTCGAGTTACGAGAGTTTTGACTTACGCGTGTTTTGACATACGAGTGTTTCGATACGAGTGTTCTGACTTACGAGTGTTCTGACATACGTGTGTTCTGACTTACGAGTGTTCCGATTTACGAGTGTTTCGGCATATGAGTGTTTCGACTTACGAATGTTTTTGCTTACGGGTGTTTCGACTTAGGAATGTTTTTGCTTACGAGTGTTTCGGCTTACGAGTGTTTCGACTTACGAAAATAACAAATAGACGCGGTTTCAAATCTCTGCTTTTCAAATTCATTACATTAATCTTTATTTACACGTTTCGCTTTACGAGTGTTTCGACTTACGCGTGTTTCGACTTTCGAGTGTTTCGACTTACGAGTGTTTCGACTTACGAGTGTTTCGATTTACGAGTGTTTCGACTTACGAGTGTTCTGAATAACGAGTGTTCTGATTACGAGTGTTTCGACTTACGAGTGTTCTGACTTAGGAGTGTTCTGACTTACGAGTGTTCCGACTTACGAGTGTTTCGACTTACGAGTGTTTCGACTTACGAGTGTTTCGACTTACGAGTGTTTCGGCTTACGAGTGTTTTGACTTACGAGTGTTCTGACTACGAGTGTTCTGACTTACGAGTGTTTCGGCTTATGAGTGTTTCGACTTACGAGTGTTTCGGCTTATGAGTGTTTCGACTTACGAGTGTTTCGGCTTACGAGTGTTTCGACTTACGAGTGTTTCGACTTACGAGTGTTTCGGCTTACGAGTGTTTCGACATACGGGTGTTTCGACTTACGGTGTTTCGGCTTACGAGTGTTTCGACTTACGAGTGTTCTGACTTACGAGTGTTCTGACTTATGAGTGTTCTGACTTACGAGTGTTCTGACTTACGAGTGTTCCGACTTACGAGTGTTTCGGCTTACGAGTGTTTCGGCTTACGAGTGTTTTGACTTACTGGTGTTTTGACATACGAGTGTTTCGATACGAGTGTTTCGACTTACGAGTGTTCTGACTTACGAGTGTTCTAACTTACGAGTGTTCTGACTTACGGGTGTTCTGACTTACGAGTGTTCCGACTTACGAGTGTTTCGGCTCACGAGTGTTTCGGCTTACGAGTGTTTCGACTTACGAAATTAACAAATAGACGCGGTTTCAAATCTCTATGCTTTTCAAATTCATTACATTAATCTTTATTTATACGTTTCGCTTTACGAGTGTTTCGACTTACGAGTGTTTCGACTTACGAGTGTTTCGGCTTACGAGTGTTTCGACTTACGAGTGTTTCGACTTACGAGTGTTTTGACTTACTGGTGTTTTGACATACGAGTGTTTCGATACGAGTGTTTCGACTTACGAGTGTTCTGACTTACGAGTGTTCTGACTTACGAGTGTTTCGACTTACGAGTGTTCTGACTTAGGAGTGTTCTGACTTACGAATGTTCCGACTTACGAGTGTTTCGACTTACGAGTGTTTTGACTTACGAGTGTTTCGACTTACGAGTGTTTCGGCTTACGAGTGTTTTGACTTACGAGTGTTCTGACTTACGAGTGTTTCGGCTTATGAGTGTTTCGACTTACGAGTGTTTCGGCTTATGAGTGTTTCGACTTACGAGTGTTTCGGCTTACGAGTGTTTCGACTTACGAGTGTTTCGACTTACGAGTGTTTCGACTTACGGGTGTTTCGACTTACGAGTGTTTCGACTACGAGTGTTTCGACTTACGAGTGTTTCGACTTACGAGTGTTTCGACATACGGGTGTTTCGACTTACGGTGTTTCGGCTTACGAATGTTCCGACTTACGAGTGTTTCGACTTACGAGTGTTTCGATTTACGAGTGTTTCGGCTTACGAGTGTTTCGACTTACGAGTGTTTCGACTTACGAGTGTTCTGATTTACGGATGTTTCGACATACGAGTGTTTCGACTTACGAGTGTTTCGACTTACGAGTGTTTTGACTTACGGGTGTTTTGACATACGAGTGTTTCGATACGAGTGTTTCGACTTACGAGTGTTCTGACTTACGATTGTTCTGACTTACGAGCGTTCTGACTTACGAGTGTTTCGGCTTACAAGTGATTCGACTTACGAATGTTTTGACTTACGGGTGTTTCGGCTTGCGAGTGTTTCGACATACGGGTGTTTCGACTTACGGTGTTTCGGCTTACGAGTGTTTCGACTTACGAGTGTTCTGACTTACGAGTGTTCTGACTTATGAGTGTTCTGACTTACGAGTGTTCTGACTTACGAGTGTTCCGACTTACGAGTGTTTCGGCTTACGAGTGTTTCGGCTTACGAGTGTTTCGACTTACGAGTGTTCTGACTTACGAGTGTTCTGACTTATGAGTGTTCTGACTTACGAGTGTTCTGACTTACGAGTGTTTCGACTTACGAGTGTTTCGACTTACGAGTGTTTTGACTTACTGGTGTTTTGACATACGAGTGTTTCGATACGAGTGTTTCGACTTACGAGTGTTCTGACTTACGAGTGTTCTAACTTACGAGTGTTCTGACTTACGGGTGTTCTGACTTACGAGTGTTCCGACTTACGAGTGTTTCGGCTCACGAGTGTTTCGGCTTACGAGTGTTTCGACTTACGAAAATAACAAATAGACGCGGTTTCAAATCTCTATGCTTTTCAAATTCATTACATTAATCTTTATTTATACGTTTCGCTTTACGAGTGTTTCGACTTACGAGTGTTTCGACTTACGAGTGTTTCGGCTTACGAGTGTTTCGACTTACGAGTGTTTCGACTTACGAGTGTTTTGACTTACTGGTGTTTTGACATACGAGTGTTTCGATACGAGTGTTTCGACTTACGAGTGTTCTGACTTACGAGTGTTCTGACTTACGAGTGTTTCGACTTACGAGTGTTCTGACTTAGGAGTGTTCTGACTTACGAATGTTCCGACTTACGAGTGTTTCGACTTACGAGTGTTTTGACTTACGAGTGTTTCGACTTACGAGTGTTTCGGCTTACGAGTGTTTTGACTTACGAGTGTTCTGACTTACGAGTGTTTCGGCTTATGAGTGTTTCGACTTACGAGTGTTTCGGCTTATGAGTGTTTCGACTTACGAGTGTTTCGGCTTACGAGTGTTTCGACTTACGAGTGTTTCGACTTACGAGTGTTTCGACTTACGGGTGTTTCGACTTACGAGTGTTTCGACTACGAGTGTTTCGACTTACGAGTGTTTCGACTTACGAGTGTTTCGACATACGGGTGTTTCGACTTACGGTGTTTCGGCTTACGAATGTTCCGACTTACGAGTGTTTCGACTTACGAGTGTTTCGATTTACGAGTGTTTCGGCTTACGAGTGTTTGGACTTACGAGTGTTTCGACTTACGAGTGTTCTGATTTACGGATGTTTCGACATACGAGTGTTTCGACTTACGAGTGTTTCGACTTACGAGTGTTTTGACTTACGGGTGTTTTGACATACGAGTGTTTCGATACGAGTGTTTCGACTTACGAGTGTTCTGACTTACGATTGTTCTGACTTACGAGCGTTCTGACTTACGAGTGTTTCGGCTTACAAGTGATTCGACTTACGAATGTTTTGACTTACGGGTGTTTCGGCTTGCGAGTGTTTCGTCTTACGAGTGTTTTGGCTTGCGAGTGTTTCGACTTACTAATAATTTTACTTACGAGTGTTTCGGCGTACGAGTGTTTCGACTTACGAGTGTTTCGACTTACGGGTGTTTTGACTTACGGGTGTTTCGGCTTACGAGTGTTTCGACTTACGAGTGTTTTGACTAAAGGGTGTTTCGACTTACGAGTGTTTCGACTTACGAGTGTTTCGACTTACGATTGTTTCGTATTACGAGTGTTTTGACTTGAGGGTTTTCGACTTACGAGTGTTTCGATACGAGTGTTTCGACTTACGAGTGTTCTGACTTACGAGTGTTCTGACTTACAAGTGTTCTTACTTACGAGTGTTCCGACTTACGAGTGTTCCGACTTACGAGTGTTTCGGCTTACGAGTGTTTCGGCTTACGAGTGTTTCGACTTACGAGTGTTCCGACTTACGGGTGTTTCGACTTACGAGTGTTTTGGCTTACGGTGTTTCGGCTTACGAGTGTTTCGAGTTACGAGAGTTTTGACTTACGCGTGTTTTGACATACGAGTGTTTCGATACGAGTGTTCTGACTTACGACTGTTCTGACTTACGAGTGTTCTGAGTTACGAGTGTTCTGACTTACGAGTGTTCCGACTTTACGAGTGTTTCGGCTCACGAGTGTTTAGGCTTACGAGTGTTTCGACTTACGAAAATAACAAATAGACGCGGTTTCAAATCTCTATGCTTTTCAAATTCATTACATTAATCTTTATTCATACGTTTCGCTTTACGAGTGTTTCGACTTACGAGTGTTTCGACATACGAGTGTTTCGGCTTACGAGTGTTTTGATTTACGAGTGTTTTGACTTACGGGTGCTTCGACTTACGCGTGTTTCGACTTACGAGTGTTTCGACTTACGAGTGTTTCGACTTACGAGTGTTTCGGCTTACGAGTGTTTTGACTTACGAGTGTTTCGGCTGGCGAGTGTTTCGACTTACGAGTGTTTTGACTTAAGGGTGTTTCGACTTACGAGTGTTTCGACTTACGAGTGTTTCGACTTACGAGTGTTTCGGCTTACGAGTGTTTTGACTTAAGGGTGTTTCGACTTACGAGTGTTTCGATACGAGTGTTTCGACTTACGAGTGTTCTGACTTACGAGTGTTCCGACTTACGAGTGTCTCGGCTTACGAGTGTTTCGGCTTACGAGTGTTTCGACTTACGAGTGTTTCGACTTACGAGTGTTCCGACTTACGTGTGTTTCGACTTACGTGTGTTTTGGCTTACGGTGTTTCGACTTACGAGTGTTTCGGCTTACGAGTGTTTTGACTTAAGGGTGTTTCGACTTACGAGTGTTTCGATACGTGTGTTTCGACTTACGAGTGTTTCGGCTTACGAGTGTTTCGACTTACGAGTGTTTCGACTTACGAGTGTTCTGATTTACGGATGTTTCGACATACGAGTGTTTTGACTTACGAGTGTTTCGACTTACGAGTGTTTTGACTTACGTGTGTTTTGACATACGAGTGTTTCGATACGAGTGTTTCGACTTACGAGTGTTCTGACTTACGATTGTTCTGACTTACGAGCGTTCTGACTTACGAGTGTTTCGGCTTACGAGTGTTTCGGCTTACGAGTGTTTCGACTTACGTGTGTTTCGACTTACGAGTGTTCCGACTTACGGGTGTTTCGACTTACGAGTGTTTTGGCTTACGGTGTTTCGACTTACGAGTGTTTCGAGTTAAGAGTGTTTTGAGTTACGCGTGTTTTGACATACGAGTGTTCTGACTTACGAGTGTTCTGACTTACGAGTGTTCTGACTTACGAGTGTTCTGACTTACGAGTGTTCCGACTTTACGAGTGTTTCGGCTCACGAGTGTTTCGGCTCACGAGTCTTTCGGCTTACGAGTGTTTCGACTTACGAAAATAACAAATAGACGCGGTATCAAATCTCTATGCTTTTCAAATTCGTTACATTAATCTTTATTTATACGTTTCGCTTTACGAGTGTTTCGACTTACGAGTGTTTCGACATACGAGTGTTTCGGCTTACGAGTGTTTTAATTTACGAGTGTTTTGAATTACGGGTGCTTCGACTTACGCGTGTTTCGACTTACGAGTGTTTCGACTTACGAGTGTTTCGACTTACGAGTGATTCGACTTACGAATGTTTTGACTTACGGGTGTTTCGGCTTGCGAGTGTTTCGACTTACGAGTGTTTCGGCTTATGAGTGTTTCGACTTACTAATGTTTTTACTTACGAGTGTTTCGGCGTACGAGTCTTTTGACTTACGAGTGTTTCGACTTACGAGTGTTTCGACTTACGAGTGTTTTGGCTTACGGTGTTTCGACTTACGAGTGTTTCGAGTTAAGAGTGTTTTGAGTTACGCGTGTTTTGACATACGAGTGTTCTGACTTACGAGTGTTCTGACTTACGAGTGTTCTGACTTACGAGTGTTCTGACTTACGAGTGTTCCGACTTTACGAGTGTTTCGGCTCACGAGTGTTTCGGCTCACGAGTCTTTCGGCTTACGAGTGTTTCGACTTACGAAAATAACAAATAGACGCGGTATCAAATCTCTATGCTTTTCAAATTCGTTACATTAATCTTTATTTATACGTTTCGCTTTACGAGTGTTTCGACTTACGAGTGTTTCGACATACGAGTGTTTCGGCTTACGAGTGTTTTAATTTACGAGTGTTTTGAATTACGGGTGCTTCGACTTACGCGTGTTTCGACTTACGAGTGTTTCGACTTACGAGTGTTTCGACTTACGAGTGATTCGACTTACGAATGTTTTGACTTACGGGTGTTTCGGCTTGCGAGTGTTTCGACTTACGAGTGTTTCGGCTTATGAGTGTTTCGACTTACTAATGTTTTTACTTACGAGTGTTTCGGCGTACGAGTCTTTTGACTTACGAGTGTTTCGACTTACGAGTGTTTTGACTTAGGAGTGTTTCGGCTGGCGAGTGTTTCGACTTACGAGTGTTTTGACTTAAGGGTGTTTCGACTTACGAGTGTTTCGACTTACGAGTGTTTCGACTTACGAGTGTTTCGGCTTACGAGTGTTTTGACTTAAGGGTGTTTCGACTTACGAGTGTTTCGATACGAGTGTTTCGACTTACGAGTGTTCTGACTTACGTTTGTTCTGACTTACGAGCGTTCTGACTTACGAGTGTTCTGACTTACGAGCGTTCTGACTTACGAGTGTTTCGGCTTACGAGTGTTTCGACTTAGGAGTGTTTCGGCTGGCGAGTGTTTCGACTTACGAGTGTTTTGACTTAAGGGTGTTTCGACTTACGAGTGTTTCGACTTACGAGTGTTTCGACTTACGAGTGTTTCGGCTTACGAGTGTTTTGACTTAAGGGTGTTTCGACTTACGAGTGTTTCGATACGAGTGTTTCGACTTACGAGTGTTCTGACTTACGTTTGTTCTGACTTACGAGCGTTCTGACTTACGAGTGTTCTGACTTACGAGCGTTCTGACTTACGAGTGTTTCGGCTTACGAGTGTTTCGGCTTACGAGTGTTTCGACTTACGAGTGTTTCGACTTACGAGTGTTCCGACTTACGGGTGTTTCGACTTACGAGTGTTTTGGCTTATAGTGTTTCGGCTTACGAGTGTTTCGAGTTAAGAGTGTTTTGACTTACGCGTGTTTTGACATACGAGTGTTCTGACTTACGAGTGTTCTGACTTACGAGTGTTCTGACTTACGAGTGTTCTGACTTACGAGTGTTCCGACTTTACGAGTGTTTCGGCTCACGAGTGTTTCGGCTTACGAGTGTTTCAACTTACGAAAATAACAAATAGACGCGGTTTCAAATCTCTATGCTTTTGAAATTCATTACATTAATCTTTATTTATACGTTTCGCTTTACGAGTGTTTCGACTTACGAGTGTTTCGACATACGAGTGTTTCGACTTACGAATGTTTTTGCTTACGGGTGTTTCGACTTACGAATGTTTTTGCTTACGAGTGTTTCGGTTTACGAGTGTTCCGACTTACGAGTGTTTCGGCTTACGAGTGTTTCCGGCTTACGAGTGTTTCGACTTACGAGTGTTTCGACTTACGAGTGTTTTGACTTACGGGTGTTTTGACTTACGGGTGTTGTGAATTACGAGTGTTCCGATTTACGAGTGTTTTGACTTACGGTATTTCGGCTTACAAGTGATTCGACTTACGAATGTTTTGACTTACGGGTGTTTCGGCTTGCGAGTGTTTCGACTTACGAGTGTTTCGGCTTATGAGTGTTTCGACTTACTAATGTTTTTACTTACGAGTGTTTCAGCGTACGAGTGTTTTGACTTACGAGTGTTTCGACTTACGAATGTTTTGACTTACGAATGTTTTGACATACGGGTGTTTCGGCTTACGATTGTTTCGACTTACGAGTGTTTTGACTTAAGGGTGTTTCGATTTACGAGTGTTTTGACTTACGAGTGTTTCGACTTACGAGTGTTTCGGATTACGAGTGTTTTGACTTGAGGGTTTTCGACTTACGAGTGTTTCGATACGAGTGTTTCGACTTACGAGTGTTCTGACTTACGAGTGTTCTGATTTACGGATGTTTCGACACACGAGTGTTTCGAATTACGAGTGTTTCGACTTACGAGTGTTTTGACTTACGGGTGTTTTGACATACGAGTGTTTCGATACGAGTGTTTCGACTTACGAGTGTTCTGACTTACGAGTGTTCTGACTTACGAGTGTTCTGACTTACGAGTGTTCTTACTTACGAGTGTTCCGACTTACGAGTGTTTCGGCTTACGAGTGTTTCGACTTACGACTGTTCCGACTTACAGGTGTTTCGACTTACGAGTGTTTTGGCTTACGGTGTTTCGGCTTACGAGTGTTTCGAGTTACGAGTGTTTTGACTTACGCGTGTTTTGACATACGAGTGTTTCGATACGAGTGTTCTGACTTACGAGTGTTCTGACTTACGAGTGTTCTGACTTACGAGTGTTCTGACTTACGAGTGTTTCGACTTACGAGTGTTCTGACTTACGAGTGTTCTGACTTACGAATGTTCCGACTTACGAGTGTTTCGACTTACGAGTGTTTAGACTTACGAGTGTTTCGACTTACGAGTGTTTCGGCTTACGAGTGTTTTGACTTACGAGTGTTTCGACTACGAGTGTTCTGACTTACGAGTGTTTCGGCTTATGAGTGTTTCGACTTACGAGTGTTTCGGCTTATGAGTGTTTCGACTTACGAGTGTTTCGACTTACGAGTGTTTCGACTTACGAGTGTTTCGACTTACGGGTGTTTCGACTTACGATTGTTTCGACTAAGAGTGTTTCGACTTACGAGTGTTTCGGCTTACGAGTGTTACGACATACGGGTGTTTCGACTTACGGTGTTTCAGCTTACGAGTGTTTCGATGCGAGTGTTCTGACTTACGAGTGTTCTGACTTACGAGTGTTCTGACTTACGAGTGTTCTGAATTACGAGTGTTCCGACTTTACGAGTGTTTCGGCTCACGAGTGTTTCGGCTTACGAGTGTTTCGACTTACGAAAATAACAAATAGACGCGGTTTCAAATCTCTATGCTTTTCAAATTCATTACATTAATCTTTATTTATACGTTTCGCTTTACGAGTGTTTCGACTTACGAGTGTTTCGACATACGAGTGTTTCGGCTTACGAGTGTTTTGACTTACGGGTGTTTCGACTTACGAGTGTTTTGGCTTACGGTGTTTCGGCTTACGAGTGTTTCGAATTACGAGTGTTTCGACTTACGAGTGTTTTGACTTACGGGTGTTTTGACATACGAGTGTTTCGATACGAGTGTTTCGACTTACGAGTGTTCTGACTTACGAGTGTTCTGACTTACGTGTGTTCTGACTTACGAGTGTTCTGATTTACGAGTGTTCCGACTTTACGAGTGTTTCGGCTCACGAGTGTTTCGGCTTACGAGTGTTTCGACTTACAAAAATAACAAATAGACGCGGTTTCAAATCTCTATGCTTTTCAAATTCATTACATTAATCTTTATTTATACGTTTCGCTTTACGAGTGTTTCGACTTACGAGTGTTTCGACATACGAGTGTTTCGGCTTACGAGTGTTTTGATTTACGAGTGTTTTGACTTACGGGTGCTTCGACTTACGCGTGTTTCGACTTACGAGTGTTTCGACTTACGAGTGTTTCGACTTACGAGTGTTTCGGCTTACGAGTGTTTTGACTTACGAATGTTTTGACTTACGATTGTTTCGGCTTACGAGTGTTTCGACTTACGAGTGTTCTGACTACGAGTGTTCTGACTTACGGGTGTTCTGACTTACGAGTGTTCCGACTTACGAGTGTTTCGGCTTATGAGCGTTTCGACTTACGAGTGCTTCGACTTACGAGTGTTTCGGCTTACGGGTGTTTCGACTTACGAATGTTTTTGCTTACGAGTGTTTCGGCTTACGAGTGTTTCGGCTTATGAGTGTTTCGACTTACGAGTGTTTTGACTTACGGGTGATTTGACATACGAGTGTTTCGATACGAGTGTTCTGACTTACGAGTGTTTCCGCTTACGAGTGTTTCGGCTTACGAGTGTTTCGACTTACTAATGTTTTTACTTACGAGTGTTTCGCTGTACGAGTTTTTCGACTTAAGGATGTTTCGACTTACGAGTGTTTCGACTTACGAGTGTTTCGACTTACGAGTGTTTTGGCTTACGAATGTTTTGACTTACGGGTGTTTCGACTTACGGGTGTTTCGGTTTAAGAGTATTTCGACTTACGAGTGTTTTGACTTACGAGTGTTCTGATTTACGAGTGTTCTGACTGATGAGTGTTCCGACTTACGAGTGTTCCGACTTACGAGTGTTTCGGCTTACGAGTGTTTCGGCTTAAGAGTGTTTCGGCTTACGAGTGTTTTGACTTACGAGTGTTCTGACTACGAGTGTTCTGACTTACGGGTGTTCTGACTTACGAGTGTTCCGACTTACGAGTGTTTCGGCTTATGAGTGTTTCGACTTACGGGCGTTTCGACTTACGGGTGTTTCGACTTACGAGTGTTTTGACTTACGAGTGTTCTGATTTACGAGTGTTCTGACTTACGAGTGTTCCGACTTACGACTGTTTCGACTTACTAGTGTTTTGACTTACGAGTGTTCCGACTTACGAGTGTTTCGGCTTACGGGTGTTTCGACGTACGAGTATTTTTGGCTTACGAGTGTTTCGACTTACGAGTGTTTTGAATTACGATTGTTTCGGCTTACGAGTGTTTCGACTTACGAGTATTTCGACTTACGAGTGTTTTGACTTATGGGTGTTTTGACATACGAGTGTTTCGATACGAATGCTCTGACTTACGAGTGTTCTGACTTACGAGTGTTCTGACTTACGAGTGTTCTGACTTACGGGTGTTCTGACTTACGTGTGTTCCGACTTACGAGTGTTTCGGCTATGGGTGTTTCGACTTACGAGTGTTTCGACTTACGAATGTTTTGGCTTACGAGTGTTTCGGCTTACGAATGTTTCGACTTACGAATGTTTTGGCTTACGAGTGTTTCGGCTTACGGGTGTTTCGACTTACGAGTGTTTCGACTTACGAGTGTTTTGACTTACGGTGTTTCGGCTTACGAGTTATTCGACATACGAGTGTTTCGATTTACGGGTGTTTCGACTTACGGGTGTTTCGACTTACGAGCGTTTCGACTTATGAGTGTTTCGACTTACGAGTGTTCTGACTTACGAGTGTTCTGACTTACGAGTGTTCCGACTTACGAGTGTTTAGGTTTACGAGTGTTTCGACACACGAGTGTTTTGACTTACGGGTGTTTCGACTTACGGGTGTTTCGACTTACGAGTGTTTCGGCTTACGAGTGTTTCGACTTACTAATGTTTTTGCTTACGAGTGTTTCGGTGTACGAGTGTTTCGACAGAAGGATGTTTCGATTTACGAGTGTTTCGACTTACGAGTGTTTCGGCTTACGTGAGTTTCGACTTAAGAGTGTTCTGATTTACGAGTGTTCTGACTTGCAGGTGTTCCGACTTACGAGTGTTTCGGCTTATGAGTGTTTCGACTTACGAGTGTTTCGGCTTACGAGTGTTTCGCCTTATGGGTGTTTCGACCTACGAGTGTTTTTACTTACGGTGTTTCGGCTACGAGTGTTTCGACATACGAGTGTTTTGACTTACGGGTGTTTCGACTTACGAGTGTTTTGACTTACGAATGTTTTGACTTACGGGTGTTTCGGCTTACGAGTGTTTCGACTTACGAGTGTTTCGGCTTACGAGTGTTTCGACTTAATAATGTTTTTACTTACGAGTGTTTCGGCGTACGAGTGTTTCGACTTACGAGTGTTTCGACTTACGGGTGTTTTGACTTACGGGTGTTTCGGCTTACGAGTGTTTTGACTTAAGGGTGTTTCGACTTACGAGTATTTTTGGCTTACGAGTGTTTCGACTTACGAGTGTTTTGACTTACGAGTGTTCTGATTTACGGATGTTTCGACATACGAGTGTTCAGATTTACGAGTGTTCCGACTTACGAGTGTTTCGGCTTACGAGTGTTTCGGCTTACGAGTGTTTCGACTTACGAGTGTTTCGACTTACGAGTGTTTCGACTTACGAGTGTTTCGACTTACGGTGTTTCGGCTTACGAGTGTTTCGACTTACGAGTGTTTTGACTTACTGGTGTTTTGACATACGAGTGTTTCGATACGACTGTTTCGACTTACGAGTGTTCTGACTTACGAGTGTTCTGACTTACGAGTGTTCTGACTTACGAGTGTTCTGACTTACGAGTGTTCCGACTTACGAGTGTTTCGGCTCACGAGTGTTTCGGCTTACGAGTGTTTCGACTTACGAAAATAACAAATAGACGCGGTTTCAAATCTCTATGCTTTTCAAATTCATTACATTAATCTTTATTTATACGTTTCGCTTTACGAGTGTTTCGACTTACGAGTGTTTCGACTTACGAGTGTTTCGGCTTACGAGTGTTTTGACTTACGAGTGTTTTGACTTACATGTGTTTCGACTTACGCGTGTTTCGACTTACGAGTGTTTCGACTTACGAGTGTTTCGACTACGGGTGTTTCGACTTACGAATGTTTTGACTTACGGATGTTTTGACTTACGGGTGTTTCGGCTTACGAGTGTTTCGACTTACGAGTGTTTCGACTTACGAGTGTTTTGACTTACGAGTGTTTTGACTTACGGTGTTTCGGCTTACGAGTGTTTCGACTTACGAGTGTTTTGACTTACGGGTGTTTTGACATACGAGTGTTTCGATACGAGTGTTCTGACTTACGAGTGTTCTGACTTACGAGTGTTCTGACTTACGAGTGTTCTGACTTACGAGTGTTCTGACATACGTGTGTTCTGACTTACGAGTGTTCCGATTTACGAGTGTTTCGGCATATGAGTGTTTCGACTTACGAATGTTTTTGCTTACGGGTGTTTCGACTTACGAATGTTTTTGCTTACGAGTGTTTCGGCTTACGAGTGTTTCGACTTACGAAAATAACAAATAGACGCGGTTTCAAATCTCTGCTTTTCAAAT
Organism: Eledone cirrhosa; assembly: GCA_964016885.1. Lineage (NCBI taxonomy): Eukaryota > Metazoa > Mollusca > Cephalopoda > Octopoda > Eledonidae > Eledone > Eledone cirrhosa. Next base: position 258,240,044 of record OZ024741.1, read on the forward strand.
TCATTACATTAATCTTTATTTACACGTTTCGCTTTACGAGTGTTTCGACTTACGCGTGTTTCGACTTACGAGTGTTTCGACTTACGAGTGTTTCGACTTACGAGTGTTTCGATTTACGAGTGTTTCGACTTACGAGTGTTCTGAATAACGAGTGTTCTGATTACGAGTGTTTCGACTTACGAGTGTTCTGACTTAGGAGTGTTCTGACTTACGAGTGTTCCGACTTACGAGTGTTTCGACTTACGAGTGTTTCGACTTACGAGTGTTTCGACTTACGAGTGTTTCGGCTTACGAGTGTTTTGACTTACGAGTGTTCTGACTACGAGTGTTCTGACTTACGAGTGTTTCGGCTTATGAGTGTTTCGACTTACGAGTGTTTCGGCTTATGAGTGTTTCGACTTACGAGTGTTTCGGCTTACGAGTGTTTCGACTTACGAGTGTTTCGACTTACGAGTGTTTCGGCTTACGAGTGTTTCGACATACGGGTGTTTCGACTTACGGTGTTTCGGCTTACGAGTGTTTCGACTTACGAGTGTTCTGACTTACGAGTGTTCTGACTTATGAGTGTTCTGACTTACGAGTGTTCTGACTTACGAGTGTTCCGACTTACGAGTGTTTCGGCTTACGAGTGTTTCGGCTTACGAGTGTTTCGACTTACGAGTGTTCTGACTTACGAGTGTTCTGACTTATGAGTGTTCTGACTTACGAGTGTTCTGACTTACGAGTGTTTCGACTTACGAGTGTTTCGACTTACGAGTGTTTTGACTTACTGGTGTTTTGACATACGAGTGTTTCGATACGAGTGTTTCGACTTACGAGTGTTCTGACTTACGACTGTTCTAACTTACGAGTGTTCTGACTTACGGGTGTTCTGACTTACGAGTGTTCCGACTTACGAGTGTTTCGGCTCACGAGTGTTTCGGCTTACGAGTGTTTCGACTTACGAAAATAACAAATAGACGCGGTTTCAAATCTCTATGCTTTTCAAATTCATTACATTAATCTTTATTTATAGGTTTCGCTTTACGAGTGTTTCGACTTACGAGTGTTTCGACTTACGAGTGTTTCGGCTTACGAGTGTTTCGACTTACGAGTGTTTCGACTTACGAGTGTTTTGACTTACTGGTGTTTTGACATACGAGTGTTTCGATACGAGTGTTTCGACTTACGAGTGTTCTGACTTACGAGTGTTCTGACTTACGAGTGTTTCGACTTACGAGTGTTCTGACTTAGGAGTGTTCTGACTTACGAATGTTCCGACTTACGAGTGTTTCGACTTACGAGTGTTTTGACTTACGAGTGTTTCGACTTACGAGTGTTTCGGCTTACGAGTGTTTTGACTTACGAGTGTTCTGACTTACGAGTGTTTCGGCTTATGAGTGTTTCGACTTACGAGTGTTTCGGCTTATGAGTGTTTCGACTTACGAGTGTTTCGGCTTACGAGTGTTTCGACTTACGAGTGTTTCGACTTACGAGTGTTTCGACTTACGGGTGTTTCGACTTACGAGTGTTTCGACTACGAGTGTTTCGACTTACGAGTGTTTCGACTTACGAGTGTTTCGACATACGGGTGTTTCGACTTACGGTGTTTCGGCTTACGAGTGTTTCGATACGAGTGTTCTGACTTACGAGTGTTCTGACTTACTAGTGTTCTGACTTACGAGTGTTCTGACTTACGAGTGTTCCGACTTTACGAGTATTTCGGCTCACGAGTGTTTCGGCTTACGAGTGTTTCGACTTACGAAAATAACAAATAGACGCGGTTTCAAATCTCTATGCTTTTCAAATTCATTACATTAATCTTTATTTATACGTTTCGCTTTACGAGTGCTTCGACTTACGAGTTTTTCGACATACGAGTGTTTCGGCTTACGAGTGTTTTGATTGACGAGTGTTTTGACTTACGGGTGCTTCGACTTACGCGTGTTTCGACTTACGAGTGTTTCGACTTACGAGTGTTTCGACTTACGAGTGATTCAACTTACGAATGTTTTGACTTACGGGTGTTTCGGCTTGCGAGTCTTTCGACTTACGAGTGTTTCGGCTTATGAGTGTTTCGACTTACTAATGTTTTTACTTACGAGTGTTTCGGCGTACGAGTGTTTTGACTTACGAGTGTTTCGACTTACGAGTGTTTTGACTTACGATTGTTTCGGCTTACGAGTGTTTCGACTTACGAGTGTTCTGACTACGAGTGTTCCGACTTACGAGTGTTTCGGCTTATGAGTGTTTCGACTTACGAGTGCTTCGACTTACGAGTGTTTCGGCTTACGGGTGTTTCGACTTACGAATGTTTTTGCTTACGAGTGTTTAGGCTTACGAGTGTTTCGGCTTATGAGTGTTTCGAATTACGAGTGTTTTGACTTACGGGTGTTTTGACATACGAGTGTTTCGATACGAGTGTTCTGACTTACGAGTGTTTCCGCTTACGAGTGCTTCGACTTACGCGTGTTTCGACTTACGAGTGTTTCGACTTACGGGTGCTTCGACTTACGCGTGTTTCGACTTACGAGTGTTTCGACTTACGAGTGTTTTGGCTTACGAATGTTTTGACTTACGGGTGTTTCGACTTACGGGTGTTTCGGCTTACGAGTGTTTCGACTTACGAGTGTTCTGACTTACGAGTGTTCTGACTTATGAGTGTTCCGACTTACGAGTGTTCCGACTTACGAGTGTTTCGGCTTACGAGTGTTTCGGCTTACGAGTGTTTCGGCTTACGAGTGTTTTGACTTACGAGTGTTCTGACTACGAGTGTTCTGACTTACGGGTGTTCTGACTTACGAGTGTTCCGACTTACGAGTGTTTCGGCTTATGAGTGTTTCGACTTACGGGCGTTTCGACGTACGGGTGTTTCGACTTACGAGTGTTTTGACTTACGAGTGTTCTGACTTACGAGTGTTCTGACTTACGAGTGTTCCGACTTACGACTGTTTCGACTTACGAGTGTTTTGACTTAAGAGTATTCCGACTTACGAGTGTTTCGGCTTACGGGTGTTTCGACGTACGACTATTTTTGGCTTACGAGTGTTTCGACTTACGAGTGTTTTGAATTACGATTGTTTCGGCTTACGAGTGTTTCGACTTACGAGTATTTCGACTTACGAGTGTTTTGACTTATGGGTGTTTTGACATACGAGTGTTTCGATACGAATGCTCTGACTTACGAGTGTTCTGACTTACGCGTGTTCTGACTTACGAGTGTTCTGACTTACGGGTGTTCTGACTTACGTGTGTTCCGACTTACGAGTGTTTCGGCTATGGGTGTTTCGACTTTAGAGTGTTTCGACTTACGAATGTTTTGGCTTACGAGTGTTTCGGCTTACGAGTGTTTCGATTTACGAATGTTTTGACTTACGGTGTTTCGGCTTACGAGTTATTCGACATACGAGTGTTTCGACTTACGGGTGTTTCGACTTACGGGTGTTTCGACTTACGAGTGTTTCGATTTATGAGTGTTTCGACTTACGAGTGTTCTGACCTACGAGTGTTCTGACTTACGAGTGTTCCGACTTACGAGTGTTTCGGTTTACGAGTGTTTCGACACGAGTGTTTTGACTTACGGGGGTTTCGACTTACGGGTGTTTCGACTTACGAGTGTTTCGGCTTACGAGTGTTTCGACTTAAGGATGTTTCGACTTACGAGTGTTTCGACTTACGAGTGTTTCGGCTTACGTGAGTTTCGACTTAAGGGTGTTTTGACTTACGGGTGTTGTGAATTACGAGTGTTCCGATTTACGAGTGTTTTGACTTACGGTGTTTCGGCTTATGAGTTATTCGACTTACGAATGTTTTGACTTACGGGTGTTTCGGCTTGCGAGTGTTTCGACTTACGAGTGTTTCGGCTTATGAGTGTTTCGACTTACTAATGTTTTTACTTACGAGTGTTTCGGCGTACGAGTGTTTTGACTTACGAATGTTTTGACTTACGGGTGTTTCGGCTTACGAGTCTTTCGACTTACGAGTGTTTCGGCTGGCGAGTGTTTCGACTTACGAGTGTTTTGACTTAAGGGTGTTTCGACTTACGAGTGTTTCGACTTACGAGTGTTTCGACTTACGAGTGTTTCGGCTTACGAGTGTTTTGACTTAAGGGTGTTTCGACTTACGAGTGTTCTGACTACGAGTGTTCTGACTTACGGGTGTTCTGACTTACGAGCGTTCCGACTTACGAGTGTTTCGGCTTATGAGTGTTTCGACTTACGAGTGCTTCGACTTACGAGTGTTTCGGCTTACGGGTGTTTAGACTTACGAATGTTTTTACTTACGAGTGTTTCGGCGTACGAGTGTTTCGACTTACGAGTGTATCGACTTACGGGTGTTTTGACTTACGGGTGTTTCGGCTTACGAGTGTTTTGACTTAAGGGTGTTTCGACTTACGAGTATTTTTGGCTTACGAGTGTTTCGACTTACGAGTGTTTTGACTTACGAGTGTTCTGATTTACGGATGTTTCGACATACGAGTGTTCAGATTTACGAGTGTTCCGACTTACGAGTGTTTCGGCTTACGAGTGTTTCGGCTTACGAGTGTTTCGACTTACGAGTGTTTCGACTTACGAGTGTTTCGACTTACGAGTGTTTCGACTTACGAGTGTTTTGACTTACGGTGTTTCGGCTTACGAGTGTTTCGACTTACGAGTGTTTTGACTTACTGGTGTTTTGACATACGAGTGTTTCGATACGAGTGTTTCGACTTACGAGTGTTCTGACTTACGAGTGTTCTAACTTACGAGTGTTCTGACTTACGAGTGTTCTGACTTACGATTGTTCCGACTTACGAGTGTTTCGGCTCACGAGTGTTTCGGCTTACGAGTGTTTCGACTTACGAAAATAACAAATAGACGCGGTTTCAAATCTCTATGCTTTTCAAATTCATTACATTAATCTTTATTCATACGTTTCGCTTTACGAGTGTTTCGACTTACGAGTGTTTCGACTTACGAGTGTTTTGACTTACATGTGTTTCGACTTACGCGTGTTTCGACTTACGAGTGTTTCGACTTACGAGTGTTTCGACTACGGGTGTTTCGACTTACGAATGTTTTGACTTACGGATGTTTTGACTTACGGGTGTTTCGGCTTACGAGTGTTTCGACTTACGAGTGTTTCGACTTACGAGTGTTTTGACTTACGAGTGTTTTGACTTACGGTGTTTCGGCTTACGAGTGTTTCGACTTACGAGTGTTTTGACTTACGAGTGTTCTGACTTACGAGTGTTCTGACTTACGAGTGTTCTGACTTACGAGTGTTCTGACATACGTGTGTTCTGACTTACGAGTGTTCCGATTTACGAGTGTTTCGCCATATGAGTGTTTCGACTTACGAATGTTTTTGCTTACGGGTGTTTCGACTTACGAATGTTTTTGCTTACGAGTGTTTCGGCTTACGAGTGTTTCGACTTACGAAAATAACAAATAGACGCGGTTTCAAATCTCTGCTTTTCAAATTCATTACATTAATCTTTATTTACACGTTTCGCTTTACGAGAGTTTCGACTTACGAGTGTTTCGACTTACGAGTGTTTCGACTTACGAGTGTTTCGACTTACGAGTGTTTCGACTTACGAGTGTTCTGAATAACGAGTGTTCTGACTTACGAGTGTTTCGACTTACGAGTGTTCTGAATAACGAGTGTTCTGACTTACGAGTGTTCCGACTTACGAGTGTTTCGACTTACGAGTGTTTCGACTTACGAGTGTTTCGACTTACGAGTGTTTCGGCTTACGAGTGTTTTGACTTACGAGTGTTCTGACTACGAGTGTTCTGACTTACGAGTGTTTCGGCTTATGAGTGTTTCGACTTACGAGTGTTTCGGCTTATGAGTGTTTCGAGTTACGAGTGTTTCGGCTTACGAGTGTTTCGACTTACGAGTGTTTCGACTTACGAGTGTTTCGGCTTACGAGTGTTTCGACATACGGGTGTTTCGACTTACGGTGTTTCGGCTTACGAGTGTTTCGACTTACGAGTGTTCTGACTTACGAGTGTTCTGACTTATGAGTGTTCTGACTTACGAGTGTTCTGACTTACGAGTGTTTCGACTTACGAGTGTTTCGACTTACGAGTGTTTTGACTTACTGGTGTTTTGACATACGAGTGTTTCGATACGAGTGTTTCGACTTACGATTGTTCTGACTTACGAGTGTTCTGACTTACGAGTGTTCTGACTTACGAGTGTTTCGACTCACGAGTGTTTCGGCTTACGAGTGTTTCGACTTACGAAAATAACAAATAGACGCGGTTTCAAATCTCTATGCTTTTCAAATTCATTACATTAATCTTTATTTATACGTTTCGCTTTACGAGTGTTTCGGCTTACGAGTGTTTCGACTTACGAGTGTTTCGACTTACGAGTGTTTTGACTTACTGGTGTTTTGACATACGAGTGTTTCGATACGAGTGTTTCGACTTACGAGTGTTCTGACATACGAGTGTTTCGACTTACGAGTGTTCTGACTTAGGAGTGTTCTGACTTACGAATGTTCCGACTTACGAGTGTTTCGACTTACGAGTGTTTTGACTTACGAGTGTTTCGACTTACGAGTGTTCTGACTACGAGTGTTCTGACTTACGAGTGTTTCGGCTTATGAGTGTTTCGACTTACGAGTGTTTCGGCTTATGAGTGTTTCGACTTACGAGTGTTTCGGCTTACGAGTGTTTCGACTTACGAGTGTTTCGACTTACGAGTGTTTCGACTTACGGGTGTTTCGACTTACGAGTGTTTCGACTACGAGTGTTTCGACTTACGAGTGTTTCGACTTACGAGTGTTTCGACATACGGGTGTTTCGACTTACGGTGTTTCGGCTTACGAGTGTTTCGATACGAGTGTTCTGACTTACGAGTGTTCTGACTTACTAGTGTTCTGACTTACGAGTGTTCTGACTTACGAGTGTTCCGACTTTACGAGTGTTTCGGCTCACGAGTGTTTCGGCTTATGAGTGTTTCGACTTACGGGCGTTTCGACGTACGGGTGTTTCGACTTACGAGTGTTTTGACTTACGAGTGTTCTGACTTACGAGTGTTCTGACTTACGAGTGTTCCGACTTACGACTGTTTCGACTTACGAGTGTTTTGACTTAAGAGTATTCCGACTTACGAGTGTTTCGGCTTACGGGTGTTTCGACGTACGACAATTTTTGGCTTACGAGTGTTTCGACTTACGAGTGTTTTGAATTACGATTGTTTCGGCTTACGAGTGTTTCGACTTACGAGTATTTCGACTTACGAGTGTTTTGACTTATGGGTGTTTTGACATACGAGTGTTTCGATACGAATGCTCTGACTTACGAGTGTTCTGACTTACGAGTGTTCTGACTTACGAGTGTTCTGACTTACGGGTGTTCTGACTTACGTGTGTTCCGACTTACGAGTGTTTCGGCTATGGGTGTTTCGACTTACGAGTGTTTCGACTTACGAATGTTTTGGCTTACGAGTGTTTCGGCTTACGAGTGTTTCGACTTACGAATGTTTTCACTTACGGTGTTTCGGCTTACGAGTTATTCGACATACGAGTGTTTCGACTTACGGGTGTTTCGACTTACGGGTGTTTCGACTTACGAGTGTTTCGATCTATGAGTGTTTCGACTTACGAGTGTTCTGACCTACGAGTGTTCTGACTTACGAGTGTTCCGACTTACGAGTGTTTCGGTTTACGAGTGTTTCGACACACGAGTGTTTTGACTTACGGGGGTTTCGACTTACGGGTGTTTCGACTTACGAGTGTTTCGGCTTACGAGTGTTTCGACTTAAGGATGTTTCGACTTACGAGTGTTTCGACTTACGAGTGTTTCGGCTTACGTGAGTTTCGACTTAAGGGTGTTTTGACTTACGGGTGTTGTGAATTACGAGTGTTCCGATTTACGAGTGTTTTGACTTACGGTGTTTCGGCTTACGAGTTATTCGACTTACGAATGTTTTGACTTACGGGTGTTTCGGCTTGCGAGTGTTTCGACTTACGAGTGTTTCGGCTTATGAGTGTTTCGACTTACTAATGTTTTTACTTACGAGTGTTTCGGCGTACGAGTGTTTTGACTTACGAGTGTTTCGACTTACGAGTGTTTTGACTTACGAATGTTTTGACTTACGGGTGTTTCGGCTTACGAGTCTTTCGACTTACGAGTGTTTCGGCTTACGAGTGTTTTGACTTAAGGGTGTTTCGACTTACGAGTGTTTCGATACGAGTGTTTCGACTTACGAGTGTTCTGACTTACGAATGTTCCGACTTACGAGTGTCTCGGCTTACGAGTGTTTCGGCTTACGAGTGTTTCGACTTACGAATGTTTTGACTTACGATTGTTTCGGCTTACGAGTGTTTCGACTTACGAGTGTTCTGACTACGAGTGTTCTGACTTACGGGTGTTCTGACTTACGAGTGTTCCGACTTACGAGTGTTTCGGCTTATGAGTGTTTCGACTTACGAGTGCTTCGACTTACGAGTGTTTCGGCTTACGGGTGTTTCGACTTACGAATGTTTTTGCTTACGAGTGTTTCGGCTTACGAGTGTTTCGGCTTATGAGTGTTTCGAATTACGAGTGTTTTGACTTACGGGTGTTTTGACATACGAGTGTTTCGATACGAGTGTTCTGACTTACGAGTGTTTCCGCTTACGAGTGTTTCGGCTTACGAGTGTTTCGACTTACTAATGTTTTTGCTTACGAGTGTTTCGGTGTACGAGTGTTTCGACTTAAGGATGTTTCGACTTACGAGTGTTTCGACTTACGAGCGTTTCGACTTACGAGTGTTTCGACTTACGAGTGTTTTGGCTTACGAATGTTTTGACTTATGGGTGTTTCGGCTTACGAGTGTTTCGACTTACGAGTGTTTTGACTTACGAGTGTTCTGACTTACGAGTGTTCTGACATATGAGTGTTCCGACTTACGAGTGTTCCGACTTACGAGTGTTTCGGCTTACGAGTGTTTCGGCTTACGAGTGTTTCGGCTTACGAGTGTTTTGACTTACGAGTGTTCTGACTACGAGTGTTCTGACTTACGGGTGTTCTGACTTACGAGTGTTCCGACTTACGAGTGTTTCGGCTTATGAGTGTTTCGACTTACGGGCGTTTCGACTTACGGGTGTTTCGACTTACGAGTGTTTTGACTTACGAGTGTTCTGACTTACGAGTGTTCTGACTTACGAGTGTTCCGACTTACGACTGTTTCGACATACGAGTGTTTTGACTTACGAGGATTCCGACTTACGAGTGTTTCGGCTTACGGGTGTTTCGACGTACGAGTATTTTTGGCTTACGAGTGTTTCGACTTACGAGTGTTTTGAATTACGATTGTTTCGGCTTACGAGTATTTCGACTTACGAGTATTTCGACTTACGAGTGTTTTGACTTATGGGTGTTTTGACATACGAGTGTTTCGATACGAATGCTCTGACTTACGAGTGTTCTGACTTACGAGTGTTCTGACTTACGAGTGTTCTGACTTACGGGTGTTCTGACTTACGTGTGTTCCGACTTACGAGTGTTTCGGCTATGGGTGTTTCGACTTACGAGTGTTTCGACTTACGAATATTTTGGCTTACGAGTGTTTCGGCTTACGAGTGTTTCGACTTACGAATGTTTTGGCTTACGAGTGTTTCGGCTTACGGGTGTTTCGACTTACGAGTGTTTCGACTTACGAGTGTTTTGACTTACGGTGTTTCGGCTTACGAGTTATTCGACATACGAGTGTTTCGACACACGAGTGTTTTGACTTACGGGGGTTTCGACTTACGGGTGTTTCGACTTACGAGTGTTTCGGCTTACGAGTGTTTCGACTTACTAATGTTTTTACTTACGAGTGTTTCGGTGTACGAGTGTTTCGACTTAAGGATGTTTCGACTTACGAGTGTTTCGACTTACGAGTGTTTCGGCTTACGTGAGTTTCGACTTAAGGGTGTTTTGACTTACGGGTGTTGTGAATTACGAGTGTTCCGATTTACGAGTGTTTTGACTTACGGTGTTTCGTCTTACGAGTTATTCGACTTACGAATGTTTTGACTTACGGGTGTTTTGGCTTGCGAGTGTTTCGACTTACGAGTGTTTCGGCTTACGAGTGTTTTGACTTACGAGTGTTTTGACTTACATGTGTTCGACTAACGCGTGTTTCGACTTACGAGTGTTTCGACTTGCGAGTGTTTCGACTACGGGTGTTTCGACTTACGAATGTTTTGACTTACGGATGTTTTGACTTACGGGTGTTTCGGCTTACGAGTGTTTCGACTTACGAGTGTTTCGACTTACGAGTGTTTTGACTTACGATTGTTTTGACTTACGGTGTTTCGGCTTACGAGTGTTTCGACTTACGAGTGTTTTGACTTACGAGTGTTCTGACTTACGAGTGTTCTGACTTACGAGTGTTCTGACTTACGAGTGTTCTGACATACGTGTGTTCTGAGTTACGAGTGTTCCGATTTACGAGTGTTTCGGCATATGAGTGTTTCGACTTACGGATGTTTTTGCTTACGGGTGTTTCGACTTACGAATGTTTTTGTTTACGAGTGTTTCGGCTTACGAGTGTTTCGACTTACGAAAATAACAAATAGACGCGGTTTCAAATCTCTATGCTTTTCAAATTCATTACATTAATCTTTATTTACACGTTTCGCTTTACGAGTGTTTCGACTTACGAGTGTTTCGACTTACGAGTGTTTCGACTTACGAGTGTTTCGACTTACGAGTGTTTCGACTTACGAGTGTTTTGACTTACGGGTGTTCTGACTTACGAGTGTTCTGACTTACGAGTGTTTCGACTTACGAGTGTTCTGACTTACGAGTGTTCTGACTTACGAATGTTCCGACTTACGAGTGTTTCGACTTACGAGTGTTTCGACTTACGAGTGTTTCGACTTACGAGTGTTTCGGCTTACGAGTGTTTTGACTTACGAGTGTTCTGACTACGAGTGTTCTGACTTACGAGTGTTTCGGCTTATGAGTGTTTCGACTTACGAGTGTTTCGGCTTATGAGTGTTTCGTCTTACGAGTGTTTCGGCTTACGAGTGTTTCGACTTACGAGTGTTTCGACTTACGAGTGTTTCGACTTACGGGTGTTTCGACTTACGAGTGTTTCGACTACGAGTGTTTCGACTTACGAGTGTTTCGGCTTACGAGTGTTTCGACATACGGGTGTTTCGACTTACGGTGTTTCGGCTTACGAGTGTTTAGATACGAGTGTTCTGACTTACGAGTGTTCTGACTTACGAGTGTTCTGACTTACGAGTGTTCTGACTTACGAGTGTTCCGACTTTACGAGTGTTTCGGCTCACGAGTCTTTCGGCTTACGAGTGTTTCGACTTACGAATATAACAAATAGACGCGGTTTCAAATCTCTATGCTTTTCAAATTCGTTACATTAATCTTTATTTATACGTTTCGCTTTACGAGTGTTTCGACTTACGAGTGTTTCGACATACGAGTGTTTCGGCTTACGAGTGTTTTAATTTACGAGTGTTTTGAATTACGGGTGCTTCGACTTACGCGTGTTTCGACTTACGAGTGTTTCGACTTACGAGTGTTTCGACTTACGAGTGATTCGACTTACGAATGTTTTGACTTACGGGTGTTTCGGCTTGCGAGTGTTTCGGCTTATGAGTGTTTCGACTTACTAATGTTTTTACTTACGAGTGTTTCGGCGTACGAGTCTTTTGACTTACGAGTGTTTCGACTTACGAGTGTTTTGACTTACGAATGTTCTGACTTACGGGTGTTTCGGCTTACGAGTGTTTCGACTTAGGAGTGTTTCGGCTGGCGAGTGTTTCGACTTACGAGTGTTTTGACTTAAGGGTGTTTCGAATTACGAGTGTTTCGACTTACGAGTGTTCTGACTTACGATTGTTCTGACTTACGAGCGTTCTGACTTACGAGTGTTCTGACTTACGAGTGTTTCGGCTTACGAGTGTTTCGGCTTACGAGTGTTTCGACTTACGAGTGTTTCGACTTACGAGTGTTCCGACTTACGGGTGTTTCGACTTACGAGTGTTTTGGCTTATAGTGTTTCGGCTTACGAGTGTTTCGAGTTAAGAGTGTTTTGACTTACGCGTGTTTTGACATACGAGTGTTCTGACTTACGAGTGTTCTGACTTACGAGTGTTCTGACTTACGAGTGTTCTGACTTACGAGTGTTCCGACTTTACGAGTGTTTCGGCTCACGAGTGTTTCGGCTTACGAGTGTTTCAACTTACGAAAATAACAAATAGACGCGGTTTCAAATCTCTATGCTTTTGAAATTCATTACATTAATCTTTATTTATACGTTTCGCTTTACGAGTGTTTCGACTTACGAGTGTTTCGACATACGAGTGTTTCGACTTACGAATGTTTTTGCATACGGGTGTTTCGACTTACGAATGTTTTTGCTTACGAGTGTTTCGGTTTACGAGTGTTCCGACTTACGAGTGTTTCGGCTTACGAGTGTTTCCGGCTTACGAGTGTTTCGACTTACGAGTGTTTCGACTTACGAGTGTTTTGACTTACGGTGTTTCGGCTTACGAGTGATTAGACTTACGAGTGTTTTGACTTACGGGTGTTTTGACTTACGGGTGTTGTGAATTACGAGTGTTCCGATTTACGAGTGTTTTGACTTGCGGTGTTTCGGCTTACAAGTGATTCGACTTACGAATGTTTTGACTTACGGGTGTTTCGGCTTGCGAGTGTTTCGACTTACGAGTGTTTCGGCTTATGAGTGTTTCGACTTACTAATGTTTTTACTTACGAGTGTTTCGGCGTACGAGTGTTTTGACTTACGAGTGTTTCGACTTACGAATGTTTTGACTTACGAATGTTTTGACATACGGGTGTTTCGGCTTACGAGTGTTTCGACTTACGAGTGTTTTGATTTAAGGGTGTTTCGAGTTACGAGTGTTTTGACTTACGAGTGTTTCGACTTACGAGTGTTTCGGATTACGAGTGTTTTGACTTGAGGGTTTTCGACTTACGAGTGTTTCGATACGAGTGTTTCGACTTACGAGTGTTCTGACTTACGAGTGTTCTGATTTACGGATGTTTCGACACACGAGTGTTTCGAATTACGAGTGTTTCGACTTACGAGTGTTTTGACTTACGGGTGTTTTGACATACGAGTGTTTCGATACGAGTGTTTCGACTTACGAGTGTTCTGACTTACGAGTGTTCTGACTTACGAGTGTTCTGACTTACGAGTGTTCTTACTTACGAGTGTTCCGACTTACGAGTGTTTCGGCTTACGAGTGTTTCGACTTACGACTGTTCCGACTTACAGGTGTTTCGACTTACGAGTGTTTTGGCTTACGGTGTTTCGGCTTACGAGTGTTTCGAGTAACGAGTGTTTTGACTTACGCGTGTTTTGACATACGAGTGTTTCGATACGAGTGTTCTGACTTACGAGTGTTCTGACTTACGAGTGTTCTGACTTACGAGTGTTCTGACTTACGAGTGTTTCGACTTACGAGTGTTCTGACTTACGAGTGTTCTGACTTACGAATGTTCCGACTTACGAGTGTTTCGACTTACGAGTGTTTAGACTTACGAGTGTTTCGACTTACGAGTGTTTCGGCTTACGAGTGTTTTGACTTACGAGTGTTCTGACTACGAGTGTTCTGACTTACGAGTGTTTCGGCTTATGAGTGTTTCGACTTACGAGTGTTTCGGCTTATGAGTGTTTCGACTTACGAGTGTTTCGACTTACGAGTGTTTCGACTTACGAGTGTTTCGACTTACGGGTGTTTCGACTTACGATTGTTTCGACTACGAGTGTTTCGACTTACGAGTGTTTCGGCTTACGAGTGTTTCGACATACGGGTGTTTCGACTTACGGTGTTTCAGCTTACGAGTGTTTCGATGCGAGTGTTCTGACTTACGAGTGTGCTGACTTACGAGTGTTCTGACTTACGAGTGTTCTGAATTACGAGTGTTCCGACTTTACGAGTGTTTCGGCTCACGAGTGTTTCGGCTTACGAGTGTTTCGACTTACGAAAATAACAAATAGACGCGGTTTCAAATCTCTATGCTTTTCAAATTCATTACATTAATCTTTATTTATACGTTTCGCTTTACGAGTGTTTCGACTTACGAGTGTTTCGACATACGAGTGTTTCGGCTTACGAGTGTTTTGACTTACGGGTGTTTCGACTTACGAGTGTTTGGGCTTACGGTGTTTCGGCTTACGAGTGTTTCGAATTACGAGTGTTTCGACTTACGAGTGTTTTGACTTACGGGTGTTTTGACATACGAGTGTTTCGATACGAGTGTTTCGACTTACGAGTGTTCTGACTTACGAGTGTTCTGACTTACGTGTGTTCTGACTTACGAGTGTTCTGATTTACGAGTGTTCCGACTTTACGAGTGTTTCGGCTCACGAGTGTTTCGGCTTACGAGTGTTTCGACTTACAAAAATAACAAATAGACGCGGTTTCAAATCTCTATGCTTTTCAAATTCATTACATTAATCTTTATTTATACGTTTCGCTTTACGAGTGTTTCGACTTACGAGTGTTTCGACATACGAGTGTTTCGGCTTACGAGTGTTTTGATTTACGAGTGTTTTGACTTACGGGTGCTTCGACTTACGCGTGTTTCGGCTTACGAGTGTTTCGACTTACGAGTGTTTCGACTTACGAGTGTTTCGGCTTACGAGTGTTTTGACTTACTAATGTTTTGACTTACGATTGTTTCGGCTTACGAGTGTTTCGACTTACGAGTGTTCTGACTACGAGTGTTCTGACTTACGGGTGTTCTGACTTACGAGTGTTCCGACTTACGAATGTTTCGGCTTATGAGTGTTTCGACTTACGAGTGCTTCGACTTACGAGTGTTTCGGCTTACGGGTGTTTCGACTTACGAATGTTTTTGCTTACGAGTGTTTCGGCTTACGAGTGTTTCGGCTTATGAGTGTTTCGACTTACGAGTGTTTTGACTTACGGGTGATTTGACATACGAGTGTTTCGATACGAGTGTTCTGACTTACGAGTGTTTCCGCTTACGAGTGTTTCGGCTTACGAGTGTTTCGACTTACTAATGTTTTTACTTACGAGTGTTTCGGTGTAAGAGTTTTTCGACTTAAGGATGTTTCGACTTACGAGTGTTTCGACTTACGAGTGTTTCGACTTACGAGTGTTTCGGCTTACGAATGTTTTGACTTACGGGTGTTTCGACTTACGGGTGTTTCGGTTTAAGAGTATTTCGACTTACGAGTGTTTTGACTTACGAGTGTTCTGATTTACGAGTGTTCTGACTTATGAGTGTTCCGACTTACGAGTGTTCCGACTTACGAGTGTTTCGGCTTACGAGTGTTTCGGCTTAAGAGTGTTTCGGCTTACGAGTGTTTTGACTTACGAGTGTTCTGACTACGAGTGTTCTGACTTACGGGTGTTCTGACTTACGAGTGTTCCGACTTACGAGTGTTTCGGCTTATGAGTGTTTCGACTTACGGGCGTTTCGACTTACGGGTGTTTCAACTTACGAGTGTTTTGACTTACGAGTGTTCTGACTTACGAGTGTTCTGACTTACGAGTGTTCCGACTTACGACTGTTTCGACTTACGAGTGTTTTGACTTACGAGTGTTCCGACTTACGAGTGTTTCGGCTTACGGGTGTTTCGACGTACGAGTATTTTTGGCTTACGAGTGTTTCGACTTACGAGTGTTTTGAATTACGATTGTTTCGGCTTACGAGTGTTTCGACTTACGAGTATTTCGACTTACGAGTGTTTTGACTTATGGGTGTTTTGACATACGAGTGTTTCGATACGAATGCTCTGACTTACGAGTGTTCTGACTTACGAGTGTTCTGACTTACGAGTGTTCTGACTTACGGGTGTTCTGACTTACGTGTGTTCCGACTTACGAGTGTTTCGGCTATGGGTGTTTCGACTTACGAGTGTTTCGACTTACGAATGTTTTGGCTTACGAATGTTTCGACTTACGAATGTTTTGGCTTACGAGTGTTTCGGCTTACGGGTGTTTCGACTTACGAGTGTTTCGACTTACGAGTGTTTTGACTTACGGTGTTTCGGCTTACGAGTTATTCGACACACGAGTGTTTCGATTTACGGGTGTTTCGACTTACGGGTGTTTCGACTTACGAGCGTTTCGACTTATGAGTGTTTCGACTTACGAGTGTTCTGACTTACGAGTGTTCTGACTTACGAGTGTTCCGACTTACGAGTGTTTAGGTTTACGAGTGTTTCGACACACGAGTGTTTTGACTTACGGGTGTTTCGACTTACGGGTGTTTCGACTTACGAGTGTTTCGGCTTACGAGTGTTTCGACTTACTAATGTTTTTACTTACGAGTGTTTCGGTGTACGAGTGTTTCGACAGAAGGATGTTTCGATTTACGAGTGTTTCGACTTACGAGTGTTTCGGCTTACGAGTGTTTCGCCTTATGGGTGTTTCGACTTACGAGTGTTTTTACTTACGGTGTTTCGGCTACGAGTGTTTCGACATACGAGTGTTTTGACTTACGGGTGTTTCGACTTACGAGTGTTTTGACTTACGAATGTTTTGACTTACGGGTGTTTCGGCTTACGAGTGTTTCGACTTACGAGTGTTTCGGCTTACGAGTGTTTCGACTTAATAATGTTTTTACTTACGAGTGTTTCGGCGTACGAGTGTTTCGACTTACGAGTGTTTCGACTTACGGGTGTTTTGACTTACGGGTGTTTCGGCTTACGAGTGTTTTGACTTAAGGGTGTTTCGACTTACGAGTATTTTTGGCTTACGAGTGTTTCGACTTACGAGTGTTTTGACTTACGAGTGTTCTGATTTACGGATGTTTCGACATACGAGTGTTCAGATTTACGAGTGTTCCGACTTACGAGTGTTTCGGCTTACGAGTGTTTCGGCTTACGAGTGTTTCGACTTACGAGTGTTTCGACTTACGAGTGTTTCGACTTACGAGTGTTTCGACTTACGGTGTTTCGGCTTACGAGTGTTTCGACTTACGAGTGTTTTGACTTACTGGTGTTTTGACATACGAGTGTTTCGATACGACTGTTTCGACTTACGAGTGTTCTGACTTACGAGTGTTCTAAGTTACGAGTGTTCTGACTTACGAGTGTTCTGACTTACGAGTGTTCTGACTTACGAGTGTTTCGGCTCACGAGTGTTTCGGCTTACGAGTGTTTCGACTTACGAAAATAACAAATAGACGCGGTTTCAAATCTCTATGCTTTTCAAATTCATTACATTAATCTTTATTTATACGTTTCGCTTTACGAGTGTTTCGACTTACGAGTGTTTCGACTTACGAGTGTTTCGGCTTACGAGTGTTTTGACTTACGAGTGTTTTGACTTACATGTGTTTCGACTTACGCGTGTTTCGACTTACGAGTGTTTCGACTTACGAGTGTTTCGACTACGGGTGTTTCGACTTACGAATGTTTTGACTTACGGATGTTTTGACTTACGGGTGTTTCGGCTTACGAGTGTTTCGACTTACGAGTGTTTCGACTTACGAGTGTTTTGACTTACGGTGTTTCGGCTTACGAGTGTTTCGACTTACGAGTGTTTTGACTTACGGGTGTTTTGACATACGAGTGTTTCGATACGAGTGTTCTGACTTACGAGTGTTCTGACTTACGAGTGTTCTGACTTACGAGTGTTCTGACTTACGAGTGTTCTGACATACGTGTGTTCTGACTTACGAGTGTTCCGATTTACGAGTGTTTCGGCATATGAGTGTTTCGACTTACGAATGTTTTTGCTTACGGGTGTTTCGACTTACGAATGTTTTTGCTTACGAGTGTTTCGGCTTACGAGTGTTTCGACTTACGAAAATAACAAATAGACGCGGTTTCAAATCTCTGCTTTTCAAATTCATTACATTAATCTTTATTTACACGTTTCGCTTTACGAGTGTTTCGACTTACGAGTGTTTCGACTTACGAGTGTTTCGACTTACGAGTGTTTCGACTTACGAGTGTTTCGACTTACGAGTGTTTCGACTTACGAGTGTTTCGACTTACGAGTGTTCTGAATAACGAGTGTTCTGATTACGAGTGTTTCGACTTACGAGTGTTCTGACTTACGAGTGTTCTGACTTACGAGTGTTCTGACTTACGAGTGTTCTGACATACGTGTGTTCTGACTTACGAGTGTTCCAATTTACGAGTGTTTCGGCATATGAGTGTTTCGACTTACGAATGTTTTTGCTTACGGGTGTTTCGACTTACGAATGTTTTTGCTTACGAGTGTTTCGGCTTACGAGTGTTTCGACTTACGAAAATAACAAATAGACGCGGTTTCAAATCTCTGCTTTTCAAATTCATTACATTAATCTTTATTTACACGTTTCGCTTTACGAGTGCTTCGACTTACGCGTGTTTCGACTTACGAGTGTTTCGACTTACGAGTGTTTCGACTTACGAGTGTTTCGGCTTACGAGTGTTTTGACTTACGAGTGTTTCGGCTGTCGAGTGTTTCGACTTACGAGTGTTTTGACTTAAGGGTGTTTCGACTTACGAGTGTTTCGACTTACGAGTGTTTCGACTTACGAGTGTTTCGGCTTACGAGTGTTTTGACTTAAGGGTGTTTCGACTTACGAGTGTTTCGATACGAGTGTTTCGACTTACGAGTGTTCTGACTTACGAGTGTTCCGACTTACGAGTGTCTCGGCTTACGAGTGTTTCGGCTTACGAGTGTTTCGACTTACGAGTGTTTCGACTTACGAGTGTTTTGGCTTACGGTGTTTCGACTTACGAGTGTTTCGGCTTACGAGTGTTTTGACTTAAGGGTGTTTCGACTTACGAGTGTTTCGATACGAGTGTTTCGACTTACGAGTGTTTCGGCTTACGAGTGTTTCGACTTACGAGTGTTTCGACTTACGAGTGTTCCGACTTACGGGTGTTTCGACTTACGAGTGTTTCGAGTTAAGAGTGTTTTGACTTACGCGTGTTTTGACATACGAGTGTTCTGACTTACGAGTGTTCTGACTTACGAGTGTTCTGACTTACGAGTGTTCTGACTTACGAGTGTTCTGACTTACGAGTGTTCCGACTTTACGAGTGTTTCGGCTCACGAGTGTTTCGGCTTACGAGTGTTTCGACTTACGAAAATAACATATAGACGCGGTTTCAAATCTCTATGCTTTTCAAATTCATTACATTAATCTTTATTTATACGTTTCGCTTTACGAGTGTTTCGACTTACGAGTGTTTCGACATACGAGTGTTTCGACTTACGAATGTTTCGGCTTACGAGTGTTTCGACTTACGAGTGTTCTGACTTACGAGTGTTCTGACTTATGAGTGTTCTGGCTTACGAGTGTTCTGACTTACGAGTGTTCCGACTTACGAGTGTTTCGGCTTACGAGTGTTTCGGCTTACGAGTGTTTCGACTTACGAGTGTTCTGACTTACGAGTGTTCTGACTTATGAGTGTTCTGACTTACGAGTGTTCTGACTTACGAGTGTTTCGACTTACGAGTGTTTTGACTTACTGGTGTTTTGACATACGAGTGTTTCTATACGAGTGTTTCGACTTACGAGTGTTCTGACTTACGAGTGTTCTAACTTACGAGTGTTCTGACTTACGAGTGTTCTGACTTACGAGTGTTCCGACTTACGAGTGTTTCGGCTAACGTGTGTTTCGGCTTACGAGTGTTTCGGCTTACGAGTGTTTCGACTTACGTGTGTTTTGACTTACGGTGTTTCGGCTTACGAGTGTTTCGACTTACGAGTGTTTTGACTTACGAGTGTTCTGACTTACGAGTGTTCTGACTTACGAGTGTTCTGACTTACGAGTGTTCTGACATACGTGTGTTCTGAGTTACGAGTGTTCCGATTACGAGTGTTTCGGCATATGAGTGTTTCGACTTACGGATGTTTTTGCTTACGGGTGTTTCGACTTACGAATGTTTTTGCTTACGAGTGTTTCGGCTTACGAGTGTTTCGACTTACGAAAATAACAAATAGACGCGGTTTCAAATCTCTATGCTTTTCAAATTCATTACATTAATCTTTATTTACACGTTTCGCTTTACGAGTGTTTCGACTTACGAGTGTTTCGACTTACGAGTGTTTCGACTTACGAGTGTTTCGACTTACGAGTGTTTCGACTTACGAGTGTTTTGACTTACGAGTGTTCTGACTTACGAGTGTTCTGACTTACGAATGTTCCGACTTACGAGTGTTTCGACTTACGAGTGTTTCGACTTACGAGTGTTTCGACTTACGAGTGTTTCGGCTTACGAGTGTTTTGACTTACGAGTGTTCTGACTACGAGTGTTCTGACTTACGAGTGTTTCGGCTTATGAGTGTTTCGACTTACGAGTGTTTCGGCTTATGAGTGTTTCGTCGTACGAGTGTTTCGGCTTACGAGTGTTTCGACTTACGAGTGTTTCGACTTACGAGTGTTTCGACTTACGGGTGTTTCGACTTACGAGTGTATCGACTACGAGTGTTTCGACTTACGAGTGTTTCGGCTTACGAGTGTTTCGACATACGGGTGTTTCGACTTACGGTGTTTCGGCTTACGAGTGTTTAGATACGAGTGTTCTGACTTACGAGTGTTCTGACTTACGAGTGTTCTGACTTACGAGTGTTCTGACTTGCGAGTGTTCCGACTTTACGAGTGTTTCGGCTCACGAGTCTTTCGGCTTACGAGTGTTTTGACTTACGAGTGTTCTGACTTACGAGTGTTCTGACTTACGAGTGTTCTGACTTACGAGTGTTCTGACATACGTGTGTTCTGAGTTACGAGTGTTCCGATTACGAGTGTTTCGGCATATGAGTGTTTCGACTTACGGATGTTTTTGCTTACGGGTGTTTCGACTTACGAATGTTTTTGCTTACGAGTGTTTCGGCTTACGAGTGTTTCGACTTACGAAAATAACAAATAGACGCGGTTTCAAATCTCTATGCTTTTCAAATTCATTACATTAATCTTTATTTACACGTTTCGCTTTACGAGTGTTTCGACTTACGAGTGTTTCGACTTACGAGTGTTTCGACTTACGAGTGTTTCGACTTACGAGTGTTTCGACTTACGAGTGTTTTGACTTACGAGTGTTCTGACTTACGAGTGTTCTGACTTACGAATGTTCCGACTTACGAGTGTTTCGACTTACGAGTGTTTCGACTTACGAGTGTTTCGACTTACGAGTGTTTCGGCTTACGAGTGTTTTGACTTACGAGTGTTCTGACTACGAGTGTTCTGACTTACGAGTGTTTCGGCTTATGAGTGTTTCGACTTACGAGTGTTTCGGCTTATGAGTGTTTCGTCGTACGAGTGTTTCGGCTTACGAGTGTTTCGACTTACGAGTGTTTCGACTTACGAGTGTTTCGACTTACGGGTGTTTCGACTTACGAGTGTATCGACTACGAGTGTTTCGACTTACGAGTGTTTCGGCTTACGAGTGTTTCGACATACGGGTGTTTCGACTTACGGTGTTTCGGCTTACGAGTGTTTAGATACGAGTGTTCTGACTTACGAGTGTTCTGACTTACGAGTGTTCTGACTTACGAGTGTTCCGACTTTACGAGTGTTTCGGCTCACGAGTCTTTCGGCTTACGAGTGTTTCGACTTACGAAAATAACAAATAGACGCGGTTTCAAATCTCTATGCTTTTCAAATTCGTTACATTAATCTTTATTTATACGTTTCGCTTTACGAGTGTTTCGACTTACGAGTGTTTCGACATACGAGTGTTTCGGCTTACGAGTGTTTTAATTTACGAGTGTTTTGAATTACGGGTGCTTCGACTTACGCGTATTTCGACTTACGAGTGTTTCGACTTACGAGTGTTTCGACTTACGAGTGATTCGACTTACGAATGTTTTGACTTACGGGTGTTTCGGCTTGCGAGTGTTTCGACTTACGAGCGTTTCGGCTTATGAGTGTTTCGACTTACTAATGTTTTTACTTACGAGTGTTTCGGCGTACGAGTCTTTTGACTTACGAGTGTTTCGACTTACGAGTGTTTTGACTTACGAATGTTCTGACTTACGGGTGTTTCGGCTTACGAGTGTTTCGACTTAGGAGTGTTTCGGTGGCGAGTGTTTCGACTTACGAGTGTTTTGACTTAAGGGTGTTTCGACTTACGAGTGTTTCGACTTACGAGTGTTTCGACTTACGAGTGTTTCGGCTTACGAGTGTTTTGACTTAAGGGTGTTTCGACTTACGAGTGTTTCGATACGAGTGTTTCGACTTACGAGTGTTCTGACTTACGATTGTTCTGACTTACGAGCGTTCTGACTTACGAGTGTTCTGACTTACGAGTGTTTCGGCTTACGAGTGTTTCGGCTTACTAGTGTTTCGACTTACGAGTGTTTCGACTTACGAGTGTTCCGACTTACGGGTGTTTCGACTTACGAGTGTTTTGGCTTATAGTGTTTCGGCTTACGAGTGTTTCGAGTTAAGAGTGTTTTGACTTACGCGTGTTTTGACATACGAGTGTTCTGACTTACGAGTGTTCTGACTTACGAGTGTTCTGACTTACGAGTGTTCTGACATACGTGTGTTCTGAGTTACGAGTGTTCCGATTTACGAGTGTTTCGGCATATGAGTGTTTCGACTTACGGATGTTTTTGCTTACGGGTGTTTCGACTTACGAATGTTTTTGCTTACGAGTGTTTCGGCTTACGAGTGTTTCGACTTACGAAAATAACAAATAGACGCGGTTTCAAATCTCTATGCTTTTCAAATTCATTACATTAATCTTTATTTACACGTTTCGCTTTACGAGTGTTTCGACTTACGAGTGTTTCGACTTACGAGTGTTTCGACTTACGAGTGTTTCGACTTACGAGTGTTTCGACTTACGAGTGTTTTGACTTACGAGTGTTCTGACTTACGAGTGTTCTGACTTACGAGTGTTTCGACTTACGAGTGTTCTGACTTACGAGTGTTCTGACTTACGAATGTTCCGACTTACGAGTGTTTCGACTTACGAGTGTTTCGACTTACGAGTGTTTCGACTTACGAGTGTTTCGGCTTACGAGTGTTTTGACTTACGAGTGTTCTGACTACGAGTGTTCTGACTTACGAGTGTTTCGGCTTATGAGTGTTTCGACTTACGAGTGTTTCGGCTTATGAGTGTTTCGTCTTACGAGTGTTTCGGCTTACGAGTGTTTCGACTTACGAGTGTTTCGACTTACGAGTGTTTCGACTTACGGGTGTTTCGACTTACGAGTGTTTCGACTACGAGTGTTTCGACTTACGAGTGTTTCGGCTTACGAGTGTTTCGACATACGGGTGTTTCGACTTACGGTGTTTCGGCTTACGAGTGTTTAGATAGGAGTGTTCTGACTTACGAGTGTTCTGACTTACGAGTGTTCTGACTTACGAGTGTTCTGACTTACGAGTGTTCCGACTTTACGAGTGTTTCGGCTCACGAGTCTTTCGGCTTACGAGTGTTTCGACTTACGAAAATAACAAATAGACGCGGTTTCAAATCTCTATGCTTTTCAAATTCGTTACATTAATCTTTATTTATACGTTTCGCTTTACGAGTGTTTCGACTTACGAGTGTTTCGACATACGAGTGTTTCGGCTTACGAGTGTTTTAATTTACGAGTGTTTTGAATTACGGGTGCTTCGACTTACGCGTGTTTCGACTTACGAGTGTTTCGACTTACGAGTGTTTCGACTTACGAGTGATTCGACTTACGAATGTTTTGACTTACGGGTGTTTCGGCTTGCGAGTGTTTCGACTTACGAGCGTTTCGGCTTATGAGTGTTTCGACTTACTAATGTTTTTACTTACGAGTGTTTCGGCGTACGAGTCTTTTGACTTACGAGTGTTTCGACTTACGAGTGTTTTGACTTACGAATGTTCTGACTTACGGGTGTTTCGGCTTACGAGTGATTCGACATAGAAGTGTTTCGGTGGCTAGTGTTTCGACTTACGAGTGTTTTGACTTAAGGATGTTTCGACTTACGAGTGTTTCGACTTACGAGTGTTTCGACTTACGAGTGTTTCGGCTTACGAGTGTTTTGACTTAAGGGTGTTTCGACTTACGAGTGTTTCGATACGAGTGTTTCGACTTACGAGTGTTCTGACTTACGATTGTTCTGACTTACGAGCGTTCTGACTTACGAGTGTTCTGACTTACGAGTGTTTCGGCTTACGAGTGTTTCGGCTTACAAGTGTTTCGACTTACGAGTGTTTCGACTTACGAGTGTTCCGACTTACGGGTGTTTCGACTTACGAGTGTTTTGGCTTATAGTGTTTCGGCTTACGAGTGTTTCGAGTTAAGAGTGTTTTGACTTACGCGTGTTTTGACATACGAGTGTTCTGACTTACGAGTGTTCTGACTTACGAGCGTTCTGACTTACGAGTGTTCTGACTTACGAGTGTTCCGACTTTACGAGTGTTTCGGCTCACGAGTGTTTCGGCTTACGAGTGTTTCAACTTACGAAAATAACAAATAGACGCGGTTTCAAATCTCTATGCTTTTCAAATTCAGTACATTAATCTTTATTTATACGTTTCGCTTTACGAGTGTTTCGACTTACGAGTGTTTCGACATACGAGTGTTTCGACTTACGAATGTTTTTGCTTACGGGTGTTTCGACTTACGAATGTTTTTGCTAACGAGTGTTTCGGTTTACGAGTGTTCCGACTTACGAGTGTTTCGGCTTACGAGTGTTTCCGGCTTACGAGTGTTTCGACTTACGAGTGTTTTGACTTACGGTGTTTCGGCTTACGAGTGATTAGACTTACGAGTGTTTTGACTTACGGGTGTTTTGACTTACGGGTGTTGTGAATTACGAGTGTTCCGATTTACGAGTGTTTTGACTTACGGTGTTTCGGCTTACAAGTGATTCGACTTACGAATGTTTTGACTTACGGGTGTTTCGGCTTGCGAGTGTTTCGACTTACGAGTGTTTCGGCTTATGAGTGTTTCGACTTACTAATGTTTTTATTTACGAGTGTTTCGGCGTACGAGTGTTTTGACTTACGAGTGTTTCGACTTACGAATGTTTTGACTTACGAATGTTTTGACATACGGGTGTTTCGGCTTACGAGTGTTTCGACTTACGAGTGTTTTGACTAAAGGGTCTTTCGACTTACGAGTGTTTTGACTTACGAGTGTTTCGACTTACGAGAGTTTCGGATTACGAGTGTTTTGACTTGAGGGTTTTCGACTTACGAGTGTTTCGATACGAGTGTTTCGACTTACGAGTGTTCTGACTTACGAGTGTTCTGATTTACGGATGTTTCGACACACGAGTGTTTCGAATTACGTGTGTTTCGACTTACGAGTGTTTTGACTTACGGGTGTTTTGACATACGAGTGTTTCGATACGAGTGTTTCGACTTACGAGTGTTCTGACTTACGAGTGTTCTGACTTACGAGTGTTCTTACTTACGAGTGTTCCGACTTACGAGTGTTTCGGCTTACGAGTGTTTCGACTTACGACTGTTCCGACTTACAGGTGTTTCGACTTACGAGTGTTTTGGCTTACGGTGTTTCGGCTTACGAGTGTTTCGAGTTACGAGTGTTTTGACTTACGCGTGTTTTGACATACGAGTGTTTCGATACGAGTGTTCTGACTTACGAGTGTTCTGACTTACGAGTGTTCTGACTTACGAGTGTTCTGACTTACGAGTGTTTCGACTTACGAGTGTTCTGACTTACGAGTGTTCTGACTTACGAATGTTCCGATTACGAGTGTTTCGACTTACGAGTGTTTAGACTTACGAGTGTTTCGACTTACGAGTGTTTCGGCTTACGAGTGTTTTGACTTACGAGTGTTCTGTCTACGAGTGTTCTGACTTACGAGTGTTTCGGCTTATGAGTGTTTCGACTTACGAGTGTTTCGGCTTATGAGTGTTTCGACTTACGGGCGTTTCGACTTACGGGTGTTTCAACTTACGAGTGTTTTGACTTACGAGTGTTTCGGCTTATGAGTGTTTCGACTTACGGGCGTTTCGACTTACGGGTGTTTCAACTTACGAGTGTTTTGACTTACGAGTGTTCTGACTTACGAGTGTTCTGACTTACGAGTGTTTCGGCTTACGGGTGTTTCGACGTACGAGTATTTTTGGCTTACGAGTGTTTCGACTTACGAGTGTTTTGAATTACGATTGTTTCGGCTTACGAGTGTTTCGACTTACGAGTATTTCGACTTACGAGTGTTTTGACTTATGGGTGTTTTGACATACGAGTGTTTCGATACGAATGCTCTGACTTACGAGTGTTCTGACTTACGAGTGTTCTGACTTACGAGTGTTCTGACTTACGGGTGTTCTGACTTACGTGTGTTCCGACTTACGAGTGTTTCGGCTATGGGTGTTTCGACTTACGAGTGTTTCGACTTACGAATGTTTTGGCTTACGAATGTTTCGACTTACGAATGTTTTGGCTTACGAGTGTTTCGGCTTACGGGTGTTTCGACTTACGAGTGTTTCGACTTACGAGTGTTTTGACTTACGGTGTTTCGGCTTACGAGTTATTCGACACACGAGTGTTTCGATTTACGGGTGTTTCGACTTACGGGTGTTTCGACTTACGAGCGTTTCGACTTATGAGTGTTTCGACTTACGAGTGTTCTGACTTACGAGTGTTCTGACTTACGAGTGTTCCGACTTACGAGTGTTTAGGTTTACGAGTGTTTCGACACACGAGTGTTTTGACTTACGGGTGTTTCGACTTACGGGTGTTTCGACTTACGAGTGTTTCGGCTTACGAGTGTTTCGACTTACTAATGTTTTTACTTACGAGTGTTTCGGTGTAGGAGTGTTTCGACAGAAGGATGTTTCGATTTACGAGTGTTTCGACTTACGAGTGTTTCGGCTTACGTGAGTTTCGACTTAAGAGTGTTCTGATTTACGAGTGTTCTGACTTGCGGGTGTTCTGATTTACGAGTGTTCCGACTTACGAGTGTTTCGGCTTATGAGTGTTTCGACTTACGAGTGTTTCGGCTTACGAGTGTTTCGCCTTATGGGTGTTTCGACTTACGAGTGTTTTTACTTACGGTGTTTCGGCTACGAGTGTTTCGACATACGAGTGTTTTTACTTACGGGTGTTTCGACTTACGAGTGTTTTGACTTACGAATGTTTTGACTTACGGTGTTTCGGCTTACGAGTGTTTCGACTTACGAGTGTTTCGGCTTACGAGTGTTTCGACTTAATAATGTTTTTACTTACGAGTGTTTCGGCGTACGAGTGTTTCGACTTACGAGTGTTTCGACTTACGGGTGTTTTGACTTACGGGTGTTTCGGCTTACGAGTGTTTTGACTTAAGGGTGTTTCGACTTACGAGTGTTTCGACTTACGAGTGTTTCGGCTTACGAGTGTTTCGGCTTACGAGTGTTTCGACTTACGAGTGTTTCGACTTACGAGTGTTTCGACTTACGAATGTTTCGACTTACGGTGTTTCGGCTTACGAGTGTTTCGACTTACGAGTGTTTTGACTTACTGGTGTTTTGACATACGAGTGTTTCGATACGACTGTTTCGACTTACGAGTGTTCTGACTTACGAGTGTTCTAACTTACGAGTGTTCTGACTTACGAGTGTTCTGACTTACGAGTGTTCCGACTTACGAGTGTTTCGGCTCACGAGTGTTTCGGCTTACGAGTGTTTCGACTTACGAAAATAACAAATAGACGCGGTTTCAAATCTCTATGCTTTTCAAATTCATTACATTAATCTTTATTTATACGTTTCGCTTTACGAGTGTTTCGACTTACGAGTGTTTCGACTTACGAGTGTTTCGGCTTACGAGTGTTTTGACTTACGAGTGTTTTGACTTACATGTGTTTCGACTTACGAGTGTTTCGACTTACGAGTGTTTCGACTTACGAGTGTTTCGACTACGGGTGTTTCGACTTACGAATGTTTTGACTTACGGATGTTTTGACTTACGGGTGTTTCGGCTTACGAGTGTTTCGACTTACGAGTGTTTCGACTTACGAGTGTTTTGACTTACGAGTGTTTTGACTTACGGTGTTTCGGCTTACGAGTGTTTCGACTTACGAGTGTTTTGACTTACGGGTGTTTTGACATACGAGTGTTTCGATACGAGTGTTCTGACTTACGAGTGTTCTGACTTACGAGTGTTCTGACTTACGAGTGTTCTGACATACGTGTGTTCTGACTTACGAGTGTTCCGATTTACGAGTGTTTCGGCATATGAGTGTTTCGACTTACGAATGTTTTTGCTTACGGGTGTTTCGACTTACGAATGTTTTTGCTTACGAGTGTTTCGGCTTACGAGTGTTTCGACTTACGAAAATAACAAATAGACGCGGTTTCAAATCTCTGCTTTTCAAATTCATTACATTAATCTTTATTTACACGTTTCGCTTTACGAGTGTTTCGACTTACGAGTGTTTCGACTTACGAGTGTTTCGACTTACGAGTGTTTCGACTTACGAGTGTTTCGACTTACGAGTGTTTCGACTTACGAGTGTTTCGACTTACGAGTGTTCTGAATAACGAGTGTTCTGATTACGAGTGTTTCGACTTACGAGTGTTCTGACTTACGAGTGTTCTGACTTACGAGTGTTCTGACTTACGAGTGTTCTGACATACGTGTGTTCTGACTTACGAGTGTTCCGATTTACGAGTGTTTCGGCATATGAGTGTTTCGACTTACGAATGTTTTTGCTTACGGGTGTTTCGACTTACGAATGTTTTTGCTTACGAGTGTTTCGGCTTACGAGTGTTTCGACTTACGAAAATAACAAATAGACGCGGTTTCAAATCTCTGCTTTTCAAATTCATTACATTAATCTTTATTTACACGTTTCGCTTTACGAGTGCTTCGACTTACGCGTGTTTCGACTTACGAGTGTTTCGACTTACGAGTGTTTCGACTTACGAGTGTTTCGGCTTACGAGTGTTTTGACTTACGAGTGTTTCGGCTGGCGAGTGTTTCGACTTACGAGTGTTTTGACTTAAGGGTGTTTCGACTTACGAGTGTTTCGACTTACGAGTGTTTCGACTTACGAGTGTTTCGGCTTACGAGTGTTTTGACTTAAGGGTGTTTCGACTTACGAGTGTTTCGATACGAGTGTTTCGACTTACGAGTGTTCTGACTTACGAGTGTTCCGACTTACGAGTGTCTCGGCTTACGAGTGTTTCGGCTTACGAGTGTTTCGACTTACGAGTGTTTCGACTTACGAGTGTTTTGGCTTACGGTGTTTCGACTTACGAGTGTTTCGGCTTACGAGTGTTTTGACTTAAGGGTGTTTCGACTTACGAGTGTTTCGATACGAGTGTTTCGACTTACGAGTGTTTCGGCTTACGGGTGTTTCGACTTACGAGTGTTTCGAGTTAAGAGTGTTTTGATTTACGCGTGTTTTGACATACGAGTGTTCTGACTTACGAGTGTTCTGACTTACGAGTGTTCTGACTTACGAGTGTTCTGACTTACGAGTGTTCTGACTTACGAGTGTTCCGACTTTACGAGTGTTTCGGCTCACGAGTGTTTCGGCTTACGAGTGTTTCGACTTACGAAAATAACATATAGACGCGGTTTCAAATCTCTATGCTTTTCAAATTCATTACATTAATCTTTATTTATACGTTTCGCTTTACGAGTGTTTCGACTTACGAGTGTTTCGACATACGAGTGTTTCGACTTACGAATGTTTTTGCTTACGGGTGTTTCGACTTACGAATATTTCGGCTTACGAGTGTTTCGACTTACGAGTGTTCTGACTTACGAGTGTTCTGACTTATGAGTGTTCTGACTTACGAGTGTTCTGACTTACGAGTGTTCTGACTTACGAGTGTTTCGACTTACGAGTGTTTTGACTTACTGGTGTTTTGACATACGAGTGTTTCTATACGAGTGTTTCGACTTACAAGTGTTCTGACTTACGAGTGTTCTAACTTACGAGTGTTCTGACTTACGAGTGTTCTGACTTACGAGTGTTCCGACTTACGAGTGTTTCGGCTCACGTGTGTTTCGGCTTACGAGTGTTTCGGCTTACGAGTGTTTCGACTTACGAGTGTTTTGACTTACGGTGTTTCGGCTTACGAGTGTTTCGACTTACGAGTGTTTTGACTTACGAGTGTTCTGACTTACGAGTGTTCTGACTTACGAGTGTTCTGACTTACGAGTGTTCTGACATACGTGTGTTCTGAGTTACGAGTGTTCCGATTACGAGTGTTTCGGCATATGAGTGTTTCGACTTACGGATGTTTTTGCTTACGGGTGTTTCGACTTACGAATGTTTTTGCTTACGAGTGTTTCGGCTTACGAGTGTTTCGACTTACGAAAATAACAAATAGACGCGGTTTCAAATCTCTATGCTTTTCAAATTCATTACATTAATCTTTATTTACACGTTTCGCTTTACGAGTGTTTCGACTTACGAGTGTTTCGACTTACGAGTGTTTCGACTTACGAGTGTTTCGACTTACGAGTGTTTCGACTTACGAGTGTTTTGACTTACGAGTGTTCTGACTTACGAGTGTTCTGACTTACGAGTGTTTCGACTTACGAGTGTTCTGACTTACGAGTCTTCTGACTTACGAATGTTCCGACTTACGAGTGTTTCGACTTACGAGTGTTTCGACTTACGAGTGTTTCGACTTACGAGTGTTTCGGCTTACGAGTGTTTTGACTTACGAGTGTTCTGACTACGAGTGTTCTGACTTACGAGTGTTTCGGCTTATGAGTGTTTCGACTTACGAGTGTTTCGGCTTATGAGTGTTTCGTCTTACGAGTGTTTCGGCTTACGAGTGTTTCGACTTACGAGTGTTTCGACTTACGAGTGTTTCGACTTACGGGTGTTTCGACTTACGAGTGTATCGACTACGAGTGTTTCGACTTACGAGTGTTTCGGCTTACGAGTGTTTCGACATACGGGTGTTTCGACTTACGGTGTTTCGGCTTACGAGTGTTTAGATACGAGTGTTCTGACTTACGAGTGTTCTGACTTACGAGTGTTCTGACTTACGAGTGTTCTGACTTACGAGTGTTCCGACTTTACGAGTGTTTCGGCTCACGAGTGTTTCGGCTTACGAGTGTTTCGACTTACGAAAATAACAAATAGACGCGGTTTCAAATCTCTATGCTTTTCAAATTCATTACATTAATCTTTATTTACACGTTTCGCTTTACGAGTGTTTCGACTTACGAGTGTTTCGACTTACGAGTGTTTCGACTTACGAGTGTTTCGACTTACGAGTGTTTCGACTTACGAGTGTTTTGACTTACGAGTGTTCTGACTTACGAGTGTTCTGACTTACGAGTGTTTCGACTTACGAGTGTTCTGACTTACGAGTGTTCTGACTTACGAATGTTCCGACTTACGAGTGTTTCGACTTACGAGTGTTTCGACTTACGAGTGTTTCGACTTACGAGTGTTTCGGCTTACGAGTGTTTTGACTTACGAGTGTTCTGACTACGAGTGTTCTGACTTACGAGTGTTTCGGCTTATGAGTGTTTCGACTTACGAGTGTTTCGGCTTATGAGTGTTTCGTCTTACGAGTGTTTCGGCTTACGAGTGTTTCGACTTACGAGTGTTTCGACTTACGAGTGTTTCGACTTACGGGTGTTTCGACTTACGAGTGTTTCGACTACGAGTGTTTCGACTTACGAGTGTTTCGGCTTACGAGTGTTTCGACATACGGGTGTTTCGACTTACGGTGTTTCGGCTTACGAGTGTTTAGATAGGAGTGTTCTGACTTACGAGTGTTCTGACTTACGAGTGTTCTGACTTACGAGTGTTCTGACTTACGAGTGTTCCGACTTTACGAGTGTTTCGGCTCACGAGTCTTTCGGCTTACGAGTGTTTCGACTTACGAAAATAACAAATAGACGCGGTTTCAAATCTCTATGCTTTTCAAATTCGTTACATTAATCTTTATTTATACGTTTCGCTTTACGAGTGTTTCGACTTACGAGTGTTTCGACATACGAGTGTTTCGGCTTACGAGTGTTTTAATTTACGAGTGTTTTGAATTACGGGTGCTTCGACTTACGCGTGTTTCGACTTACGAGTGTTTCGACTTACGAGTGTTTCGACTTACGAGTGATTCGACTTACGAATGTTTTGACTTACGGGTGTTTCGGCTTGCGAGTGTTTCGACTTACGAGCGTTTCGGCTTATGAGTGTTTCGACTTACTAATGTTTTTACTTACGAGTGTTTCGGCGTACGAGTCTTTTGACTTACGAGTGTTTCGACTTACGAGTGTTTTGACTTACGAATGTTCTGACTTACGGGTGTTTCGGCTTACGAGTGATTCGACTTAGAAGTGTTTCGGTGGCTAGTGTTTCGACTTACGAGTGTTTTGACTTAAGGATGTTTCGACTTACGAGTGTTTCGACTTACGAGTGTTTCGACTTACGAGTGTTTCGGCTTACGAGTGTTTTGACTTAAGGGTGTTTCGACTTACGAGTGTTTCGATACGAGTGTTTCGACTTACGAGTGTTCTGACTTACGATTGTTCTGACTTACGAGCGTTCTGACTTACGAGTGTTCTGACTTACGAGTGTTTCGGCTTACGAGTGTTTCGGCTTACAAGTGTTTCGACTTACGAGTGTTTCGACTTACGAGTGTTCCGACTTACGGGTGTTTCGACTTACGAGTGTTTTGGCTTATAGTGTTTCGGCTTACGAGTGTTTCGAGTTAAGAGTGTTTTGACTTACGCGTGTTTTGACATACGAGTGTTCTGACTTACGAGTGTTCTGACTTACGAGCGTTCTGACTTACGAGTGTTCTGACTTACGAGTGTTCCGACTTTACGAGTGTTTCGGCTCACGAGTGTTTCGGCTTACGAGTGTTTCAACTTACGAAAATAACAAATAGACGCGGTTTCAAATCTCTATGCTTTTCAAATTCAGTACATTAATCTTTATTTATACGTTTCGCTTTACGAGTGTTTCGACTTACGAGTGTTTCGACATACGAGTGTTTCGACTTACGAATGTTTTTGCTTACGGGTGTTTCGACTTACGAATGTTTTTGCTAACGAGTGTTTCGGTTTACGAGTGTTCCGACTTACGAGTGTTTCGGCTTACGAGTGTTTCCGGCTTACGAGTGTTTCGACTTACGAGTGTTTTGACTTACGGTGTTTCGGCTTACGAGTGATTAGACTTACGAGTGTTTTGACTTACGGGTGTTTTGACTTACGGGTGTTGTGAATTACGAGTGTTCCGATTTACGAGTGTTTTGACTTACGGTGTTTCGGCTTACAAGTGATTCGACTTACGAATGTTTTGACTTACGGGTGTTTCGGCTTGCGAGTGTTTCGACTTACGAGTGTTTCGGCTTATGAGTGTTTCGACTTACTAATGTTTTTACTTACGAGTGTTTCGGCGTACGAGTGTTTTGACTTACGAGTGTTTCGACTTACGAATGTTTTGACTTACGAATGTTTTGACATACGGGTGTTTCGGCTTACGAGTGTTTCGACTTACGAGTGTTTTGACTAAAGGGTCTTTCGACTTACGAGTGTTTTGACTTACGAGTGTTTCGACTTACGAGAGTTTCGGATTACGAGTGTTTTGACTTGAGGGTTTTCGACTTACGAGTGTTTCGATACGAGTGTTTCGACTTACGAGTGTTCTGACTTACGAGTGTTCTGATTTACGGATGTTTCGACACACGAGTGTTTCGAATTACGTGTGTTTCGACTTACGAGTGTTTTGACTTACGGGTGTTTTGACATACGAGTGTTTCGATACGAGTGTTTCGACTTACGAGTGTTCTGACTTACGAGTGTTCTGACTTACGAGTGTTCTTACTTACGAGTGTTCCGACTTACGAGTGTTTCGGCTTACGAGTGTTTCGACTTACGACTGTTCCGACTTACAGGTGTTTCGACTTACGAGTGTTTTGGCTTACGGTGTTTCGGCTTACGAGTGTTTCGAGTTACGAGTGTTTTGACTTACGCGTGTTTTGACATACGAGTGTTTCGATACGAGTGTTCTGACTTACGAGTGTTCTGACTTACGAGTGTTCTGACTTACGAGTGTTCTGACTTACGAGTGTTTCGACTTACGAGTGTTCTGACTTACGAGTGTTCTGACTTACGAATGTTCCGATTACGAGTGTTTCGACTTACGAGTGTTTAGACTTACGAGTGTTTCGACTTACGAGTGTTTCGGCTTACGAGTGTTTTGACTTACGAGTGTTCTGTCTACGAGTGTTCTGACTTACGAGTGTTTCGGCTTATGAGTGTTTCGACTTACGAGTGTTTCGGCTTATGAGTGTTTCGACTTACGGGCGTTTCGACTTACGGGTGTTTCAACTTACGAGTGTTTTGACTTACGAGTGTTTCGGCTTATGAGTGTTTCGACTTACGGGCGTTTCGACTTACGGGTGTTTCAACTTACGAGTGTTTTGACTTACGAGTGTTCTGACTTACGAGTGTTCTGACTTACGAGTGTTTCGGCTTACGGGTGTTTCGACGTACGAGTATTTTTGGCTTACGAGTGTTTCGACTTACGAGTGTTTTGAATTACGATTGTTTCGGCTTACGAGTGTTTCGACTTACGAGTATTTCGACTTACGAGTGTTTTGACTTATGGGTGTTTTGACATACGAGTGTTTCGATACGAATGCTCTGACTTACGAGTGTTCTGACTTACGAGTGTTCTGACTTACGAGTGTTCTGACTTACGGGTGTTCTGACTTACGTGTGTTCCGACTTACGAGTGTTTCGGCTATGGGTGTTTCGACTTACGAGTGTTTCGACTTACGAATGTTTTGGCTTACGAATGTTTCGACTTACGAATGTTTTGGCTTACGAGTGTTTCGGCTTACGGGTGTTTCGACTTACGAGTGTTTCGACTTACGAGTGTTTTGACTTACGGTGTTTCGGCTTACGAGTTATTCGACACACGAGTGTTTCGATTTACGGGTGTTTCGACTTACGGGTGTTTCGACTTACGAGCGTTTCGACTTATGAGTGTTTCGACTTACGAGTGTTCTGACTTACGAGTGTTCTGACTTACGAGTGTTCCGACTTACGAGTGTTTAGGTTTACGAGTGTTTCGACACACGAGTGTTTTGACTTACGGGTGTTTCGACTTACGGGTGTTTCGACTTACGAGTGTTTCGGCTTACGAGTGTTTCGACTTACTAATGTTTTTACTTACGAGTGTTTCGGTGTAGGAGTGTTTCGACAGAAGGATGTTTCGATTTACGAGTGTTTCGACTTACGAGTGTTTCGGCTTACGTGAGTTTCGACTTAAGAGTGTTCTGATTTACGAGTGTTCTGACTTGCGGGTGTTCTGATTTACGAGTGTTCCGACTTACGAGTGTTTCGGCTTATGAGTGTTTCGACTTACGAGTGTTTCGGCTTACGAGTGTTTCGCCTTATGGGTGTTTCGACTTACGAGTGTTTTTACTTACGGTGTTTCGGCTACGAGTGTTTCGACATACGAGTGTTTTTACTTACGGGTGTTTCGACTTACGAGTGTTTTGACTTACGAATGTTTTGACTTACGGGTGTTTCGGCTTACGAGTGTTTCGACTTACGAGTGTTTCGGCTTACGAGTGTTTCGACTTAATAATGTTTTTACTTACGAGTGTTTCGGCGTACGAGTGTTTCGACTTACGAGTGTTTCGACTTACGGGTGTTTTGACTTACGGGTGTTTCGGCTTACGAGTGTTTTGACTTAAGGGTGTTTCGACTTACGAGTGTTTCGACTTACGAGTGTTTCGGCTTACGAGTGTTTCGGCTTACGAGTGTTTCGACTTACGAGTGTTTCGACTTACGAGTGTTTCGACTTACGAATGTTTCGACTTACGGTGTTTCGGCTTACGAGTGTTTCGACTTACGAGTGTTTTGACTTACTGGTGTTTTGACATACGAGTGTTTCGATACGACTGTTTCGACTTACGAGTGTTCTGACTTACGAGTGTTCTAACTTACGAGTGTTCTGACTTACGAGTGTTCTGACTTACGAGTGTTCCGACTTACGAGTGTTTCGGCTCACGAGTGTTTCGGCTTACGAGTGTTTCGACTTACGAAAATAACAAATAGACGCGGTTTCAAATCTCTATGCTTTTCAAATTCATTACATTAATCTTTATTTATACGTTTCGCTTTACGAGTGTTTCGACTTACGAGTGTTTCGACTTACGAGTGTTTCGGCTTACGAGTGTTTTGACTTACGAGTGTTTTGACTTACATGTGTTTCGACTTACGAGTGTTTCGACTTACGAGTGTTTCGACTTACGAGTGTTTCGACTACGGGTGTTTCGACTTACGAATGTTTTGACTTACGGATGTTTTGACTTACGGGTGTTTCGGCTTACGAGTGTTTCGACTTACGAGTGTTTCGACTTACGAGTGTTTTGACTTACGAGTGTTTTGACTTACGGTGTTTCGGCTTACGAGTGTTTCGACTTACGAGTGTTTTGACTTACGGGTGTTTTGACATACGAGTGTTTCGATACGAGTGTTCTGACTTACGAGTGTTCTGACTTACGAGTGTTCTGACTTACGAGTGTTCTGACATACGTGTGTTCTGACTTACGAGTGTTCCGATTTACGAGTGTTTCGGCATATGAGTGTTTCGACTTACGAATGTTTTTGCTTACGGGTGTTTCGACTTACGAATGTTTTTGCTTACGAGTGTTTCGGCTTACGAGTGTTTCGACTTACGAAAATAACAAATAGACGCGGTTTCAAATCTCTGCTTTTCAAATTCATTACATTAATCTTTATTTACACGTTTCGCTTTACGAGTGTTTCGACTTACGAGTGTTTCGACTTACGAGTGTTTCGACTTACGAGTGTTTCGACTTACGAGTGTTTCGACTTACGAGTGTTTCGACTTACGAGTGTTTCGACTTACGAGTGTTCTGAATAACGAGTGTTCTGATTACGAGTGTTTCGACTTACGAGTGTTCTGACTTACGAGTGTTCTGACTTACGAGTGTTCTGACTTACGAGTGTTCTGACATACGTGTGTTCTGACTTACGAGTGTTCCGATTTACGAGTGTTTCGGCATATGAGTGTTTCGACTTACGAATGTTTTTGCTTACGGGTGTTTCGACTTACGAATGTTTTTGCTTACGAGTGTTTCGGCTTACGAGTGTTTCGACTTACGAAAATAACAAATAGACGCGGTTTCAAATCTCTGCTTTTCAAATTCATTACATTAATCTTTATTTACACGTTTCGCTTTACGAGTGCTTCGACTTACGCGTGTTTCGACTTACGAGTGTTTCGACTTACGAGTGTTTCGACTTACGAGTGTTTCGGCTTACGAGTGTTTTGACTTACGAGTGTTTCGGCTGGCGAGTGTTTCGACTTACGAGTGTTTTGACTTAAGGGTGTTTCGACTTACGAGTGTTTCGACTTACGAGTGTTTCGACTTACGAGTGTTTCGGCTTACGAGTGTTTTGACTTAAGGGTGTTTCGACTTACGAGTGTTTCGATACGAGTGTTTCGACTTACGAGTGTTCTGACTTACGAGTGTTCCGACTTACGAGTGTCTCGGCTTACGAGTGTTTCGGCTTACGAGTGTTTCGACTTACGAGTGTTTCGACTTACGAGTGTTTTGGCTTACGGTGTTTCGACTTACGAGTGTTTCGGCTTACGAGTGTTTTGACTTAAGGGTGTTTCGACTTACGAGTGTTTCGATACGAGTGTTTCGACTTACGAGTGTTTCGGCTTACGAGTGTTTCGACTTACGAGTGTTTCGACTTACGAGTGTTCCGACTTACGGGTGTTTCGACTTACGAGTGTTTCGAGTTAAGAGTGTTTTGATTTACGCGTGTTTTGACATACGAGTGTTCTGACTTACGAGTGTTCTGACTTACGAGTGTTCTGACTTACGAGTGTTCTGACTTACGAGTGTTCTGACTTACGAGTGTTCCGACTTTACGAGTGTTTCGGCTCACGAGTGTTTCGGCTTACGAGTGTTTCGACTTACGAAAATAACATATAGACGCGGTTTCAAATCTCTATGCTTTTCAAATTCATTACATTAATCTTTATTTATACGTTTCGCTTTACGAGTGTTTCGACTTACGAGTGTTTCGACATACGAGTGTTTCGACTTACGAATGTTTTTGCTTACGGGTGTTTCGACTTACGAATATTTCGGCTTACGAGTGTTTCGACTTACGAGTGTTCTGACTTACGAGTGTTCTGACTTATGAGTGTTCTGACTTACGAGTGTTCTGACTTACGAGTGTTCTGACTTACGAGTGTTTCGACTTACGAGTGTTTTGACTTACTGGTGTTTTGACATACGAGTGTTTCTATACGAGTGTTTCGACTTACAAGTGTTCTGACTTACGAGTGTTCTAACTTACGAGTGTTCTGACTTACGAGTGTTCTGACTTACGAGTGTTCCGACTTACGAGTGTTTCGGCTCACGTGTGTTTCGGCTTACGAGTGTTTCGGCTTACGAGTGTTTCGACTTACGAGTGTTTTGACTTACGGTGTTTCGGCTTACGAGTGTTTCGACTTACGAGTGTTTTGACTTACGAGTGTTCTGACTTACGAGTGTTCTGACTTACGAGTGTTCTGACTTACGAGTGTTCTGACATACGTGTGTTCTGAGTTACGAGTGTTCCGATTACGAGTGTTTCGGCATATGAGTGTTTCGACTTACGGATGTTTTTGCTTACGGGTGTTTCGACTTACGAATGTTTTTGCTTACGAGTGTTTCGGCTTACGAGTGTTTCGACTTACGAAAATAACAAATAGACGCGGTTTCAAATCTCTATGCTTTTCAAATTCATTACATTAATCTTTATTTACACGTTTCGCTTTACGAGTGTTTCGACTTACGAGTGTTTCGACTTACGAGTGTTTCGACTTACGAGTGTTTCGACTTACGAGTGTTTCGACTTACGAGTGTTTTGACTTACGAGTGTTCTGACTTACGAGTGTTCTGACTTACGAGTGTTTCGACTTACGAGTGTTCTGACTTACGAGTCTTCTGACTTACGAATGTTCCGACTTACGAGTGTTTCGACTTACGAGTGTTTCGACTTACGAGTGTTTCGACTTACGAGTGTTTCGGCTTACGAGTGTTTTGACTTACGAGTGTTCTGACTACGAGTGTTCTGACTTACGAGTGTTTCGGCTTATGAGTGTTTCGACTTACGAGTGTTTCGGCTTATGAGTGTTTCGTCTTACGAGTGTTTCGGCTTACGAGTGTTTCGACTTACGAGTGTTTCGACTTACGAGTGTTTCGACTTACGGGTGTTTCGACTTACGAGTGTATCGACTACGAGTGTTTCGACTTACGAGTGTTTCGGCTTACGAGTGTTTCGACATACGGGTGTTTCGACTTACGGTGTTTCGGCTTACGAGTGTTTAGATACGAGTGTTCTGACTTACGAGTGTTCTGACTTACGAGTGTTCTGACTTACGAGTGTTCTGACTTACGAGTGTTCCGACTTTACGAGTGTTTCGGCTCACGAGTCTTTCGGCTTACGAGTGTTTCGACTTACGAAAATAACAAATAGACGCGGTTTCAAATCTCTATGCTTTTCAAATTCGTTACATTAATCTTTATTTATACGTTTCGCTTTACGAGTGTTTCGACTTACGAGTGTTTCGACATACGAGTGTTTCGGCTTACGAGTGTTTTAATTTACGAGTGTTTTGAATTACGGGTGCTTCGACTTACGCGTGTTTCGACTTACGAGTGTTTCGACTTACAAGTGTTTCGACTTACGAGTGATTCGACTTACGAATGTTTTGACTTACGGGTGTTTCGGCTTGCGAGTGTTTCGACTTAGGAGTGTTTCGGTGGCGAGTGTTTCGACTTACGAGTGTTTTGACTTAAGGGTGTTTCGACTTACGAGTGTTTCGACTTACGAGTGTTTCGACTTACGAGTGTTTCGGCTTACGAGTGTTTTGACTTAAGGGTGTTTCGACTTACGAGTGTTTCGATACGAGTGTTTCGACTTACGAGTGTTCTGACTTACGATTGTTCTGACTTACGAGTGTTCTGACTTACGAGTGTTTCGGCTTACGAGTGTTTCGGCTTACGAGTGTTTCGACTTACGAGTGTTTCGACTTACGAGTGTTCCGACTTACGGGTGTTTCGACTTACGAGTGTTTTGGCTTATAGTGTTTCGGCTTACGAGTGTTTCGAGTTAAGAGTGTTTTGACTTACGCGTGTTTTGACATACGAGTGTTCTGACTTACGAGTGTTCTGACTTACGAGTGTTCTGACTTACGAGTGTTCTGACTTACGAGTGTTCTGACATACGTGTGTTCTGAGTTACGAGTGTTCCGATTTACGAGTGTTTCGGCATATGAGTGTTTCGACTTACGGATGTTTTTGCTTACGGGTGTTTCGACTTACGAATGTTTTTGCTTACGAGTGTTTCGGCTTACGAAAATAACAAATAGACGCGGTTTCAAATCTCTATGCTTTTCAAATTCATTACATTAATCTTTATTTACACGTTTCGCTTTACGAGTGTTTCGACTTACGAGTGTTTCGACTTACGAGTGTTTCGACTTACGAGTGTTTTGACTTACGAGTGTTCTGACTTACGAGTGTTCTGACTTACGAGTGTTTCGACTTACGAGTGTTCTGACTTACGAGTGTTCTGACTTACGAATGTTCCGACTTACGAGTGTTTCGACTT
Source organism: Eledone cirrhosa (assembly GCA_964016885.1). Taxonomy (NCBI): domain Eukaryota; kingdom Metazoa; phylum Mollusca; class Cephalopoda; order Octopoda; family Eledonidae; genus Eledone; species Eledone cirrhosa. Next base: position 258,280,483 of record OZ024741.1, read on the forward strand.
ACGAGTGTTTCGACTTACGAGTGTTTCGACTTAAGAGTGTTTCGAGTTAAGAGTGTTTTGACTTACGCATGTTTTGACATACGAGTGTTCTGACTTACGAGTGTTCTGACTTACGAGCGTTCTGACTTACGAGTGTTCTGACTTACGAGTGTTCCGACTTACGAGTGTCTCGGCTTACGAGTGTTTCGGCTTACGAGTGTTTCGACTTACGAGTGTTTCGACTTACGAGTGTTTTGGCTTACGGTGTTTCGACTTACGAGTGTTTCGGCTTACGAGTGTTTTGACTTAAGGGTGTTTCGACTTACGAGTGTTTCGATACGAGTGTTTCGACTTACGAGTGTTTCGGCTTACGAGTGTTTCGACTTACGAGTGTTTCGACTTACGAGTGTTCCGACTTACGGGTGTTTCGACTTACGAGTGTTTCGAGTTAAGAGTGTTTTGACTTACGCGTGTTTTGACATACGAGTGTTCTGACTTACGAGTGTTCTGACTTACGAGTGTTCTGACTTACGAGTGTTCTGACTTACGAGTGTTCTGACTTACGAGTGTTCCGACTTTACGAGTGTTTCGGCTCACGAGTGTTTCGGCTTACGAGTGTTTCGACTTACGAAAATAACATATAGACGCGGTTTCAAATCTCTATGCTTTTCAAATTCATTACATTAATCTTTATTTATACGTTTCGCTTTACGAGTGTTTCGACTTACGAGTGTTTCGACATACGAGTGTTTCGACTTACGAATGTTTTTGCTTACGGGTGTTTCGACTTACGAATGTTTCGGCTTACGAGTGTTTCGACTTACGAGTGTTCTGACTTACGAGTGTTCTGACTTATGAGTGTTCTGACTTACGAGTGTTCTGACTTACGAGTGTTCCGACTTACGAGTGTTTCGGCTTACGAGTGTTTCGGCTTACGAGTGTTTCGACTTACGAGTGTTCTGACTTACGAGTGTTCTGACTTATGAGTGTTCTGACTTACGAGTGTTCTGACTTACGAGTGTTTCGACTTACTGGTGTTTTGATATACGAGTGTTTCTATACGAGTGTTTCGACTTACGAGTGTTCTGACTTACGAGTGTTCTAACTTACGAGTGTTCTGACTTACGAGTGTTCTGACTTACGAGTGTTCCGACTTACGAGTGTTTCGGCTCACGTGTGTTTCGGCTTACGAGTGTTTCGGCTTACGAGTGTTTCGACTTACGAGTGTTTTGACTTACGGTGTTTCGGCTTACGAGTGTTTCGACTTACGAGTGTTTTGACTTACGAGTGTTCTGACTTACGAGTGTTCTGACTTACGAGTGTTCTGACTTACGAGTGTTCTGACATACGTGTGTTCTGAGTTACGAGTGTTCCGATTACGAGTGTTTCGGCATATGAGTGTTTCGACTTACGGATGTTTTTGCTTACGGGTGTTTCGACTTACGAATGTTTTTGCTTACGAGTGTTTCGGCTTACGAGTGTTTCGACTTACGAAAATAACAAATAGACGCGGTTTCAAATCTCTATGCTTTTCAAATTCATTACATTAATCTTTATTTACACGTTTCGCTTTACGAGTGTTTCGACTTACGAGTGTTTCGACTTACGAGTGTTTCGACTTACGAGTGTTTCGACTTACGAGTGTTTCGACTTAAGAGTGTTTTGACTTACGAGTGTTCTGACTTACGAGTGTTCTGACTTACGAGTGTTTCGACTTACGAGTGTTCTGACTTACGAGTGTTCTGACTTACGAATGTTCCGACTTACGAGTGTTTCGACTTACGAGTGTTTCGACTTAAGAGTGTTTCGACTTACGAGTGTTTCGGCTTACGAGTGTTTTGACTTACGAGTGTTCTGACTACGAGTGTTCTGACTTATGAGTGTTTCGGCTTATGAGTGTTTCGACTTACGAGTGTTTCGGCTTATGAGTGTTTCGTCTTACGAGTGTTTCGGCTTACGAGTGTTTCGACTTACGAGTGTTTCGACTTACGAGTGTTTCGACTTACGGGTGTTTCGACTTACGAGTGTTTCGACTTACGAGTGTTCTGACTTACGAGTGTTCTGACTTACGAGTGTTCTGACTTACGAGTGTTCCGACTTTACGAGTGTTTCGGCTCACGAGTCTTTCGGCTTACGAGTGTTTCGACTTACGAAAATAACAAATAGACGCGGTTTCAAATCTCTATGCTTTTCAAATTCGTTACATTAATCTTTATTTATACGTTTCGCTTTACGAGTGTTTCGACTTACGAGTGTTTCGACATACGAGTGTTTCGGCTTACGAGTGTTTTAATTTACGAGTGTTTTGAATTACGGGTGCTTCGACTTACGCGTGTTTCGACTTACGAGTGTTTCGACTTACGAGTGTTTCGACTTACGAGTGATTCGACTTACGAATGTTTTGACTTACGGGTGTTTCGGCTTGCGAGTGTTTCGACTTACGAGCGTTTCGGCTTATGAGTGTTTCGACTTACTAATGTTTTTACTTACGAGTGTTTCGGCGTACGAGTCTTTTGACTTACGAGTGTTTCGACTTACGAGTGTTTTGACTTACGAATGTTCTGACTTACGGGTGTTTCGGCTTACGAGTGTTTCGACTTAGGAGTGTTTCGGTGGCGAGTGTTTCGACTTACGAGTGTTTTGACTTAAGGGTGTTTCGACTTACGAGTGTTTCGACTTACGAGTGTTTCGACTTACGAGTGTTTCGGCTTACGAGTGTTTTGACTTAAGGGTGTTTCGACTTACGAGTGTTTCGATACGAGTGTTTCAACTTACGAGTGTTCTGACTTACGATTGTTCTGACTTACGAGCGTTCTGACTTACGAGTGTTCTGACTTACGAGTGTTTCGGCTTACGAGTGTTTCGGCTTACGAGTGTTTCGACTTACGAGTGTTTCGACTTATGAGTGTTCCGACTTACGGGTGTTTCGACTTACGAGTGTTTCGACTTACGAGTGTTTTGACTTACGAGTGTTTCGACTTACGAGTGTTTCGACTTACGAGTGTTTCGACTTACGAGTGTTTTGACTTACGAGTGTTCTGACTTACGAGTGTTTCGGCTTACGAGTGTTTCGGCTTACGAGTGTTTCGACTTACGAGTGTTTCGACTTACGAGTGTTTTGACTTACGAGTGTTCTGACTTACGAGTGTTCTGACTTACGAGTGTTTCGACTTACGAGTGTTCTGACTTACGAGTGTTCTGACTTACGAATGTTCCGACTTACGAGTGTTTCGACTTACGAGTGTTTCGACTTACGAGTGTTTCGACTTACGAGTGTTTCGACTTACGAGTGTTTCGACTTACGAGTGTTTTGACTTACGAGTGTTCTGACTTACGAGTGTTCTGACTTACGAGTGTTTCGACTTACGAGTGTTCTGACTTACGAGTGTTCTGACTTACGAATGTTCCGACTTACGAGTGTTTCGACTTACGAGTGTTCTGACTTACGAGTGTTTCGGCTTACGAGTGTTTCGGCTTACGAGTGTTTCGACTTACGAGTGTTTCGACTTACGAGTGTTCCGACTTACGGGTGTTTCGACTTACGAGTGTTTTGGCTTATAGTGTTTCGGCTTACGAGTGTTTCGAGTTAAGAGTGTTTTGACTTACGCGTGTTTTGACATACGAGTGTTCTGACTTACGAGTGTTCTGACTTACGAGTGTTCTGACTTACGAGTGTTCTGACTTACGAGTGTTCTGACATACGTGTGTTCTGAGTTACGAGTGTTCCGATTTACGAGTGTTTCGGCATATGAGTGTTTCGACTTACGGATGTTTTTGCTTACGGGTGTTTCGACTTACGAATGTTTTTGCTTACGAGTGTTTCGGCTTACGAGTGTTTCGACTTAAGGGTGTTTCGACTTACGAGTGTTTCGATACGAGTGTTTCGACTTACGAGTGTTTCGGCTTACGAGTGTTTCGACTTACGAGTGTTTCGACTTACGAGTGTTCCGACTTACGGGTGTTTCGACTTACGAGTGTTTCGAGTTAAGAGTGTTTTGATTTACGCGTGTTTTGACATACGAATGTTCCGACTTACGAGTGTTTCGACTTACGAGTGTTCTGACTTACGAGTGTTTCGGCTTACGAGTGTTTCGGCTTACGAGTGTTTCGACTTACGAGTGTTTCGACTTACGAGTGTTCCGACTTACGGGTGTTTCGACTTACGAGTGTTTTGGCTTATAGTGTTTCGGCTTACGAGTGTTTCGAGTTAAGAGTGTTTTGACTTACGCGTGTTTTGACATACGAGTGTTCTGACTTACGAGTGTTCTGACTTACGAGTGTTCTGACTTACGAGTGTTCTGACTTACGAGTGTTCTGACATACGTGTGTTCTGAGTTACGAGTGTTCCGATTTACGAGTGTTTCGGCATATGAGTGTTTCGACTTACGGATGTTTTTGCTTACGGGTGTTTCGACTTACGAATGTTTTTGCTTACGAGTGTTTCGGCTTACGAGTGTTTCGACTTAAGGGTGTTTCGACTTACGAGTGTTTCGATACGAGTGTTTCGACTTACGAGTGTTTCGGCTTACGAGTGTTTCGACTTACGAGTGTTTCGACTTACGAGTGTTCCGACTTACGGGTGTTTCGACTTACGAGTGTTTCGAGTTAAGAGTGTTTTGATTTACGCGTGTTTTGACATACGAGTGTTCTGACTTACGAGTGTTCTGACTTACGAGTGTTCTGACTTACGAGTGTTCTGACTTACGAGTGTTCTGACTTACGAGTGTTCTGACATACGTGTGTTCTGAGTTACGAGTGTTCCGATTTACGAGTGTTTCGGCATATGAGTGTTTCGACTTACGGATGTTTTTGCTTACGGGTGTTTCGACTTACGAATGTTTTTGCTTACGAGTGTTTCGGCTTACGAGTGTTTCGACTTAAGGGTGTTTCGACTTACGAGTGTTTCGATACGAGTGTTTCGACTTACGAGTGTTTCGGCTTACGAGTGTTTCGACTTACGAGTGTTTCGACTTACGAGTGTTCCGACTTACGGGTGTTTCGACTTACGAGTGTTTCGAGTTAAGAGTGTTTTGATTTACGCGTGTTTTGACATACGAGTGTTCTGACTTACGAGTGTTCTGACTTACGAGTGTTCTGACTTACGAGTGTTCTGACTTACGAGTGTTCTGACTTACGAGTGTTCCGACTTTACGAGTGTTTCGGCTCACGAGTGTTTCGGCTTACGAGTGTTTCGACTTACGAAAATAACATATAGACGCGGTTTCAAATCTCTATGCTTTTCAAATTCATTACATTAATCTTTATTTATACGTTTCGCTTTACGAGTGTTTCGACTTACGAGTGTTTCGACATACGAGTGTTTCGACTTACGAATGTTTTTGCTTACGGGTGTTTCGACTTACGAATGTTTCGGCTTACGAGTGTTTCGACTTACGAGTGTTCTGACTTACGAGTGTTCTGACTTATGAGTGTTCTGACTTACGAGTGTTCTGACTTACGAGTGTTCTGACTTACGAGTGTTTCGACTTACGAGTGTTTTGACTTACTGGTGTTTTGACATACGAGTGTTTCTATACGAGTGTTTCGACTTACGAGTGTTCTGACTTACGAGTGTTCTAACTTACGAGTGTTCTGACTTACGAGTGTTCTGACTTACGAGTGTTCAGACTTACGAGTGTTTCGGCTCACGTGTGTTTCGGCTTACGAGTGTTTCGGCTTACGAGTGTTTCGACTTACGAGTGTTTTGACTTACGGTGTTTCGGCTTACGAGTGTTTCGACTTACGAGTGTTTTGACTTACGAGTGTTCTGACTTACGAGTGTTCTGACTTACGAGTGTTCTGACTTACGAGTGTTCTGACATACGTGTGTTCTGAGTTACGAGTGTTCCGATTACGAGTGTTTCGGCATATGAGTGTTTCGACTTACGGATGTTTTTGCTTACGGGTGTTTCGACTTACGAATGTTTTTGCTTACGAGTGTTTCGGCTTACGAGTGTTTCGACTTACGAAAATAACAAATAGACGCGGTTTCAAATCTCTATGCTTTTCAAATTCATTACATTAATCTTTATTTACACGTTTCGCTTTACGAGTGTTTCGACTTACGAGTGTTTCGACTTACGAGTGTTTCGACTTACGAGTGTTTCGACTTACGAGTGTTTCGACTTACGAGTGTTTTGACTTACGAGTGTTCTGACTTACGAGTGTTCTGACTTACGAGTGTTTCGACTTACGAGTGTTCTGACTTACGAGTCTTCTGACTTACGAATGTTCCGACTTACGAGTGTTTCGACTTACGAGTGTTTCGACTTACGAGTGTTTCGACTTACGAGTGTTTCGGCTTACGAGTGTTTTGACTTACGAGTGTTCTGACTACGAGTGTTCTGACTTACGAGTGTTTCGGCTTATGAGTGTTTCGACTTACGAGTGTTTCGGCTTATGAGTGTTTCGTCTTACGAGTGTTTCGGCTTACGAGTGTTTCGACTTACGAGTGTTTCGACTTACGAGTGTTTCGACTTACGGGTGTTTCGACTTACGAGTGTATCGACTACGAGTGTTTCGACTTACGAGTGTTTCGGCTTACGAGTGTTTCGACATACGGGTGTTTCGACTTACGGTGTTTCGGCTTACGAGTGTTTAGATACGAGTGTTCTGACTTACGAGTGTTCTGACTTACGAGTGTTCTGACTTACGAGTGTTCCGACTTTACGAGTGTTTCGGCTCACGAGTCTTTCGGCTTACGAGTGTTTCGACTTACGAAAATAACAAATAGACGCGGTTTCAAATCTCTATGCTTTTCAAATTCGTTACATTAATCTTTATTTATACGTTTCGCTTTACGAGTGTTTCGACTTACGAGTGTTTCGACATACGAGTGTTTCGGCTTACGAGTGTTTTAATTTACGAGTGTTTTGAATTACGGGTGCTTCGACTTACGCGTGTTTCGACTTACGAGTGTTTCGACTTACGAGTGTTTCGACTTACGAGTGATTCGACTTACGAATGTTTTGACTTACGGGTGTTTCGGCTTGCGAGTGTTTCGACTTAGGAGTGTTTCGGTGGCGAGTGTTTCGACTTACGAGTGTTTTGACTTAAGGGTGTTTCGACTTACGAGTGTTTCGACTTACGAGTGTTTCGACTTACGAGTGTTTCGGCTTACGAGTGTTTTGACTTAAGGGTGTTTCGACTTACGAGTGTTTCGATACGAGTGTTTCGACTTACGAGTGTTCTGACTTACGATTGTTCTGACTTACGAGCGTTCTGACTTACGAGTGTTCTGACTTACGAGTGTTTCGGCTTACGAGTGTTTCGGCTTACGAGTGTTTCGACTTACGAGTGTTTCGACTTACGAGTGTTCCGACTTACGGGTGTTTCGACTTACGAGTGTTTTGGCTTATAGTGTTTCGGCTTACGAGTGTTTCGAGTTAAGAGTGTTTTGACTTACGCGTGTTTTGACATACGAGTGTTCTGACTTACGAGTGTTCTGACTTACGAGTGTTCTGACTTACGAGTGTTCTGACTTACGAGTGTTCTGACATACGTGTGTTCTGAGTTACGAGTGTTCCGATTTACGAGTGTTTCGGCATATGAGTGTTTCGACTTACGGATGTTTTTGCTTACGGGTGTTTCGACTTACGAATGTTTTTGCTTACGAGTGTTTCGACTTACGAGTGTTCTGACTTACGAGTGTTCTGACTTATGAGTGTTCTGACTTACGAGTGTTCTGACTTACGAGTGTTCTGACTTACGAGTGTTTCGACTTACGAGTGTTTTGACTTACTGGTGTTTTGACATACGAGTGTTTCTATACGAGTGTTTCGACTTACGAGTGTTCTGACTTACGAGTGTTCTAACTTACGAGTGTTCTGACTTACGAGTGTTCTGACTTACGAGTGTTCAGACTTACGAGTGTTTCGGCTCACGTGTGTTTCGGCTTACGAGTGTTTCGGCTTACGAGTGTTTCGACTTACGAGTGTTTTGACTTACGGTGTTTCGGCTTACGAGTGTTTCGACTTACGAGTGTTTTGACTTACGAGTGTTCTGACTTACGAGTGTTCTGACTTACGAGTGTTCTGACTTACGAGTGTTCTGACATACGTGTGTTCTGAGTTACGAGTGTTCCGATTACGAGTGTTTCGGCATATGAGTGTTTCGACTTACGGATGTTTTTGCTTACGGGTGTTTCGACTTACGAATGTTTTTGCTTACGAGTGTTTCGGCTTACGAGTGTTTCGACTTACGAAAATAACAAATAGACGCGGTTTCAAATCTCTATGCTTTTCAAATTCATTACATTAATCTTTATTTACACGTTTCGCTTTACGAGTGTTTCGACTTACGAGTGTTTCGACTTACGAGTGTTTCGACTTACGAGTGTTTCGACTTACGAGTGTTTCGACTTACGAGTGTTTTGACTTACGAGTGTTCTGACTTACGAGTGTTCTGACTTACGAGTGTTTCGACTTACGAGTGTTCTGACTTACGAGTCTTCTGACTTACGAATGTTCCGACTTACGAGTGTTTCGACTTACGAGTGTTTCGACTTACGAGTGTTTCGACTTACGAGTGTTTCGGCTTACGAGTGTTTTGACTTACGAGTGTTCTGACTACGAGTGTTCTGACTTACGAGTGTTTCGGCTTATGAGTGTTTCGACTTACGAGTGTTTCGGCTTATGAGTGTTTCGTCTTACGAGTGTTTCGGCTTACGAGTGTTTCGACTTACGAGTGTTTCGACTTACGAGTGTTTCGACTTACGGGTGTTTCGACTTACGAGTGTATCGACTACGAGTGTTTCGACTTACGAGTGTTTCGGCTTACGAGTGTTTCGACATACGGGTGTTTCGACTTACGGTGTTTCGGCTTACGAGTGTTTAGATACGAGTGTTCTGACTTACGAGTGTTCTGACTTACGAGTGTTCTGACTTACGAGTGTTCCGACTTTACGAGTGTTTCGGCTCACGAGTCTTTCGGCTTACGAGTGTTTCGACTTACGAAAATAACAAATAGACGCGGTTTCAAATCTCTATGCTTTTCAAATTCGTTACATTAATCTTTATTTATACGTTTCGCTTTACGAGTGTTTCGACTTACGAGTGTTTCGACATACGAGTGTTTCGGCTTACGAGTGTTTTAATTTACGAGTGTTTTGAATTACGGGTGCTTCGACTTACGCGTGTTTCGACTTACGAGTGTTTCGACTTACGAGTGTTTCGACTTACGAGTGATTCGACTTACGAATGTTTTGACTTACGGGTGTTTCGGCTTGCGAGTGTTTCGACTTAGGAGTGTTTCGGTGGCGAGTGTTTCGACTTACGAGTGTTTTGACTTAAGGGTGTTTCGACTTACGAGTGTTTCGACTTACGAGTGTTTCGACTTACGAGTGTTTCGGCTTACGAGTGTTTTGACTTAAGGGTGTTTCGACTTACGAGTGTTTCGATACGAGTGTTTCGACTTACGAGTGTTCTGACTTACGATTGTTCTGACTTACGAGCGTTCTGACTTACGAGTGTTCTGACTTACGAGTGTTTCGGCTTACGAGTGTTTCGGCTTACGAGTGTTTCGACTTACGAGTGTTTCGACTTACGAGTGTTCCGACTTACGGGTGTTTCGACTTACGAGTGTTTTGGCTTATAGTGTTTCGGCTTACGAGTGTTTCGAGTTAAGAGTGTTTTGACTTACGCGTGTTTTGACATACGAGTGTTCTGACTTACGAGTGTTCTGACTTACGAGTGTTCTGACTTACGAGTGTTCTGACTTACGAGTGTTCTGACATACGTGTGTTCTGAGTTACGAGTGTTCCGATTTACGAGTGTTTCGGCATATGAGTGTTTCGACTTACGGATGTTTTTGCTTACGGGTGTTTCGACTTACGAATGTTTTTGCTTACGAGTGTTTCGGCTTACGAGTGTTTCGACTTACGAAAATAACAAATAGACGCGGTTTCAAATCTCTATGCTTTTCAAATTCATTACATTAATCTTTATTTACACGTTTCGCTTTACGAGTGTTTCGACTTACGAGTGTTTCGACTTACGAGTGTTTCGACTTACGAGTGTTTTGACTTACGAGTGTTCTGACTTACGAGTGTTCTGACTTACGAGTGTTTCGACTTACGAGTGTTCTGACTTACGAGTGTTCTGACTTACGAATGTTCCGACTTACGAGTGTTTCGACTTACGAGTGTTTCGACTTACGAGTGTTTCGACTTACGAGTGTTTCGAGTTAAGAGTGTTTTGACTTACGCGTGTTTTGACATACGAGTGTTCTGACTTACGAGTGTTCTGACTTACGAGCGTTCTGACTTACGAGTGTTCTGACTTACGAGTGTTCCGACTTACGAGTGTCTCGGCTTACGAGTGTTTCGGCTTACGAGTGTTTCGACTTACGAGTGTTTCGACTTACGAGTGTTTTGGCTTACGGTGTTTCGACTTACGAGTGTTTCGGCTTACGAGTGTTTTGACTTAAGGGTGTTTCGACTTACGAGTGTTTCGATACGAGTGTTTCGACTTACGAGTGTTTCGGCTTACGAGTGTTTCGACTTACGAGTGTTTCGACTTACGAGTGTTCCGACTTACGGGTGTTTCGACTTACGAGTGTTTCGAGTTAAGAGTGTTTTGACTTACGCGTGTTTTGACATACGAGTGTTCTGACTTACGAGTGTTCTGACTTACGAGTGTTCTGACTTACGAGTGTTCTGACTTACGAGTGTTCTGACTTACGAGTGTTCCGACTTTACGAGTGTTTCGGCTCACGAGTGTTTCGGCTTACGAGTGTTTCGACTTACGAAAATAACATATAGACGCGGTTTCAAATCTCTATGCTTTTCAAATTCATTACATTAATCTTTATTTATACGTTTCGCTTTACGAGTGTTTCGACTTACGAGTGTTTCGACATACGAGTGTTTCGACTTACGAATGTTTTTGCTTACGGGTGTTTCGACTTACGAATGTTTCGGCTTACGAGTGTTTCGACTTACGAGTGTTCTGACTTACGAGTGTTCTGACTTATGAGTGTTCTGACTTACGAGTGTTCTGACTTACGAGTGTTCCGACTTACGAGTGTTTCGGCTTACGAGTGTTTCGGCTTACGAGTGTTTCGACTTACGAGTGTTCTGACTTACGAGTGTTCTGACTTATGAGTGTTCTGACTTACGAGTGTTCTGACTTACGAGTGTTTCGACTTACTGGTGTTTTGATATACGAGTGTTTCTATACGAGTGTTTCGACTTACGAGTGTTCTGACTTACGAGTGTTCTAACTTACGAGTGTTCTGACTTACGAGTGTTCTGACTTACGAGTGTTCCGACTTACGAGTGTTTCGGCTCACGTGTGTTTCGGCTTACGAGTGTTTCGGCTTACGAGTGTTTCGACTTACGAGTGTTTTGACTTACGGTGTTTCGGCTTACGAGTGTTTCGACTTACGAGTGTTTTGACTTACGAGTGTTCTGACTTACGAGTGTTCTGACTTACGAGTGTTCTGACTTACGAGTGTTCTGACATACGTGTGTTCTGAGTTACGAGTGTTCCGATTACGAGTGTTTCGGCATATGAGTGTTTCGACTTACGGATGTTTTTGCTTACGGGTGTTTCGACTTACGAATGTTTTTGCTTACGAGTGTTTCGGCTTACGAGTGTTTCGACTTACGAAAATAACAAATAGACGCGGTTTCAAATCTCTATGCTTTTCAAATTCATTACATTAATCTTTATTTACACGTTTCGCTTTACGAGTGTTTCGACTTACGAGTGTTTCGACTTACGAGTGTTTCGACTTACGAGTGTTTCGACTTACGAGTGTTTCGACTTACGAGTGTTCTGACTTACGAGTGTTCTGACTTACGAGTGTTTCGACTTACGAGTGTTCTGACTTACGAGTGTTCTGACTTACGAATGTTCCGACTTACGAGTGTTTCGACTTACGAGTGTTTCGACTTACGAGTGTTTCGACTTACGAGTGTTTCGGCTTACGAGTGTTTTGACTTACGAGTGTTCTGACTACGAGTGTTCTGACTTATGAGTGTTTCGGCTTATGAGTGTTTCGACTTACGAGTGTTTCGGCTTATGAGTGTTTCGTCTTACGAGTGTTTCGGCTTACGAGTGTTTCGACTTACGAGTGTTTCGACTTACGAGTGTTTCGACTTACGGGTGTTTCGACTTACGAGTGTATCGACTACGAGTGTTTCGACTTACGAGTGTTTCGGCTTACGAGTGTTTCGACATACGGGTGTTTCGACTTACGGTGTTTCGGCTTACGAGTGTTTAGATACGAGTGTTCTGACTTACGAGTGTTCTGACTTACGAGTGTTCTGACTTACGAGTGTTCTGACTTACGAGTGTTCCGACTTTACGAGTGTTTCGGCTCACGAGTCTTTCGGCTTACGAGTGTTTCGACTTACGAAAATAACAAATAGACGCGGTTTCAAATCTCTATGCTTTTCAAATTCGTTACATTAATCTTTATTTATACGTTTCGCTTTACGAGTGTTTCGACTTACGAGTGTTTCGACATACGAGTGTTTCGGCTTACGAGTGTTTTAATTTACGAGTGTTTTGAATTACGGGTGCTTCGACTTACGCGTGTTTCGACTTACGAGTGTTTCGACTTACGAGTGTTTCGACTTACGAGTGATTCGACTTACGAATGTTTTGACTTACGGGTGTTTCGGCGTACGAGTCTTTTGACTTACGAGTGTTTCGACTTACGAGTGTTTTGACTTACGAATGTTCTGACTTACGGGTGTTTCGGCTTACGAGTGTTTCGACTTAGGAGTGTTTCGGTGGCGAGTGTTTCGACTTACGAGTGTTTTGACTTAAGGGTGTTTCGACTTACGAGTGTTTCGACTTACGAGTGTTTCGACTTACGAGTGTTTCGGCTTACGAGTGTTTTGACTTAAGGGTGTTTCGACTTACGAGTGTTTCGATACGAGTGTTTCGACTTACGAGTGTTCTGACTTACGATTGTTCTGACTTACGAGCGTTCTGACTTACGAGTGTTCTGACTTACGAGTGTTTCGGCTTACGAGTGTTTCGGCTTACGAGTGTTTCGACTTACGAGTGTTTCGACTTATGAGTGTTCCGACTTACGGGTGTTTCGACTTACGAGTGTTTCGACTTACGAGTGTTTTGACTTACGAGTGTTTCGACTTACGAGTGTTTCGACTTACGAGTGTTTCGACTTACGAGTGTTTTGACTTACGAGTGTTCTGACTTACGAGTGTTTCGGCTTACGAGTGTTTCGGCTTACGAGTGTTTCGACTTACGAGTGTTTCGACTTACGAGTGTTTTGACTTACGAGTGTTCTGACTTACGAGTGTTCTGACTTACGAGTGTTTCGACTTACGAGTGTTCTGACTTACGAGTGTTCTGACTTACGAATGTTCCGACTTACGAGTGTTTCGACTTACGAGTGTTTCGACTTACGAGTGTTTCGACTTACGAGTGTTTCGACTTACGAGTGTTTTGACTTACGAGTGTTCTGACTTACGAGTGTTCTGACTTACGAGTGTTTCGACTTACGAGTGTTCTGACTTACGAGTGTTCTGACTTACGAATGTTCCGACTTACGAGTGTTTCGACTTACGAGTGTTCTGACTTACGAGTGTTTCGGCTTACGAGTGTTTCGGCTTACGAGTGTTTCGACTTACGAGTGTTTCGACTTACGAGTGTTCCGACTTACGGGTGTTTCGACTTACGAGTGTTTTGGCTTATAGTGTTTCGGCTTACGAGTTTTTCGAGTTAAGAGTGTTTTGACTTACGCGTGTTTTGACATACGAGTGTTCTGACTTACGAGTGTTCTGACTTACGAGTGTTCTGACTTACGAGTGTTCTGACTTACGAGTGTTCTGACATACGTGTGTTCTGAGTTACGAGTGTTCCGATTTACGAGTGTTTCGGCATATGAGTGTTTCGACTTACGGATGTTTTTGCTTACGGGTGTTTCGACTTACGAATGTTTTTGCTTACGAGTGTTTCGGCTTACGAGTGTTTCGACTTACGAAAATAACAAATAGACGCGGTTTCAAATCTCTATGCTTTTCAAATTCATTACATTAATCTTTATTTACACGTTTCGCTTTACGAGTGTTTCGACTTACGAGTGTTTCGACTTACGAGTGTTTCGACTTACGAGTGTTTCGACTTACGAGTGTTTCGACTTACGAGTGTTCTGACTTACGAGTGTTCTGACTTACGAGTGTTTCGACTTACGAGTGTTCTGACTTACGAGTGTTCTGACTTACGAATGTTCCGACTTACGAGTGTTTCGACTTACGAGTGTTTCGACTTACGAGTGTTTCGACTTACGAGTGTTTTGACTTACGAGTGTTCTGTCTACGAGTGTTCTGACTTACGAGTGTTTCGACTTACGAGTGTTCTGACTTACGAGTGTTCTGACTTACGAGTGTTTTGAATTACGAGTGCTTAGACCTACGAGTGTTTCGACTTACGAGTGTTTCGGCTTACGAGTGTTTTGACTTACGAGTGTTCTGTCTACGAGTGTTCTGACTTACGAGTGTTTCGGCTTATGAGTGTTTCGACTTACGAGTGTTTCGGCTTATGAGTGTTTCGACTTACGAGTGTTTCGACTTACGAGTGTTTCGACTTACGAGTGTTTCGACTTACGGGTGTTTCGACTTACGATTGTTTCGACTACGAGTGTTTCGACTTACGGTGTTTCAGCTTACGAGTGTTTCGATGCGAGTGTTCTGACTTACGAGTGTTTTGACTTACGAGTGTTCTGAATTACGAGTGTTCCGACTTTACGAGTGTTTCGGCTCACGAGTGTTTCGGCTTACGAGTGTTTCGACTTACGAGTGTTTCGACTTACGATTGTTTTGACTTACGGGTGTTTTGACATACGAGTGTTTCGATACGAGTGTTTCGACTTACGAGTGTTCTGACTTACGAGTGTTCTGACTTACGTGTGTTCTGACTTACGAGTGTTCTGATTTACGAGTGTTCCGACTTTACGAGTGTTTCGGCTCACGAGTGTTTCGGCTTACGAGTGTTTCGACTTACAAAAATAACAAATAGACGCGGTTTCAAATCTCTATGCTTTTCAAATTCATTACATTAATCTTTATTTATACGTTTCGCTTTACGAGTGTTTCGACTTACGAGTGTTTCGACATACGAGTGTTTCGGCTTACGAGTGTTTTGATTTACGAGTGTTTTGACTTACGGGTGCTTCGACTTACGCGTGTTTCGACTTACGAGTGTTTCGACTTACGAGTGTTTCGACTTACGAGTGTTTCGGCTTACGAGTGTTTTGACTTACGAATGTTTTGACTTACGATTGTTTCGGCTTACGAGTGTTTCGACTTACGAGTGTTCTGACTACGAGTGTTCTGACTTACGGGTGTTCTGACTTACGAGTGTTCCGACTTACGAGTGTTTCGGCTTATGAGTGTTTCGGCTTACGGGTGTTTCGACTTACGAATGTTTTTGCTTACGAGTGTTTCGGCTTACGAGTGTTTCGGCTTATGAGTGTTTCGACTTACGAGTGTTTTGACTTACGGGTGATTTGACATACGAGTGTTTCGATACGAGTGTTCTGACTTACGAGTGTTTCCGCTTACGAGTGTTTCGGCTTACGAGTGTTTCGACTTACTAATGTTTTTACTTACGAGTGTT
Organism: Eledone cirrhosa; assembly: GCA_964016885.1. Classification (NCBI taxonomy): domain Eukaryota; kingdom Metazoa; phylum Mollusca; class Cephalopoda; order Octopoda; family Eledonidae; genus Eledone; species Eledone cirrhosa. The sequence continues at coordinate 258,296,055 of OZ024741.1, forward strand.
TCGGTGTACGAGTTTTTCGACTTAAGGATGTTTCGACTTACGAGTGTTTCGACTTACGAGTGTTTCGACTTACGAGTGTTTTGGCTTACGAATGTTTTGACTTACGGGTGTTTCGACTTACGGGTGTTTCGGTTTAAGAGTATTTCGACTTACGAGTGTTTTGACTTACGAGTGTTCTGATTTACGAGTGTTCTGACTTATGAGTGTTCCGACTTACGAGTGTTCCGACTTACGAGTGTTTCGGCTTACGAGTGTTTCGGCTTAAGAGTGTTTCGGCTTACGAGTGTTTTGACTTACGAGTGTTCTGACTACGAGTGTTCTGACTTACGGGTGTTCTGACTTACGAGTGTTCCGACTTACGAGTGTTTCGGATTATGAGTGTTTCGACTTACGGGCGTTTCGACTTACGGGTGTTTCGACTTACGAGTGTTTTGACTTACGAGTGTTCTGACTTACGAGTGTTCTGACTTACGAGTGTTCCGACTTACGACTGTTTCGACTTACGAGTGTTTTGACTTACGAGTGTTCCGACTTACGAGTGTTTCGGCTTACGGGTGTTTCGACGTACGAGTATTTTTGGCTTACGAGTGTTTCGACTTACGAGTGTTTTGAATTACGATTGTTTCGGCTTACGAGTGTTTCGACTTACGAGTATTTCGACTTACGAGTGTTTTGACTTATAGGTGTTTTGACATACGAGTGTTTCGATACGAATGCTCTGACTTACGAGTGTTCTGACTTACGAGTGTTCTGACTTACGAGTGTTCTGATTTACGGGTGTTCTGACTTACGTGTGTTCCGACTTACGAGTGTTTCGGCTATGGGTGTTTCGACTTACGAGTGTTTCGACTTACGAATGTTTTGGCTTACGAGTGTTTCGGCTTACGAATGTTTCGACTTACGAATGTTTTGGCTTACGAGTGTTTCCGCTTACGGGTGTTTCGACATACGAGTGTTTCGACTTACGAGTGTTTTGACTTACGGTGTTTCGGCTTACGAGTTATTCGACATACGAGTGTTTCGATTTACGGGTGTTTCGACTTACGGGTGTTTCGACTTACGAGCGTTTCGACTTATGAGTGTTTCGACTTACGAGTGTTCTGACTTACGAGTGTTCTGACTTACGAGTGTTCCGACTTACGAGTGTTTAGGTTTACGAGTGTTTCGACACATGAGTGTTTTGACTTACGGGTGTTTCGACTTACGGGTGTTTCGACTTACGAGTGTTTCGGCTTACGAGTGTTTCGACTTACTAATGTTTTTACTTACGAGTGTTTCGGTGTACGAGTGTTTCGACAGAAGGATGTTTCGATTTACGAGCGTTTCGACTTATGAGTGTTTCGACTTACGAGTGTTCTGACTTGCGGGTGTTCTAATTTACGAGTGTTCCGACTTACGAGTGTTTCGGCTTATGAGTGTTTCGACTTACGAGTGTTTCGGCTTACGAGTGTTTCGCCTTATGGGTGTTTCGACTTACGAGTGTTTTTACTTACGGTGTTTCGGCTACGAGTGTTTCGACATACGAGTGTTTTGACTTACGGGTGTTTCGACTTACGAGTGTTTTGACTTACGAATGTTTTGACTTACGGGTGTTTCGGCTTACGAGTGTTTCGACTTACGAGTGTTTCGGCTTACGAGTGTTTCGACTTAATAATGTTTTTACTTACGAGTGTTTCGGCGTACGAGTGTTTCGACTTACGAGTGTTTCGACTTACGGGTGTTTTGACTTACGGGTGTTTCGGCTTACGAGTATTTTGACTTAAGGGTGTTTCGACTTACGAGTATTTTTGGCTTACGAGTGTTTCTACTTACGAGTGTTTTGACTTACGAGTGTTCTGATTTACGGATGTTTCGACATACGAGTGTTCAGATTTACGAGTGTTCCGACTTACGAGTGTTTCGGCTTACGAGTGTTTCGGCTTACGAGTGTTTCGACTTACGAGTGTTTCGACTTACTGGTGTTTTGACATACGAGTGTTTCGATACGACTGTTTCGACTTACGAGTGTTCTGACTTACGAGTGTTCTAACTTACGAGTGTTCTGACTTACGAGTGTTCTGACTTACGAGTGTTCCGACTTACGAGTGTTTCGGCTCACGAGTGTTTCGGCTTACGAGTGTTTCGACTTACGAAAATAACAAATAGACGCGGTTTCAAATCTCTATGCTTTTCAAATTCATTACATTAATCTTTATTTATACGTTTCGCTTTACGAGTGTTTCGACTTACGAGTGTTTCGACTTACGAGTGTTTCGGCTTACGAGTGTTTTGACTTACGAGTGTTTTGACTTACATGTGTTTCGACTTACGCGTGTTTCGACTTACGAGTGTTTCGACTTACGAGTGTTTCGACTACGGGTGTTTCGACTTACGAATGTTTTGACTTACGGATGTTTTGACTTACGGGTGTTTCGGCTTACGAGTGTTTCGACTTACGAGTGTTTCGACTTACGAGTGTTTTGACTTACGAGTGTTTTGACTTACGGTGTTTCGGCTTACGAGTGTTTCGACTTACGAGTGTTTTGACTTACGGGTGTTTTGACATACGAGTGTTTCGATACGAGTGTTCTGACTTACGAGTGTTCTGACTTACGAGTGTTCTGACTTACGAGTGTTCTGACTTACGAGTGTTCTGACATACGTGTGTTCTGACTTACGAGTGTTCCGATTTACGAGTGTTTCGGCATATGAGTGTTTCGACTTACGAATGTTTTTGCTTACGGGTGTTTCGACTTACTAATGTTTTTGCTTACGAGTGTTTCGGCTTACGAGTGTTTCGACTTACGAAAATAACAAATAGACGCGGTTTCAAATCTCTGCTTTTCAAATTCATTACATTAATCTTTATTTACACGTTTCGCTTTACGAGTGTTTCGACTTACGCGTGTTTCGACTTACGAGTGTTTCGACTTACGAGTGTTTCGACTTACGAGTGTTTCGACTTACGAGTGTTCTGAATAACGAGTGTTCTGATTACGAGTGTTTCGACTTACGAGTGTTCTGACTTAGGAGTGTTCTGACTTACGAGTGTTCCGACTTACGAGTGTTTCGACTTACGAGTGTTTCGACTTACGAGTGTTTCGACTTACGAGTGTTTCGGCTTACGAGTGTTTTGACTTACGAGTGTTCTGACTACGAGTGTTCTGACTTACGAGTGTTTCGGCTTATGAGTGTTTCGACTTACGAGTGTTTCGGCTTATGAGTGTTTCGACTTACGAGTGTTTCGGCTTACGAGTGTTTCGACTTACGAGTGTTTCGACTTACGAGTGTTTCGGCTTACGAGTGTTTCGACATACGGGTGTTTCGACTTACGGTGTTTCGGCTTACGAGTGTTTCGACTTACGAGTGTTCTGACTTACGAGTGTTCTGACTTATGAGTGTTCTGACTTACGAGTGTTCTGACTTACGAGTGTTCCGACTTACGAGTGTTTCGGCTTACGAGTGTTTCGGCTTACGAGTGTTTCGACTTACGAGTGTTCTGACTTACGAGTGTTCTGACTTATGAGTGTTCTGACTTACGAGTGTTCTGACTTACGAGTGTTTCGACTTACGAGTGTTTCGACTTACGAGTGTTTTGACTTACTGGTGTTTTGACATACGAGTGTTTCGATACGAGTGTTTCGACTTACGAGTGTTCTGACTTACGAGTGTTCTAACTTACGAGTGTTCTGACTTACGGGTGTTCTGACTTACGAGTGTTCCGACTTACGAGTGTTTCGGCTCACGAGTGTTTCGGCTTACGAGTGTTTCGACTTACGAAAATAACAAATAGACGCGGTTTCAAATCTCTATGCTTTTCAAATTCATTACATTAATCTTTATTTATACGTTTCGCTTTACGAGTGTTTCGACTTAGGAGTGTTTCGACTTACGAGTGTTTCGGCTTACGAGTGTTTCGACTTACGAGTGTTTCGACTTACGAGTGTTTTGACTTACTGGTGTTTTGACATACGAGTGTTTCGATACGAGTGTTTCGACTTACGAGTGTTCTGACTTACGAGTGTTCTGACTTACGAGTGTTTCGACTTACGAGTGTTCTGACTTAGGAGTGTTCTGACTTACGAATGTTCCGACTTACGAGTGTTTCGACTTACGAGTGTTTTGACTTACGAGTGTTTCGACTTACGAGTGTTTCGGCTTACGAGTGTTTTGACTTACGAGTGTTCTGACTTACGAGTGTTTCGGCTTATGAGTGTTTCGACTTACGAGTGTTTCGGCTTATGAGTGTTTCGACTTACGAGTGTTTCGGCTTACGAGTGTTTCGACTTACGAGTGTTTCGACTTACGAGTGTTTCGACTTACGGGTGTTTCGACTTACGAGTGTTTCGACTACGAGTGTTTCGACTTACGAGTGTTTCGTCTTACGAGTGTTTCGACATACGGGTGTTTCGACTTACGGAGTTTCGGCTTACGAGTGTTTCGATACGAGTGTTCTGACTTACGAGTGTTCTGACTTACTAGTGTTCTGACTTACGAGTTTTCTGACTTACGGGTGTTCTGACTTACGTGTGTTCCGACTTACGAGTGTTTCGGCTATGGGTGTTTCGACTTACGAGTGTTTCGACTTACGAATGTTTTGGCTTACGAGTGTTTCGGCTTACGAGTGTTTCGATTTACGAATGTTTTGACTTACGGTGTTTCGGCTTACGAGTTATTCGACATACGAGTGTTTCGACTTACGGGTGTTTCGACTTACGGGTGTTTCGACTTACGAGTGTTTCGATTTATGAGTGTTTCGACTTACGAGTGTTCTGACCTACGAGTGTTCTGACTTACGAGTGTTCCAACTTACGAGTGTTTCGGTTTACGAGTGTTTCGACACACGAGTGTTTTGACTTACGGGGGTTTCGACTTACGGGTGTTTCGACTTACGAGTGTTTCGGCTTACGAGTGGTTCGACTTAAGGATGTTTTGACTTACGAGTGTTTCGACTTACGAGTGTTTCGGCTTACGTGAGTTTCGACTTAAGGGTGTTTTGACTTACGGGTGTTGTGAATTACGAGTGTTCCGATTTACGAGTGTTTTGACTTACGGTGTTTCGGCTTACGAGTTATTCGACTTACGAATGTTTTGACTTACGGGTGTTTCGGCTTGCGAGTGTTTCGACTTACGAGTGTTTCGGCTTATGAGTGTTTCGACTTACTAATGTTTTTACTTACGAGTGTTTCGGCGTACGAGTGTTTTGACTTACGAGTGTTTCGACTTACGAGTGTTTTGACTTACGAATGTTTTGACTTACGGGTGTTTCGGCTTACGAGTCTTTCGACTTACGAGTGTTTCGGCTGGCGAGTGTTTCGACTTACGAGTGTTTTGACTTAAGGGTGTTTCGACTTACGAGTGTTTCGACTTACGAGTGTTTCGATTTACGAGTGTTTCGGCTTACGAGTGTTTCGACTTAAGGGTGTTTCGACTTACGAGTGTTTCGATACGAGTGTTTCGACTTACGAGTGTTCTGACTTACGAATGTTCCGACTTACGAGTGTCTCGGCTTACGAGTGTTTCGGCTTACGAGTGTTTCGACTTACGAATGTTTTGACTTACGATTGTTTCGGCTTACGAGTGTTTCGACTTACGAGTGTTCTGACTACGAGTGTTCTGACTTACGGGTGTTTCGACTTACGAATGTTTTTACTTACGAGTGTTTCGGTGTACGAGTGTTTCGACTTAAGGATGTTTCGACTTACGAGTGTTTCGACTTACGAGCGTTTCGACTTACGAGTGTTTCGACTTACGAGTGTTTTGGCTTACGAATGTTTTGACTTACGGGTGTTTCGACTTACGGGTGTTTCGGCTTACGAGTGTTTCGACTTACGAGTGTTTTGACTTACGAGTGTTCTGACTTACGAGTGTTCTGACTTATGAGTGTTCCGACTTACGAGTGTTCCGACTTACGAGTGTTTCGGCTTACGAGTGTTTCGGCTTACGAGTGTTTCGGCTTACGAGTGTTTTGACTTACGAGTGTTCTGACTACGAGTGTTCTGACTTACGGGTGTTCTGACTTACGAGTGTTCCGACTTACGAGTGTTTCGGCTTATGAGTATTCCGACTTACGAGTGTTTTGACTTACGAGTATTCCGACTTACGAGTGTTTCGGCTTACGGGTGTTTCGACGTACGAGTATTTTTGGCTTACGAGTGTTTCGACTTACGAGTGTTTTGAATTACGATTGTTTCGGCTTACGAGTGTTTCGACTTACGAGTATTTCGACTTACGAGTGTTTTGACTTATGGGTGTTTTGACATACGAGTGTTTCGATACGAATGCTCTGACTTACGAGTGTTCTGACTTACGAGTGTTCTGACTTACGAGTGTTCTGACTTACGGGTGTTCTGACTTACGTGTGTTCCGACTTACGAGTGTTTCGGCTATGGGTGTTTCGACTTACGAGTGTTTCGACTTACGAATATTTTGGCTTACGAGTGTTTCGGCTTACGAGTGTTTCGACTTACGAATGTTTTGGCTTACGAGTGTTTCGGCTTACGGGTGTTTCGACTTACGAGTGTTTCGACTTACGAGTGTTTTGACTTACGGTGTTTCGGCTTACGAGTTATTCGACATACGAGTCTTTCGACACACGAGTGTTTTGACTTACGGGGGTTTCGACTTACGGGTGTTTCGACTTACGAGTGTTTCGGCTTACGAGTGTTTCGACTTACTAATGTTTTTACTTACGAGTGTTTCGGTGTACGAGTGTTTCGACTTAAGGATGTTTCGACTTACGAGTGTTTCGACTTACGAGTGTTTCGGCTTACGTGAGTTTCGACTTAAGGGTGTTTTGACTTACGGGTGTTGTGAATTACGAGTGTTCCGATTTACGAGTGTTTTGACTTACGGTGTTTCGGCTTACGAGTTATTCGACTTACGAATGTTTTGACTTACGGGTGTTTTGGCTTGCGAGTGTTTCGACTTACAAGTGTTTCGGCTTATGAGTGTTTCGACTTACTAATGTTTTTACTTAAGAGTGTTTCGGCGTACGAGTGTTTTGACTTACGAGTGTTTCGACTTACGAGTGTTTTGACTTACGAATGTTTTGACTTACGGGTGTTTCGGCTTACGAGTCTTTCGACTTATGAGTGTTTCGGCTGGCAAGTGTTTCGACTTACGAGTGTTTTGACTTACGAGTGTTTCGACTTACGAGTGTTTTGACTTACGAGTGTTTCGACTTACGAGTGTTTTGACTTAAGGGTGTTTCGACTTACGAGTGTTTCGATACGAGTGTTTCGACTTACGAGTGTTTTGGCTTACGGTGTTTCGACTTACGAGTGTTTCGGCTTACGAGTGTTTTGACTTAAGGGTGTTTCGACTTACGAGTGTTTCGATACGAGTGTTTCGATTTACGAGTGTTTCGGCTTACGAGTGTTTCGACTTACGAGTATTCTGATTTACGGATGTTTCGACATACGAGTGTTTCGACTTACGAGTGTTTCGACTTACGAGTGTTTTGACTTACGGGTGTTTTGACATACGAGTGTTTCGATACGAGTGTTTCGACTTACGAGTGTTCTGACTTACGATTGTTCTGACTTACGAGCGTTCTGACTTACGAGTGTTTCGGCTTACAAGTGATTCGACTTACGAATGTTTTGACTTACGGGTGTTTCGGCTTGCGAGTGTTTCGACTTACGAGTGTTTCGGCTTGCGAGTGTTTCGACTTACTAATGATTTTACTTACGAGTGTTTCGGCGTACGAGTGTTTCGACTTACGAGTGTTTCGACTTACGGGTGTTTTGACTTAAGGTGTTTCGGCTTACGAGTGTTTCGACTTACGAGTGTTTTGACTAAAGGGTGTTTCGACTTACGAGTGTTTCGACTTACGAGTGTTTCGACTTACGAGTGTTTCGGATTACGAGTGTTTTGACTTGAGGGTTTTCGACTTACGAGTGTTTCGATACGAGTGTTTCGACTTACGAGTGTTCTGACTTACGAGTGTTCTGACTTACAAGTGTTCTTACTTACGAGTGTTCCGACTTACGAGTGTTCCGACTTACGAGTGTTTCGGCTTACGAGTGTTTCGGCTTGCGAGTGTTTCGACTTACGAGTGTTCCGACTTACGGGTGTTTCGACTTACGAGTGTTTTGGCTTACGGTGTTTCGGCTTACGAGTGTTTCGAGTTACGAGAGTTTTGACTTACGCGTGTTTTGACATACGAGTGTTTCGATACGAGTGTTCTGACTTACGAGTGTTCTGACTTACGAGTGTTCTGACTTACGAGTGTTCCGACTTTACGAGTGTTTCGGCTCACGAGTGTTTAGGCTTACGAGTGTTTCGACTTACGAAAATAACAAATAGACGCGGTTTCAAATCTCTATGCTTTTCAAATTCATTACATTAATCTTTATTCATACGTTTCGCTTTACGAGTGTTTCGACTTACGAGTGTTTCGACATACGAGTGTTTCGGCTTACGAGTGTTTTGATTTACAAGTGTTTTGACTTACGGGTGCTTCGACTTACGCGTGTTTCGACTTACGAGTGTTTCGACTTACGAGTGTTTCGACTTACGAGTGTTTCGGCTTACGAGTGTTTTGACTTACGAGTGTTTCGGCTGGCGAGTGTTTCGACTTACGAGTGTTTTGACTTAAGGGTGTTTCGACTTACGAGTGTTTCGACTTACGAGTGTTTCGACTTACGAGTGTTTCGGCTTACGAGTGTTTTGACTTAAGGGTGTTTCGACTTACGAGTGTTTCGATACGAGTGTTTCGACTTACGAGTGTTCTGACTTACGAGTGTTCCGACTTACGAGTGTCTCGGCTTACGAGTGTTTCGGCTTACGAGTGTTTCGACTTACGAGTGTTTCGACTTACGAGTGTTCCGACTTACGTGTGTTTCGACTTACGAGTGTTTTGGCTTACGGTGATTCGACTTACGAGTGTTTCGGCTTACGAGTGTTTTGACTTAAGGGTGTTTCGACTTACGACTGTTTCGATACGAGTGTTTCGACTTACGAGTGTTTCGGCTTACGAGTGTTTCGACTTACGAGTGTTTCGACTTACGAGTGTTCTGATTTACGGATGTTTCGACATACGAGTATTTCGACTTACGAGTGTTTCGACTTACGAGTGTTTTGACTTACGTGTGTTTTGACATACGAGTGTTTCGATACGAGTGTTTCGACTTACGAGTGTTCTGACTTACGATTGTTCTGACTTACGAGCGTTCTGACTTACGAGTGTTTCGGCTTACGAGTGTTTCGGCTTACGAGTGTTTCGACTTACGAGTGTTTCGACTTACGAGTGTTCCGACTTACGGGTGTTTCGACTTACGAGTGTTTTGGCTTACGGTGTTTCGACTTACGAGTGTTTCGAGTTAAGAGTGTTTTGACTTACGCGTGTTTTGACATACGAGTGTTCTGACTTACGAGTGTTCTGACTTACGAGTGTTCTGACTTACGAGTGTTCTGACTTACGAGTGTTCCGACTTTACGAGTGTTTCGGCTCACGAGTGTTTCGGCTTACGAGTGTTTCGACTTACGAAAATAACAAATAGACGCGGTTTCAAATCTCTATGCTTTTCAAATTCATTACATTAATCTTTATTTATACGTTTCGCTTTACGAGTGTTTCGACTTACGAGTGTTTCGACATACGAGTGTTTCGACTTAGGAATGTTTTTGCTTACGGGTGTTTCGACTTACGAATGTTTTTGCTTACGAATGTTTCGGTTTACGAGTGTTCCGACTTACGAGTGTTCCGACTTACGAGTGTTTCGGCTTACGAGTGTTTCCGGCTTACGAGTGTTTCGACTTACGAGTGTTTCGACTTACGAGTGTTTTGACTTACGGTGTTTCGGCGTACGAGTGATTAGACTTACGAGTGTTTTGACTTACGGGTGTTTTGACTTACGGGTGTTGTGAATTACGAGTGTTCCGATTTACGAGTGTTTTGACTTACGGTGTTTCGGCTTACAAGTGATTCGACTTACGAATGTTTTGACTTACGGGTGTTTTGGCTTGCGTGTGTTTCGACTTACGAGTGTTTCGGCTTATGAGTGTTTCGACTTACTAATGTTTTTACTTACGAGTGTTTCGGCGTACGAGTGTTTTGACTTACGAGTGTTTCGACTTACGAGTGTTTTGACGTACGAATGTTTTGACTTACGGGTGTTTCGGCTTACGAGTGTTTCGACTTACCAGTGTTTCGGCTTGCGAGTGTTTCGACTTACTAATGTTTTTACTTACGAGTGTTTCGGCGTACGAGTGTTTCGACTTACGGGTGTTTCGACTTACGAGTGTTTTGGCTTACGGTGTTTCGACTTACGAGTGTTTCGGCTTACGAGTGTTTTGACTTAAGGGTGTTTCGACTTACGAGTGTTTCGATACGAGTGTTTCGACTTACGAGTGTTTCGGCTTACGAGTGTTTCGACTTACGAGTGTTTCGACTTACGAGTGTTCTGATTTACGGATGTTTCGAAATACGAGTGTTTCGACTTACGAGTGTTTCGACTTACGAGTGTTTTGACTTACGGGTGTTTTGACATACGAGTGTTTCGATACGAGTGTTTCGACTTACGAGTGTTCTGACTTACGAGTGTTCTGACTTACGAGTGTTCTGACTTACGAGTGTTCTGACTTACGAGTGTTCTGACTTACGAGTGTTCCGACTTTACGAGTGTTTCGGCTCACGAGTGTTTCGGCTTACGAGTGTTACGACTTACGAAAATAACATATAGACGCGGTTTCAAATCTCTATGCTTTTCAAATTCATTACATTAATCTTTATTTATACGTTTCGCTTTACGAGTGTTTCGACTTACGAGTGTTTCGACATACGAGTGTTTCGACTTACGAATGTTTTTGCTTACGGGTGTTTACTTACGAATGTTTCGGCTTACGAGTGTTTCGACTTACGAGTGTTTTGACTTACGAGTGTTCTGACTGATGAGTGTTCTGACTTACGAGTGTTCTGACTTACGAGTGTTCTGACTTACGAGTGTTTTGACTTACGGTGTTTCGGCTTACAAGTGATTCGACTTACGAATGTTTTGACTTACGGGTGTTTCGGCTTGCGAGTGTTTCGACTTACGAGTGTTTCGGCTTATGAGTGTTTCGACTTACTAATGTTTTTACTTACGAGTGTTTCGGCGTACGAGTGTTTTGACTTACGAGTGTTTCGGCTTACGAGTGTTTCGGCTTACGAGTGTTCTGACTTACGAGTGTTCTGACTTATGAGTGTTCTGACTTACGAGTGTTCTGACTTACGAGTGTTCCGACTTACGAGTGTTTCGGCTTACGAGTGTTTCCGCTTACGAGTGTTTCGACTTACGAGTGTTCTGACTTACGAGTGTTCTGACTTATGAGTGTTCTGACTTACGAGTGTTCTGACTTACGAGTGTTTCGACTTACGAGTGTTTTGACTTACTGGTGTTTTGACATACGAGTGTTTCGATACGAGTATTTCGACTTACGAGTGTTCTGACTTACGAGTGTTCTAACTTACGAGTGTTCTGACTTACGAGTGTTCTGACTTACGAGTGTTCCGACTTACGAGTGTTTCCGCTCACGTGTGTTTCGGCTTACGAGTGTTTCGACTTACGAAAATAACAAATAGACGCGGTTTCAAATCTCTATGCTTTTCAAATTCATTACATTAATCTTTATTTATACGTTTCGCTTTACGAGTGTTTCGACTTACGAGTGTTTCGGCTTACGAGTGTTTTGACTTACGAGTGTTTTGACTTACATGTGTTTCGACTTACGCGTGTTTCGAATTACGAGTGTTTCGACTTGCGAGTGTTTCGACTACGGGTGTTTCGACTTACGAATGTTTTGACTTACGGATGTTTTGACTTACGGGTGTTTCGGCTTACGAGTGTTTCGACTTACGAGTGTTTCGACTTACGAGTGTTTTGACTTACGAGTGTTTTGACTTACGGTGTTTCGGCTTACGAGTGTTTCGACTTACGAGTGTTTTGACTTACGGGTGTTTTGACATACGAGTGTTTCGATACGAGTGTTCTGACTTACGAGTGTTCTGACTTACGAGTGTTCTGACTTACGAGTGTTCTGACATACGTGTGTTCTGAGTTACGAGTGTTCCGATTTACGAGTGTTTCGGCATATGAGTGTTTCGACTTACGGATGTTTTTGCTTACGGGTGTTTCGACTTACGAATGTTTTTGCTTACGAGTGTTTCGGCTTACGAGTGTTTCGACTTACGAAAATAACAAATAGACGCGGTTTCAAATCTCTATGCTTTTCAAATTCATTACATTAATCTTTATTTACACGTTTCGCTTTACGAGTGTTTCGACTTACGAGTGTTTCGACTTACGAGTGTTTCGACTTAGGAGTGTTTCGACTTACGAGTGTTTCGACTTACGAGTGTTTCGACTTACGAGTGTTTCGACTTACGAGTGTTTTGACTTACGAGTGTTCTGACTTACGAGTGTTCTGACTTACGAGTGTTTCGACTTACGAGTGTTCTGACTTACGAGTGTTCTGACTTACGAATGTTCCGACTTACGAGTGTTTCGACTTACGAGTGTTCCGTCTTACGGGTGTTTCGACTTACGAGTGTTTCGGCTTACGAGTGTTTTGACTTACGAGTGTTCTGACTACGAGTGTTCTGACTTACGAGTGTTTCGGCTTATGAGTGTTTCGACTTACGAGTGTTTCGGCTTATGAGTGTTTCGACTTACGAGTGTTTCGGCTTACGAGTGTTTCGACTTACGAGTGTTTCGACTTACGAGTGTTTCGACTTACGGGTGTTTCGACTTACGAGTGTTTCGACTACGAGTGTTTCGACTTACGAGTGTTTCGGCTTACGAGTGTTTCGACATACGGGTTTTTCGACTTACGGTGTTTCGGCTTACGAGTGTTTAGATACGAGTGTTCTGACTTACGAGTGTTCTGACTTACGAGTGTTCTGACTTACGAGTGTTCTGACTTACGAGTGTTCCGACTTTACGAGTGTTTCGGCTCACGAGTCTTTCGGCTTACGAGTGTTTCGACTTACGAAAATAACAAATAGACGCGGTTTCAAATCTCTATGCTTTTCAAATTCGTTACATTAATCTTTATTTATACGTTTCGCTTTACGAGTGTTTCGACTTACGAGTGTTTCGACATACGAGTGTTTCGGCTTACGAGTGTTTTAATTTACGAGTGTTTTGAATTACGGGTGCTTCGACTTACGCGTGTTTCGACTTACGAGTGTTTCGACTTACGAGTGTTTCGACTTACGAGTGATTCGACTTACGAATGTTTTGACTTACGGGTGTTTCGGCTTGCGAGTGTTTCGACTTACGAGTGTTTCGGCTTATGAGTGTTTCGACTTACTAATGTTTTTACTTACGAGTGTTTCGGCGTACGAGTCTTTTGACTTACGAGTGTTTCGACTTACGAGTGTTTTGACTTACGAATGTTCTGACTTACGGGTGTTTCGGCTTACGAGTGTTTCGACTTAGGATTGTTTCGGCTGGCGAGTGTTTCGACTTACGAGTGTTTTGACTTAAGGGTGTTTCGACTTACGAGTGTTTCGACTTACGAGTGTTTCGACTTACGAGTGTTTCGGCTTACGAGTGTTTTGACTTAAGGGTGTTTCGACTTACGAGTGTTTCGATACGAGTGTTTCGACTTACGAGTGTTCTGAGTTACGATTGTTCTGACTTACGAGCGTTCTGACTTACGAGTGTTCTGACTTACGAGTGTTTCGGCTTACGAGTGTTTCGGCTTACGAGTGTTTCGACTTACGAGTGTTTCGACTTACGAGTGTTCCGACTTACGGGTGTTTCGACTTACGAGTGTTTTGGCTTATAGTGTTTCGGCTTACGAGTGTTTCGAGTTAAGAGTGTTTTGACTTACGAGTGTTCTGACTTACGAGTGTTCTGACTTACGAGTGTTCTGACTTACGAGTGTTCTGACTTACGAGTGTTCCGACTTTACGAGTGTTTCGGCTCACGAGTGTTTCGGCTTACGAGTGTTTCAACTTACGAAAATAACAAATAGACGCGGTTTCAAATCTCTATGCTTTTGAAATTCATTACATTAATCTTTATTTATACGTTTCGCTTTACGAGTCTTTCGACTTACGAGTGTTTCGACATACGAGTGTTTCGACTTACGAATGTTTTTGCTTACGAGTGTTTCGGTTTACGAGTGTTCCGACTTACGAGTGTTTCGGCTTACGAGTGTTTCCGGCTTACGAGTGTTTCGACTTACGAGTGTTTCGACTTACGAGTGTTTTGACTTACGGTGTTTCGGCTTACGAGTGATTAGACTTACGAGTGTTTTGACTTACGGGTGTTTTGACTTACGGGTGTTGTGAATTACGAGTGTTCCGATTTACGAGTGTTTTGACTTACGGTGTTTCGGCTTACAAGTGATTCGACTTACGAATGTTTTGACTTACGGGTGTTTCGGCTTGCGAGTGTTTCGACTTACGAGTGTTTCGGCTTATGAGTGTTTCGACTTACTAATGTTTTTACTTACGAGTGTTTCGGCGTACGAGTGTTTTGACTTACGAGTGTTTCGACTTACGAATGTTTTGACTTACGAATGTTTTGACTTACGGGTGTTTCGGCTTACGAGTGTTTCGACTTACGAGTGTTTTGACTTAAGGGTGTTTCGACTTACGAGTGTTTTGACTTACGAGTGTTTCGACTTACGAGTGTTTCGGATTACGAGTGTTTTGACTTGAGGGTTTTCGACTTACGAGTGTTTCGATACGAGTGTTTCGACTTACGAGTGTTCTGACTTATGAGTGTTCTGATTTACGGATGTTTCGACACACGAGTGTTTCGAATTACGAGTGTTTCGACTTACGAGTGTTTTGACTTACGGGTGTTTTGACATACGAGTGTTTCGATACGAGTGTTTCGACTTACGAGTGTTCTGACTTACGAGTGTTCTGACTTACGAGTGTTCTGACTTACGAGTGTTCTTACTTACGAGTGTTCCGACTTACGAGTGTTTCGGCTTACGAGTGTTTCGACTTACGACTGTTCCGACTTACAGGTGTTTCGACTTACGAGTGTTTTGGCTTACGGTGTTTCGGCTTACGAGTGTTTCGAGTTACGAGTGTTTTGACTTACGCGTGTTTTGACATACGAGTGTTTCGATACGAGTGTTCTGACTTACGAGTGTTCTGACTTACGAGTGTTCTGACTTACGAGTGTTCTGACTTACGAGTGTTTCGACTTACGAGTGTTCTGACTTACGAGTGTTCTGACTTACGAATGTTCCGACTTACGAGTGTTTCGACTTACGAGTGTTTAGACTTACGACTGTTTCGACTTACGAGTGTTTCGGCTTACGAGTGTTTTGACTTACGAGTGTTCTGACTACGAGTGTTCTGACTTACGAGTGTTTCGGCTTATGAGTGTTTCGACTTACGAGTGTTTCGGCTTATGAGTGTTTCGACTTACGAGTGTTTCGACTTACGAGTGTTTCGACTTACGAGTGTTTCGACTTACGGGTGTTTCGACTTACGATTGTTTCGACTACGAGTGTTTCGACTTACGAGTGTTTCGGCTTACGAGTGTTTCGACATACGGGTGTTTCGACTTACGGTGTTTCAGCTTACGAGTGTTTCGATGCGAGTGTTCTGACTTACGAGTGTTCTGACTTACGAGTGTTCTGACTTACGAGTGTTCTGAATTACGAGTGTTCCGACTTTACGAGTGTTTCGGCTCACGAGTGTTTCGGCTTACGAGTGTTTCGACTTACGAAAATAACAAATAGACGCGGTTTCAAATCTCTATGCTTTTCAAATTCATTACATTAATCTTTATTTATACGTTTCGCTTTACGAGTGTTTCGACTTACGAGTGTTTCGACATACGAGTGTTTCGGCTTACGAGTGTTTTGACTTACGGGTGTTTCGACTTACGAGTGTTTTGGCTTACGGTGTTTCGGCTTACGAGTGTTTCGAATTACGAGTGTTTCGACTTACGAGTGTTTTGACTTACGGGTGTTTTGACATACGAGTGTTTCGATACGAGTGTTTCGACTTACGAGTGTTCTGACTTACGAGTGTTCTGACTTACGTGTGTTCTGACTTACGAGTGTTCTGATTTACGAGTGTTCCGACTTTACGAGTGTTTCGGCTCACGAGTGTTTCGGCTTACGAGTGTTTCGGCTTACGAGTGTTTTGATTTACGAGTGTTTTGACTTACGGGTGCTTCGACTTACGCGTGTTTCGACTTACGAGTGTTTCGACTTACGAGTGTTTCGACTTACGAGTGTTTCGGCTTACGAGTGTTTTGACTTACGAATGTTTTGACTTACGATTGTTTCGGCTTACGAGTGTTTCGACTTACGAGTGTTCTGACTACGAGTGTTCTGACTTACGGGTGTTCTGACTTACGAGTGTTCCGACTTACGAGTGTTTCGGCTTATGAGTGTTTCGACTTACGAGTGCTTCGACTTACGAGTGTTTCGGCTTACGGGTGTTTCGACTTACGAATGTTTTTGCTTACGAGTGTTTCGGCTTACGAGTGTTTCGGCTTATGAGTGTTTCGAGTTACGAGTGTTTTGACTTACGGGTGATTTGACATACGAGTGTTTCGATACGAGTGTTCTGACTTACGAGTGTTTCCGCTTACGAGTGTTTCGGCTTACGAGTGTTTCGACTTACTAATGTTTTTACTTACGAGTGTTTCGGTGTACGAGTTTTTCGACTTAAGGATGTTTCGACTTACGAGTGTTTCGATACGAGTGTTCTGACTTACGAGTGTTCTGACTTACTAGTGTTCTGACTTACGAGTGTTCTGACTTACGAGTGTTCCGACTTTACGAGTGTTTCGGCTCACGAGTGTTTCGGCTTACGAGTGTTTCGACTTACGAAAATAACAAATAGACGCGGTTTCAAATCTCTATGCTTTTCAAATTCATTACATTAATCTTTATTTATACGTTTCGCTTTACGAGTGTTTCGACTTACGAGTTTTTCGACATACGAGTGTTTCGGCTTACGAGTGTTTTGATTTACGAGTGTTTTGACTTACGGGTGCTTCGACTTACGCGTGTTCGACTTACGAGTGTTTCGACTTACGAGTGTTTCGACTTACGAGTGATTCGACTTACGAATGTTTTGACTTACGGGTGTTTCGGCTTGCGAGTGTTTCGACTTACGAGTGTTTCGGCTTATGAGTGTTTCGACTTACTAATGTTTTTACTTACGAGTGTTTCGGCGTACGAGTGTTTTGACTTACGAGTGTTTCGACTTACGAGTGTTTTGACTTACGATTGTTTCGGCTTACGAGTGTTTCGACTTACGAGTGTTCTGACTACGAGTGTTCCGACTTACGAGTGTTTCGGCTTATGAGTGTTTCGACTTACGAGTGCTTCGACTTACGAGTGTTTCGGCTTACGGGTGTTTCGACTTACGAATGTTTTTGCTTACGAGTGTTTAGGCTTACGAGTGTTTCGGCTTATGAGTGTTTCGAATTACGAGTGTTTTGACTTACGGGTGTTTTGACATACGAGTGTTTCGATACGAGTGTTCTGACTTACGAGTGTTTCCGCTTACGAGTGCTTCGACTTACGCGTGTTTCGACTTACGAGTGTTTCGACTTACGGGTGCTTCGACTTACGCGTGTTTCGACTCACGAGTGTTTCGACTTGCGAGTGTTTTGGCTTACGAATGTTTTGACTTACGGGAGTTTCGACTTACGGGTGTTTCGGCTTACGAGTGTTTCGATTTACGAGTGTTTTGACTTACGAGTGTTCTGACTTACGAGTGTTCTGACTTATGAGTGTTCCGACTTACGAGTGTTCCGACTTACGAGTGTTTCGGCTTACGAGTGTTTCGGCGTACGAGTGTTTCGGCTTACGAGTGTTTTGACTTACGAGTGTTCTGACTACGAGTGTTCTGACTTACGGGTGTTCTGACTTACGAGTGTTCCGACTTACGAGTGTTTCGGCTTATGAGTGTTTCGACTTACGGGCGTTTCGACGTACGGGTGTTTCGACTTACGAGTGTTTTGACTTACGAGTGTTCTGACTTACGAGTGTTCTGACTTACGAGTGTTCCGACTTACGACTGTTTCGACTTACGAGTGTTTTGACTTAAGAGTATTCCGACTTACGAGTGTTTCGGCTTACGGGTGTTTCGACGTACGACTATTTTTGGCTTACGAGTGTTTCGACTTACGAGTGTTTTGAATTACGATTGTTTCGGCTTACGAGTGTTTCGACATACGAGTGTTTTGAATTACGATTGTTTCGACTTACGAGTGTTTTGACTTATGGGTGTTTTGACATACGAGTGTTTCGATACGAATGCTCTGACTTACGAGTGTTCTGACTTACGAGTGTTCTGACTTACGAGTGTTCTGACTTACGGGTGTTCTGACTTACGTGTGTTCCGACTTACGAGTGTTTCGGCTATGGGTGTTTCGACTTACGAGTGTTTCGACTTACGAATGTTTTGGCTTACGAGTGTTTCGGCTTACGAGTGTTTCGACTTACGACTGTTCCGACTTACAGGTGTTTCGACTTACGAGTGTTTTGGCTTACGGTGTTTCGGCTTACGAGTGTTTCGAGTTACGAGTGTTTTGACTTACGCGTGTTTTGACATACGAGTGTTTCGATACGAGTGTTCTGACTTACGAGTGTTCTGACTTACGAGTGTTCTGACTTACGAGTGTTCTGACTTACGAGTGTTTCGACTTACGAGTGTTCTGACTTACGAGTGTTCTGACTTACGAATGTTCCGACTTACGAGTGTTTCGACTTACGAGTGTTTAGACTTACGACTGTTTCGACTTACGAGTGTTTCGGCTTACGAGTGTTTTGACTTA
The DNA here is from genome assembly GCA_964016885.1 of Eledone cirrhosa. NCBI lineage: Eukaryota > Metazoa > Mollusca > Cephalopoda > Octopoda > Eledonidae > Eledone > Eledone cirrhosa. The sequence continues at coordinate 258,314,795 of OZ024741.1, forward strand.
CGAGTGTTCTGACTACGAGTGTTCTGACTTACGAGTGTTTCGGCTTATGAGTGTTTCGACTTACGAGTGTTTCGGCTTATGAGTGTTTCGACTTACGAGTGTTTCGACTTACGAGTGTTTCGACTTACGAGTGTTTCGACTTACGGGTGTTTCGACTTACGATTGTTTCGACTACGAGTGTTTCGACTTACGAGTGTTTCGGCTTACGAGTGTTTCGACATACGGGTGTTTCGACTTACGGTGTTTCAGCTTACGAGTGTTTCGATGCGAGTGTTCTGACTTACGAGTGTTCTGACTTACGAGTGTTCTGACTTACGAGTGTTCTGAATTACGAGTGTTCCGACTTTACGAGTGTTTCGGCTCACGAGTGTTTCGGCTTACGAGTGTTTCGACTTACGAAAATAACAAATAGACGCGGTTTCAAATCTCTATGCTTTTCAAATTCATTACATTAATCTTTATTTATACGTTTCGCTTTACGAGTGTTTCGACTTACGAGTGTTTCGACATACGAGTGTTTCGGCTTACGAGTGTTTTGACTTACGGGTGTTTCGACTTACGAGTGTTTTGGCTTACGGTGTTTCGGCTTACGAGTGTTTCGAATTACGAGTGTTTCGACTTACGAGTGTTTTGACTTACGGGTGTTTTGACATACGAGTGTTTCGATACGAGTGTTTCGACTTACGAGTGTTCTGACTTACGAGTGTTCTGACTTACGTGTGTTCTGACTTACGAGTGTTCTGATTTACGAGTGTTCCGACTTTACGAGTGTTTCGGCTCACGAGTGTTTCGGCTTACGAGTGTTTCGGCTTACGAGTGTTTTGATTTACGAGTGTTTTGACTTACGGGTGCTTCGACTTACGCGTGTTTCGACTTACGAGTGTTTCGACTTACGAGTGTTTCGACTTACGAGTGTTTCGGCTTACGAGTGTTTTGACTTACGAATGTTTTGACTTACGATTGTTTCGGCTTACGAGTGTTTCGACTTACGAGTGTTCTGACTACGAGTGTTCTGACTTACGGGTGTTCTGACTTACGAGTGTTCCGACTTACGAGTGTTTCGGCTTATGAGTGTTTCGACTTACGAGTGCTTCGACTTACGAGTGTTTCGGCTTACGGGTGTTTCGACTTACGAATGTTTTTGCTTACGAGTGTTTCGGCTTACGAGTGTTTCGGCTTATGAGTGTTTCGAGTTACGAGTGTTTTGACTTACGGGTGATTTGACATACGAGTGTTTCGATACGAGTGTTCTGACTTACGAGTGTTTCCGCTTACGAGTGTTTCGGCTTACGAGTGTTTCGACTTACTAATGTTTTTACTTACGAGTGTTTCGGTGTACGAGTTTTTCAACTTAAGGATGTTTCGACTTACGAGTGTTTCGATACGAGTGTTCTGACTTACGAGTGTTCTGACTTACTAGTGTTCTGACTTACGAGTGTTCTGACTTACGAGTGTTCCGACTTTACGAGTGTTTCGGCTCACGAGTGTTTCGGCTTACGAGTGTTTCGACTTACGAAAATAACAAATAGACGCGGTTTCAAATCTCTATGCTTTTCAAATTCATTACATTAATCTTTATTTATACGTTTCGCTTTACGAGTGTTTCGATTTACGAGTTTTTCGACATACGAGTGTTTCGGCTTACGAGTGTTTTGATTTACGAGTGTTTTGACTTACGGGTGCTTCGACTTACGCGTGTTCGACTTACGAGTGTTTCGACTTACGAGTGTTTCGACTTACGAGTGATTCGACTTACGAATGTTTTGACTTACGGGTGTTTCGGCTTGCGAGTGTTTCGACTTACGAGTGTTTCGGCTTATGAGTGTTTCGACTTACTAATGTTTTTACTTACGAGTGTTTCGGCGTACGAGTGTTTTGACTTACGAGTGTTTCGACTTACGAGTGTTTTGACTTACGATTGTTTCGGCTTACGAGTGTTTCGACTTACGAGTGTTCTGACTACGAGTGTTCCGACTTACGAGTGTTTCGGCTTATGAGTGTTTCGACTTACGAGTGCTTCGACTTACGAGTGTTTCGGCTTACGGGTGTTTCGACTTACGAATGTTTTTGCTTACGAGTGTTTAGGCTTACGAGTGTTTCGGCTTATGAGTGTTTCGAATTACGAGTGTTTCGACTTACGGGTGTTTTGACATACGAGTGTTTCGATACGAGTGTTCTGACTTACGAGTGTTTCCGCTTACGAGTGCTTCGACTTACGCGTGTTTCGACTTACGAGTGTTTCGACTTACGGGTGCTTCGACTTACGCGTGTTTCGACTCACGAGTGTTTCGACTTGCGAGTGTTTTGGCTTACGAATGTTTTGACTTACGGGATTTCGACTTACGGGTGTTTCGGCTTACGAGTGTTTCGACTTACGAGTGTTTTGACTTACGAGTGTTCTGACTTACGAGTGTTCTGACTTATGAGTGTTCCGACTTACGAGTGTTCCGACTTACGAGTGTTTCGGCTTACGAGTGTTTCGGCGTACGAGTGTTTCGGCTTACGAGTGTTTTGACTTACGAGTGTTCTGACTACGAGTGTTCTGACTTACGGGTGTTCTGACTTACGAGTGTTCCGACTTACGAGTGTTTCGGCTTATGAGTGTTTCGACTTACGGGCGTTTCGACGTACGGGTGTTTCGACTTACGAGTGTTTTGACTTACGAGTGTTCTGACTTACGAGTGTTCTGACTTACGAGTGTTCCGACTTACGACTGTTTCGACTTACGAGTGTTTTGACTTAAGAGTATTCCGACTTACGAGTGTTTCGGCTTACGGGTGTTTCGACGTACGACTATTTTTGGCTTACGAGTGTTTCGACTTACGAGTGTTTTGAATTACGATTGTTTCGGCTTACGAGTGTTTCGACATACGAGTGTTTTGAATTACGATTGTTTCGACTTACGAGTGTTTTGACTTATGGGTGTTTTGACATACGAGTGTTTCGATACGAATGCTCTGACTTACGAGTGTTCTGACTTACGAGTGTTCTGACTTACGAGTGTTCTGACTTACGGGTGTTCTGACTTACGTGTGTTCCGACTTACGAGTGTTTCGGCTATGGGTGTTTCGACTTACGAGTGTTTCGACTTACGAATGTTTTGGCTTACGAGTGTTTCGGCTTACGAGTGTTTCGACTTACGAATGTTTTGACTTACGGTGTTTCGGCTTACGAGTTATTCGACGTACGAGTGTTTCGACTTACGGGTGTTTCGACTTACGGGTGTTTCGACTTACGAGTGTTTTGACTTACGGGTGTTTTGACATACGAGTGTTTCGATACGAGTGTTTCGACTTACGAGTGTTCTGACTTACGAGTGTTCTGACTTACGTGTGTTCTGACTTACGAGTGTTCTGATTTACGAGTGTTCCGACTTTACGAGTGTTTCGGCTCACGAGTGTTTCGGCTTACGAGTGTTTCGGCTTACGAGTGTTTTGATTTACGAGTGTTTTGACTTACGGGTGCTTCGACTTACGCGTGTTTCGACTTACGAGTGTTTCGACTTACGAGTGTTTCGACTTACGAGTGTTTCGGCTTACGAGTGTTTTGACTTACGAATGTTTTGACTTACGATTGTTTCGGCTTACGAGTGTTTCGACTTACGAGTGTTCTGACTACGAGTGTTCTGACTTACGGGTGTTCTGACTTACGAGTGTTCCGACTTACGAGTGTTTCGGCTTATGAGTGTTTCGACTTACGAGTGCTTCGACTTACGAGTGTTTCGGCTTACGGGTGTTTCGACTTACGAATGTTTTTGCTTACGAGTGTTTCGGCTTACGAGTGTTTCGGCTTATGAGTGTTTCGAGTTACGAGTGTTTTGACTTACGGGTGATTTGACATACGAGTGTTTCGATACGAGTGTTCTGACTTACGAGTGTTTCCGCTTACGAGTGTTTCGGCTTACGAGTGTTTCGACTTACGGGTGCTTCGACTTACGCGTGTTTCGACTCACGAGTGTTTCGACTTGCGAGTGTTTTGGCTTACGAATGTTTTGACTTACGGGAGTTTCGACTTACGGGTGTTTCGGCTTACGAGTGTTTCGACTTACGAGTGTTTTGACTTACGAGTGTTCTGACTTACGAGTGTTCTGACTTATGAGTGTTCCGACTTACGAGTGTTCCGACTTACGAGTGTTTCGGCTTACGAGTGTTTCGGCGTACGAGTGTTTCGGCTTACGAGTGTTTTGACTTACGAGTGTTCTGACTACGAGTGTTCTGACTTACGGGTGTTCTGACTTACGAGTGTTCCGACTTACGAGTGTTTCGGCTTATGAGTGTTTCGACTTACGGGCGTTTCGACGTACGGGTGTTTCGACTTACGAGTGTTTTGACTTACGAGTGTTCTGACTTACGAGTGTTCTGACTTACGAGTGTTCCGACTTACGACTGTTTCGACTTACGAGTGTTTTGACTTAAGAGTATTCCGACTTACGAGTGTTTCGGCTTACGGGTGTTTCGACGTACGACTATTTTTGGCTTACGAGTGTTTCGACTTACGAGTGTTTTGAATTACGATTGTTTCGGCTTACGAGTGTTTCGACATACGAGTGTTTTGAATTACGATTGTTTCGACTTACGAGTGTTTTGACTTATGGGTGTTTTGACATACGAGTGTTTCGATACGAATGCTCTGACTTACGAGTGTTCTGACTTACGAGTGTTCTGACTTACGAGTGTTCTGACTTACGGGTGTTCTGACTTACGTGTGTTCCGACTTACGAGTGTTTCGGCTATGGGTGTTTCGACTTACGAGTGTTTCGACTTACGAATGTTTTGGCTTACGAGTGTTTCGGCTTACGAGTGTTTCGACTTACGAATGTTTTGACTTACGGTGTTTCGGCTTACGAGTTATTCGACGTACGAGTGTTTCGACTTACGGGTGTTTCGACTTACGGGTGTTTCGACTTACGAGTGTTTCGATTTATGAGTGTTTCGACTTACGAGTGTTCTGACCTACGAGTGTTCTGACTTACGAGTGTTCCGACTTACGAGTGTTTCGGTTTACGAGTGTTTCGACACACGAGTGTTTTGACTTACGGGGGTTTCGACTTACGGGTGTTTCGACTTACGAGTGTTTCGGCTTACGAGTGTTTCGACTTAAGGATGTTTCGACTTACGAGTGTTTCGACTTACGATTGTTCCGATTTACGAGTGTTTTGACTTACGGTGTTTCTGCTTACGAGTTATTCGACTTACGAATGTTTTGACTTACGGGTGTTTCGTCTTGCGAGTGTTTCGACTTACGAGTGTTTCGGCGTACGAGTGTTTTGACTTACGAGTGTTTCGACTTACGAGTGTTTTGACTTACGAATGTTTTGACTTACGGGTGTTTCGGCTTACGAGTCTTTCGACTTACGAGTGTTTCGGCTGGCGAGTGTTTCGACTTACGAGTGTTTCGACTTACGAGTGTTTCGACTTACGAGTGTTTCGGCTTACGAGTGTTTTGACTTAAGGGTGTTTCGACTTACGAGTGTTTCGATACGAGTGTTTCGACTTACGAGTGTTCTGACTTACGAATGTTCCGACTTACGAGTGTCTCGGCTTACGAGTGTTTCGGCTTACGAGTGTTTCGACTTTCGAATGTTTTGACTTACGATTGTTTCGGCTTACGAGTGTTTCGACTTACGAGTGTTCTGACTACGAGTGTTCTGACTTACGGGTGTTCTGACTTACGAGTGTTCCGACTTACGAGTGTTTCGGCTTATGAGTGTTTCGACTTACGAGTGCTTCGAATTACGAGTGTTTCGGCTTACGGGTGTTTCGACTTACGAATGTTTTTGCTTACGAGTGTTTCGGCTTACGAGTGTTTCGGCTTATGAGTGTTTCGAATTACGAGTGTTTTGACTTACGGGTGTTTTGACATACGAGTGTTTCGATACGAGTGTTCTGACTTACGAGTGTTTCCGCTTACGAGTGTTTCGGCTTACGAGTGTTTCGACTTACTAATGTTTTTACTTACGAGTGTTTCGGTGTACGAGTGTTTCGACTTAAGGATGTTTCGACTTACGAGTGTTTCGACTTACGAGTGTTTCGACTTACGAGTGTTTCGACTTACGAGTGTTTTGGCTTACGAATGTTTTGACTTACGGGTGTTTCGACTTACGGGTGTTTCGGCTTACGAGTGTTTCGACTTACGAGTATTTTGACTTACGAGTGTTCTGACTTATGGGTGTTTTGACATACGAGTGTTTCGATACGAATGCTCAGACTTACGAGTGTTCTGACTTACGAGTGTTCTGACTTACGAGTGTTCTGACTTACGGCTGTTCTGACTTACGTGTGTTCCGACTTACGAGTGTTTCGGCTATGGGTGTTTCGACTTACGAGTGTTTCGACTTACGAATGTTTTGGCTTACGAGTGTTTCGGCTTAGGAGTGTTTCGACTTACGAATGTTTTGGCTTACGAGTGTTTCGGCTTACGGGTGTTTCGACTTACGACTGTTTCGACTTACGAGTGTTTTGACTTACGGTGTTTCGGCTTACGAGTTATTCGACATACGAGTGTTTCGACACACGAGTGTTTTGACTTACGGGGGTTTCGACTTACGGGTGTTTCGACTTACGAGTGTTTCGGCTTACGAGTGTTTCGACTTACTAATGTTTTTACTTACGAGTGTTTCGGTGTACGAGTGTTTCGACTTAAGGATGTTTCGACTTACGAGTGTTTCGACTTACGAGTGTTTCGGCTTACGTGAGTTTCGACTTAAGGGTGTTTTGACTTACGCGTGTTGTGAATTACGAGTGTTCCGATTTACGAGTGTTTTGACTTACGGTGTTTCGGCTTACGAGTTATTCGACTTACGAATGTTTTGACTTACGGGTGTTTTGGCTTGCGAGTGTTTCGACTTACGAGTGTTTCGGCTTCTGAGTGTTTCGACTTACGAGTGTTTCGGCTTACGAGTGTTTTGACTTAAGGGTGTTTCGAATTACGAGTGTTTCGATACGAGTGTTTCGACTTACGAGTGTTCTGACTTACGAGTGTTCCGACTTACGAGTGTCTCGGCTTACGAGTGTTTCGGCTTACGAGTGTTTCGACTTACGAGTGTTTCGACTTACGAGTGTTCCGACTTACGGGTGTTTCGAGTTACGAGTGTTTTGGCTTACGGTGTTTCGACTTACGAGTGTTTCGGCTTACGAGTGTTTTGACTTAAGGGTGTTTCGACTTACGAGTGTTTCGATACGAGTGTTTCGATTTACGAGTGTTTCGGCTTACGAGTGTTTCGACTTACGAGTGTTTCAACTTACGAGTGTTCTGATTTACGGATGTTTCGACATACGAGTGTTTCGACTTACGAGTGTTTCGACTTACGAGTGTTTTGACTTACGGGTGTTTTGACATACGAGTGTTTCGATACGAGTGTTTCGACTTACAAGTGTTCTGACTTACGATTGTTCTGACTTACGAGCGTTCTGACTTACGAGTGTTTCGGCTTACAAGTGATTCGACTTACGAATGTTTTGACTTACGGGTGTTTCGGCTTGCGAGTGTTTCGACTTACGAGTGTTTCGGCTTGCGAGTGTTTCGACTTACTAATGATTTTACTTACGAGTGTTTCGGCGTACGAGTGTTTCGACTTACGAGTGTTTCGACTTACGGGTGTTTTGACTTACGGGTGTTTCGGCTTACGAGTGTTTCGACTTACGAGTGTTTTGACTTAAGGGTGTTCTGACTTACGAGTGTTCCGACTTACGAGTGTTTCGGCTTATGAGTGTTTCGACTTACGGGCGTTTCGACGTACGGGTGTTTCGACTTACGAGTGTTTTGACTTACGAGTGTTCTGACTTACGAGTGTTCTGACTTACGAGTGTTCCGACTTACGACTGTTTCGACTTACGAGTGTTTTGACTTAAGAGTATTCCGACTTACGAGTGTTTCGGCTTACGGGTGTTTCGACGTACGACTATTTTTGGCTTACGAGTGTTTCGACTTACGAGTGTTTTGAATTACGATTGTTTCGGCTTACGAGTGTTTCGACATACGAGTGTTTTGAATTACGATTGTTTCGACTTACGAGTGTTTTGACTTATGGGTGTTTTGACATACGAGTGTTTCGATACGAATGCTCTGACTTACGAGTGTTCTGACTTACGAGTGTTCTGACTTACGAGTGTTCTGACTTACGGGTGTTCTGACTTACGTGTGTTCCGACTTACGAGTGTTTCGGCTATGGGTGTTTCGACTTACGAGTGTTTCGACTTACGAATGTTTTGGCTTACGAGTGTTTCGGCTTACGAGTGTTTCGACTTACGAATGTTTTGACTTACGGTGTTTCGGCTTACGAGTTATTCGACGTACGAGTGTTTCGACTTACGGGTGTTTCGACTTACGGGTGTTTCGACTTACGAGTGTTTTGACTTACGGGTGTTTTGACATACGAGTGTTTCGATACGAGTGTTTCGACTTACGAGTGTTCTGACTTACGAGTGTTCTGACTTACGTGTGTTCTGACTTACGAGTGTTCTGATTTACGAGTGTTCCGACTTTACGAGTGTTTCGGCTCACGAGTGTTTCGGCTTACGAGTGTTTCGGCTTACGAGTGTTTTGATTTACGAGTGTTTTGACTTACGGGTGCTTCGACTTACGCGTGTTTCGACTTACGAGTGTTTCGACTTACGAGTGTTTCGACTTACGAGTGTTTCGGCTTACGAGTGTTTTGACTTACGAATGTTTTGACTTACGATTGTTTCGGCTTACGAGTGTTTCGACTTACGAGTGTTCTGACTACGAGTGTTCTGACTTACGGGTGTTCTGACTTACGAGTGTTCCGACTTACGAGTGTTTCGGCTTATGAGTGTTTCGACTTACGAGTGCTTCGACTTACGAGTGTTTCGGCTTACGGGTGTTTCGACTTACGAATGTTTTTGCTTACGAGTGTTTCGGCTTACGAGTGTTTCGGCTTATGAGTGTTTCGAGTTACGAGTGTTTTGACTTACGGGTGATTTGACATACGAGTGTTTCGATACGAGTGTTCTGACTTACGAGTGTTTCCGCTTACGAGTGTTTCGGCTTACGAGTGTTTCGACTTACGGGTGCTTCGACTTACGCGTGTTTCGACTCACGAGTGTTTCGACTTGCGAGTGTTTTGGCTTACGAATGTTTTGACTTACGGGAGTTTCGACTTACGGGTGTTTCGGCTTACGAGTGTTTCGACTTACGAGTGTTTTGACTTACGAGTGTTCTGACTTACGAGTGTTCTGACTTATGAGTGTTCCGACTTACGAGTGTTCCGACTTACGAGTGTTTCGGCTTACGAGTGTTTCGGCGTACGAGTGTTTCGGCTTACGAGTGTTTTGACTTACGAGTGTTCTGACTACGAGTGTTCTGACTTACGGGTGTTCTGACTTACGAGTGTTCCGACTTACGAGTGTTTCGGCTTATGAGTGTTTCGACTTACGGGCGTTTCGACGTACGGGTGTTTCGACTTACGAGTGTTTTGACTTACGAGTGTTCTGACTTACGAGTGTTCTGACTTACGAGTGTTCCGACTTACGACTGTTTCGACTTACGAGTGTTTTGACTTAAGAGTATTCCGACTTACGAGTGTTTCGGCTTACGGGTGTTTCGACGTACGACTATTTTTGGCTTACGAGTGTTTCGACTTACGAGTGTTTTGAATTACGATTGTTTCGGCTTACGAGTGTTTCGACATACGAGTGTTTTGAATTACGATTGTTTCGACTTACGAGTGTTTTGACTTATGGGTGTTTTGACATACGAGTGTTTCGATACGAATGCTCTGACTTACGAGTGTTCTGACTTACGAGTGTTCTGACTTACGAGTGTTCTGACTTACGGGTGTTCTGACTTACGTGTGTTCCGACTTACGAGTGTTTCGGCTATGGGTGTTTCGACTTACGAGTGTTTCGACTTACGAATGTTTTGGCTTACGAGTGTTTCGGCTTACGAGTGTTTCGACTTACGAATGTTTTGACTTACGGTGTTTCGGCTTACGAGTTATTCGACGTACGAGTGTTTCGACTTACGGGTGTTTCGACTTACGGGTGTTTCGACTTACGAGTGTTTCGATTTATGAGTGTTTCGACTTACGAGTGTTCTGACCTACGAGTGTTCTGACTTACGAGTGTTCCGACTTACGAGTGTTTCGGTTTACGAGTGTTTCGACACACGAGTGTTTTGACTTACGGGGGTTTCGACTTACGGGTGTTTCGACTTACGAGTGTTTCGGCTTACGAGTGTTTCGACTTAAGGATGTTTCGACTTACGAGTGTTTCGACTTACGATTGTTCCGATTTACGAGTGTTTTGACTTACGGTGTTTCTGCTTACGAGTTATTCGACTTACGAATGTTTTGACTTACGGGTGTTTCGTCTTGCGAGTGTTTCGACTTACGAGTGTTTCGGCGTACGAGTGTTTTGACTTACGAGTGTTTCGACTTACGAGTGTTTTGACTTACGAATGTTTTGACTTACGGGTGTTTCGGCTTACGAGTCTTTCGACTTACGAGTGTTTCGGCTGGCGAGTGTTTCGACTTACGAGTGTTTCGACTTACGAGTGTTTCGACTTACGAGTGTTTCGGCTTACGAGTGTTTTGACTTAAGGGTGTTTCGACTTACGAGTGTTTCGATACGAGTGTTTCGACTTACGAGTGTTCTGACTTACGAATGTTCCGACTTACGAGTGTCTCGGCTTACGAGTGTTTCGGCTTACGAGTGTTTCGACTTTCGAATGTTTTGACTTACGATTGTTTCGGCTTACGAGTGTTTCGACTTACGAGTGTTCTGACTACGAGTGTTCTGACTTACGGGTGTTCTGACTTACGAGTGTTCCGACTTACGAGTGTTTCGGCTTATGAGTGTTTCGACTTACGAGTGCTTCGAATTACGAGTGTTTCGGCTTACGGGTGTTTCGACTTACGAATGTTTTTGCTTACGAGTGTTTCGGCTTACGAGTGTTTCGGCTTATGAGTGTTTCGAATTACGAGTGTTTTGACTTACGGGTGTTTTGACATACGAGTGTTTCGATACGAGTGTTCTGACTTACGAGTGTTTCCGCTTACGAGTGTTTCGGCTTACGAGTGTTTCGACTTACTAATGTTTTTACTTACGAGTGTTTCGGTGTACGAGTGTTTCGACTTAAGGATGTTTCGACTTACGAGTGTTTCGACTTACGAGTGTTTCGACTTACGAGTGTTTCGACTTACGAGTGTTTTGGCTTACGAATGTTTTGACTTACGGGTGTTTCGACTTACGGGTGTTTCGGCTTACGAGTGTTTCGACTTACGAGTATTTTGACTTACGAGTGTTCTGACTTATGGGTGTTTTGACATACGAGTGTTTCGATACGAATGCTCAGACTTACGAGTGTTCTGACTTACGAGTGTTCTGACTTACGAGTGTTCTGACTTACGGCTGTTCTGACTTACGTGTGTTCCGACTTACGAGTGTTTCGGCTATGGGTGTTTCGACTTACGAGTGTTTCGACTTACGAATGTTTTGGCTTACGAGTGTTTCGGCTTAGGAGTGTTTCGACTTACGAATGTTTTGGCTTACGAGTGTTTCGGCTTACGGGTGTTTCGACTTACGACTGTTTCGACTTACGAGTGTTTTGACTTACGGTGTTTCGGCTTACGAGTTATTCGACATACGAGTGTTTCGACACACGAGTGTTTTGACTTACGGGGGTTTCGACTTACGGGTGTTTCGACTTACGAGTGTTTCGGCTTACGAGTGTTTCGACTTACTAATGTTTTTACTTACGAGTGTTTCGGTGTACGAGTGTTTCGACTTAAGGATGTTTCGACTTACGAGTGTTTCGACTTACGAGTGTTTCGGCTTACGTGAGTTTCGACTTAAGGGTGTTTTGACTTACGCGTGTTGTGAATTACGAGTGTTCCGATTTACGAGTGTTTTGACTTACGGTGTTTCGGCTTACGAGTTATTCGACTTACGAATGTTTTGACTTACGGGTGTTTTGGCTTGCGAGTGTTTCGACTTACGAGTGTTTCGGCTTCTGAGTGTTTCGACTTACGAGTGTTTCGGCTTACGAGTGTTTTGACTTAAGGGTGTTTCGAATTACGAGTGTTTCGATACGAGTGTTTCGACTTACGAGTGTTCTGACTTACGAGTGTTCCGACTTACGAGTGTCTCGGCTTACGAGTGTTTCGGCTTACGAGTGTTTCGACTTACGAGTGTTTCGACTTACGAGTGTTCCGACTTACGGGTGTTTCGAGTTACGAGTGTTTTGGCTTACGGTGTTTCGACTTACGAGTGTTTCGGCTTACGAGTGTTTTGACTTAAGGGTGTTTCGACTTACGAGTGTTTCGATACGAGTGTTTCGATTTACGAGTGTTTCGGCTTACGAGTGTTTCGACTTACGAGTGTTTCAACTTACGAGTGTTCTGATTTACGGATGTTTCGACATACGAGTGTTTCGACTTACGAGTGTTTCGACTTACGAGTGTTTTGACTTACGGGTGTTTTGACATACGAGTGTTTCGATACGAGTGTTTCGACTTACAAGTGTTCTGACTTACGATTGTTCTGACTTACGAGCGTTCTGACTTACGAGTGTTTCGGCTTACAAGTGATTCGACTTACGAATGTTTTGACTTACGGGTGTTTCGGCTTGCGAGTGTTTCGACTTACGAGTGTTTCGGCTTGCGAGTGTTTCGACTTACTAATGATTTTACTTACGAGTGTTTCGGCGTACGAGTGTTTCGACTTACGAGTGTTTCGACTTACGGGTGTTTTGACTTACGGGTGTTTCGGCTTACGAGTGTTTCGACTTACGAGTGTTTTGACTTAAGGGTGTTTCGACTTACGAGTGTTTCGACTTACGAGTGTTTCGACTTACGAGTGTTTCGGATTACGAGTGTTTTGACTTGAGAGTTTTCGACTTACGAGTGTTTCGATACGAGTGTTTCGACTTACGAGTGTTCTGACTTACGAGTGTTCTGACTTACGAGTGTTCTGACTTACAAGTGTTCTTACTTACGACTGTTCCGACTTACGAGTGTTCCGACTTACGGTGTTTCGGCTTACGAGTGTTTCGACTTACGAGTGTTTTGACTTACTGGTGTTTTGACATACGAGTGTTTCGATAAGACTGTTTCGACTTACGAGTGTTCTGACTTACGAGTGTTCTAACTTACGAGTGTTCTGACTTACGAGTGTTCTGACTTACGAGTGTTCCGACTTACGAGTGTTTCGGCGCACGAGTGTTTCGGCTTACGAGTGTTTCGCCTTACGAAAATAACAAATAGACGCGGTTTCAAATCTCTATGCTTTTCAAATTCATTACATTAATCTTTATTTATACGTTTCGCTTTACGAGTGTTTCGACATACGAGTGTTTCGACTTACGAGTGTTTCGGCTTACGAGTGTTTTGACTTACGAGTGTTTTGACTTACATGTGTTTCGACTTACGCGTGTTTCGACTTACGAGTGTTTCGACTTACGAGTGTTTCGACTACGGGTGTTTCGACTTACGAATGTTTTGACTTACGGATGTTTTGACTTACGGGTGTTTCGGCTTACGAGTGTTTCGACTTACGAGTGTTTCGACTTACGAGTGTTTTGACTTACGAGTGTTTTGACTTACGGTGTTTCGGCTTACGAGTGTTTCGACTTACGGGTGTTTTGACTTACGGGTGTTTTGACATACGAGTGTTTCGATACGTGTGTTCTGACTTACGAGTGTTCTGACTTACGAGTATTCTGACTTACGAGTGTTCTGACTTACGAGTGTTCTGACATACGTGTGTTCTGACTTACGAGTGTTCCGATTTACGAGTGTTTCGGCATATGAGTGTTTCGACTTACGAATGTTTTTGCTTACGGGTGTTTCGACTTACGAATGTTTTTGCTTACGAGTGTTTCGGCTTACGAGTGTTTCGACTTACGAAAATAACAAATAGACGCGGTTTCAAATCTCTGCTTTTCAAATTCATTACATTAATCTTTATTTACACGTTTCGCTTTACGAATGTTTCGACTTACGCGTGTTTCGACTTACGAGTGTTTCGATTTACGAGTGTTTCGACTTACGAGTGTTTCGACTTACGAGTGTTTCGACTTACGAGTGTTCTGAATAACGAGTGTTCTGACTTACGAGTGTTTCGACTTACGAGTGTTCTGACTTAGGAGTGTTCTGACTTACGAGTGTTCCGACTTACGAGTGTTTCGACTTACGAGTGTTTCGACTTACGAGTGTTTCGACTTACGAGTGTTTCGGCTTACGAGTGTTTTGACTTACGAGTGTTCTGACTACGAGTGTTTTGACTTACGGTGTTTCGGCTTACGAGTTATTCGACATACGAGTGTTTCGACACACGAGTGGTTTGACTTACGGGGGTTTCGACTTACGGGTGTTTCGACTTACGAGTGTTTCGGCTTACGAGTGTTTCGACTTACTAATGTTTTTACTTACGAGTGTTTCGGTGTACGAGTGTTTCGACTTAAGGATGTTTCGACTTACGAGTGTTTCGGCTTACGTGAGTTTCGACTTAAGGGTGTTTTGACTTACGCGTGTTGTGAATTACGAGTGTTCCGATTTACGAGTGTTTTGACTTACGGTGTTTCGGCTTACGAGTTATTCGACTTACGAATGTTTTGACTTACGGGTGTTTTGGCTTGCGAGTGTTTCGACTTACGAGTGTTTCGGCTTATGAGTGTTTCGACTTACGAGTGTTTCGGCTTACGAGTGTTTTGACTTAAGGGTGTTTCGAATTACGAGTGTTTCGATACGAGTGTTTCGACGTACGAGTGTTCTGACTTACGAGTGTTCCGACTTACGAGTGTCTCGGCTTACGAGTGTTTCGGCTTACGAGTGTTTCGACTTACGAGTGTTTCGACTTACGAGTGTTCCGACTTACGGGTGTTTCGACTTACGAGTGTTTTGGCTTACGGTGTTTCGACTTACGAGTGTTCTGACTACGAGTGTTCTGACTTACGAGTGTTTCGGCTTATGAGTGTTTCGACTTACGAGTGTTCCGGCTTATGAGTGTTTCGACTTACGAGTGTTTCGGCTTACGAGTGTTTCGACTTACGAGTGTTTCGACTTACGAGTGTTTCGGCTTACGAGTGTTTCGACATACGGGTGTTTCGACTTACGGTGTTTCGGCTTACGAGTGTTTCGACTTACGATTGTTCTGACTTACGAGTGTTCTGACTTATGAGTGTTCTGACTTACGAGTGTTCTGACTTACGAGTGTTCCGACTTACGAGTGTTTCGGCTCACGAGTGTTTCGGCTTACGAGTGTTTCGACTTACGAGTGTTCTGACTTACGAGTGTTCTGACTTATGAGTGTTCTGACTTACGAGTGTTCTGACTTACGAGTGTTTCGACTTACGAGTGTTTCGACTTACGAGTGTTTTGACTTACTGGTGTTTTGACATACGAGTGTTTCGATACGAGTGTTTCGACTTACGAGTGTTCTGACTTACGAGTGTTCTAACTTACGAGTGTTCTGACTTACGGGTGTTCTGACTTACGAGTGTTCCGACTTACGAGTGTTTCGGCTCACGAGTGTTTCGGCTTACGAGTGTTTCGACTTACGAAAATAACAAATAGACGCGGTTTCAAATCTCGATGCTTTTCAAATTCAATACATTAATCTTTATTTATACGTTTCGCTTTACGAGTGTTTCGACTTACGAGTGTTTCGACTTACGAGTGTTTCGGCTTACGAGTGTTTCGACTTACGAGTGTTTCGACTTACGAGTGTTTTGACTTACTGGTGTTTTGACATACGAGTGTTTCGATACGAGTGTTTCGACTTACGAGTGTTCTGACTTACGAGTGTTCTGACTTACGAGTGTTTCGACTTACGAGTGTTCTGACTTAGGAGTGTTCTGACTTACGAATGTTCCGACTTACGAGTGTTTCGACTTACGAGTGTTTTGACTTACGAGTGTTTCGACTTACGAGTGTTTCGGCTTACGAGTGTTTTGACTTACGAGTGTTCTGACTACGAGTGTTCTGACTTACGAGTGTTTCGGCTTATGAGTGTTTCGACTTACGAGTGTTTCAGCTTATGAGTGTTTCGACTTACGAGTGTTTCGGCTTACGAGTATTTTGACTTACGAGTGTTTTGACTTGCATGTGTTTCGACTTACGCGTGTTTCGACTTACGAGTGTTTCGACTTGCGAGTGTTTCGACTACGGGTGTTTCGACTTACGAATGTTTTGACTTACGGATGTTTTGACTTACGGGTGTTTCGGCTTACGAGTGTTTCGACTTACGAGTGTTTCGACTTACGAGTGTTTTGACTTACGAGTGTTTTGACTTACGGTGTTTCGGCTTACGAGTGTTTCGACTTACGAGTGTTTTGACTTACGGGTGTTTTGACATACGAGTGTTTCGATACGAGTGTTCTGACTTACGAGTGTTCTGACTTACGAGTGTTCTGACTTACGAGTGTTCTGACTTACGAGTGTTCTGACATACGTGTGTTCTGACTTACGAGTGTTCCGATTTACGAGTGTTTCGGCATATGAGTGTTTCGACTTACGGATGTTTTTGCTTACGGGTGTTTCGACTTACGAATGTTTTTGCTTACGAGTGTTTCGGCTTACGAGTGTTTCGACTTACGAAAATAACAAATAGACGCGGTTTCAAATCTCTATGCTTTTCAAATTCATTACATTAATCTTTATTTACACGTTTCGCTTTACGAGTGTTTCGACTTACGAGTGTTTCGACTTACGAGTGTTTCGACTTACGAGTGTTTTGACTTACGAGTGTTCTGACTTACGAGTGTTCTGACTTACGAGTGTTTCGACTTACGAGTGTTCTGACTTACGAGTGTTCTTACTTACGAATGTTCCGACTTACGAGTGTTTCGACTTACGAGTGTTTCGACTTACGAGTGTTTCGACTTACGAGTGTTTAGGCTTACGAGTGTTTTGACTTACGAGTGTTCTGACTACGAGTGTTCTGACTTACGAGTCTTTCGGCTTATGAGTGTTTCGACTTACGAGTGTTTCGGCTTACGAGTGTTTCGACTTACGAGTGTTTCGGCTTACGAGTGTTTTGACTTACGAGTGTTTCGACTTACGAGTGTTTCGACTTACGGGTGTTTCGACATACGAGTGTTTCGACTACGAGTGTTTCGACTTACGAGTGTTTCGGCTTACGAGTGTTTCGACTTACGAGTGTTTCGACTTACGAGTGTTTTGACTTACTGGTGTTTTGACATACGAGTGTTTCGATACGAGTGTTTCGACTTACGAGTGTTCTGACTTACGAGTGTTCTGACTTACGAGTGTTTCGACTTACGAGTGTTCTGACTTAGGAGTGTTCTGACTTACGAATGTTCCGACTTACGAGTGTTTCGACTTACGAGTGTTTTGACTTACGAGTGTTTCGACTTACGAGTGTTTCGGCTTACGAGTGTTTTGACTTACGAGTGTTCTGACTACGAGTGTTCTGACTTACGAGTGTTTCGGCTTATGAGTGTTTCGACTTACGAGTGTTTCAGCTTATGAGTGTTTCGACTTACGAGTGTTTCGGCTTACGAGTGTTTTGACTTACGAGTGTTTTGACTTACATGTGTTTCGACTTACGCGTGTTTCGACTTACGAGTGTTTCGACTTGCGAGTGTTTCGACTACGGGTGTTTCGACTTACGAATGTTTTGACTTACGGATGTTTTGACTTACGGGTGTTTCGGCTTACGAGTGTTTCGACTTACGAGTGTTTCGACTTACGAGTGTTTTGACTTACGAGTGTTTTGAATTACGGTGTTTCGGCTTACGAGTGTTTCGACTTACGTGTGTTTTGACTTACGGGTGTTTTGACATACGAGTGTTTCGATACGAGTGTTCTGACTTACGAGTGTTCTGACTTACGAGTGTTCTGACTTACGAGTGTTCTGACTTACGAGTGTTCTGACATACGTGTGTTCTGACTTACGAGTGTTCCGATTTACGAGTGTTTCGGCATATGAGTGTTTCGACTTACGGATGTTTTTGCTTACGGGTGTTTCGACTTACGAATGTTTTTGCTTACGAGTGTTTCGGCTTACGAGTGTTTCGACTTACGAAAATAACAAATAGACGCGGTTTCAAATCTCTATGCTTTTCAAATTCATTACATTAATCTTTATTTACACGTTTCGCTTTACGAGTGTTTCGACTTACGAGTGTTTCGACTTACGAGTGTTTCGACTTACGAGTGTTTTGACTTACGAGTGTTCTGACTTACGAGTGTTCTGACTTACGAGTGTTTCGACTTAGGAGTGTTCTGACTTACGAGTGTTCTTACTTACGAATGTTCCGACTTACGAGTGTTTCGACTTACGAGTGTTTCGTCTTACGAGTGTTTCGACTTACGAGTGTTTAGGCTTACGAGTGTTTTGACTTACGAGTGTTCTGACTACGAGTGTTCTGACTTACGAGTGTTTCGGCTTATGAGTGTTTCGACTTACGAGTGTTTCGGCTTACGAGTGTTTCGACTTACGAGTGTTTCGGCTTACGAGTGTTTCGACTTACGAGTGTTTCGACTTACGAGTGTTTCGACTTACGGGTGTTTCGACTTACGAGTGTTTCGACTACGAGTGTTTCGACTTACGAGTGTTTCGGCTTACGAGTGTTTCGACATACGGGTGTTTCGACTTACGGTGTTTCGGCTTACGAGTGTTTAGATACGAGTGTTCTGACTTACGAGTGTTCTGACTTACGAGTGTTCTGACTTACGAGTGTTCTGACTTACGAGTGTTCCGACTTTACGAGTGTTTCGGCTCACGAGTGTTTCGGCTTACGAGTGTTTCGACTTACGAAAATAACAAATAGACGCGGTTTCAAATCTCTATGCTTTTCAAATTCGTTACATTAATCTTTATTTATACGTTTCGCTTTACGAGTGTTTCGACTTACGAGTGTTTCGACATACGAGTGTTTCGGCTTACGAGTGTTTTAATTTACGAGTGTTTTGAATTCCGGGTGCTTCGACTTACGCGTGTTTCGACTTACGAGTGTTTCGACTTACGAGTGTTTCGACTTACGAGTGATTCGACTTACGAATGTTTTGACTTACGGGTGTTTCGGCTTGCGAGTGTTTCGACTTACGAGTGTTTCGGCTTATGAGTGTTTCGACTTACTAATGTTTTTACTTACGAGTGTTTCGGCGTACGAGTCTTTTGACTTACGAGTGTTTCGACTTACGAGTGTTTTGACTTACGAATGTTCTGACTTACGGGTGTTTCGGCTTACGAGTGTTTCGACTTACGAGTGTTTCGGCTGGCGAGTGTTTCGACTTACGAGTGTTTTGACTTAAGGGTGTTTCGACTTACGAGTGTTTCGACTTACGAGTGTTTCGACTTACGAGTGTTTCGGCTTACGAGTGTTTTGACTTAGGGTGTTTCGACTTACGAGTGTTTCGATAGGAGTGTTTCGACTTACGAGTGTTCTGACTTACGATTGTTCTGACTTACGAGCGTTCTGACTTACGAGTGTTCTGACTTACGAGTGTTTCGGCTTACGAGTGTTTCGGCTTACGAGTGTTTCGACTTACGAGTGTTTCGACTTACGAGTGTTCCGACTTACGGGTGTTTCGACTTACGAGTGTTTTGGCTTATAGTGTTTCGGCTTACGAGTGTTTCGAGTTAAGAGTGTTTTGACTTACGAGTGTTCTGACTTACGAGTGTTCTGACTTACGAGTGTTCTGACTTACGAGTGTTCCGTACGAGTGTTTCGATACGAGTGTTTCGACTTACGAGTGTTCTGACTTACGAGTGTTCCGACTTACGAGTGTCTCGGCTTACGAGTGTTTCGGCTTACGAGTGTTTCGACTTACGAGTGTTTCGTCTTACGAGTGTTCCGACTTACGGGTGTTTCGACTTACGAGTGTTTTGGCTTACGGTGTTTCGACTTACGAGTGTTTCGGCTTACGAGTGTTTTGACTTAAGGGTGTTTCGACTTACGAGTGTTTCGATATGAGTGTTTCGATTTACGAGTGTTTCGGCTTACGAGTGTTTCGACTTACGAGTGTTTCGACTTACGAGTGTTCTGATTTACGGATGTTTCGACATACGAGTGTTTCGACTTACGAGTGTTTCGACTTACGAGTGTTTTGACTTACGGGTGTTTTGACATACGAGTGTTTCGATACGAGTGTTTCGACTTACGAGTGTTCTGACTTACGATTGTTCTGACTTACGAGCGTTCTGACTTACGAGTGTTTCGGCTTACAAGTGATTCGACTTACGAATGTTTTGACTTACGGGTGTTTCGGCTTGCGAGTGTTTCGACTTACGAGTGTTTCGGCTTGCGAGTGTTTCGACTTACTAATGATTTTACTTACGAGTGTTTCGGCGTACGAGTGTTTCGACTTACGAGTGTTTCGACTTACGGGTGTTTTGACTTACGGGTGTTTCGGCTTACGAGTGTTTCGACTTACGAGTGTTTTGACTTAAGGGTGTTTCGACTTACGAGTGTTTCGGCTTACGAGTGTTTCGGATTACGAGTGTTTTGACTTGAGGGTTTTCGACTTACGAGTGTTTCGATACGAGTGTTTCGACTTACGAGTGTTCTGACTTATGAGTGTTCTGACTTACGAGTGTTCTGACTTACAAGTGTTCTTACTTACGACTGTTCCGACTTACGAGTGTTCCGACTTACGAGTGTTTCGGCTTACGAGTGTTTCGGCTTACGAGTGTTTCGACTTACGAGTGTTCCGACTTACGGGTGTTTCGACTTACGAGTGTTTTGGCTTACGGTGTTTCGGCTTACGAGTGTTTCGAATTACGAGAGTTTTGACTTACGCGCGTTTTGACATACGAGTGTTTCGATACGAGTGTTCTGACTTACGAGTGTTCTGACTTACGAGTGTTCTGAGTTACGAGTGTTCTGACTTACGAGTGTTCCGACTTTACGAGTGTTTCGGCTCACGAGTGTTTCGGCTTACAAGTGTTTCGACTTACGAAAATAACAAATAGACGCGGTTTCAAATCTCTATGCTTTTCAAATTCATTACATTAATCTTTATTCATACGTTTCGCTTTACGAGTGTTTCGACTTACGAGTGTTTCGACATACGAGTGTTTCGGCTTACGAGTGTTTTGATTTACGAGTGTTTTGACTTACGGTTGCTTCGACTTACGCGTGTTTCGACTTACGAGTGTTTCGACTTACGAGTGTTTCGACTTACGAGTGTTTCGGCTTACGAGTGTTTTGACTTACGAGTGTTTCGGCTGGCGAGTGTTTCGACTTACGAGTGTTTTGACTTAAGGGTGTTTCGACTTACGAGTGTTTCGACTTACGAGTGTTTCGACTTACGAGTGTTTCGGCTTACGAGTGTTTTGACTTAAGGGTGTTTCGACTTACGAGTGTTTCGATACGAGTGTGTCGACTTACGAGTGTTCTGACTTACGAGTGTTCCGACTTACGAGTGTCTCGGCTTACGAGTGTTTCGGCTTACGAGTGTTTCGACTTACGAGTGTTTCGACTTACGAGTGTTCCGAATTACGTGTGTTTCGACTTACGAGTGTTTTGGCTTACGGTGTTTCGACTTACGAGTGTTTCGGCTTACGAGTGTTTTGACTTAAGGGTGTTTCGACTTACGAGTGTTTCGATACGAGTGTTTCGACTTACGAGTGTTTCGACTTACGAGTGTTCTGATTTACGGATGTTTCGACATACGAGTGTTTCGACTTACGAGTGTTTCGACTTACGAGTGTTTTGACTTACGCGTGTTTTGACATACGAGTGTTCTGACTTACGAGTGTTCTGACTTACGAGTGTTCTGACTTACGAGTGTTCTGACTTACGAGTGTTCCGACTTACGAGTGTTTCGACTTACGAGTGTTCCGAATTACGTGTGTTTCGACTTACGAGTGTTTTGGCTTACGGTGTTTCGACTTACGAGTGTTTCGGCTTACGAGTGTTTTGACTTAAGGGTGTTTCGACTTACGAGTGTTTCGATACGAGTGTTTCGACTTACGAGTGTTTCGACTTACGAGTGTTCTGATTTACGGATGTTTCGACATACGAGTGTTTCGACTTACGAGTGTTTCGACTTACGAGTGTTCTGATTTACGGATGTTT
The DNA here is from genome assembly GCA_964016885.1 of Eledone cirrhosa. Taxonomy (NCBI): domain Eukaryota; kingdom Metazoa; phylum Mollusca; class Cephalopoda; order Octopoda; family Eledonidae; genus Eledone; species Eledone cirrhosa. The sequence continues at coordinate 258,336,800 of OZ024741.1, forward strand.
CGACATACGAGTGTTTCGGCTCACGGGTGTTTCGGCTTACGAGTGTTTCGACTTACGAGTGTTTCGACATACGAGTGTTTCGACTTACGAATGTTTTTGCTTACGGGTGTTTCGACTTACGAATGTTTTTGCTTACGAGTGTTTCGGTTTACGAGTGTTCCGACTTACGAGTGTTCCGACTTACGAGTGTTTCGGCTTACGAGTGTTTCCGGCTTACGAGTGTTTCGACTTACGAGTGTTTCGAGTTACGAGTGTTTTGACTTACGGTGTTTCGGCTTACGAGTGATTAGACTTACGAGTGTTTTGACTTACGGGTGTTTTGACTTACGGGTGTTGTGAATTACGAATGTTCCGATTTACGAGTGTTTTGACTTACGGTGTTTCGGCTTACAAGTGATTCGACTTACGAATGTTTTGACTTACGGGTGTTTCGGCTTGCGTGTGTTTCGACTTACGAGTGTTTCGGCTTATGAGTGTTTCGACTTACTAATGTTTTTACTTACGAGTGTTTCGGCGTACGAGTGTTTTGACTTACGAGTGTTTCGACTTACGAGTGTTTTGACGTACGAATGTTTTGACTTACGGGTGTTTCGGCTTACGAGTGTTTCGACTTACGAGTGTTTCGGCTTGCGAGTGTTTCGACTTACTAATGTTTTTACTTACGAGTGTTTCGGCGTACGAGTGTTTCGACTTACGAGTTATTCGACTTAAGGGTGTTTCGACTTACGAGTGTTTCGACTTACGAGTGTTTCGACTTACGAGTGTTTCGACTTACGGGTGTTTCGACTTACGAGTGTTTTGGCTTACGGTGTTTCGACTTACGAGTGTTTCGGCTTACGAGTGTTTTGACTTAAGGGTGTTTCGACTTACGAGTGTTTCGATACGAGTGTTTCGACTTACGAGTGTTTCGGCTTACGAGTGTTTCGACTTACGAGTGTTTCGACTTGCGAGTGTTCTGATTTACGGATGTTTCGAAATACGAATGTTTCGACTTACGTGTGTTTCGACTTACGAGTGTTTTGACTTACGGGTGTTTTGACATACGAGTGTTTCGATACGAGTGTTTCGACTTACGAGTGTTCTGACTTACGATTGTTCTGACTTACGAGCGTTCTGACTTACGAGTGTTTCGGCTTACGAGTGTTTCGGCTTACGAGTGTTTCGACTTACGAGTGTTTCGACTTACGAGTGTTCCGATTTACGAGTGTTTTGACTTACGGTGTTTCGGCTTACGAGTTATTCGACTTACGAATGTTTTGACTTACGGGTGTTTCGGCTTGCGAGTGTTTCGACTTACGAGTGTTTCGGCTTATGAGTGTTTCGACTTACTAATGTTTTTACTTACGAGTGTTTCGGCGTACGAGTGTTTTGACTTACGAGTGTTTCGACTTACGAGTGTTTTGACTTACGAATGTTTTGACTTACGGGTGTTTCGGCTTACGAGTCTTTCGACTTACGAGTGTTTCGGCTGGCGAGTGTTTCGACTTACGAGTGTTTTGACTTAAGGGTGTTTCGACTTACGAGTGTTTCGACTTACGAGTGTTTCGACTTACGAGTGTTTCGGCTTACGAGTGTTTTGACTTAAGGGTGTTTCGACTTACGAGTGTTTCGATACGAGTGTTTCGACTTACGAGTGTTATGACTTACGAATGTTCCGACTTACGAGTGTCTCGGCTTACGAGTGTTTCGGCTTACGAGTGTTTCGACTTACGAATGTTTTGACTTACGATTGTTTCGGCTTACGAGTGTTTCGACTTACGAGTGTTCTGACTACGAGTGTTCTGACTTACGGGTGTTCTGACTTACGAGTGTTCCGACTTACGAGTGTTTCGGCTTATGAGTGTTTCGACTTACGAGTGCTTCGACTTACGAGTGTTTCGGCTTACGGGTGTTTCGACTTACGAATGTTTTTGCTTACGAGTGTTTCGGCTTACGAGTGTTTCGGCTTATGAGTGTTTCGAATTACGAGTGTTTTGACTTACGGGTGTTTTGACATACGAGTGTTTCGATACGAGTGTTCTGACTTACGAGTGTTTCCGCTTACGAGTGTTTCGGCTTACGAGTGTTTCGACTTACTAATGTTTTTACTTACGAGTGTTTCGGTGTACGAGTGTTTCGACTTAAGGATGTTTCGACTTATGAGTGTTTCGACTTACGAGTGTTTCGACTTACGAGTGTTTTGACTTACGAGTGTTCTGACTTATGGGTGTTTTGACATACGAGTGTTTCGATACGAATGCTCAGACTTACGAGTGTTCTGACTTACGAGTGTTCTGACTTACGAGTGTTCTGACTTACGGGTGTTCTGACTTACGTGTGTTCCGACTTACGAGTGTTTCGGCTATGGGTGTTTCGACTTACGAGTGTTTCGACTTACGAATGTTTTGGCTTACGAGTGTTTCGGCTTAGGAGTGTTTCGACTTACGAATGTTTTGGCTTACGAGTGTTTCGGCTTACGGGTGTTTCGACTTACGAGTGTTTCGACTTACGAGTGTTTTGACTTACGGTGTTTCGGCTTACGAGTTATTCGACATACGAGTGTTTCGACACACGAGTGTTTTGACTTACGGGGGTTTCGACTTACGGGTGTTTCGACTTACGAGTGTTTCGGCTTACGAGTGTTTCGACTTACTAATGTTTTTACTTACGAGTGTTTCGGTGTACGAGTGTTTCGACTTAAGGATGTTTCGACTTACGAGTGTTTCGACTTACGAGTGTTTCGGCTTACGTGAGTTTCGACTTAAGGGTGTTTTGACTTACGCGTGTTGTGAATTACGAGTGTTCCGATTTACGAGTGTTTTGACTTACGGTGTTTCGGCTTACGAGTTATTCGACTTACGAATGTTTTGACTTACGGGTGTTTTGGCTTGCGAGTGTTTCGACTTACGAGTGTTTCGGCTTATGAGTGTTTCGACTTACTAATGTTTTTACTTACGAGTGTTTCGGCGTACGAGTGTTTTGACTTACGAGTGTTTCGACTTACGGGTGTTTCGGCTTACGAGTCTTTCGACTTACGAGTGTTTCGGCTGGCAAGTGTTTCGACTTACGAGTGTTTTGACTTACGAGTCTTTCGACTTACGAGTGTTTCGGCTTACGAGTGTTTTGACTTAAGGGTGTTTCGAATTACGAGTGTTTCGATACGAGTGTTTCGACTTACGAGTGTTCTGACTTACGAGTGTTCCGACTTACGAGTGTCTCGGCTTACGAGTGTTTCGGCTTACGAGTGTTTCGACTTACGAGTGTTTCGACTTACGAGTGTTCCGACTTACGGGTGTTTCGACTTACGAGTGTTTTGGCTTACGGTGTTTCGACTTACGAGTGTTTCGGCTTACGAGTGTTTTGACTTAAGGGTGTTTCGACTTACGAGTGTTTCGATATGAGTGTTTCGATTTACGAGTGTTTCGGCTTACGAGTGTTTCGACTTACGAGTGTTTCGACTTACGAGTGTTCTGATTTACGGATGTTTCGACATACGAGTGTTTCGACTTACGAGTGTTTCGACTTACGAGTGTTTTGACTTACGGGTGTTTTGACATACGAGTGTTTCGATACGAGTGTTTCGACTTACGAGTGTTCTGACTTACGATTGTTCTGACTTACGAGCGTTCTGACTTACGAGTGTTTCGGCTTACAAGTGATTCGACTTACGAATGTTTTGACTTACGGGTGTTTCGGCTTGCGAGTGTTTCGACTTACGAGTGTTTCGGCTTGCGAGTGTTTCGACTTACTAATGATTTTACTTACGAGTGTTTCGGCGTACGAGTGTTTCGACTTACGAGTGTTTCGACTTACGGGTGTTTTGACTTACGGGTGTTTCGGCTTACGAGTGTTTCGACTTACGAGTGTTTTGACTTAAGGATGTTTCGACTTACGAGTGTTTCGACTTACGAGTGTTTCGGATTACGAGTGTTTTGACTTGAGGGTTTTCGACTTACGAGTGTTTCGATACGAGTGTTTCGACTTACGAGTGTTCTGACTTATGAGTGTTCTGACTTACGAGTGTTCTGATTTACAAGTGTTCTTACTTACGACTGTTCCGGCTTACGAGTGTTCCGACTTACGAGTGTTTCGGCTTACGAGTGTTTCGGCTTACGAGTGTTTGGACTTACGAGTGTTCCGACTTACGGGTGTTTCGACTTACGAGTGTTTTGGCTTACGGTGTTTCGGCTTACGAGTGTTTCGAATTACGAGAGTTTTGACTTACGCGTGTTTTGACATACGAGTGTTTCGATACGAGTGTTCTGACTTACGAGTGTTCTGACTTACGAGTGTTCTGAGTTACGAGTGTTCTGACTTACGAGTGTTCCGACTTTACGAGTGTTTCGGCTCACGAGTGTTTCGGCTTACAAGTGTTTCGACTTACGAAAATAACAAATAGACGCGGTTTCAAATCTCTATGCTTTTCAAATTCATTACATTAATCTTTATTCATACGTTTCGCTTTACGAGTGTTTCGACTTACGAGTGTTTCGACATACGAGTGTTTCGGCTTACGAGTGTTTTGATTTACGAGTGTTTTGACTTACGGGTGCTTCGACTTACGCGTGTTTCGACTTACGAGTGTTTCGACTTACGAATGTTTTTGCTTACGAGTGTTTCGGTTTACGAGTGTTCCGACTTACGAGTGTTCCGACTTACGAGTGTTTCGGCTTACGAGTGTTTCCGGCTTACGAGTGTTTCGACTTACGAGTGTTTCGACTTACGAGTGTTTTGACTTACGGTGTTTCGGCTTACGAGTGATTAGACTTACGAGTGTTTTGACTTACGGGTGTTTTGACTTACGGGTGTTGTGAATTACGAGTGTTCCGATTTACGAGTGTTTTGACTTACTGTGTTTCGGCTTACAAGTGATTCGACTTACGAATGTTTTGACTTACGGGTGTTTCGGCTTGCGTGTGTTTCGACTTACGAGTGTTTCGGCTTATGAGTGTTTCGACTTACTAATGTTTTTACTTACGAGTGTTTCGGCGTACGAGTGTTTTGACTTACGAGTGTTTCGACTTACGAGTGTTTTGACGTACGAATGTTTTGACTTACGGGTGTTTCGGCTTACGAGTGTTTCGACTTACGAGTGTTTCGACTTGCGAGTGTTTCGACTTACTAATGTTTTTACTTACGAGTGTTTCGGCGTACGAGTGTTTCGACTTACGAGTGTTTCGACTTAAGGGTGTTTCGACTTACGAGTGTTTCGACTTACAAGTGTTTCGACTTACGAGTGTTTCGACTTACGGGTGTTTCGACTTACGAGTGTTTTGGCTTACGGTGTTTCGACTTACGAGTGTTTCGGCTTACGAGTGTTTTGACTTAAGGGTGTTTCGACTTACGATTGTTTCGATACGAGTGTTTCGACTTACGAGTGTTTCGGCTTACGAGTGTTTCGACTTACGAGTGTTTCGACTTACGAGTGTTCTGATTTACGGATGTTTCGAAATACGAGTGTTTCGACTTACGAGTGTTTCGACTTACAAGTGTTTTGACTTACGGGTGTTTTGACATACGAGTGTTTCGATACGAGTGTTTCGACTTACGAGTGTTCTGACTTACGATTGTTCTGACTTACGAGCGTTCTGACTTACGAGTGTTTCGGCTTACGAGTGTTTCGGCTTACGAGTGTTTCGACTTACGAGTGTTTCGACTTACGAGTGTTCCGACTTACGGGTGTTTCGACTTACGAGTGTTTTGGCTTACGGTGTTTCGACTTACGAGTGTTTCGAGTTAAGAGTGTTTTGACTTACGCGTGTTTTGACATACGAGTGTTCTGACTTACGAGTGTTCTGACTTACGAGTGTTCTGACTTACGAGTGTTCCGACTTTACGAGTGTTTCGGCTCACGAGTGTTTCGGCTTACGAGTGTTTCGACTTACGAAAATAACATATATACGCGGTTTCAAATCTCTATGCTTTTCAAATTCATTACATTAATCTTTATTTATACGTTTCGCTTTACGAGTGTTTCGACTTACGAGTGTTTCGACATACGAGTGTTTCGACTTACGAATGTTTTTGCTTACGGGTGTTTCGACTTACGAATGTTTCGGCTTACGAGTGTTTCGACTTACGAGTGTTCTAACTTACGAGTGTTCTGACTTATGAGTGTTCTGACTTACGAGTGTTCTGACTTACGAGTGTTCTGACTTACGAGTGTTTTGACTTACGGTGTTTCGGCTTACAAGTGATTCGACTTACGAATGTTTTGACTTACGGGTGTTTCGGCTTGCGAGTGTTTCGACTTACGAGTGTTTCGGCTTATGAGTGTTTCGACTTACTAATGTTTTTACTTACGAGTGTTTCGGCGTACGAGTGTTTTGACTTACGAGTGTTTCGGCTTACGAGTGTTTCGACTTACGAGTGTTCTGACTTACGAGTGTTCTGACTTATGAGTGTTCTGACTTACGAGTGTTCTGACTTACGAGTGTTCCGACTTACGAGTGTTTCGGCTTACGAGTGTTTCGGCTTACGAGTGTTTCGTCTTACGAGTGTTCTGACTTACGAGTGTTCTGACTTATGAGTGTTCTGACTTACGAGTGTTCTGACTTACGAGTGTTTTGACTTACGGTGTTTCGGCTTACGAGTTATTCGACATACGAGTGTTTCGACACACGAGTGTTTTGACTTACGGGGGTTTCGACTTACGGGTGTTTCGACTTACGAGTGTTTCGGCTTACGAGTGTTTCGACTTACTAATGTTTTTACTTACGAGTGTTTCGGTGTACGAGTATTTCGACTTAAGGATGTTTCGACTTACGAGTGTTTCGACTTACGAGTGTTTCGGCTTACGTGAGTTTCGACTTAAGGGTGTTTTGACTTACGCGTGTTGTGAATTACGAGTGTTCCGATTTACGAGTGTTTTGACTTACGGTGTTTCGGCTTACGAGTTATTCGACTTACGAATGTTTTGACTTACGGGTGTTTTGGCTTGCGAGTGTTTCGACTTACGAGTGTTTCGGCTTATGAGTGTTTCGACTTACTAATGTTTTTACTTACGAGTGTTTCGGCGTACGAGTGTTTTGACTTACGAGTGTTTCGACTTACGGGTGTTTCGGCTTACGAGTCTTTCGACTTACGAGTGTTTCGGCTGGCAAGTGTTTCGACTTACGAGTGTTTTGACTTACGAGTGTTTCGACTTACGAGTGTTTCGGCTTACGAGTGTTTTGACTTAAGGGTGTTTCGAATTACGAGTGTTTCGATACGAGTGTTTCGACTTACGAGTGTTCTGACTTACGAGTGTTCCGACTTACGAGTGTCTCGGCTTACGAGTGTTTCGGCTTACGAGTGTTTCGACTTACGAGTGTTTCGACTTACGAGTGTTCCGACTTACGGGTGTTTCGACTTACGAGTGTTTTGGCTTACGGTGTTTCGACTTACGAGTGTTTCGGCTTACGAGCGTTTTGACTTAAGTGTGTTTCGACTTACGAGTGTTTCGATACGAGTGTTTCGATTTACGAGTGTTTCGGCTTACGAGTGTTTCGACTTACGAGTGTTTCGACTTACGAGTGTTTTGACTTACGGGTGTTTTGACATACGAGTGTTTCGATACGAGTGTTTCGACTTACGAGTGTTCTGACTTACGATTGTTCTGACTTACGAGCGTTCTGACTTACGAGTGTTTCGGCTTACAAGTGATTCGACTTACGAATGTTTTAACTTACGGGTGTTTCGGCTTGCGAGTGTTTCGACTTACGAGTGTTTCGGCTTGCGAGTGTTTCGACTTACTAATGATTTTACTTACGAGTCTTTCGGCGTACGAGTGTTTCGACTTACGAGTGTTTCGACTTACGGGTGTTTTGACTTACGGGTGTTTCGGCTTACGAGTGTTTCGACTTACGAGTGTTTCGACTTACGAGTGTTTCGGATTACGAGTGTTTTGACTTGAGGGTTTTCGACTTACGAGTGTTTCGATACGAGTGTTTCGACTTACGAGTGTTCTGACTTACGAGTGTTCTGACTTACGAGTGTTCTGACTTACAAGTGTTCTTACTTACGACTGTTTCGACTTACGAGTGTTCCGACTTACGAGTGTTTCGGCTTACGAGTGTTTCGGCTTACGAGTGTTTCGACTTACGAGTGTTCCGACTTACGGGTGTTTCGACTTACGGGTGTTTCGACTTACGAGTGTTTTAGCTTACGGTGTTTCGACTTACGAGTGTTTCGAGTTAAGAGTGTTTTGACTTACGCGTGTTTTGACATACGAGTGTTCTGACTTACGAGTGTTGTGACTTACGAGTGTTCTGACTTACGAGTGTTCTGAGTTACGAGTGTTCTGACTTACGAGTGTTCCGACTTTACGAGTGTTTCGGCTCACGAGTGTTTCGGCTTACGAGTGTTTCGACTTACGAAAATAACAAATAGACGCGGTTTCAAATCTCTATGCTTTTCAAATTCATTACATTAATCTTTATTCATACGTTTCGCTTTACGAGTGTTTCGACTTACGAGTGTTTCGACATACGAGTGTTTCGGCTTACGAGTGTTTTGATTTACGAGTGTTTTGACTTACGGGTGCTTCGACTTACGCGTGTTTCGACTTACGAGTGTTTCGACTTACGAGTGTTTCGACTTACGAGTGTTTCGGCTTACGAGTGTTTTGACTTACGAGTGTTTCGGCTGGCGAGTGTTTCGACTTACGAGTGTTTTGACTTAAGGGTGTTTCGACTTACGAGTGTTTCGACTTACGAGTGTTTCGGCTTACGAGTGTTTTGACTTAAGGGTGTTTCGACTTACGAGTGTTTCGATACGAGTGTTTCGACTTACGAGTGTTCTGACTTACGAGTGTTCCGACTTACGAGTGTCTCGGCTTACGAGTGTTTCGGCTTACGAGTGTTTCGACTTACGAGTGTTTCGACTTACGAGTGTTCCGAATTACGTTTGTTTCGACTTACGAGTGTTTTGGCTTACGGTGTTTCGACTTACGAGTGTTTCGGCTTACGAGTGTTTTGACTTAAGGGTGTTTCGACTTACGAGTGTTTCGATACGAGTGTTTCGACTTACGAGTGTTTCGATACGAGTGTTTCGACTTACGAGTGTTTCGGCTTACGAGTGTTTCGACTTACGAGTGTTTCGACTTACGAGTGTTCTGATTTACGGATGTTTCGAGATACGAGTGTTTCGACTTACGAGTGTTTCCGACTTACGAGTGTTTTGACTTACGTGTGTTTTGACATACGAGTGTTTCGATACGAGTGTTTCGACTTACGAGTGTTCTGACTTACGATTGTTCTGACTTACGAGCGTTCTGACTTACGAGTGTTTCGGCTTACGAGTGTTTCGGCTTACGAGTGTTTCGACTTACGGGTGTTTCGACTTACGAGTGTTTTGGCTTACGGTGTTTCGACTTACGAGTGTTTCGAGTTAAGAGTGTTTTGACTTACGCGTGTTTTGACATACGAGTGTTCTGACTTACGAGTGTTCTGACTTACGAGTGTTCTGACTTACGAGTGTTCTGACTTACGAGTGTTCCGACTTTACGAGTGTTTCGGCTCACGAGTGTTTCGGCTTACGAGTGTTTCGACTTACGAAAATAACAAATAGACGCGGTTTCAAATCTCTATGCTTTTAAAATTCATTACATTAATCTTTATTTATACGTTTCGCTTTACGAGTGTTTCGACTTACGAGTGTTTCGACATACGAGTGTTTCGACTTACGAATGTTTTTGCTTACGGGTGTTTCGACTTACGAATGTTTTTGCTTACGAGTGTTTCGGTTTACGAGTGTTCCGACTTACGAGTGTTCCGACTTACGAGTGTTTCGGCTTACGAGTGTTTCCGGCTTACGAGTGTTTCGACTTACGAGTGTTTTGACTTACGGTGTTTCGGCTTACGAGTGATTAGACTTACGAGTGTTTTGACTTACGGGTGTTTTGACTTACGGGTGTTGTGAATTACGAGTGTTCCGATTTACGAGTGTTTTGACTTACGGTGTTTCGGCTTACAAGTGATTCGACTTACGAATGTTTTGACTTACGGGTGTTTCGGCTTGCGTGTGTTTCGACTTACGAGTGTTTCGGCTTATGAGTGTTTCGAATTACTAATGTTTTTACTTACGAGTGTTTCGGCGTACGAGTGTTTTGACTTACGAGTGTTTCGACTTACGAGTGTTTTGACGTACGAATGTTTTGACTTACGGGTGTTTCGGCTTACGAGTGTTTCGACTTACGAGTGTTTCGGCTTGCGAGTGTTTCGACTTACTAATGTTTTTACTTACGAGTGTTTCGGCGTACGAGTGTTTCGACTTACGAGTGTTTCGACTTAAGGGTGTTTCGACTTACGAGTGTTTCGACTTACGAGTGTTTCGACTTACGAGTGTTTCGACTTACGGGTGTTTCGAATTACGAGTGTTTTGGCTTACGGTGTTTCGACTTACGAGTGTTTCGGCTTACGAGTGTTTTGACTTAAGGGTGTTTCGACTTACGAGTGTTTCGATACGAGTGTTTCGACTTACGAGTGTTTCGGCTTACGAGTGTTTCGACTTACGAGTGTTTCGACTTACGAGTGTTCTGATTTACGGATGTTTCGAAATACGAGTGTTTCGACTTACGAGTGTTTCGACTTACGAGTGTTTTGACTTACGGGTGTTTTGACATGCGAGTGTTTCGATACGAGTGTTTCGACTTACGAGTGTTCTGACTTACGATTGTTCTGACTTACGAGCGTTCTGACTTACGAGTGTTTCGGCTTACGAGTGTTTCGGCTTACGAGTGTTTCGACTTACGAGTGTTTCGACTTACGAGTGTTCCGACTTACGGGTGTTTCGACTTACGAGTGTTTTGGCTTACGGTGTTTCGACTTACGAGTGTTTCGAGTTAAGAGTGTTTTGACTTACGCGTGTTTTGACATACGAGTGTTCTGACTTACGAGTGTTCTGACTTACGAGTGTTCTGACTTACGAGTGTTCTGACTTACGAGTGTTCCGACTTTACGAGTGTTTCGGCTCACGAGTGTTTTGGCTTACGAGTGTTTCGGCTTAGGAGTGTTTCGACTTACGAATGTTTTGGCTTACGAGTGTTTCGGCTTACGGGTGTTTCGACTTACGAGTGTTTCGATTTACGAGTGTTTTGACTTACGGTGTTTCGGCTTACGAGTTATTCGACATACGAGTGTTTCGACACACGAGTGTTTTGACTTACGGGGGTTTCGACTTACAGGTGTTTCGACTTACGAGTGTTTCGGCTTACGAGTGTTTCGACTTACTAATGTTTTTACTTACGAGTGTTTCGGTGTACGAGTGTTTCGACTTAAGGATGTTTCGACTTACGTGTGTTTCGACTTACGAGTGTTTCGGCTTACGTGAGTTTCGACTTAAGGGTGTTTTGACTTACGCGTGTTGCGAATTACGAGTGTTCCGATTTACGAGTGTTTTGACTTACGGTGTTTCGGCTTACGAGTTATTCGACTTACGAATGTTTTGACTTACGGGTGTTTTGGCTTGCGAGTGTTTCGACTTACGAGTGTTTCGGCTTATGAGTGTTTCGACTTACTAATGTTTTTACTTACGAGTGTTTCGGCGTACGAGTGTTTTGACTTACGAGTGTTTAGACTTACGCGTGTTTCGGCTTACGAGTCTTTCGACTTACGAGTGTTTCGGCTGGCAAGTGTTTCGACTTACGAGTGTTTTGACTTACGAGTGTTTCGACTTACGAGTGTTTCGGCTTACGAGTGTTTTGACTTAAGGGTGTTTCGAATAACGAGTGTTTCGATACGAGTGTTTCGACTTAGTAGTGTTCTGACTTACGAGTGTTCCGACTTACGAGTGTCTCGGCTTACGAGTGTTTCGGCTTACGAGTGTTTCGACTTACGAGTGTTTCGACTTACGAGTGTTCCGTCTTACGGGTGTTTCGACTTACGAGTGTTTTGGCTTACGGTGTTTCGACTTACGAGTGTTTCGGCTTACGAGTGTTTTGACTTAAGGGTGTTTCGACTTACGAGTGTTTCGATATGAGTGTTTCGATTTACGAGTGTTTCGGCTTACGAGTGTTTCGACTTACGAGTGTTTCGACTTACGAGTGTTCTGATTTACGGATGTTTCGACATACGAGTGTTTCGACTTACGAGTGTTTCGACTTACGAGTGTTTTGACTTACGGGTGTTTTGACATACGAGTGTTTCGATACGAGTGTTTCGACTTACGAGTGTTCTGACTTACGATTGTTCTGACTTACGAGCGTTCTGACTTACGAGTGTTTCGGCTTACAAGTGATTCGACTTACGAGTGTTCTGATTTACGGATGTTTCGACATACGAGTGTTTCGACTTACGAGTGTTTCGACTTACGAGTGTTTTGACTTACGGGTGTTTTGACATACGAGTGTTTCGATACGAGTGTTTCGACTTACGAGTGTTCTGACTTACGATTGTTCTGACTTACGAGCGTTCTGACTTACGAGTGTTTCGGCTTACAAGTGATTCGACTTACGAATGTTTTGACTTACGGGTGTTTCGGCTTGCGAGTGTTTCGACTTACGAGTGTTTCGGCTTGCGAGTGTTTCGACTTACTAATGATTTTACTTACGAGTGTTTCGGCGTACGAGTGTTTCGACTTACGAGTGTTTCGACTTACGGGTGTTTTGACTTACGGGTGTTTCGGCTTACGAGTGTTTCGACTTACGAGTGTTTTGACTTAAGGGTGTTTCGACTTACGAGTGTTTCGACTTACGAGTGTTTCGGATTACGAGTGTTTTGACTTGAGGGTTTTCGACTTACGAGTGTTTCGATACGAGTGTTTCGACTTACGAGTGTTCTGACTTATGAGTGTTCTGACTTACGAGTGTTCTGACTTACAAGTGTTCTTACTTACGACTGTTCCGACTTACGAGTGTTCCGACTTACGAGTGTTTCGGCTTACGAGTGTTTCGGCTTACGAGTGTTTCGACTTACGAGTGTTCCGACTTACGGGTGTTTCGACTTACGAGTGTTTTGGCTTACGGTGTTTCGGCTTACGAGTGTTTCGATACGAGTGTTCTGACTTACGAGTGTTCTGAGTTACGAGTGTTCTGACTTACGAGTGTTCCGACTTTACGAGTGTTTCGGCTCACGAGTGTTTCGGCTTACGAGTGTTTCGACTTACGAAAATAACAAATAGACGCGGTTTCAAATCTCTATGCTTTTTCAAATTCATTACATTAATCTTTATTCATACGTTTCGCTTTACGAGTGTTTCGACTTACGAGTGTTTCGACATACGAGTGTTTCGGCTTAGGAGTGTTTTGATTTACGAGTGTTTTGACTTACGGGTGCTTCGACTTACGCGTGTTTCGACTTACGAGTGTTTCGACTTACGAGTGTTTCGGCTTACGAGTGTTTTGACTTACGAGTGTTTCGGCTGGCGAGTGTTTCGACTTACGAGTGTTTTGACTTAAGGGTGTTTCGACTTACGAGTGTTTCGACTTACGAGTGTTTCGACTTACGAGTGTTTCGGCTTACGAGTGTTTTGACTTAAGGGTGTTTCGACTTACGAGTGTTTCGATACGAGTGTTTCGACTTACGAGTGTTCTGACTTACGAGTGTTCCGACTTACGAGTGTCTCGGCTTACGAGTGTTTCGGCTTACGAGTGTTTCGACTTACGAGTGTTTCGACTTACGAGTGTTCCGACTTACGTGTGTTTCGACTTACGAGTGTTTTGGCTTACGGTGTTTCGACTTACGAGTGTTTCGGCTTACGAGTGTTTTGACTTAAGGGTGTTTCGACTTACGAGTGTTTCGATACGAGTGTTTCGACTTACGAGTGTTTCGGCTTACGAGTGTTTCGACTTACGAGTGTTTCGACTTACGAGTGTTCTGATTTACGGATGTTTCGACATACGAGTGTTTCGACTTACGAGTGTTTCGACTTACGAGTGTTTTGACTTACGTGTGTTTTGACATACGAGTGTTTCGATACGAGTGTTTCGACTTACGAGTGTTCTGACTTACGATTGTTCTGACTTACGAGCGTTCTGACTTACGAGAGTTTCGGCTTACGAGTGTTTCGGCTTACGAGTGTTTCGACTTACGAGTGTTTCGACTTACGAGTGTTCCCACTTACGGGTGTTTCGACTTACGAGTGTTTTGGCTTACGGTGTTTCGACTTACGAGTGTTTCGAGTTAAGAGTGTTTTGACTTACGCGTGTTTTGACATACGAGTGTTCTGACTTACGAGTGTTCTGACTTACGAGTGTTCTGACTTACGAGTGTTCTGACTTACGAGTGTTCCGACTTTACGAGTGTTTCGGCTCACGAGTGTTTCGGCTTACGAGTGTTTCGACTTATGAAAATAACAAATAGACGCGGTTTCAAATCTCTATGCTTTTCAAATTCATTACATTAATCTTTATTTATACGTTTCGCTTTACGAGTGTTTCGACTTACGAGTGTTTCGACATACGAGTGTTTCGACTTACGAATGTTTTTGCTTACGGGTGTTTCGACTTACGAATGTTTTTGCTTACAAGTGTTTCGGTTTACGAGTGTTCCGACTTACGAGTGTTCCGACTTACGAGTGTTTCGGCTTACGAGTGTTTCCGGCTTAAGAGTGTTTCGACTTACGAGTGTTTCGACTTACGAGTGTTTTGACTTACGGTGTTTCGGCTTACGAGTGATTAGACTTACGAGTGTTTTGACTTACGGGTGTTTTGACTTACGGGTGTTGTGAATTACGAGTGTTCCGATTTACGAGTGTTTTGACTTACGGTGTTTCGGCTTACAAGTGATTCGACTTACGAATGTTTTGACTTACGGGTGTTTCGGCTTGCGTGTGTTTCGACTTACAAGTGTTTCGGCTTATGAGTGTTTCGACTTACTAATGTTTTTACTTACGAGTGTTTCGGCGTACGAGTGTTTTGACTTACGAGTGTTTCGACTTACGAGTGTTTTGACGTACGAATGTTTTGACTTACGGGTGTTTCGGCTTACGAGTGTTTCGACTTACGAGTGTTTCGGCTTGCGAGTGTTTCGACTTACTAATGTTTTTACTTACGAGTGTTTCGGCGTACGAGTGTTTCGACTTACGAGTGTTTCGACTTAAGGGTGTTTCGACTTACGAGTGTTTCGACTTACGAGTGTTTCGACTTACGAGTGTTTCGACTTACGGGTGTTTCGACTTACGAGTGTTTTGGCTTACGGTGTTTCGACTTACGAGTGTTTCGGCTTACGAGTGTTTTGACTTAAGGGTGTTTCGACTTACGAGTGTTTCGATACGAGTGTTTCGACTTACGAGTGTTTCGGCTTACGAGTGTTTCGACTTACGAGTGTTTCGACTTACGAGTGTTCTGATTTACGGATGTTTCGAAATACGAGTGTTTCGACTTACGAGTGTTTCGACTTACGAGTGTTTTGACTTACGGGTGTTTTGACATACGAGTGTTTCGATACGAGTGTTTCGACTTACGAGTGTTCTGACTTACGATTGTTCTGACTTACGAGCGTTCTGACTTACGAGTGTTTCGGCTTACGAGTGTTTCGGCTTACGAGTGTTTCGACTTACGAGTGTTTCGACTTACGAGTGTTCCGACTTACGGGTGTTTCGACTTACGAGTGTTTTGGCTTACGGTGTTTCGACTTACGAGTGTTTCGAGTTAAGAGTGTTTTGACTTACGCGTGTTTTGACATACGAGTGTTCTGGCTTACGAGTGTTCTGACTTACGAGTGTTCTGACTTACGAGTGTTCTGACTTACGAGTGTTCTGACTTACGAGTGTTCCGACTTTACGAGTGTTTCGGCTCACGAGTGTTTCGGCTTACGAGTGTTTCGACTTACGAAAATAACATATAGACGCGGTTTCAAATCTCTATGCTTTTCAAATTCATTACATTAATCTTTATTTATACGTTTCGCTTTACGAGTGTTTCGACTTACGAGTGTTTCGACATACGAGTATTTCGACTTACGAATGTTTTTGCTTACGGGTGTTTCGACTTACGAATGTTTCGGCTTACGAGTGTTTCGACTTACGAGTGTTCTGACTTACGAGTGTTCTGACTTATGAGTGTTCTGACTTACGAGTGTTCTGACTTACGAGTGTTCTGACTTACGAGTGTTTTGACTTACGGTGTTTCGGCTTACAAGTGATTCGACTTACGAATGTTTTGACTTACGGGTGTTTCGGCTTGCGAGTGTTTCGACTTACGAGTGTTTCGGCTTATGAGTGTTTCGACTTACTAATGTTTTTACTTACGAGTGTTTCGGCGTACGAGTGTTTTGACTTACGAGTGTTTCGGCTTACGAGTGTTTCGACTTACGAGTGTTCTGACTTACGAGTGTTCTGACTTATGAGTGTTCTGACTTACGAGTGTTCTGACTTACGAGTGTTCCGACTTACGAGTGTTTCGGCTTACGAGTGTTTCGGCTTACGAGTGTTTCGTCTTACGAGTGTTCTGACTTACGAGTGTTCTGACTTATGAGTGTTCTGACTTACGAGTGTTCTGACTTACGAGTGTTTCGACTTACGAGTCTTTTGACTTACTGGTGTTTTGACATACGAGTGTTTCGATACGAGTGTTTCGACTTACGAGTGTTCTGACTTACGAGTGTTCTAACTTACGAGTGTTCTGACTTACGAGTGTTCTGACTTACGAGTGTTTCGACTTACGAAAATAACAAATAGACGCGGTTTCAAATCTCTATGCTTTTCAAATTCATTACATTAATCTTTATTTATACGTTTCGCTTTACGAGTGTTTCGACTTACGAGTGTTTCGGCTTACGAGTGTTTTGACTTACGAGTGTTTTGACTTACATGTGTTTCGACTTACGCGTGTTTCGACTTACGAGTGTTTCGACTTGCGAGTGTTTCGACTACGGGTGTTTCGACTTACGAATGTTTTGACTTACGGATGTTTTGACTTACGGGTGTTTCGGCTTACGAGTGTTTCGACTTACGAGTGTTTCGACTTACGAGTGTTTTGACTTACGAGTGTTTTGACTTACGGTGTTTCGGCTTACGAGTGTTTCGACTTACGAGTGTTTTGACTTACGGGTGTTTTGACATACGAGTGTTTCGATACGAGTGTTCTGACTTACGGGTGTTCTGACTTACGAGTGTTCTGACTTACGAGTGTTCTGACTTACGAGTGTTCTGACATACGTGTGTTCTGACTTACGAGTGTTCCGATATACGAGTGTTTCGGCATATGAGTGTTTCGATTTACGGATGTTTTTGCTTACGGGTGTTTCGACTTACGAATGTTTTTGCTTACGAGTGTTTTGGCTTACGTGTGTTTCGACTTACGAAAATAACAAATAGACGCGGTTTCAAATCTCTATGCTTTTCAAATTCATTACATTAATCTTTATTTACACGTTTCGCTTTACGAGTGTTTCGACTTACGAGTGTTTCGACTTACGAGTGTTTCGACTTACGAGTGTTTCAACTTACGAGTGTTTCGACTTACGAGTGTTTTGACTTACGAGTGTTCTGACTTACGAGTGTTCTGACTTACGAGTGTTTCGACTTACGAGTGTTCTGACTTACGAGTGTTCTGACTTACGAGTGTTTCGACTTACGAGTGTTTCGACTTACGAGTGTTTCGACTTACGAGTGTTTCGACTTACGAGTGTTTCGACTTACGAGTGTTTCGACTTACGAGTGTTCTGACTTACGAGTGTTCTGACTTACGAATGTTTCGACTTACGAGTGTTTCGGCTTATGAGTGTTTCGACTTACGAGTGTTTCGATACGAGTGTTCTGACTTACGAGTGTTCTGACTTACGAGTGTTCTGACTTACGAGTGTTCCGACTTTACGAGTGTTTCGGCTCACGAGTGTTTCGGCTTACGAGTGTTTTAATTTACGAGTGTTTTGAATTACGGGTGCTTCGACTTACGCGTGTTTCGACTTACGAGTGTTTCGACTTACGAGTGTTTCGACTTACGAGTGATTCGACTTAGGAGTGTTTCGGCTGGCGAGTGTTTCGACTTACGAGTGTTTTGACTTAAGGGTGTTTCGACTTACGAGTGTTTCGACTTACGAGTGTTTCGACTTACGAGTGTTTCGGCTTACGAGTGTTTTGACTTAAGGGTGTTTCGACTTACGAGTGTTTCGATACGAGTGTTTCGACTTACGAGTGTTCTGACTTACGATTGTTCTGACTTACGAGCGTTCTGACTTACGAGTGTTCTGACTTACGAGTGTTTCGGCTTACGAGTGTTTCGGCTTACGAGTGTTTCGACTTACGAGTGTTTCGACTTACGAGTGTTCCGACTTACGGGTGTTTCGACTTACGAGTGTTTTGGCTTATAGTGTTTCGGCTTACGAGTGTTTCGAGTTAAGAGTGTTTTGACTTACGCGTGTTTTGACATACGAGTGTTCTGACTTACGAGTGTTCTGACTTACGAGTGTTCTGACTTACGAGTGTTCTGACTTACGAGTGTTCCGACTTTACGAGTGTTTCGGCTCTCGAGTGTTTCGGCTTACGAGTGTTTCAACTTACGAAAATAACAAATAGACGCGGTTTCAAATCTCTATGCTTTTGAAATTCATTACATTAATCTTTATTTATACGTTTCGCTTTACGAGTGTTTCCACTTACGAGTGTTTCGACATACGAGTGTTTCGACTTACGAGTGTTTCGACTTACGAGTGTTCTGATTTACGGATGTTTCGACATACGAGTGTTTCGACTTACGAATGTTTCGACTTACGAGTGTTTTGACTTACGGGTGTTTTGACATACGAGTGTTTCGATACGAGTGTTTCGACTTACGAGTGTTCTGACTTACGATTGTTCTGACTTACGAGCGTTCTGACTTACGAGTGTTTCGGCTTACAAGTGATTCGACTTACGAATGTTTTGACTTACGGGTGTTTCGGCTTGCGAGTGTTTCGACTTACGAGTGTTTCGGCTTGCAAGTGTTTCGACTTACTAATGATTTTACTTACGAGTGTTTCGGCGTACGTGTGTTTCGACTTACGAGTGTTTCGACTTACGAGTGTTTTGACTTAATGGTGTTTCGACTTACGAGTGTTTCGACTTACGAGTGTTTCGACTTACGAGTGTTTCGGATTACGAGTGTTTTGACTTGAGGGTTTTCGACTTACGAGTGTTTCGATACGAGTGTTTCGACTTACGAGTGTTCTGACTTACGAGTGTTCTGACTTACGAGTGTTCTGACTTACAAGTGTTCTTACTTACGACTGTTCCGACTTACGAGTGTTCCGACTTACGAGTGTTTTGGCTTACGGTGTTTCGGCTTACGAGTGTTTCGAGTTACGAGACTTTTGACTTACGCGTGTTTTGACATACGAGTGTTTCGATACGAGTGTTCTGACTTACGAGTGTTCTGACTTACGAGTGTTCTGAGTTACGAGTGTTCTGACTTACGAGTGTTCCGACTTTACGAGTGTTTCGGCTCACGAGTGTTTCGGCTTACGAGTGTTTCGACTTACGAAAATAACAAATAGACGCGGTTTCAAATCTCTATGCTTTTCAAATTCATTACATTAATCTTTATTCATACGTTTCGCTTTACGAGTGTTTCGACTTACGAGTGTTTCGACATACGAGTGTTTCGGCTTACGAGTGTTTTGATTTACGAGTGTTTTGACTTACGGGTGCTTCGACTTACGCGTGTTTCGACTTACGAGTGTTTCGACTTACGAGTGTTTCGACTTACGAGTGTTTCGGCTTACGAGTGTTTTGACTTACGAGTGTTTCGGCTGGCGAGTGTTTCGACTTACGAGTGTTTTGACTTAAGGGTGTTTCGACTTACGAGTGTTTCGACTTACGTGTGTTCCGACTTACGAGTGTTTCGGCTATGGGTGTTTCGACTTACGAGTGTTTCGACTTACGAATGTTTTGGCTTACGAGTGTTTCGGCTTAGGAGTGTTTCGACTTACGAATGTTTTGGCTTACGAGTGTTTCGGCTTAGGGGTGTTTCGACTTACGAGTGTTTCGATACGAGTGTTTCGACTTACGAGTGTTTCGGCTTACGAGTGTTTCGACTTACGAGTGTTTCGACTTACGAGTGTTCTGATTTACGGATGTTTCGACATACGAAGGTTTCGACTTACGAGTGTTTCGACTTACGAGTGTTTTGACTTACGTGTGTTTTGACATACGAGTGTTTCGATACGAGTGTTTCGACTTACGAGTGTTCTGACTTACGATTGTTCTGAATTACCAGCGTTCTGACTTACGAGTGTTTCGGCTTACGAGTGTTTCGGCTTACGAGTGTTTCGACTTACGAGTGTTTCGACTTACGAGTGTTCCGACTTACGGGTGTTTCGACTTACGAGTGTTTTGGCTTACGGTGTTTCGACTTACGAGTGTTTCGAGTTAAGAGTGTTTTGACTTACGCGTGTTTTGACATACGAGTGTTCTGACTTACGAGTGTTCTGACTTACGAGTGTTCTGACTTACGAGTGTTCTGACTTACGAGCGTTCCGACTTTACGGGTGTTTCGGCTCACGAGTGTTTCGGCTTACGAGTGTTTCGACTTACGAAAATAACAAATAGACGCGGTTTCAAATCTCTATGCTTTTAAAATTCATTACATTAATCTTTATTTATACGTTTCGCTTTACGAGTGTTTCGACTTACGAGTGTTTCGACATACGAGTGTTTCGACTTACGAATGTTTTTGCTTCCGGGTGTTTCGACTTACGAATGTTGTTGCTTACGAGTGTTTCGGTTTACGAGAGTTCCGACTTACGAGTGTTCCGACTTACGAGTGTTTCGGCTTACGAGTGTTTCCGGCTTACGAGTGTTTCGACTTAGGAGTGTTTCGACATACGAATGTTTTGGCTTACGGGTGTTTCGACTTACGAGTGTTTCGACTTACGGGTGTTTCGACTTACGAGTGTTTTGGCTTACGGTGTTTCGACTTACGAGTGTTTCGGCTTACGAGTGTTTTGACTTAATGGTGTTTCGACTTACGAGTGTTTCGATACGAGTGTTTCGACTTACGAGTGTTTCGGCTTACGAGTGTTTCGACTTA